>CM064963.1:85407243-85654243 GCA_032847665.1 Solanum chilense
CGAACCAGAGTGGAAGTGTAGTCGCCCTCCCACACTAACGGATCTGTCCCAGGCTTGGCTAACGTCACCATTTTAGCATTGCAATCCAAGATCGCAAAATTCGGAGAAAGCCAAGTCATACCCAGAATTATATCAAAATCGACCATTTCTAAGATAACCAAGTCTACATAAGTATTGCTCCCCACAAAAGTCACCAAACAAGACCTATATACTTTTTCAACTATCACAGACTCACCCACCGGAGTAGACACACAAATAGGTATGTCAAGCAATTCACAATGTAAATTAAGACCATTACCAAATGAGGAAGATACATATGAAAACGTGGAGCCAGGATCAAATAATACAGAAGCCATGCAATCACAAACCAAGAGATTACCTGTGATAACAACATCAGATGCCTCCGCTTCAGATCTCCCAGGGAAAGCGTAACAATGGGCCCTATCACCAGTCTGCCCGTTGCCCCTACCATGTTGTGCCGTAGTGGCTCCAGTTTGCCCATCACCTCGGCCGTTTTGGTGACCACCATTACCTTGACCACCACGGCCTCTACCATGACCACCTCTACCTCTAGCTATTGGGGGTCTGTAACTCTATTTTGGACAATTCCTCCTAATATGTCCAGTCTCCCCACATCCATAACACTCTCTGGAGTCAAGCATAGGTTTCTCGGAGAAGTGTTGACCGGTCTGAGGTGGACCCCCAACTACAGTCTGTAATAAAGACTGAATTGGTCGGACTGAGTAACCTCCTGAACCCTGTCCTCTAGAGTAGGAACCATTAAACTCACCCCCCTTTCGAAACCTTTTTGATGTCGATGTCGTGGTAAAGTCATCTGGCTTCACTCCTTCCACCTCTATCACGAAGTCTACCACCTCTTGGAAGGATTTTGCCGTAGCCGCTACCTGTAAGGCTGAAATCCGCAATTCTGACCTCAACCCCTTCACAAAACGGCGAATCCGCTCTTGTGGACTGAAACAAAGTTGGGTGACATACCTGGATAACGCCTGAAACTTAGCCTCGTATGTAGTAACCAACATCCTACCTAGCTCTAGGCTCAAGAACTCATCCCTTTTCCTATCCCTCAAGGTCCGAGGGATATATTTCTCCATAAACAAGCTAGAGAATGATGCCCAAGTCATAGGTGGTGCCTCTGTTGGTTGACACTCAACATGTGACCGCCACCACATTTTGGCGTTCCCTTGAAACTGATAACTCACGAACTCAACACCAAACCGTTCTACTATACCCATCTTGTGTAGTAGCTCATGACAATCAACCAGAAAATCATAGGCGTCCTCAGATTCAGCACCCTTGAAGACTGGAGGTTTCAATTTCAAGAACTTACTGAAAAGTTCATGCTGATCGTTTGTCATTATAGGCCCTGTAGTCAGACGAGAAAACGTGCCTATTTCCAATGAGGCATCCATGTGGGGAGCCACAGTAGCCGCATGTTGTACCTCCGGAACCTGAGGTGTTGGTGCAGAAAACACTGGAGGTATTTGGCCCTGATCAGACAAACCACTAAGATAGGCCAGAACCTGATTAATCATCTCTGGGGTAGGTTGGGGTGGTAATTCCTCATTCTGCACTTGTTCAGTCTCCCCTTCCTCACCCTCTCTTATCACTTCCTCAGTTGGTGGAGGAGTCACCGCCCTAGTACCAGATGGGCTAGGTGCTCGTCCTCTTCCTCTAGAGGACGTCCTCCCACGACCTCTACCACGGCCTCTTACCACTGATCCTCCTCGAGCTACAGCCCCAGTGGCTGGCTCAGACGCATCCTATCTTGCCGTTGTCGCTGCTGGCGCGGTCGTTGCTCTAGTTCTAACCATCTGCGAAATAGAGTGAGGATGGTCAGATACCAATTTGTATCACCTAGATACCAATTAGACTCAAGTAGTAGCACGAAAGAAAGAATTAAAGAATGGAATTTTCCTAAAGTCTTATAGCCTCTCAAAGAAAAGTAAAGGCGTCCTCCAACCGTTCCTTAAGACTCTACTAGACTCGTTCTTGTGTGATGAGACCAACGAACCTAATGCTCTGATACCAAGTTTGTCACGACCCAAAACCGAGCCGCGACTGGCACCCACACTTATCCTACTATGTGAGTGAACCAACCAATCTAAACCCCAATATTTCAATATAATATCAACAGAAAGTAATGCGGAAGACTTAAACTCATTAATAAAAATCAAATCAATAACTATTATTATCCCAAAATCTGGAAGTCATCATCACAAGAACATCTATGATCAAATTACTAAACTAAGAGTATTCTAAGAAGCTAAAACAAATGAAAGCTAGTCCATGCCGGAACTTCAAGGCATCAAGACATGAAGAAGAAGATCCAGTCCAAGCTAGAAGCATTAGCTCACCCTGAAATCCGGTGCAATGAAGACTGGCTAGAATTACTGTTGAGTTGAAGACGACGGCACGTTTGCTGCACTCCACAAATAACAAAGAAAGAAACATGCAAGTAGGGGTCAGTACAAACCACAAGTACTGAGTAGGTATCATCGGCCAACTTAAAATAGAAAACAATATATATCAATAATAATGTAAATCAACTACAATACTCAACATGTAGTAACAACAAGTACTATAATCATCAATAAGTACCATCAAGTTCATCCATGAGGGCTCAAGCCTCAATACCATACTCATTTGGGAATTAGGTTCATTATATTAAGTATATTAACATCTTTCATGATTCATTATCTTTCTTCTTCTTCTGTCGGTACGTGACACTCCGATCCCCTACTACTATGTGTCGGTACGTGACACTCCGATCCCCTAATTCTACGTGTCGGTTTGTGACACCCGATCCTCTAATACTATGTGTCGGTACGTGACACTCCGATCCCCTAATTCTACGTGTCGGTTCGTGACACCCGATCCCCTAATAATATGTGTCGGTACGTGACACTCCGATCCCCTAATTCTACGTGTCGGTTCGTGACACCCGATCCCTTAATACTATGTGTCGGAACGTGACACTCCGATCCACTAATACTATGTATCGGTACGTGACACTCCGATCCCCTAATTCTACGTGTCGGTTCGTGACACCCGATCCCTTAATACTATGTGTCGGAACGTGACACTTCGATCCACTAATACTATGTGTCGGAACGTGACACTCCGATCCAGTAATCTCATTCTATCAATTCATCAAGCCTTCTCTTATACCAAGGCATCATCAATCCCATTACTTTAATTCATCAAGCCTTCTTTTATACCAAGGCATCATCATTAATAAAGTATATTAGAGTTTCTTTCAAGATTTGGGATTCAATAGTTTCATCATGCTTATTTTATCACAATCACATAATCATATTCATGTAAGCATACAATTAAGCATATAGAAGGGTTTACAATACTACCAATACATATCATTCGCTATTAAGAGTCTACTACGAATAGCATAAAAACCATAACCTACCTCCACCGAAGAATTCGTGATCAAGCAAGCAAATCCTCACAATCTTTGATATCCCCTTCGTTCCTTTCTCTCGTTCGATCCTCTCTCTCTCTCTTTTTGTTCTTTCTATTTTTCTTATTCAAACCCTCTTTCTTTTACCCTAATTAACATATAATTAAGTGTAAAAGATGACAATAATACCCCACTAATTAACTCAAAGTTACCTCTTTTATCCCCCAAGAATTTGAGTTATTAATATAAACCCACGAATTTTATAATTATAGCAGGAATAGTCCAAAACGCCCCTTTAAAACTTACCAGAAATCCGACCCAGCCTGGGATTTACGCAACCTGTGACGGCCCGTCGTGCCTGCGACGGTACTTCATGCAGGTTCGTCAGAGACTCGATTTCCTTAAGGAGTCTGAGACGGCCCGTCGTACCTACGACGGTCCGTCCTGCACTTCCGTCACGACGTTCAGAGAATCGTTCCCTGTACCAAATTCTCATGAGTTGAAGTGTTTTGAAACGGGGGCTCACGACGGTTCATCGAACCTGTGACGGTCCTTCACAGAGTTCAGAGAGTCGATTTCAGTATTCAGATTTCAAAATTCCTAAGTGTTTTGGAACGAGACACCCTCGACGGTCCGTCGTGCCCATGACGGTCCGTCGTGGTGTCCGTCGTCTCAGCCAGTTTTTCCAGAAATAAAATCTGCTGCTCAAACGACTAAACAGGTCGTTACACAGAGCCCCTCGGGACAGTCTATGTCTGAAAAACTCTGGTGTGCTACGCTAGCTAGAGCTCTTAAGACCAGAGTCTGTCCTTTAGGCTCTGGCTCTCCACGCCTCTCAGAGCACCAATGACGACTGGAGACCCCGCTCGTTTAATATCTTTTCGTACTAGTTCCTAAGTGATGTACCTACAATTCCTAATCAATTCCAATACTCTAAGGTACATGTAAACATCATGAAATCATCCATAAACATGAAATCGTGAATCTTAAATCTATAATCCAATTCAAGAAAAGTCAAGATCAAATTCAAAGAAGTTAAGAGTTAAGTCTAAAAGTTAAGAAGTAAATAAGAGCAAAGTTCTTAAAGTTTCAAGAGTCCTTATTAAACGTTTTGACTTTGTTTTAAGGCTCAAGTTTCAAGTTAAAGTAAAGGGTAAGAAGCTGATTTCATTTCTCAAAGATATAAGAGAACTAAATATTCCCTAGAAAGTTTATAAATGTTTTCACATTCAAGTTAAGAGGGAATTAAGATTTCCCAAAAGAGATATGAACAAGAAAAGGAAACATTTATTCCAAGATAGAATTTTAAAGCTAAAGTTTTGAGCAAATTATCTCAACTATAAGAAAAAAAGTTATTCTAAGAGCATGAGCTAAAGTATATTTTTGGAAGTAGTATTGAGCATCGTTGTGGGGATAAGAGTTCATATAATCTCAAGTCCCCATGTAAGTCATGTAGTCATCATGGGTATTAACGAGTCATACTTTTTAGATGATCACATAAGTTAAACTAGTGGATCCACTAAGTAAGGTCTTATACCGATGGCAAGGTATCGAATGGTTCTTAGCAACGTTAAGTAAAAAATTGTACCATCATTTAGGCTCATAGTGATGGTTATCGGTTATAGATTCTCCCACAAAAACTATATTACTATCATATATAAGTAAAATGGAGTTTGTTGTTTCATTTTCTATAATGAACTGAGTTGTTTTATTTCTATACAAGCTTATTTATATCACATGTTTTTAATTGTCTTATGTGTTAAAGATGAACTTACACTGGTTCTGCTCACTCATGAATAATCAACTCAATGCATACATACATATGTACGTACATATGTATGTATGTATGCATTGAGTTGATTATTCATGAGTGAGGAGATCCAATGTAAGTTCATCTTTAACTATCAAGCCTAAGTTGTTCTTTAGCATTCCAACTCGCATACTCGTACATTCAATGTACTGCTGCCAGTTGGCCTGCATCGTCTTATGATGCAGACGAAGGTAACCAGGATCAACATCCAGCGCCTCGTTGATACAATTTGAGCACTCAGAATCATTGGTTAGCCTCTTATGATTCGGGAGGATCCTTCTTATGTTTTTTAGTCTTGTTTCATAATAGAATGTTGTGAGGTCTATTCCAACTTTCATCTTACTATTTATAGAGGCTTCATAGATAGATAGTTAGCTAGTTCAATTGAGTCTCTTTTATTTAAGATATTTCATTTTATGAGTAAAGTGTCATATTGGCCAAGACATTAACTTAAGTTATTTATGAGAATATTCTTGTTTTACTATTGAGTTAAGTCTTCCGCTGAGTTAAGTATTCCATGCGAAGGGTTTGATCAAGGCCAGCAATGGTCATTGTGCCAGCAAAGTCCAGGGTGTAGGCTCGGGGCGTGAGAAACTTGGTATCAGAAAATTGAGTTCAAGGGTCCTAGAGAGTCTATGAAGTCTTGTTTGTAGAGTACTAGTTATTGGTGTGAAGCAAGTCATATCTATAATTAGGAGGCTATAAACACCCATGTTAAGCGTGTATCTATCACATAAAATGGATCATAACCTACCTACACCAAAGAACTGAAGTCAGGCAGCAAGCTACTTCTCTAAAGTTTTTCCTTTCCTCAATGTCTCCAAACGTTTCAATCTATCAAATATGCATGATTTATAAGTTAATGAGTCTATAGACTTTCAGCTACTATATGTCTAGCCTAGACCCAAAAATTCACCCAATTCTATAATATATTTTTCTAAAGTTCAATCCTAAGATTAAACCTTAATTACTCCAATTAGCCTAACTTTAATGATATTTGAATTATATGATACAACTGATATTTGATTACCTATTTTCATAATTTAAACTTAAATTACAATGTGATAACTAAATAAATTATCTAAGGAGGAAAATTAGTGGCGTACCGCGAACAGTTGTAAAACTAACATATTCCAATATTTCAATTGTAGGCGTTACTCCACCCTAGTTATTAGCCTAAATCATTATCCAATAGCAAGGCAATCATTGTCCAATGATTGCCGGCATGAGAGTCAACCAATTCTTTACCCATTTTTTAATTTCCTTACCTTACCACTTATTCAACCCTTTTTATTCTCTTTACAACCAACATAATGACACACTAATTAAAATATGGCCTGAATATCTACACCAATTCACATGAATTTCATCACAACAATGAATTGCACTTGGCAGTAACATATACACATGGTACTATGCTTTCATCCTTTTACCCCAATAGTACAATAATAATATTAACAATAATACGATCCAAACCAATGTATCAAATACACAACTTTAACCCTGATTGCCTGATGGAACAACAGCTTCGTGATTTTTGCAGGTATGATTTTCTCCTAAATCCTTATTCTTTCTACAGAATATATTTACTCCCTGATTATTATATAAAACTAACTATAAAAGTGTGAAAGTGATCATCTATAAATTTTAGTCTTATTTTCTTTAACCACCAACTAAATTAATTATTAAAAGTACCCCTCTAAATTCATAAATGTAACTATGAGTAGTCCAATATACCAATTTAAAATCAATCGAAAAATATTTTATGAACTAAAAAGCTCTAGTAATCAAAATGACCAAATAGGTCGAAACATTTATTCAATATAAATTTTCAGAAATAGATGGACAAGATAGAATGAGTTTGAGCAAGAACGTCACAACATCTCAAGATTATTTTGTAATCTCAAAGCATGAACATCACTAATGTTGTAACTCTTTAAAAAATTCTACGTTAAGACCTGGATTATTCTTCATTAACATGTAGGGTCATATCGGGTAATTCTTAAATGTCCCATATGTGTAAAGGCAAATTCTTTAGTGTGGGTATGATTTTAGATATCAATTAACATCACTAAAAATTCCTAGTACAAAATTGAGTTAAAAGATTCCTTATTGATAATGTTTTGATGTAAGATTTTACTTGGATCAACTTTAAACATACATATCTCTTAGAATACAAAGAGTTACC
The DNA here is from genome assembly GCA_032847665.1 of Solanum chilense. Taxonomy (NCBI): domain Eukaryota; kingdom Viridiplantae; phylum Streptophyta; class Magnoliopsida; order Solanales; family Solanaceae; genus Solanum; species Solanum chilense. The sequence continues at coordinate 85,414,675 of CM064963.1, forward strand.
TGGCTTACTTTCTAATGCCACCAACTTCGTGTCAAGCCAAGTTTCAAGTAAAAGGTTATGACCATTTTAGTAACCTGATACAGCACAGCAACGAATTAACCGACTAGAAAATATTGAAAAGTTTTGTCCTTTTACCTCTAAGAAAATTCTCAACTAATTTCTTGACTAATTAAAAGTTTTGTCTTTTCACCTCTAAGAAATACTTCGAGATTATTTCCATGTTGTTCAAGATTCTTCTTCAAAGTAAGTCTTTCTCCAAGAATTGTACTAGGAATTAAAGGCAAACTCAACAGTTTAATTGATCACAAACAATGGCAATCAAAAGCAAAATTGCTCACATAAACTTATCGTAAAAGAACCATAAAAGTTCTTCTAAGTTCACTTACAATATTATTTATTACGAAAAGAGGAAAAAGAGAAATAAAGGTAAGGAGAGAGGACCCATAGACCATCATGGAAAAAAACTAGTTAAATACATGAAGTGAACTATAAATTATTTCTTCATTTGCATCATCAAACTGCAAATTTATGACCCCATGATTAACTTGACGATGATTGAGCATCGCAAAATATCCTTGTCTAGAAGCAGTAAATTTGTCGAAATGTTTTCACCTTGAGCAAATGCGTCATTCATGCAATTGCTACAAATCCATCCATCGTTGCAATCACTCTGCTTGTAGCATCTTTTCAAGCAAGTTATTATAGCACCAATCGAAATTAATTTTGTTCAATCTCTACAATATCAAGTGACATATCGCGTGCACCCATTGCTTGCATATTTGGTGAACGAGAAAGGGTAACTTCATATCATAAATATAATTAACAAATATTAGTAATATAAATGCACATTAACCACTTAAATTTATAAATGGTGTAATAAGATGGAAGGTAAGATAATGAACCAGTTGTTGCAGCTAGAACAACAACAAAGTAAAATGCAAAATTAAGCGAAGGACGTACTCCAGTCATATTACGTGATGCTACTAATTTGATTGCAAATGGAAAAAAGGGTGAATTTTCTTCTCAACCATTGTATTTATAGGATCATATTACTATACTTGGTTCATATTTTTTTTTGATTTTTCAAAATAAAGATATTATATATATATATATATCCAACAACAAAAAGAACAAACATCGTAGTACTTAATTGTACAATAGTAGTGTGAGTTCTACTATTTTTATTTTATAATAAAATAGCAAACTAGTCAGAAAAATAAACATATTTTGTGAAAAGCTTCCTATTTTAAAAATATCAGTAAAAATGTCATTATTTTTTAAAAAATAATGTATCCTAAATCACATCCTAGTTTTCCTCACATTTTGATACAGCTTTTTATGACAAAATAAAATAAATATCATGTCTCTCTCTCTCAATTAACTCCTTACCAAATTTAAAAAGGATTAATTTTATTTTTCTCTCTCTAAAATTTATCTCTTCCATTCTCCCCTATTTTCAAATTCCCCCTGCTTCCCCAATTTTTCAGATTCCTCATCATTTCTCCCTTTTTTGGTTTCAGAAATTAGATTCTCAACAATTCCACTGATTAAGGTATTTATCTTTATTCTATTGTTCTATGTTTTCGTTTGAAACTTTTTAGATTTTTGTGTGTTTTTGTGTTTTTTAATATCCTTATTTTCAATTAAGATTTCAAATAATGGGAAAACACAAAAATTGCAATCCAATGTCTGATTCAAAGAGGATTATAAGAAGTATCACATAAAATCATCAACTTTTAAAGATTTTGTCGGGATGGTCTATTAAAAGGGACAAAGAAGTTAGGCAATTAGGTAATCATCCTTCAAGTTTTAAATATTGAGTAAAAGTGACAAATAAATAAATAATATTAATTAGATTATAAAGTATTTTCTAAATAGCCCCAAACTTTTAAGTTGTACACTTTGCATCTATATTCTTTATTTCTTTACCTTTAAATATTTAAAATTTTATCAAAATAGACAAAAAGAAAAAGACATTCTTTCTCGACTTCATTCTCTTCCCACGGATCCTCTTCAACTGTAGCTATATTTGTCAATCTTTCTTTCTTTTTCTTCTTGTTCTTCATCTTCCTTTATTTGCAAAATTATGCTTTTATATAGAAGATCTATCAAGAAAAATTTATGAAAAACGAATATCAAATATATATGTTTGAGTTTTTTTGCATTGTATTTGTTTTGTTTAAGCTTTGAATAAACTAAAAAGAGTACTATTGATAAGTATGAAAATCACTTTGCGTTAATTTTTGAGCTGCATTTAGTGAACCCAAAATGATTGTTTCAGTCAAAAACTTTCGTAGTTGTCCGGACAACTATTGAAGTTGTTTATTGAAATATTTAGGTGTCTTTGTTGTTGTCCAACAACCGTCTTTAGTTGTTCGACAATAGTAGAAGTTGTCCAACAACTAGTGCAGTTGTTTGACAATTGTGTTTTTTGTTGGTCAATTGAAGAATTATAAAAATGTACTTTTTGTCGTATATATAACATGTACTTAATGATATGATTATTAGAAAACAACTTAATATTTTTATCTTAACAACTTCTAAACAAAAGCTTATAATTTTTATATTAACAATTTCTAATGTTGTTGGACAACTGTAACAGTTGAAGGGTCAAGTCCTTCAAACAACAGCATTAGTTGTCCAACGATACTGAAGAGTTGTCCAACAATATTGGAGAGTTGTCTAACAACTTTGCATAGTTGTCTAATAATAATTAAAGATCAATCAAGCAATTTTAAAAATTATTAGGTATAAACTAAGTCGTTTTATAATAATTGAAGATCAATTTAGTCATTTTGTAAACTATTAAGGGACAAGAGCCTAAAATACCATTAAAGTATTGAAAATGGTACAAAATTACCCTTCATCCACCTATTGGCTCCAAAATGTCCTTTTCATCCACCTATTGGCTCCAAAATACCCTTGTCATCCACCTTTGGATTCAAAATTGACCATTTTTTAATTGTTTTAAAATTAAACTCTTTAAATATTTTTTTTTAAATACTGGGCGTTCAACTATTAATTGTAATTTTAATTTATTAATATAATTTATAAACCAATCCACTACCCACTCATTACTAACTAAACCTCACTCAATTAATAATTCAATTATAATATCAAAATCGTCATAAACACTACTAAAATACGATGAAATTATAGATTACTGAAAATGACATTCAAAATTATTCGAGTCCAAATCGAAGCACCAATTAAATTTAGGTTGAGCCGCTTATTTACGAGGACACTTTCTTTCAAAATTGACTAAGAAATTTATGATTAAAGGTAAAAAATAATACATCCCGGATTAATTCATGCACTTTTTTAAATATAATTTTATAAATATTCATGATTTATTTTAAAACCTTTAATATATTATTTTGAAAAAAAGTTACCTATGAAGTAACATCATATAATTGAGACGTAAGAATAATTAAGATGAACATAGTCAGATTTTTAAGTTTATTGGTGATTTTTATGTAGCCACTTGAATGTATGACAATTTACTTCTATATTTTTTAAAAACACTCAATTGGCAGTAGCTTGCATTAATAATGTGACGGGTTCGTTAATTTAGAGGGATTTAATTAGTAATGAGTCGGTAGTGGATTGATTTATAAATTACACTAATAAGTTAAATTATAACAAATAGTTGAGCACCACGTATTTTAAAAAATATTTAAATAGTTTAAATATAAACCGTTAAATAAGTGGTCAATTTTGAAACAAAAGGTGGATGACAAGAGTATTTTGGACCCAATAGGTGCGTGGGAAGGGCATTTTGGAGCCAATAGGTGGATGAATGGTAATTTTGTACCATTTTCAATACTTTGAGGGTATTTTAGGCCCTTTTCCGAACTATTAATAAGTATAAAGCAAATCGTTTAACAATAATTGAATATCGATTTAATCGTTTTGTTAACTATTTAGTATAAACTAAGTCATTTAATAATAATTGAAGACCGATCTAGTCATTTTGTAAATTATTAAGTTTAAACTAAGTCATTTAATATATTTGAAGATCGATTTAGTCGTTTTGTAAAATATTAAGTATAAAATAAGTTGTTTAATAATATCTGAAGATGGATCTAGCCATTTTGTAAATTATTAGGTATAAGCTAATCGTTTAATAATAATTGAAGATTGATTTAGTCGTTTTGTAAACTATTAAGTATAAAGTAAGTCGTTTAATAATTCGGTGAAGATGTTTCAATTCTTTTCCTCTTATATTGACACATTATATCTACACTAAAATAGTTAAAAGTTAGTAAATTATATAAAATTAACTTAATAGGATCAATAGAAATGTGTAATTATAGTACATTAAACATCAATAATTATATTGTTTGTCCTACAACTAATCAATTGATCAACAAATGAACACAATTCTCTAACAACTGTCGTAATTAATTGTGGGAACAACTTATCTAATCGTCCGACAACTATATGCAGTTGTTGGACCATTTTTTATCTGAAAGATATGCCTAATTATTCTTATAAATAACTTCATTAGTTGTCCAGACAACTGTAAAAGTTGTTGGCTGAAACCACTAAATTGGCTAAATCATTAACACAAACTAATTTTATACGGACGAAAAAGCTCTTTTGAGTTAATTTTAACTTCAAGCGGAATAAATGCAATTTAAAATAACAAAAAAAATTATAGATATATGATAATGATTTTCTTCTTTATGAAATCATAGTTTTGATATATTGAAATAGAAAAGAGAAGAAAATTTGCTAGGAAGAAAACACAATAGAAATTATTGAATAATGATTTTAAAATTGAAAAAAAATATTCCAACTTGTCGTTCCTTTGCCGTCCCAGCCATTTGGTTCTATTCTATTAATGAAGAACTCTTCAAAATTCTTTAAGTTGGGATCTTATCAAAATTTTAAAAATATAATTTTGAATCCTTAAGTTTTAAAATTGATAGTTTGGTCCCTTTTTATTAATGTTAAAAACAAGAAAATAGAGGAGAAAAAAAGGGACCCACTTGTCCCTCTTTTTTAATTGAAAACTTAAGAGGCATTCTTACCTCATTTTCACGATTTTGACTCTTTGATTTATGCATTACTCAAGAATTATTCAAAATATAGTTTGTGACTAAAAATGACTCACGATAGAAGATTTAAGTTTCTACCCGCATTCAAGCTCAAGATAGTAATGTCAGCAGGGTAAATACACTATTAATAAAAGAAAAAAAATGGGTGTAGAAGATTTCAAAAGACTTGTTTAAGATCAAGTTGAGAAAGAACCATTTTCTATTAATTTGTTTTGTATTTATTGTTCTTTTTTGAAAATTGGTATTCCTTTTCAATTTGTATCAGATTACTATGTATACTATCAATATTTGTATTTATTAAAAAAATTATGTTGCATAGTTTACGAATGTTTTTATGTCTCTAATTTGTATTCATCCAAAAATATGTCAGTTAGTTATGTATTTTATTTATAGGAAAAACAATTTTTTATTAGTTTATTTTGTTTTTATAGTTTTTTCTTTAAATTTTTATATCTTTTCTCAAATCATATTCAAACTAGTATGTATGCTATTAACATTTGAATTTTATTTAGGAATGATTGCAACAAATATCCTCGTACTCTTTTATTATATTTCATTCTCACTTTTTCATCATATTATTTTCTATACATCATTATACAAAATACAATATAAAAACTAGAATGAATACAAATAGAAATAACATACATATTGGAATAAATACGACTTAGGAAAGGAAACAAGATTTTGAAGAGAAAAATAAATACAAATATGTTTTTAGATATGTTTTTAAATATACGAATACAAATATGTCTTTTAAATAGCTAATATTTATTTGACATACATATTAGAATGAATACAAACTAATAAAGAAATACAAATTTCACTATACAAAATACAACATAAAAACTAGAATGAATACAAATATAAATGGTATAATATTGAAATGAATATGAGATTTAAGCAAGGATACACATTCTAAAAAATAAATAAAAACATTGTGAGAAAAGTATGTCGAATAACAAATAATACTATAGAAGTTCAAATTTCTAATTTTAAAAAAATTAAATTAAATTGATAAAACTATAATGTATTACCATAAAATTTCATAAAAATAATTAGTGAAAAATCATATATAGAATTTTTTGATTTCGTGATTTTCATATCAATAATTAGTGAAATTTGAATATTAAAATTTTTATAGATGTGGTACTTATTCAATTTCGTGATTTTCATAACAATAATTAGTGAAAATTGGATATTTATTTTGGTCAATAAAAGTGTTTAGAAATAAAAAAATTAAGAAAATTGGATATCAAATTTTTAAAAACCAATGGTGAAAGACGTATTTTATATAATATGGTAAAGGAAGAAGAAAGGGATGAAAATTGGTGTATTGTGGTAAATTGTAACATATTTGGTCCTTTTTTAAAATAATTCTCTTCCCTAAATTCCTCTTATAAAAAAGATTGTTCTTTAAATAAAAATAAATAATAAAAACATAAATAAGATACATAACAAAATAAAATTTTGACATTTTCATTAAATATTGAAAGTGTTGCTAATGAGCTCTCTTAAATGTTAAAATATTGACATTTTGGAAAATTTCCCTATTTTCCAAAATATTTCTTGAATGAGTGTCAATTTTCAAATGTCTAATGTTGATAACAATAACTTAAGTTTAATTAATTGAAGGCTATAAAAATAATTTATGTAGAGTGCTAAAATAGTCAATTAATTTAGGTAATGGTGGATAATTTCCAAAGAAATTAACTACGATTGCAATTCAAAATTAGGCCAAAAGAAAGAGAAAACAAATTAACGATCCAAGTCTCTTAAAGTCAAACTAATATATATATATATATATATATATATATATATATATATATATATATATATATAGACCAAGCTGATATGGCAACTCTTACTGGCCACCATACATATTTAACTATTTCCCCCTTTTTTTAACATATTAATTTTACTTTACACATAATCTATAATTAAATAGATTAATAAAATACTGATGTAATAAATTATAATCAAGCCTATATGGTTACCACAATTGATTTTTATGACCATATTTGGTCAACAATAAAATGACATTATTGAAAGAACATTATTGTGTGCAAATGCCAAAACTGTTTGAATTGACTGAAAATCCTCACAGAAAATCAATGTTAAGATTTGTAACATCTCGTAATTCGAAATAGCCAAGAATAAGTTAATAAACTAGAAATAATCACTTTTGAAAAGAGGAGGGAAAATCTTGAAAATTTCCTTAATTAAGAAAGTTAGTTTTTGGTCATTTTCAAACGGTCATAACTTCTATCTCAGGATGAGTTAGAGTAAATTATTTATATCGTTGGATATCCCTTGGAGAGACCTTCCCATCGCCACCGAATTTGTGCAATTTCCATATTGTATGAGGGAGACATGCCCATCGAAAGTTGAGATGTTGGATTGAGGTAGGTCCCAATCCAAATTTTAGTAAGGGTAAACTTGTCATTTCACACAACTATTTTCTAATTTGATTTAAGGGTTTATTAGGAGTAAAAAAAAGCCTTAAGTATGTTTTAGAAAATCAATTCACGTTTAGGGCTTGGGAGAAAAGATAAGAGAAGGAGAAAAGAAGAGAAAGATCAAGAATCCACCAAGAAGCTAAGGTTTTGCGAGTGGAATTCATCGGCGGTGATCCCTATTGAGGTATGTGAGATCTTTCTGTGTTGGGTTCATTCACCCACACACCAACATGTTTAACTCGTCGAGTTTTGAATAGATTGGTTGAGTTGTAGCATGCCTTTAGTCGAGTTGATTCGGGTTTTCAGGTTGTTTTTCAAGTCCAATCTATTTGGTATTGAGGTTATAAGTGATCCTAAGTGATTAGGGTGGAATCCATGAAAGTTTAGGATGTTTAGAGATGAAAAACGGAGAATAAAAGTCGAATGTCCCATCTGAAAGATCCTGGGGCGCCGCATCTACCAGAGCCCCTCAGGACAATCTCTGTCTGAAAGAATATGGCACACCACGCCAGCTAGAGTGCCTCAGTGAAGAGTCTGTCCGTCAGGCTCTGGCTCTCCACGCCTCTCAGAGAGCCAAGGACACCTGGAGACCCCTTTTTTCCCTATCTTTTTGTACTAGTTTGTAAGTGATTTACGTACAATTCCTAATCGATTCCAATACTCTAAGGTATATCAAAGCATCATGAAATTATCCATAAAAAAGACTTCATGAATCTTCAATCCATAATTCAATTTAAGGAAACATAAGATCAAAGTCAAAGAAGTTAAGAATTAAGTCTAGAGGTTAAAAAGTAATTCCAAGAAAAGTTTCTTAGAGTTTCAAGAGTCCTTATTAATGTTTTGACTTCGTTTTAATTCTCAAGTTTCAAGTTAAAGTAAAGGGTAAGAAGTTGAGTTCATTTCTCAAAAGATATAAAGGAACTAAATATTCCCTAGAAAGTTTATAAATGTTGTCACATTCACATTAAGAAGGAACTATGATTTCCCAAAAGAGTTTTGAACACGAAATGAGAACATTGATTCCAAGATAGTTTTTTAAAGCTAAAGTGTTGAGCAAATTATCTCAAACCAAAGAAACAAAGTTATTCTAAGAGCATGAGCTAAAGTACATTTTTGGAAGTAGTATTGAGCACCGATAAGGGGATAAGAATTCATATAATATCAAGTTCATATGTAAGTCATGTAGCCATTATGGGTATTAACCGGTCATACTTTTTAGATGATCCCGTAAGTTTAGATAGTGGATCCACTAAGTTAAGTAAGGTCTTATACTGATGCCAAGGTATATGATGGTCCTTGGCAATGTGAGGTAAAATGTTGTACCATAATTTAGGCTCATAATGATGGTTGTCGGTTATAGAATCTCTCACAGAAACTATATTACTTTCATAAATAAGTAATATGGAGTTTGTTATTGCATTTTCTATAATGAACTGGGTTTTTTACTGCTTTACAAGCTTTATATACATCACATATGTTTTAGTTTCCTTATGTGTGTGTGCGCGCATATATATATATATATATATATATATATATATATATATATATATATATATATATATATATATATATTGAATTGATTATTCATGAGTAAGTATAGCCAAGGAAAGTTCATCTTTAACTATCAAGGCCTAAGTTGTTGTTTAGCATTTCAACTCGCATACACGTACATTCAATGTACTGATACCAATTTTCCTGCATCGTCTTATGATGCAAACGCAAGTAACTAGGATCAGCATCCAGTGTTTCCTTGATCCAGTTTGAGCACTTAGAGTCATTAGGATCCGCTTTTAATTCGAGAGGATCCTTCTTATGTATTTCAGTCTTGTTTCTTTATTAGAATGTTGTAGGATCTAATCTAACATTATCTTATAATCTACAGAGGATTCATAGATAGATAGTTAGTTAGTTCAGTTGAATCTCTTTTATTTCAGATATTTCATTATAAGAGTAAAGTACCATTTTAGTCAAGACATTAATTTAAGTTATTTATGAGAATATTCTTGTTTTAATATTAAGTTAAATTATTCACTAGTTAAGTAAGTCATGTCAAGGTACAGCTCAAAGTCATCAATGGTCATTGGGTGCCAGCAACATTCAGGGTGTACGTTGGGGACGTGAGAAACTTGGTATCAACACAAAGCTCAAGAGTCTGTAGGGAGCCTATGAAGTCGTGTTTGTAGAGTCCTAGTTGTCGGTGTGAAGTGTGCCACATCTATAATTAACAAAGAGGCTATAGACACCCATGTTAAGTGTCTATCTATCACATAAAATGAACCATAATCTACCTACACTAAAGAATTGAAGTCAGTTAAGCTACTTCTCCAACGCTTTTCCTTTCCTCAATGCCTCCGAACGTTTTGAATCTATCAAATATGCATAATTTATTAGTTGATGAGTCTATAGACACTCATGTTACTATATGTCTAGCTTAGACCGAAAAATTCACCCAACTTTATAATCAATTTTCCGAAAGTTCAAGACTAAGATAAAACCTTATAATTTAGTCCAATTAGCCTAAATTTAATGGTATTAGAATTATAAATACACCTAATATTTAATTACCTATTTCCATAATATAAACTTAAATTATAATGTGATAAATAAATAAATTATCTAAGTAGGATCATTAGTGGCGTACCGCAAGCAATTGTAAAACTAACATACCAATATTTCAAATGTAGGTGTTAATCCACCCTAGTTATCAACCTAAATCATTATCCAATGGCAGGGCAGTCATTGTCCAATGATTGGTGACATGAGAGCCATCCATTCTTGACCCATTTTTTAGTTTCCTTATCTTAGCACTTGTTTCAAACTTTGCTCATTCAACCCTTTCTACTCTCTTTAAAACCAAAATTATGACACACTAAATAAAATGTCCTGAATATCTACACCAATTCACATGAATTTCATCACGACAACAAATTGCACTTGACAGTAATATATACATATTAAACCCTAAACCCTACACTTTCATCCTTTTACCCCAATATTACAATAATAATATTAACAATCAAACGATCCATAACAATATATCAAATACACAACTTTAAGCTTGATTACCTGATGGAACAACCGCTTCCTGATTGTTGCAGATGTGGTTTTCTCCTAAACCCTTATTTTTTCTGCAGAATATTTACTCCTTAATTATTGTATAAAACCAACTATAAAAGTGTGAAAGTGACCCTCTATCAATTTTAGTCTTATTTTCTTTAACCACCAACTAAATTAATTATTAAAAGTATCCCACTAAATGCATAAATGTAATTACGAATAATCTAAAATATCAATTTAAAATCAATCGAAAAGTATTTTATGAACTAAAAAGCTCTAATACTAAAAACGACCAAATGGATCATTACATTTATGCAATATAAATTTTCAAAAATAGATGGACAAGATAGAACGAGTTTGAGGAAGAATGTCACATCTCAAAGATTATTTTGTAATGTAAAAGCATGAACATCACAAATATTGTAAACACCCCAAAAAATTCTACGTTAAGACCCGAATTATTCTTCATTATTATATAGGGTCATATCGGGTAATTTTTGAATGTCCATATGTGTAAAGGAAAATTATTTAGTATGGGTATGATTTTGAATATCAATAAACATCACTAAAAGCTCCTAGCACAAAATTGAGTTGAAATATTCCTTACTGATTAAGTTTTGATGTAAGATTTTACTTGGATCAACTTTAATAGACATATCTCTTAGAATGCAAAGAATTATGTGGTCCACTTTCTAAAGACACCAACTTTGCATCAAGCCAAGTTTCAACTAAAAGGTTATGACAATTTTAGTAACCTGATATAGTGCAGCAACGAATTAACCGACCAGAAAATATTAAACATGTTTTTTTTTGTCTTTTTACCTTCCTCTATCTCAATCTTAAGGGGAAAAAATCAAAGTAGAAGATATTATTCAAGATTATTTCCATGTTTTTCAAGATTCTTCTTCAAAATAAGTCTTTCGGTAAGAATTGTACTAGGGATGAAAGGGAAACTCAACCGTTTAATTGATCACAAACAATGGCAATCAAAAGTCAAATAATTTCTCACATTATTTTATTGTAAAAGAACCATAAAAGTTCTTATAAGTTCACTTGCATTATTATTTATTACACAAAGAGGAACATAGATAAGGAGAAAGGACCCATAGGCCATCATGGAAAAAAAACTAGATAAATACATCAAGTGAACTGCAAATTATTTCTTCATTTGCATCATCAAACTGCAAATTCATAAACCTCGTGATTAACTTGACGACGATTGAGCATCGCAAAATATCCTTCTCCAGAAGAAGTAAATTTGTCACAATGTTTTCCACCTTGATCAAATGCATCATTTGCACAATCTCTACATAACCATCCATCGCTGCAATCACTCTTCTTGTAGCATCTTTTCAAGCAAGTTAATATAGAACCAACCGGAACTAATTTTTGTTCAATCTCTACAATATCAAGTGACATATCGCGTGCACCCATTGCTTGCATCTTTGGTGAACGAGACATGGTAACTGCATATCATGAATATAATTAACAAATATTGATAATATAAATGGACATTAATCAATTAAATTCATAAATTTTATAATAAGATGGAAGATAAGATAATGAACCAGTAGTTGCAGCTAGGACCACAACAAAGTAAAATGCAAAGTTAAGCAAAGGACGTGCTCCAGCCATATTATGTGATGCTACTTTGATTGGAAAATAGAAAAAAAAAGAATATGTGAAGGGTGAATTTCCTTCTCAACCAATGTTGTATTTATAGGATCATATTACTACACTTGGTTCATATTTTTTACAATATGTTGTGTGAGTTCTATTATTTTTATTTTATCCATATTTACATTTTTCTTTTACCTTTTCAATATTTAGGGGAAAATTGTTATAGTGTTAAGAGAAATATAATTTTGTAAAAAAAGGATTTACCTACCATTTTTAATTTTCAAAATATTCTCGAATGAGTGTCAATTTTCACATGTCTAATGTTGTACCAATAACTTAGGTTTAATTAATTGAAGGCTATAAAAATAATTTATGTAGAGTGGTAAAATAGTCAATTAGTTGAGGGCTATAACAATAATCAATGTTGGATAATTTCCAAGAAATGGGCTAAGATTGCAATCAAAATTAGGCCAAAAGAAAGAGAAACCAAACTAACGATCCAAAGTCTCCCAAAAACAACTAATCCATGTGTGCTAATTAAATAGATTAGTAAAATACCGATGCAATAAATATATAATCAAGCCTACATGGTATCCACAATTGATTTTTATGACCATTCTTAATTCATCATTAAAAAGACTATATTGAAAGAACATTATTGTGTGCAAATGCCAAAACCGTTTCAATTGATTGAAGATCCTCATAAAAAAAAAAAATCAATGTTAAGATTTGTAACATATCGTAACTCATATAGCCAAGAATAAGTTAAGAAACTAAAAATAGTCACTTTCGGAAAGAATAGGAAAAATTTGGAAAATTTCCTTTGTCATTTTCAAACGGTCATAACTTCTAGCTCAGGATGAGTTAGAGTAAATTCTTTATATGGTTGTAAATTCCTTGGAAAGATCTTCCCATCGCCGATGAATTTGCACAATTTTGATATCGTATGAGGGAGATATGCCCATAAGAATTTGGGTTGTTGAATTGAGGTAGGTCCCAATCCGGATTTTAGTAAGGGTAAACTTGTCATTTCACACAACTATTTCCTAATTTGATTAAGGGTTTATTAGGAATAAAAATAAGCCTTAAGTCAGTTTTAGAAAATCAATTCACACTTAGGGCTTGGGAGAAAAGATAGAGAAGGAGAAAAGGAGAGAAAGATCAAGAATCCACCAAGAAAGCTAAGGTTTCGCGAGTGGAATTCATCGGGGGTGATCCCTATTAAGGTACGTAAGATCTTTTTGTGTTGGGTTCGTTCACCCACACACTAACATGTTTAATTCGGTGAGTTCTGAATAGATTGGTTAATGAATATCGAAGTTCTTGATGAATAATTATTGAACTCTTGTTGGTTGAGTTGTAGCATGCTAGTCAATTTTATTCATGTTTCTAGGTTGTTTCTTGAGTCGTATATATTGGGTATTGAGGTTATTAGTGATCCTAAGTGATTGGGGGGAGATCCTTGGAAGTTTAGGAGGTTTAGAGGTGAAAAATGGAGAAGAAAAGTCAGAGGTCTCATCTGAAAGACCCTGGGGCGTCGTGCCTACCAGAGCCCCTAAGGATGCCTGGAGACCTCGTTCTTTCCATATCTTTTCGTACTAGTTCCTAAGTGATGCGCCAACAATTCCTAATCGATTCCAATACTCCAAGGTACATCGAAACATCATGAAATTATCCATAAAAATGAAATCATGAATGTTGAATCCATAATCCAATTCAAGGAAAGTTAAGTTCAAAGTCAAAAAAGTTAAGAGTTAAATAGAAGTTAAGAAGTAATTCAATGCAAAGTTTCTTATAGTTTCAAAAGTCCTTATTAAACGTTTTGACTTCATTTTAAGTCTCAAGTTTCAAAGTTAAAGTAAAGAGTAAGAAGTTGAGTTCATTTCTCAAAAGATATAAGAGAACTAAATATTCCCTAGAAAGTTAATAAATGTTTTCATATTCACGTTAAGAGGGAACTAAAATTTCCCAAAAGAGTTTCGAATAAGATAAGGGAACATTGATTCCAGGATAGATTTTTAAAGCTAAAGTGTTAAGCAAATTATCTCAACCCAAAGAAAGAACGTTATTCTAAAAGCATGAGTTAAATTATATTTTTGTAAGTAATGAGAACCAATGTCGGGATAAGAGTTCATATAATTTCAAGTCCCCATGTAGCCATCATAGGTATTAACAGGTCATACTTTTTAGATGATCACGTAAGTTAAGCTAGTGGATCCACTAAGTTAAGTAAGGACCTATACTGTTGGCAAGGTATAGCATGGTCCTTAACAAGGTGATGTAAGACGTTGTACCAACATTTAGGCTCATAGTAATGGTTGTCGGTTAGAGAATCTCCCACAGAAACTATATTACTTTCATATATAAGTAAAATGGAGTTTGTTATTGCATTTTCTATAATGATCTGAGTTGTTTTACTGCTTTACAAGTTTGTATACATCGCATGTGTTTTAATTGCCTCATGTATATATACATTGAGTTGATTACTCATGAGTGAGCAGAGCCAAGGTAAATTCAATTTATTCTATCAATCCTAAGTTGTTGTTGAGAATTCCAACTCGCATACTCATATATTCAATGTATTGATGCCAGTTGGCCTGCATCATTTTATGATACAAACGCAGGTAACCATGATCAGCATCCACCGTCTAATTGATCCAGTTTGAGCACTCAGAGTCATTGGTGAGCCTCCTTGCATTCTGGAGGATCCATTTTATGATTTTCAGTCTTGTTTCTTTATTAGAATATTGGTGTCTGTCCCTACACTTATCTTAGTATTTATAGAGGCTTCATAGATAGATAGTCAGTTAGTTCATGTGTGTCTCTTTTATTTCAAATATTTCATTTTTAGACTAAAGTGTAATTTCGGCCAAAACATTAATTTAAGTTATTTATGAGAATGTTCTCGTTTTACCATTGAGTTAAGTCTTCCACTGAGTTAAGTAAGCCACGTCAAGGGTTTTCTCAAGGCCAACAATGATCATTGGGTTTCGACCACGTCAAGGGTGTAGGCTCGAGGCGTGACAAGATTAATCCTTACATTCATTACACAAGACTACTTATTTTTATTCAATAAATTCTTTCAGTTACAACATAATTTACATTACTTAATTGTAGAATTTGAAAGATTTTTACACTATTAAAATTTGAAGGTAACTATACAATTAGAATACATTATACATTCACAATCTCAACTTCTTCATGAATCAATATGGAATTTATGCAATTTAAGTTTTCAGAAATAGATAAACAAGAACGAATGAGTCTAAGGAAGAATGTCATAACAATTCAAGATTATTTTGTAATCTCAAAGCACAAACCTTACTAATGTTATAACACCCCAAAAATTTCTAAGACTTAAACCGTTCTTCATTAATATGTATGGTCATATCAGGTGATCTTAAATTTTCTATGTGTGTAAAGGTAGATTTTTTACTTTGGGTATGAATTTTGGATATCAATTAAGATCACTAAAATCTCCTAGCACGAAGTTGAGTTAAAATTTTCCGTACAGATTAAGTTTTGATGTAAGATTTTACTTGATCAACTTTAATTGATCATATATTTTTGAATATAAAGAGTTATGTGGCGCATAACCTATAAAATTAAAGCTATTTGAATCTTTTTTCCAATACAACCAATTTTCCGTCAATCCAAGTTTCTAGTCAAAAGTTATGTCCATTTTAGTAACCTGGTAGAGTATAGTGACGAATTAATCGACGGAAAACATTAACAAGGGTCATTTTTGTATTTTTACATGTAAGAAAACCCTAAAATATTTTTTTGTGTAATTAAAGACTTAAACGAATCAGATTTTCATCTATTAATACAATATTCTCGTCTCTCTAAAACCCTAAGACAAAACCCTAAGGGAAAAAACTCAATGTTGAAGACTTCATTCAAGATCCTTCCCATATTTTCAAGATGATTCTTTCTCCATAATTATATTCTTTACAATTCATTCTTTCATATAATTATGAATCATTAATGAAAACTGGAATTCTTCGCAATAGAGATTTCAAGAAATTAATTCAAGAATCCCAAGAAAGGTTTTCCTGATTTTTTACCTTCAAGCTAGGGTTTCAAGATTTCTATTCAAGTACTTTTGTAAGATTATTCAAGAACCTTGTTTCTTTAGGTACGTAAGACTATCATAGTGTTGGACCTGTTCGTCCTCACGCCCTACATCTACTTTCAAATGAGTAAAAGAGTAATCTAGGATTCTATCCCTAGATTTGAGTATTATTGAGATGAGTTAACTTTGAGTTCATGAGTATATTCTTTTTGAAATTCTATTCTTAATATTGAATATCTATATGTTATTCATTAAGATTCTTGAGTTAATTCGTTCATGTCTACATTTCAGCATTAACCCTATGAATTAAGTATTTTTTAGATGAGTAGTATCGCTGAGTTCTGAGTATTGCATTTCCATCTTGCTATTAATATCCTTGAGTTGAGTCGTTCATGTCTACAATCCTGCATGAACCCTAAGAATTGAGTTATAAATCTTAACAAGTTTTTTAAAGTCAACACTTGAATTTTAAACTGAGTTTATGTGAAAGTAAAGATGAGTTTTGAGAAAGAGTTTCTAAATTATGATAAGTATGACAGATGAGTATTCCATCAATGTTTAAACAATATGGTATCTAGTTATTACTTCAATGTTTATGTAGTATGACTTCCCGAGTCATCAATGATCATATTACAATATAATTTTGATATATTTTTTCAGAAAGAGATTCTAAAATTAGTATGACAGACGAGTATGTAATCAATGTTTAAGCAATATGATATCTAGTTATGTCATCAATGTTTATGTAGTATGACTTCCCGAGTCATCAATGATCATATTACAATATAATTTTGATTAATTTTTTAGAAAGATTTTTCAAAAATGAATTAAGTAAGAGTATAAGGAAACTAAGTATTTCCAAATGTACAAGTTTTTACATTGATAAAAGAAAAACATTGATTTCTAAATGAGTTATGAGTTCAAAAGTATTTCAAGAGCAGATACCTCTTTTAAGAGGATAGTTTGAGCAATTATTTCAAGCAAGAGAAAGAGTATGTTTTCTAACATTGGTCATGAGTATTTATATAATTGGGAGTAGTATTAAGTACCGATATAGGGAATGAGTTCAGACAACTCACATTCATTGTAAACCATGTATGCCAACATAGACACATGATCATACTTTTTAGATGAATCCTAAGTGCCTTCGGGCAGAGTTTAGTGGATCCACTTAGTTGAGGCTTTCTATATCCCTACAAGGTATAAGATAGTACTGGATGCATGGGAAAGATAGTTCATAGTAATAGTTGTCCGTTGGAGGATCCCAATAGAGTTAAAGTGTATTTTTATATCACTTATTATGTTGAGTTCATTGATGAGAAAGTATTTTGTAAAGATTTAAATGATTTAGATTTGTTATTTATTTACATTACACTTAAGTACATTGTTATCTATTCCAGTCCTTTTTTCAATTATTTGTTATTCAGCTATATTACATGGTCGTAAATTCAGTGTACCGATGTCAATCGACCTGCATATTTTAATTATACAAATACAGGTTATTAGGATCATCAACAAGAATTTATTGAGATCAATTTGTCTTTTCATATTCTTATGAGTGAGACCTACTTTTTTTCAGAGTACTCCAATTTTATAAGTTTTTAGTAGTAGTTCTTTTGAGGAGTCGTGGGCGTTCTATCCCGACAATCATTTTTTATAGTAAAGGCTTCATAGATGAAAAAATTTGGAGTCTTTCACTAAACGTATGTTTCATACTCAGTATATTCATGAAGTTTTGAGATTCAGTAAATTATTTTTACACATTTTTTTAATTCTATGCTTATGTATGTTTTATTTAATCTATCACTTGTAGTCATTCAGGATGGGGATTTTCTTGAGGCCCAGCAATGGTTCTCCAATGCTGACCACGTCCAGGGTTTAGGGTCGGATCGTGACGAACTTGGTATTAGAGCACAAAATTCAAGTGTCTTAAGGTGTCTATGAAGTCATGTCATGTATGATCTTATTTATGGTTGTGGGGAGCCTAATTCTACAAATGAGAGACTGCAGACACTTAAGAAAATTTAACATTCTTTCATACTCTAAATTGTGCAATAGAACTGTGTCATAACGAACTTATTCAAACTTGTGCATTTCCCAGATCCATTTGACTACCCCTCATACTCAAGGTAGTTGAAAAGTAAATCATGGATCCATTAAATGAGTTACTCTCAGCAAAAGAATTCAGAAAGTCATGAGACTATAGAAGGGCTTGAAAGAACCTGTGAGTAGGCTTAAGTGTTTAGATTTGAAAGAATGCACTCTTGTTGATATGAACTTTGTGTTCAAGCTAAAAGAAAGATATGATCCTAGACTCTCTTATTTAAACCTTTATTTAGTTGAGGCCCTTATGAGGAAGTGTGTTTGATAGATTGGATAGTAATTTCACCTGAAATAAGAGTATGAGTTATGATGTTATAAGAAATAATAGTAAAAGGTCCCGAAGTTAGAAGAATGCATGTAGAGGTATACTAATCTAAGAAAGAAAGATAGTTGATGAAGAAAATTATGTTGTTGTAGTCATGCACCCAGTAAGTTATTAATAAGAAGTTTTCCCTTCTATATATACTAAGAAGTGATGAGTTTGTGTTGATTTCATGATAGCAGATAGTGTTAAAGTAACTAGTCAAGATAAGTTGGAGTATACCTTAACCGGGGTAGAGTTTTTGTCGATGTGTCATTGTGTTAGTGAAGATAAATTATAGTAATTAAATAAAAGAGTAGAGTATTCAAGAGGTGATAGACCTAATCTAGGCTTAGTATTTATAAAGGGAGAGCCCTATGATATTGAGAGGGTTATAGAACTAATTAGGAGTTGATGTATAGTAAAATGGTAAATAGTACATAAGTTGTGAAATGGAATGTGACAATTCAGTGTAAGCATGTAGACTGACAGATAAGGATTGGCTAATCATCATGAGATCTTAGTGGGCGAGTGTTTCTTAAATTTATCTAGTAGTTGTAAGATAGAATAGTAAGTGAGCAATCATATTTAGGTCCATATTTAATAATAAACACTAATCTTGGATTTGAGATGAGTGTTTTTCCAAAAGGATGAAAACATGAGAATGATGATGTTAGTTTGAGACCTAATGTGGTAGGTTTGACATAGAGTAGGTAATGAATTATGAGATTAGTTACAATGAATGTGAGTGGTACAAGAAGAAGATTCTAACTTTTTGAGAAGAATAGTGAAGTGTAGCTAAGTCCTTATATTAACAAAAGAATTAGGAAGTGTACCAAAGATCATATGTAGACAAATGGGGTTCTAATTAAATTTATGACTTTACAATATCTGCCTAGTGTGAAACCCCATATCAAAAAATAAACTGAACCAATACATTTCTAGAAGTTACAGATGTAACCAACAGTTTCCACCCACAGACCGTAGGGTAAGGCACGGTCCATCTTGGTGGTTCGTGGATGGCCACCTGCAACCCTCCTCAAAAACCATCCTTTGAACATAATCAACAGACAGACAAGATAGATTGTGGATCAGTCCATGGATCGTCGATCAGTCCGTTAGTCGAGACCCTTCAGAACCCATCTTAAAAATGATCGATGGATTGACAACATGGACAGTGGATCATTAAACTGATCATCGGTTAGTCTATAGGTTGAGACCCTCATTACCCCCATGAACCCATCCTCAGAAGATGATCGACCAAATGACAGGACAGTTTATGGATAAGTCCACGGACCATCAATTAGTTCGTATGTGGCATTAGCATATTTTAATTTAGAGGTTGTTTGGTCTTTTCCTCATGCGTTGGACCCCTGAACTACATCGTTTAACCCCTAAATTATGTAATTTTAGTCAGTTTTAGCCTAATAATCTACTAAAAACCTAACCTAATCAATTATTCACCAAAAATTCATCAAAGTAGAGAAAAATAGAGGAGAAAGAGATGACTCCAACCCTTCCAAGTACGCAAAAAAAATTCTTCAATTCCTTCTCCAAAATGAAAAGATTTCATCATGAATTTCGTCACCGAGTATGTGGGGTTTTACTAGTGATTCATTTCACCCATTACGTCCTTAGAATTCAGTGAGATTCTTGATTCTCAATATCATGTTTAGATCTAGGGTTTCTAGAATCTTATATTTATGTTGTGATTCAGCTATTAGACTAATCCAAATAAGACTATCATGTTTTCGTGGAATTATTACTTAGTTCTTCCTTAAAACTAAGAACCCTAGTTGTGCAGATTCTTTTAGTTCATGAATTATACTTGCTAGGTCAGTTTATTCAGTTACACATGCTCCAGTTAAGAATGTTTCATTATTAGTATATAAATGTTGCATTTTTAGTTAGCAAGTCAATATTTTAAGCTATCCAGTATTAAATAAATTAAATGCATTATTTACATAATCAGTTGGACTTAATACCGAGTTGGACAAGGGTCATTCACCTATATATTCCATGAACTGTGTGCTCCCGTAGGTTAAATCTCATTTGTGGCATCTGCCTAACTGATCACGTCATTCATGTCTTTATACCCCTGGCAAGGTATATTAAGTCCTATCGATGGGGCATATACATCGAATTGCCATGCTTTTACACCCTTCGCAAGGTATATTAGGTCTTCTCGATGAGGCATATACATCAGTCTCCACGTTTAGCTCACGTGGTTTATGTCGGTTATTAGTAGCTCCCACAGTGATATTCTAGTGCATTGACCAGGTTATCATTTACAGTTTGGTATTCAGTCTCAGCGTGTTATGTACTTAGTCATTGCATTCAATTTAGTTCATATTCAGTATACCTCAATATCCTTATCATGTTCAGATTATATCATTGCTTTATTGTTTGTTCAATTATATATTTTTTTTAGCTTTATTGAATCTTGCATGCTCAATACCTTTCAATTACTAACGTATACTTTGTGCTATATCTTCTCATGATGTATGTTCAAGTCCTCAACACTCATATCACACATAGATTGGTTCTTGATCTCCGATTTAACAACATCAGTGGTGAATTTTCATTGTTTGAGGATGATTCATATGTTATATTTCCATTTTAAGTATTTTACTATGCTTATGATATGACAGTAGAATTATCTTGGGGTCACTCGTGATCTTAAGTCCCATGTCAGCATCCAGTGGGGTAGACTCGGAGCTTGATAAACTTACTATCAGAGTCTTAGGTTTAAGTGTGATAAAAATGTTTGAAAAGCAGCACTAAGTATAGCTCTTTTCATGGGTGTAAAGTGCACCAAATCTTATGAAAGTGAGGCTACAAGTGTTTAGGAAAACTTAACTTATTTTGCTACTCTTATTATGTGTAAGATATGATCCAACTTCTTGTTTCTTATTCGACGCTATGTGTTTCATATCATGCCTCATCATAGAGAATGCGCTAAGAATGTGAATGACTGTAATGCTAATTCGTCTCCTCCCATCCTAGATCAAGAAATTTCAAATGTAGAGTTTTGGAACGTAATTCAACTTTTGGCTCACAGTGTTACGAATTAGAACAATTAGCAGGTTCTAGTTCCTACAACTTCTAGTGGTGGATCAGCTGCAACTAGAGTTTTGAATTTTGTTAGGATGAATATGAAAGAGTTCTTAGGATCACAGATTGGTAAGGATTGCCAAAAATTCATAAATGAGTTCAAGAAGATCCTCAAAGTGATGCAAGTGACTCATAATAATAGGATAGAATTGGCACTTTAACAGCTTAAGGATATAGCTCATATCAGGTGTAATCAATGGAAAAAGAACATGGGTACAAATGTAGCTCCTATCACTTGGAGATGCTTTAGTGATATCTTTCTGGATAGATTCTTCCAAGAAAAATGAGGGAGGCAAAAGCTCAGGAGCTCATGAATTAGAGGCAAGATAACATGACAGTCCAAGAGTATGGACTCAATCTCACCCAATTCTCTCGGTATGCTCTCACATGGTTGTCGATTCCATGGCTCAAATGAACAAGTTTCTATATGGAGTATCCGACTTAGTGAAAATAGAGTGTAGGAATGTTATGTTGTTGGAAAATATAAACATCTCTAGGATCATGACTCATGCTCAGTATGCTAAGGAAGATAAGCTTAGGGAACAAGCTAAGGATAATAACAAAGATAGAACAGTTAACTATGAGGATTTTCAACATAAATCGGGTTAGTGGAAATCACTAAGAATTTCAGAAAAAATCTTCACCTTCATCAACTAGTGTTCCATCCTCCAAGTTTCTACACGATTAGAATGGTACAGCATCAGGCTATAAGTCTCGGGAAAGTGTTTCAAGTAACAGAACCTACCCAACTTGTCCAAAGTGTGTAGGAACAATCCGGGCGAGTGTCTTGTAGGAAAGGAAAGGATGTTTTAGGTGTGTTCAGTCTGGTCACAGGTTGAAATATTGTCCTTATCCTAAACATGGTCAAGGGGGAAATAATAGTAGAGCTAAGTCTACAACTTCAGTAGAACCAGTAGGTCGCCCAACTCAGCAAGGTAACTCATTTGGTACAAGTGGCTGACAGCGCCAACACGGATGCATGATCTTTAGGCTCTCCAAGTTCAGCAAGATTCTCCTGATATAGTCAATGGTACATTACGAGTTTTTAACTTAGATTTCTATGCTTTGTTAGATCTAGGGGCTACTTTTTCCTTCGTAACTCCCTATATAGCAGTCAGCTTCGGTGTCAATCTAGAAACTTCTCAAAACCTTTCTCTGTCTCTACTATAGTCCGTGACCCAATTATAGCTAGATGGATATACAAAAATTTCCTTATCACAATCTCCTAAAAATTTACCTCAATAGATCTTGTAAAGTTAGAAATGGTAGGTTTCAATAGAATTCTAGACATGGATTGGTTACATTCCTATTATGCCTCAATAAATTGTAGAACTAAGATTGTTCATTTTTAATTTCTAAATGAATCAATCTTAGAATGGAAGGGTCGTAGTTTAGCACCTATGGGTCGATTCATTTCTTACCTTAAAGCCAAGAAGATAATTTCTAGGTGTTATCTCTATAATCTAGTTCAAGTTAAGGATTCAAGCTCTGAAACACCAAATTTTTAGTCAATCCTAGTAGTTAATGAGTTCCAAATATTTTTCCAGAAGATCTTCCCGGAGTTTTTCCTGGTATGGAAATCGACTTTGGAATTGATATCTTTTTAGATACCCAACCTATTTTTATTCATCCCTACCAAATGACTCCATTTAAGCTTAAGAAATTGAAATAGCCTCTGAAAGACATTCTAGATAAAGGCTTCATCAGACAAAGTATTTTCCCCATGGGGTGCATCATTGTTGTTTGTGAAAAAGATAGATGGTTTTCTCATATTGAGAATTGACTATCGACAGTTCAACAAATTTATCATCAATAATAAGCACCCACCCCCAGGATTGATGACTTATTTGGCCAACTTTAGGGTGCTAGTCATTTCACAAAGTAGACCTCAGATCTGTTTATCATCAACTTAGAATCAGAGATACTGACATCCCAAAAACATCCTTCAAAACTCGGTATGGCCACTATGAATTTGTATTATGTCATTTGGATTAACCAATGCTCTTGTAACTTTTATGAATTTAATGAACAGAGTGTTCAAGCAGTATTTGGACTTGTTCATTATCGTCTTATTGATGATATTCTCATTTACTCTAGGAAAAAGAAGGAACATGTGAATCTTATGACGGTTGTTTGGAAAACTCTTAAAGATTGCTAGTTATTTACTAAGTTTAGCAAATGTGAGTTTTGGTTGCAATCTTTTGATTTCCTTGGGCATATTGTGTCTAGCGAAGGGATCGAAGTGAATTCCCAGAAAATAGAAGCACTAAAACAATGGACAAGACCTACATTTCCAACTGATATCATAAGTTTCTTAGGTCTAGTGGGTTATTACAAAAGGTTCATGGAACGAATTTCATCCATAGCCTCTCCATTGACTAAGCTGACACGGCAAAAGGTTAAGTTTCAGTGGTTAGATGATTGTGAGAAAAGCATCATAGAAATGAAAATTAGGTTGACTATAGCTCTTGTCTTTAACTCTACTAGAGGGTTCATACGGGTATGTTATCTATTGCGATGCATCCAGAGTTTCATTATGTTGTGTGTTGATGCAGTGAGGTAAGGTTATATCTTATGCTTCTACACAAATTAAGGTGCATGGGAAAAATTGTCCAACTCATAACCTCGAGCTTATTGAAGTGGTGTTTGTACTTGATATTTAAAGACATTACTTGTATAGTGTTCATGTCAATATGTTCACAGACCATAACAGCCTTCAGTATATCTTCACACAAAAAGAGTTAGATTTTTCGACAGATAAGATGGCTTGAGTTCCTCAAGGATTATGATATGTGTGTGCATTACCATCTTGGTAAGGCCAATGTAGTAGCAGATGCTCTTACTAGACTATTTATGGGTATTGTAGCACATGTTGAGGAAGAAAGAACGAAACTAGCAAAGGATGTTCATAGACTTGCTCACTTAGGAGTTCGTCTTATGAGCATATCAGATGGTGGTGTAGCATTTCAGAAAGGGTTAGAATCTTCATTAGAAGCGGAGGTTAAGGAAAACAAAGACAATGATCTGATATTACTTCAACTAAAGGGTGTAGTGCATCAGCAGAGAGTTGAGTTCTTTTCCAAGGGAGATAGTGCGATTTTCTATAAGGGTCGATTATGTGTTCCTAAGGTGGGTGAGTTGAGATAGTATATTCTTACAGAAGTTCATAATTCCAGATATTCTATTCATTCAGGTGCCACTAAGATTTATTGTGACCTGCGGAAAGTCTTGTGGTGGAATGGTATGAAAAAAGATAAAGCGGATTTTGTGGGTAAGTGCCCTAATTGCCAGAAAGTGAAGTTTGAACATCAGAAACCAGGAGGTATGCCTCAAGAGATCAACATTCCTACTTGGAAGTGGGAAGTAGGAAGTGATCAATATAGACTTCATTACAGGCTTACCTCATACTCGCAGACAGCATGACTCCATTTGGGTCATAGTTGATAGAGTTACTAAGTTTGTGCACTTTTTGGCCGTTAAGACTACAAATTTGGTGGAAGAATACGCCAAGCTCTACATCAATGATATATTCAGTTTGCATAAGGTTCCTTTGTCTATCATTTCAAATAGAGGTCCTCAATTTAGCTCTCATTTTTGGAAGTCATTTCAGAAAGATCTTGGTACTCAGGTTAACCTTAGCACAACATTTCATCCACATATGGATGGCCAGGCAAAGCATACCATTTAGTCCTTAGAGGACATATTGAGAGATTGCATGATCAATTTCAAAGGTGGTTGGGATGATCACCTTCCTCTTACAGAGTTTGCGTACAATAATAGCTACCATTCCAGCATTCAGATGGCCCCTTGTGAGGCATTGTATACGGATAAACATAGATCTCCAGTGGGTTGTTTCAAAGTAGGTGAAGCAGACTTGGTAGGGCCAAATTAAGTTCATGATGCTATCAAGAAAGTGCAACTCATTAGAGATAGACTTAAGATAGCCCAAAGGCACCAGAAGACCTATGCAAATTTAAGGAGAAGCGAATTAGAGTTCCAGTTTGATAATTGAGTTTTCTTGAAAGTGTCACCTTTGAAGGGGTGATGAGAATTGATTTCTCTCTAACGACGGAATCAGGTCGTTACAAAGACTTCTATAATACTCCCCTTTATTCAATGTTCATGCTATAACACATAATGAAATTTGTTTTTTCTTGCATTTTTGTTGTCTACTTGATTTTAACCAGATGTGGCAATATAGTTGAACATTTCTGTCAAACAAGTTTTTTATTATATATGTTTTTGCTAATTAATCATAGCGCACAATGATCAGTCTACAACTTTTGTTTACTCTTTATTTACATTCCAAAGTTTTAGCACTGTACGTTCTAATGTATGAAGTAATATTATTCATTGTGACATAAGTATCCTGATGATTAAAGTTGTAACAATCAATCATTTGAGATCACAAATAATGTCCAAGTTAATCTAATAGTAAAGGTTTTCAACTGTGAATATTGGTTTGCCAACCGTTTATATTTGTTGGGAGTTATGATGGGAATCTCCTTCGACCAATTATTTGTCATGGTACACTCCTCTTTTTGAAATTGATTAATTAACAAACCACAAGTAGCACGTTGCACGCTAGTAGCCTTTTCAAGGAAGTGAAACTAAGACAGAAACTTCTTCCTTTTTGACTATTCAGTAAGATAGACTATTTCCTTCATACATCAAATTTGGTATTCTTCTATTTCACTGAACTTATTCTATAGTTACATATTACATCGTTACTTGCCCTAATTATGTATTCTTCACCTTTGGAAAGTTTACTTGCAGTTTTGTTTTGAAGTCTAAGAAAGGTATGTCCTAAAAAATCCACTTAAGTAAGAGACATGTCTTGTGAAAGAAGGGAACGTATTTTTAGCCCTTAATTTGCTTTTGTTTTTCCTGTTGAATGCACTCCACTTAACAACTTCATGTTGATTGATGTCATTTTAATTAATTTAATTTTCGTATTCATTTTGATTAATATGTGCCAGTTGCAACTCTTCAAATCAAGTTGCAAACTTCATATTTTAACCAAACTAAGCCATTATATAAAACAATTTATCAAAGTAATACATTTTTCTAAAATTTTACAAAACTAGTATAAACGTATTTCACGATAACGTTTTAGGGTATATTTTATTTTTTAAAAACTAACAGCATTAGGTTGATGTACGTTACTATGAGTAACGTTTTAGGAGTAAAATGTTACTGTGAGTAACGTATATCAATCTGACGCCATCAACTTTTAAAAAATAAAATATATCCTAAAACCTTACTGTGTAATACGTTTATGCTAGTTTTGTAAAATTTTAGAAAAACATATTATTTTGGTGAATGGCTTTATATAATGGCTTAGTTTGGTCAAGAACTCCATTGAAGCAATAATAAATTTAAAAAATGAAAAAAAAAAGAAAAGAGCAAACAAAAAATAAAATAAATAAAGACAAAAAATAAATAAAGAAAGAAAAAAAAAGTCTTTTCTTTTTAGAAATTAATGAATAAATGTACATTTTTCTTAACTATTTTCATATTTTAATTTTGGAATGAGTTGCATCTTAAAAGTTAGTTCAATTTTTATAGCTAGATAACCCATTATCAAGAGTTAACACAACTATCAATATTCATCCTTTTTTTCAAATTTACTACAATATGTTGGTTTTTCTTTTTTCTTTCGTCCCTCTGTTGTAATTATCAGGATTGGTATCACAATCTAAATTGAAGAAGAATCATCACAAAATTAGATGTAATATCACATAATACATATAGTTCACTCTAATTAATTTTGAATTGAGTAGTGATGATTGATTGATCGATCAGTAATCATTTTGAGGACATAAGTCAATAAAGACTTGGATCACAAAACGAAATGTCATTATGTTTAGGGATGCATATCGGTCGGTTCGGTTCGGTTTTGAAGTTTATCGGGTTATCTTATTGGTTATCGGTTTGTAGAAATGCTAAACCATTATAGAACCATTAAGATATTGACTTATCGGTTATTGGTTTATCGGTTTTTCATTGTTATCGGTTCGTTTATCGGTTTAACCGTTAAAATTTGACACAAAGAAAAAACATTGAAAATCACTTAGAAACAATGTGACAAACCAAATAAACCATGCACTTGAGTTCACATGTTACATCTTGGTCTAAAGCAAACACTTTTACATTGTTGAATAACCAAGTTTTTGAGACAACCAAAAATAAAAGTAGGAAATCAAACTCTAAGCGAGGACTTTCTATACAATGGTATAAATATAATTATTTAATTTAGTATCGGGTTGTCGGTTAACCCGTTTAGAAATAACTTCAAACCGTTAAGAACCGATAACCCGATAACAAAAAAATTCAAAACCGTTATCAAAATCACTAAACCAATAACCCAATACTATAAACCTATAACTTTTTTATCGATTCGGCTTATCGATTTCGGTTCGATTTTTAACAGCCTAATTATGTTGTTACACTTTTACAAATGCAAATCAATGTACTCAAGAATGAAATATAAACCTACTATTTAGCTATTAAAATAATCTTCAATTCAACAAAAGTAAATAAGTGAATCAGTGGCTGAAATTGAACTTATGTCAACAAGTCATATAGAAAAGAACAAAATGATTTTTGTGTTTTTGAAATATTCTTGCTGCAAAATTTGTTCATCTCTTTTTAATTCTTATTGGTCTCATGTTATAGTTAAGAAAACTCAGGTTGAGAGTAGAAGCTGCAATTACTAAAAGCTTTGAGAAGATGTATTGTAGAAAAGGAAGGATGAAGATTGTGCTTCTATGTTTCACTTCTGGTTAGGAAACTCAAATCATAAGAATTGTTAGTTCCATATATCATCATATATAATAGGGAAAATTATGCATTATTGCAAACTATTAATTCAAAATAAATGTTATAACTAGAGTTTTATTTAGTTTTAATTCGTAACAAACATTCTGTCATTTAGAGAATTTCACTCATCCGTCGCACTTTATACTAACACATATATATAAATTGTGTTTGCGTTTGTGTAAAGCAAGAGAGAGGTGTATATACAAATACAAATACATATCTTTTTCGTCATATATACTTATATTAATATAAATACGAATCTTACTCTACCCAGTTCATATTTTGTCTTTCTCTCTTTCTCGCATTATACAAACACAAATTACAATGTATAATTAGTGTTGTATAAAAAGCGCGCGTAGAGAGACTTTATATAAATATGTTTTAATTCGATTCAATTGTATACAAATTTAAATTTTATGCAAATTTTCTTATTGTTACAACTTGAAAGTTTTATTTGCAGCTTTTATTCAGTTAATAAGACATTGTATTATCACGAACTCTAAATGTTGAATCCAATTGGTATGCAGTTCGTATATAATTGTTATCCCGAAAATTATTATACTCAAATATGTAATTTATCTTTAGAATGGTGTATCCAATTGGTATGCAATCTGTATATAACTAGTATCCTGAAATTATAATATTCAATCTATAATTCCTATGTAGTTGGTATTTGACGGGAAGAAAACAGTGAATATTATATGTCATCAAATACTTTAAAATTGTATCAAACTCAAAATATCGTCAAAAAGATTTAAAAAAAAAACTCATAATTTTAAAAAGTCTAAGGTGCAATATACTATCTCAAATTTGATCTCCATGCTTTTGGTGTAGGATAATTGTTGGTGTCCAAAGCATATTTTTTTGCTATGCGATCAAATTTGCTAGCAACAAATCTAGTTACTTCACTATTACTGGGCTCCATCATCATTCTTTGTTTTTCTATAATGTCATATGATTGTGGCATACCTTTAATGATCATGTTTTGCATCGATATCAATAGAATACATATCAAAAGAGTTGATAGAGAGAAAAAAAAGAAAAGAAAGAAAAAAATCAGAATTTATAGTTGACATTCTTTCATGCACATAAAATATTTAAAACATGTGCTAATTTTAAAACGAAAACAGATCTACTTCTAGTGGGGCACAAGTAAGCATTCTCTTCTTTCAATTATCAAACATAACAAAATTTTCATACAGAAAGAAAAGTATGTTATCTTTTTTTTTTTTCTTTCCACATCCATGGGGCTCAATATTAATGACAATTGATTCTTCAATATTAATGTTATTTCACTTACTTATCAATTATATAAGGTAATTATAAAAATAATAACTAATTAATTAAATGAAATAAATTAAATAATAGATTAAAACTACTCTGTTTATACTTGTAATTAAACTATTATAAGTAGTAATATAAAAAAAGTATAGCTTTATCTAAAAATTGTAATATTAGGCCTTAAATAGATATGTGAGTGATTTTTCCTTTAATTTTTCTATCTTTCTAAACCTCATGATTCCCTTTATTGGTGACGTTATCAAGAACACATATTCACCCTCAAACTCTAAATATTGGGGCATACGTTATCAAGAAATTGTAATACAAGCCCAAAAAAATTAGACTGAGCCCCAAATAAATATTTTCCTTACTGTTAAAATAAAATAAATTACTTTCTTTACTTTAATGGGAATTTTTAACCAAACTAAGTCATTATATAAAACAATTTACTAAAGTAATACATTTTTCTAAAATTTTACAAAACTAGTATAAACGTATTTCACGGTAACGTTTTAGGGTATATTTAATTTTTTAAAAACTAACAGCATTAGGTTGATATACGTTACTGTAAGTAACGTTTTACTCCTAAAACGTTTTTTTCAGTAACTTTTTACTCCTAAAACGTTACTGTAAGCAACGTTTTAGGAGTAAAACGTTACTGTGAGTAACATATATCAATCTGACGCCATCAACTTTAAAAAATAAAATATATCCTAAAACGTTACTGTGGAATACGTTTATACTAGTTTTGTAAAATTTTAGAAAAACATATTATTTTGGTGAATGACTTTATATAATGGCTTAGTTTGGTTAAAACCTCCTTTAATGGTCTTATGGTCAAGTCAGCTCGTTAGATTTACTAGTCTTGCATGCAGTAATTTTTGTTTACCCCTTTCAACTATATGTTGAATTTGACATGATGATCGTATGAGCTAAGCATTTAATTCCTTCAATATACTATTTATTTTGACATGGTGATCATATGAGCTAAGCATTTAATTCCTTCAATATACTATTTATATGTTTTTAATCTATTGAGGCACATATATAGTTACATTTTCAATTTATAAGAATTCAGTTATAACTTTTAGCGGCAATAAATATTGACATTAATAAAGAGTGCTAAAGTCTTTACCGGTATTAGTTAAGTGTCATTAGAATCAATGTCGCTAAAGGTTTTAGGAACATATACAAAGAGAGTTAATTATCGCTACAAAAACATATTTCGGGAACAAATATTTTTGATATAGTGTAAGAGGTCTAAACCTATATTGTTTGAAGTTTGTTGAAGTTAATTTATAACGATAACACATGTAAAAATTTATGAACTTCTACTATATATTTAAATATAGAGGTCCTAAACTCGGCTATATGTTGTTTTTTTTTCCTTTATGAATTGGGGATAGGGAAAAGATAACGAGGAAGGAGATTACAATATAGGGAATCAAACTCATACCAACAAGGTGGAGTACAGGTAGACAAACAACTAAGCTACTAAGATTTCGTAACTCAATATAGAATTTGCTTCTTTTAAGTTCTTATACAAACTGGTTTCATTCAAGTTAATATAATGTGATGGCTTCAACTCATAAAAGAATCAATTGATTATGCTTCCATGTCTTGCCTATCTTAAAGATCATTTGCAAGTTAACTAATTGTTATCTTGTAGTATCTTTCAACGTATGACCCCCACCCCACCCCCACCCCCACCCCCACCCCAACCCCAACCCAAAAAAAAAAAGGGAGGATAATCCTTAAATAAACTATGTTGTGACAGCCAAAGAATAATAGACCATATCGAGGGAGGATAATCCTTACTTGCAATCATGTTTTAAGACAAAGAATTTCTCGATCTGTTTCAATTTATGTGACACTTTTCATTTTTCGAGAGTTAAATTGTTTAAGTTATTTGATTGCGAATTTCCGCATGCAATTAATCTTCAAACTTTCTGAAATGAAATTTATATATTTATACACTACGTAAAAAGTACCATAAGTCACAGTAATTAGTGATTCAAAATATTTAAAAGATATATAAAAAACTCACTATCAACAATAGGCTTGTTTGAATTTCAAAAATTTGAAAAGTATCGCATAAAATGAGAAGGAGGGGGTGTCATTTTTTATTAAGAAAAGAATAAATCTCAACTCACGTTAAGTTATTGTGTTTTGATGCAGGGTTAAGATGCTATATTTTTTTCTCTTGCGATAAAGTCAAGAGCGGAGCCAACCTTCTGTTAGGGGGTTCCGAATACCCTTCGGCGGAAAACATAATTATTTTTATATGATTAAAATTATTTTTTTATGTATATATAGTAGATGTTGAATCCTCTCTAATTAATTCATGTACTTAGTTCTTTAAATTTTAAACCCTTTTATTAAAATTCTAACTTTGTCACTGAATATAATATGTAATTAAGTGTGGTTGAATACGTTCCCACTAATCGATAAATTGTGAATTTGAATCATACTACGGAATAAGTATTAATATTATTAAATCCTTTTAAATGGAAGGGGGCTTACTAACATGGAGAAAATAAATAAAACTCTCTTTTGCAATAATTAAAGTGAATTTATTTCGTTTTCTTTATATTGGTAGAGACCTCGCCTCTCTTTTGATTTATAGCGTTGGAGTGTACATTTTTCTTTTTTAGTATTTACTAAGTATATTTAACAAGTAAAAATAAAATATACATTTTTAAAATACAGATTAAATAAGATGTAACAAAAATAGCATGGATGATGAATAAACATATTACTCTATGTCCATCTTCAATTATCTGTCATAAAAAGTTATTGATATGTTAAATTAAATAAATGAAAATAAAAATATTTTTTGATGATTAATAAAAGTCAACAGGTTATAATCTTTAGAAGAAAGGACCACTTTGAATATCGTCTTTGAATTTTGACTAGAACCATATTAGGTGCGAATTATTATCCAATCTTTACTAATATCTTAAAGAAACTAATAATGTTATTTTTGTTATAAATATATCTTTGTTATAGTGAATGTCTAATTATGTGGATTCCTTTTAGGATATGATTAGAAATTCTACTTGGGGACAAAGTTAAGTTTTTCCTATAATTAAAAAAAAATCTTCATTATAAAGAAGATCAATGAATCCTGAATATACTTCAAGATGAATAAGAAATATTTTTCTTCTCCCTACTTTATTTGTCTTCTAATTTCATATAGTTTCATAATACGTTATCAGCACGATTGTTCTATTCTTAAATAATAATGAAGAAGACGGAAAAAGTGCAAAAGAGATTTTGCATAAGTTATTCAATAAGGTTCTTATATCTTCAAGGTATGATTTATCTTTATGTTATAATTATTTATGTAGCAGATCTGGAGGTATCATCTAAAGTAAGTTTTTAAAGAGACTTGTCGACTTTCGATATGTTTAATTTTAATCAATTGGGAAGAGAATTTCTTAATTTATTTTAATAATTAAATAAGCACAATTTAGTGAAAGGTATGTTTTCAACCTTTATATGAGGTATGTGATTTGTTAAGCTATATTTATTAACTACTAATGTTGATTATAATAAATCAATAATCTCAATTTTTTGTGTGTAATTATAATGTACGATCATATTAATGATCATCAAAAATGATAAAATTACAATTATTTTGAAGGCTTGAGGTTGACCCTCATTATGGGTAAGACGATAGATTTAAGTTTTATCGCACCAAAAGAATAAGACGATGGATTTATGTCCAATCGCAAAAGGAGGGTTAGACATTGAGTTAAAGTCTTGATGCACCTTGATGATAAGATATTGGGTTCAAGATCCATCGATTTCTGACCTAAGAATTTTTGTATGGATAAGACATTGAATGTGAGTCCCAATGCATCATATTGATGATATAATAATGATTAAAGAAAAACTAATGTGTTTTTGATGAGAAGTCATGAAATTTACTAAATTTGCTCCATTACGTAAAGTGAATGTGGTTGTAGTGCATAATATGTCTGAAAGAAGACAAATGATCGATTAATGCACATAGATATGGAATGAGGTACTAAAGCTATCATTATTTGATATGCTCACATATTTGTGTTTCATTCATGAAGAATGAGAACTTTTGATAAATGCTAAAAATATAGATTCACTCTCTAAAGGGATGAGGTGTAAGCCACCACGCTAGGCATGAGAAAGATTGCGACCTTTGGTTAACGATGTGGTATCATCAAGACTGTCTCTAAGAAGATATGTATTATATAAACGTTTCATGCTTTATCCTCAAGCTTGTATTGAACAAGAATTAGTTCAATTGAGGCACATATTATGATAAATAAGAAGTTTTCTAATTTCAACATTTTCTTCATTTGGCATGATTGTCTGAGACATCATTAGTCTATAATGTTAAGACGAATTACGGAAAATTAAAATGGACATCCATTGAAAAACCTAAAAATTCTTTTAAATGGTGAGTTTTCTTGTAATGATTGTTAGCAAGGCAAGCTAATTGTGAGACCATCATAAACAAAAGTTGAGATTGAATTCTCTGCGTTCTAGGAAAGTTTACAAATATTTGTGGACCTAGTCATCCACCTAGTGGATTGTTTAGACATTTAATGATCCTAATAAATATTTCTTCTATATGATTTGATGTGTGCCTATTATTATCTCGCAACTTGATGTTTGTAAAAAAGTTGACAAAAATAATATGTTACATGCACAATTTTCTTCAGATTAATTCATTCAATGATGGAATCACGACTCACCTAAATGGTGAAGTAATTGAGAAGAAATAAATCTGAAAATTACTCTTGGATTAATAAAATTGAAATTTACTCATATAATAGTAAATCAAAAATTTACTAAAGCAAAAGACACATGACGTAGTTAACTTGGAGTTTAGTTGGCATGAATAATTTGGTCATTCCAAAGATGTGCATATTGAGTAATGGACATACATTGAAAAATTAGAAGATTGTTCAAGAATTTTTTACGTTTCTTGTTCTCGTGATAAAGTTGATTGGATCAACTAAAGTTGGGACTAAATCCCTAAATTCTGAAAAGTATAAAAGGTGAATATGGGCCAATTCACCTATCATGTGATATGATAAAAAGATGCATCTATATGATAATCACATGTACGTTTGTTGTCAGCATGTAGTTTGACATTCACAAAATTGTTTGTGCAAAAATAATTGAGTTAAGAGCACAATTTTAGAATATGTAATCAAGACAAAAATGATCTTGATAACATTGATATTTACTCAAGATGATGTGACACTAAATGTCTCAAATAGTAAAATCATTGTTTATGAAAATAAAGCTTCATATGTTGATATGAAATACGATATTGCATACAAAAGTAATTGTACGCATCAACCGATAAATTATGATCAAATTTTCATTCAATTGATTTATGGTCGAGGACCAAATATTTTTCATCTGATTATTTTGATATGTGGTATATAATCAATGAATATACATTGATGCACAAGGATAGATTCTCCAAAGATTGAGATATATGTTAGTTTGTCTAACATAAAGGGGAGATTAGAAGCAACACAAGAGTTGTAAATACTCTTATTGAATGTTCCTTAAGGATAGAGTCTACGACATGCATGAAGCATGATAGACTAATCAATTCTAAATAAAATAATCCTTGTAAAAGGGGTAGGATCAAAAAATCAAAATGACCATAATAAGAAGATAATGTGCTCTTGGGGAGCCTACGACATAATACTTTATGAAACCTCATGAGAGGGGTAGCTACCTAAAAATAATGAAGTGATGAGATCTCAATAAGTTATGTTGTATTGTGGATCAATGCAAAATGATATATCGTTGACGGTATCTTTGATACAACAGCATGCAATATTATAAAAAATTATTATGATATAAATTCTACGACTATTAAAGTATGTAGGTGTAGAAATAATTATCAAGTGTAAAGTGGAATGATGCATCTTGGTAAGCATAACGCTTATTTGACTTGCAATCTAGGCACTAGAAGATGTCATACATCTAATATTGAATGTTGTCATGGATTCGAAATCTAGCATATACAAGGTTTTGAAAAACTTGTTTATCATCCTCATAAGGATTAAATAGATTCAAAATACATAGAGCATATACAAGTATTGTTATGCAAGTTGATAACTATAATTAAAACTTTTGAAGAGTTTTCAAAAGGCAACAATTTTTTTGCTTAAGAAGTTAAAGTAAGGAACTTGGAGAAATCTTTGATCCTGAAAGGAAGACTCATAAAAGGAGATGGAAGTATGCATATTTCGTCAAGGTTTCTCCACATTCTTGGGCTCCCAAGAATGGTGATATCAACATGCAAGAGGTCCGTTCAAGTAATATTATTGTTGATTTATTCACTAAGTCTCTACCAACTACAACTTTCAAAAAGATGGTGCACAAGCTTGAAAAACGAAGATTCTAGTCTCGGAATTGGTGTTGTCATTAGGGGAAGTTAATACACGATGTTCTCTTTTTTCCTCACAAGGTTTTGTCTCACTGGGTTTTCCTTGTAAGGTTTTTAATGAGGCATCCATAATGTGTATTATTAGATATGTGTACTATTTTTCCTTCATTTCCTACTGGGTTTTATCTAGTAAGGTTTTAACGAGGCATATAATCTACCGACATTCAAGGAGGAGTGTTATAAACATATTTGTGTTATAGTGAATGTCTAATTATGTGGAGTCCTTTTAGGATACGGTTAGGAATCCTACTTGGGGACAAAGTTAAGTTTTCCCTGTAAATAAAGAATTTTCCTTCATTGTAAAGAAGATCAATGAATCATGAATATACTTCAAGATGAATAAGAAATTTTTTCTCTTCTTCCTACTTTATTCGTCTTCTAATTTCATATAGTTCCATAACAATTTTTTATTTAAATATTATTTATCATTTCTTTTATTTCTCAAATTAGTACTCCCTCGTCCTATATAAGCTCATTATTTTTGTGAAAATAGTTGTCTCATTAGTTATCCATCTTACTAAATTAAGAAATCATTAATTAAATTTTCACACTCATATTGATCTTGCAATTAATTCTTTTTTAGAGTGTTCACATCTATTTGTAAAATTCTCAAAAATTTCTTTAAGAGATGAATTACTAAAATTATTTTATTTATTTATAATTTCTTAATATACGTGTAAAAAGAAATATAATTAACTAATATGGGACGGAGAGTACTGCTATTTTTCTTCTTTCTCTCTCTTTTTTAAGAATTATTCGGAGGTTTGTAGCTTGACTAAATTTAAAGCACCACTAAACAGACTTTATATCTAATTGGATTTAATTTAAACCCAATTAGACCTTGAAATTTTAAAACCTAAGAAATAGGATCGGGTGTTATTTAATCCTGTTACGATAGAAATTTCATTATATGCATATGAAGTCCTAGTTGCATATGCTTAAAATTCAATCATATGTATGCTAAATTCAACCATCGTTGATATTATTGAAATTAGGTTTTGACAAGTCAAACTTCTTATAATATTTAAAGTTAGTTAAAGTTAATTTTAAAGCGATTATCTATTAAAAAACTATGAAATCTATTATACCTTAAATCGAGGTCCGAAAAATCACCTATATATGAAATTGCCCCTTAAAAATTCATAATAATGTGTTGGCTTACCTTCTGCAACTAATAAAAGAATTAAGAATCAATTGGTTCTTCCCCTTATCTAGGGATTTTGTCTACCATGTCCTGCCAATTTTAGAGATCAATTTTGCAAGTTACATATCTGTACTTAGCTAGCTGTTATCTTAAAGGATATTTCAATTTTAATTTTTTTAAAAAAAAATCTATTCACGGAAAAGATTTATTATTATTTAAAAAGAAAAGAATAAACCAACTCACATAAAGTTAATTTGATTTTCATGAATCGGCAAGATATGATTAAAAAAAGATCTCGCAATAGAACGTGTAAAGTGGTTGAACATCTTTGTCATTAATCAATAAGTTGAAAATTCGAGTCATGTTAAAAGGTAAATGGAAACGCAACCCTTTTGTATGGATGGAGTGAGAATAAAAAGGAAAATGAACCGATCTTCCTTAGGCAAGTAGTCAACCTCTTTACGGCGTGGGGACTTATGACACCAAATTCCATGAAAAGCTCTCACGGTCTATGTCGATTAGTTGCTTATTCCCATCATGTGAGGTGTTATTGTGGTTTCTTGATAGGTTTTAAAAGTATAGGTAGTAGTATGAGATACTACCTATACATTGCACGAGTAGGCTTGGAAGGGGATCATAGTAAGTATCTCTAAATCTAATTACTATGTTTTGAAAGTGTTCTAAGTGAAGTAAAGAAAGTATGTTGGGTCTTATATGCTTAAATGTGATATGCATGCTATATTGGGTTACATTATGAGTTAATTGCCCTTTTCTTATCTTATGAAATGTTATGTTCTTATGTATGAATATGATGAAAAGGTGAAAGGAAAGGAATTGTATGTCCACTCTTGGCCTTAGTGTGGATGGTGGTGTGGGACATCATCCATACATTGCACAAGGTATAACATAAGGGTCATCTAGAGTGAAGG
The DNA here is from genome assembly GCA_032847665.1 of Solanum chilense. Lineage (NCBI taxonomy): Eukaryota > Viridiplantae > Streptophyta > Magnoliopsida > Solanales > Solanaceae > Solanum > Solanum chilense. The sequence continues at coordinate 85,453,100 of CM064963.1, forward strand.
TAAACGGTAAAGGTAAAGATTCTTAATGTAATATTATCTAAACACGTTGTTATGACTTATATGATGTCTTTTATGTTGTTGTGCATAATATTTCAAAAGTGGCATGAATGCATGGTTTCCAACTAAATGTCCTCTTTTAAAGCATGTTTTTGTATGTCATCATACTTAGTACATTTCTATGTATTAACCCATATTCTTCATGTTTTTACTACAAGTGTAGATTTTGGCAAGTGATCTTGTATAGCTAGTTGAAGTGCTTGGATTGCTTTCCTCAAAGACTTGGTATGTCCTCATGATTTGAGGACAAGATTTTATGTTTTTCCTTATTTCTAGTAAAAGACTTTTAGTAGTTGTTTTTGGATTGTAAGAGATGTGTCCCTAGTACATTTTAAGTATAGGTCTAGGATGGCCACGTGAGACTTAGACTTCCGTTGTACTTAAAGTTTTATCTTAAATGAGTTTTAATATTTTAGACTTAAATGAGTTTTTAATTTCGCACTATTTCTATGTCGAATGCAATGAAATGCTGTGAGGCTTGTATGAGACCCCTTCTGGGTCAAGTACGCCGCATAATGGTTTCAGATTTATTCTAACTATTGTAGATGATCACTCAAGAATGACTCGGTTGTTCTCAATGAGATTGAAAAGTGATGTTCTTGGTATACTCAAATCTTTTTACTTGTTGAAACTCAATTTAACACAAAGGTAAAAAGGATTAGGTCTGATAATGAGACTGAATTCTTTCATGGAGATTGTAATTCATTGTTGGCATCCTTCGGGATCATTCGTAAGAGTCGTTGTCCATAGACTCCACAATAAAATGGAGTGGTGGAAAGAAAACACAGGCACATACTTGAAGTAGCAAGAGCTCTCAGATTTAAGGGTTGATTCCCATCAGATTATGGAGTTAGTGTGTGACACTTGTTGTGTATCTTACAAACAAGCTACCCACTGAAGTTTTACCAAGACAATCACCTTATCAATTTTTTCACAATACCGATCCAACCTTTGCACATTTTTTAGAACAATAGGTTGCCTAGTGTTATGATGGGTTACTAATTAACTCAAAAGGGTTATATCTTGTGTGATCTGAATCTCAGAAAGTTTATAGTGAATAGAGACGTCGCTTTTAAAGAGAATGTGTTTCCTTTTTCTTAATTGCAAAACAAACACAATGCCTATTTTTATCAAGGTGATCAGTAGAGGCCACTGATTTTAAGGTCTGTGATGATGAGTTAGTTAACACACTCTAGTGCAGGAGAGTCCGGTCAAGTATGTGACAGTGAAGATATTGTGGAAAGAATTGACAGTGTTGTAGCATCCCAAGATGAATTATCAAATGAACCAGTTACAGTTGAAGAAGCAGTGGAGATTCAACACACTGTTGATGTCACATTGATGAACTTAGATGGTCAATGTAGTGAAGCCTACAACTTCATTCAGAATCTCTCAACCTCCTGCTTTCGTGAAGGAATATGTGACTTAGAATGACTCTGAGCATCCCTACTCAATGGAAAATTATGTTTCTTGTAGCCACTTGTCCATCCCTTAGCTTATCTGATCAAACTATCTACTGAAACAGGAAATAACTGCATTAGAAGATAATTTGACTGGGATTGTTGTGACATCGCCACCAAAGAAGAATTAACTGGGATTTTTTAAAAGCAAGTACCAAGCAAATATGAAATTGATAGATTCAAAGCTAGAGTTGTAGCTAAGGGATACAACCAGACTGAGGGAATTGACTATCAAGAGACCTTCTCACCAGTGGTCAAAAATTCAGCTAGATTATTCATTGTTTACAAAAAGGAAGGGATCGGCATTTGTCATTGTACTTGTGTATGTAGATGACCTGCTGATAACAGGAAATGGTCCAACATTTATACTGGAGACCAAACAAGTATTGCATCGTCATTTCAAAACTAAGGACTTGGGAACGTATGCACTTGAATTGATTTTAGACACTGAATTAGCAGGAACTAAACCTTCTTCTACACCCTTGGAGTGTAATTTGAAACGAACATCAGAAGATGTGTTGTTTACAAATATAAGCAGATACCAAAAGGCTGATTGGGGAACTGCTTTACCTCACCATACCAGACCAGATATAGCATTTTCAGTCCAATGTTTAAGTCAATTTATGCAGAAGCCAACACAGTCTCATAGCCTTCAGGTTGGGGTTATTCACGAGTTCTGATAAGCAAGCTAAACTTGGTGTATTTTGTGATGCAGACTGGGCTACAGGCCCCAACATAAGAATGTTTCTTACTAGATATTGAGTGAAATATGGAGAGTTCTTAATTGCTTGGAAGTCAAAGAAGCAAACATTGTTTCTAAGAGTTCTCCAGAAGCAGAACACATGAACCTTGCAACACTAACTGTTGAAGTTGTTTAAATGACAAATTTGTTCAAAGAGTTGGGACCGTGTTCGGATGCTCCTGTTATCATTCATTGTGACAGCAAAGCTGCCATACAAATAGCAGTTAATCATGTATTACATGAGAGGACCAAACACATCGAAATCGATTGTCATTTTATCCGAAAAAAGAGTGCAACAAGGTTTGATCAAAACATGGTACATCAACACCAAAGACCAAATGGCTAACTTGCTGACTAAAGAACATGATATTTTACTTGCCAAGCTAGGTGTCTTCAATACATTCAGCTTGAGGGGATATTGGAGATAGCAGTTTAAATAATTAGTTAGTCATTCCAAAAGTTAGTTAGGGACTTAATTGTAAATTCATTTTAAGTAGTTAGATGTTTGTTAGTTATTTATGGTGCACAAGCTTACTTCTGATTATACTATATATTTATTATTATAAGTGGAACCTCCAAAGTAAAAAAGTTGAATTACCATTTTACCCTTTTAGTAAATCAAAATTTAATTAATTATTTTATTAAATACAAAATTTTATTACATTATGATAGAATTTAAGTCATTAAGCCCTTTAATAATGTAAATTATTATTTTCTTGGTAAATGAGCACATTGATATTGCTTTTAATCATAATTCTAATAATGAAAGAAATTGAAAAATTAGAATTGATAAAAGAATATATATATCACCATCATATCATATCATCATTTATTAAAAGTGAGAAACTTCAAAGTGTAAAGTTGAATTACCATTTTACTCCTAAGCTAAATTGAAATATTATGAATTATCCAATTAATTATATATCAATAGTAGATGAATATCTTGTATTGAATTACTCAAATAAATTAATATAGGAATACTGGTGAATAATATTAAGTTACTGATGAATTTTTTCGTGGATGGTGATTAAAAAAATAACAGTTTATTAATAAATACAAAATAAGTTTGTCTCCTTTAAGAAAAAAGGCATCATTTAACATTAATTTACAATACATCAGCTATATTTCTAGGAGTTTAAGTACTTAAATGACATTTATGTGAAGTTTTTATAACATAAAAAATAGTTATACTTTAAAATAATCGTTTTAACAGCTTATTTCAATATGACATGGGAAATATATGAATCAAAATTTTCTTCTAAAATAAAATATTATTTAATTATGAAAAAATTATGTTTATGATATTTTTTCGTCAGTTATTGAAAGTGGAAAAAATTCAATCAAAAGTTGGATTATCATTTTATTCCTTTTTATAAAAAATATTTTACCCTTTTCATAATCATCATCATCATCATCATCATCATCATAATAATAATAATAATAATAATAATAATAATAATAATAATAATAATGGATTCTACATTAATGCTAACAATTATAATTAAAGCCTATAGACTCTTCTTTGCCCCAATGCTTCAATTGCCTTCAATTATAATCGATGAAAATCAAGGATGCTCCCACAATTAAGTATGGATTTAATGAGTTTTTTTGGGTTAAAATATCTTTAATGATTTGATTCTCTTCAATTTCTTAACTTAAATAATTCTATTCTCTTCAACTTCTTAGCTTTAATAATTTAATTCTCTTTAACTTCCCTTACATAAGACCACTTATTTAAAGTCACATTAAAGAACACCAAATTATAAATCTCATTTGAACATTTTACTTCAATGTAGGGCAGATTCTCTCCGATTAAGAACCATTTTCTCATTTTTCTTTTATCATTTTTGTTTCTTTATTTTTACTTTTTTTTTGGTTATTTTACAATAGATCTTCTAGGTACAGAAAAAGAAAAGTATCATTGTATTGGGGATGGTACCGTTAGTGTTGCATTTGGATCACAGACGTCATCATATGTGATAATATTGATAGACAGAAAATGAATGTTCGGAAGGGTTCTATAGATTTTTATCACTGTGTATGGATTAGAATAAAATAAACATATATACTCTCTTATATATCGATAGTTTTTATATTTTTTTAGTTTTTATTTTAATTGATGTAGATGAAGGATACGTATCTTTGGAAGATGTTTGAAAATGTTCCAAGAATTCAAATTTTGATATTATTTCATGTAATTGGTTCCTTTGTAAGTAATTTTTATTTTTATTCTTAAAATTTTCTTCTTCTTTTTTTGTTTTCAAATTGGATATGTAATCTACGTGTAAAGTGTGCAATGAGAGATAATTGAGGATATGTTATATCGACATATTCATACATGTAATATTATCTGAATTATTACAGATGTAACATCCAACTGGTATGGGTTTTATTTAATAAATATGATGTAAATGATAAGTAAATATTGTTATTTGAACATTTTCTATATAATAATTCAATAATATTAGATAAACGTGCAACGCACGTTCCTTAGGACTAGTATTGTATATATATATAGGAGCTTTCACTTGTAATACGTTTTTAACATAAATGAATAGAAATTCCCAAATCCTCTCTCTGTTTTCAAAATCTATTTTATCTTTACCATATTCGTATAGCTGGAAATCTTATTTCGATTGATTTTTTTTTAAAAAAATATTGTTATTCCAATTTTGTTTAAAATTTCAGAGAATTCTAACTCGGTATGAATCGTTGAGAAAAATAGATTGTGTAAAGAAGAAAACAAATGGAGTACAATCAAACCTCTTCTTAAGAAAATAAATGGAGTACAATTAAGCCTCGTTACTACGAGAATAGTAGTCTGAAAGTTTTATTGCTGCTATAATAAATGTTATTATTATTGTTGAGATTAAAAGAAACAAAGAAACAGAAGAAGCAGTAGAACAGAGTGTATCTGTTAATGGTGAGACTCCATTGATGGAGCTTGAGAAAGAACTAAGAGAAGAACAACTCTTCTGATCTGCATTGATAGAATGCTAAAGGAATGAATGTGTGTTAATTACAATGAACAAAAGAACTATATATACAATTGAAAACTAACTTCTAACAGAATAACAATGTGCAGCACTAACTAACTACTTGTAACTAACAAACTGAAAGTTCCTAACTAACTGCTGACATGTCCTAACTAACTGCTAACGTGTCCTAACTAACTGCTAACGTGTATAAATATCAATACCCCCCCTCAAGTTGGAGGTGCGACGAGAAGATCCAACTTGCTTAATATTGCAGCATGTTTTACTCCTGTGAGTGCTTTGGTAAGAATATCAGCAAGTTGTTCCCCAGTGCCAATATGATGTAACGAAATCAACCCTTCTTGAAGCTTAGCTCGTACGAAATAGCAATCCACTTCAATGTGTTTTGTTCTTTCGTGGAATACAGGATTTTCGGCAATGTGTAGAGCTGACTGGCTATCACAGTAAACAGGAAAAGGACTGGTACATGGTATAGTTAGTTCTTCAAATAATCGACTTAGCCATACCAATTCTCCAACTACTTTTCTAATAGATCTATATTCAGCTTCAGCTGAAGAAAGAGAGATAGTTTCTTGTTTCTTCGATTTCTAGCTTATAGGACTTGATCCCAATAACACAATATAGCCAGTAACAGATTTCCTTGAATCAGGACAAGATGCCCAATCCGAGTCACAAAAGGCTTGGACCTGGTAGTCATTAGTAGAAGACATGAACAAGCCTAAGGTTGGATCCTTTTTAAGGTATCTAAGCAAGTGAAATGCAGCCTGCAAATGAGGTTCTCTAGGATCCTGCATGAACTGACTCAGGTGTTGTACTCCATATGCAATGTCCAATCTGGTGTTGGTGAGAAAATTTAATTTTCCAATTAACTTTCTGTATGAACTGGGATCTTCCAGAGGTTTTCCTTCATTGGCTTTAAGCTTGATTGAAGAGTCAAGAGGAGAAGCTAGACTAGAGTATTCTGTGCATTGATACTCTTTGAGAAGGTCAAGTACAAACTTCCTCTGTGATATAAGCATTCCAGTTTCTGTGTATAGTATTTCCAAGCCCAAAAAATAGTGTTCCCAGATCTTTAATTCTGAATTGATTATGAAGATAAACTTTCAATTGATCAATCTCTTCAACATCATTTCCAGTAAGCAGAATATCATCCACATAAACAGCTATAAACACAGTGGAAACACCTTGTTTTCTATAGAACAAGGAATAGTCATTCAAGGAATTACTGTAGCCTCTGGATTTCAAAGCATCAGACAACTTGGCATACCATTGCCTGCTTGCCTGTTTTAAACCATATAGTGACTTGTTAAGTTTACAAACCATGTCTTTAGTAGTAACATCCAATCCTTGTGGAATGTCCATGTATACCTCTTCATGCAACTCTCCATGAAGGAAAGCATTATTAACATCCAACTGATATATATTCCAATGTTTCTTTACAGCAGTGGCTATCAAAGCTCTCACAGTTGTCATTTTGATAATTGGAGAAAAAGTTTCTATATAATCTACCCCATAATGTGAGTATAACCTTTCACAACCAGCCTTGCCTTGTACCTCTCTATGCTCCCATCAGCTTTATGCTTCACCTTATAAACCCATCTACATCCAATGGACTTTTTACCAGCAGGGAGAGGCATGAGTTCCCAAGTGTTATTGTCATGCAGAGCAGTCAATTCTTGTGTCATTGCATCTTGCCAGGCAGGATTCATTGCAGCCTCATTAAATGATGATGGTTCACAATCATGTGACACACTCAAAATAAGTGCCTGACTATCAGGATACAAAGATGCAGAATCTATGTGATGGTGGTTAGAAAATGAGGCATGTAAAGAAGTCATGTAATCTTTGAGATAAACTGGAGGTTTATGGGATCTAGTAGATTTTCTGATGGGAGGTTCATCTTGTGAGGATGTAAGGTTAGGTGAAGGAGATGAAGTTAAAGTGGGATCACATTGTTCAGACTCTGAAGAGGTAGCATTAACATCATTATCCAAGAAAACATTATCAAATGTAGGATTTGAAGAAGGACTGTTAACAGAAAAATTAGAAATATTGGAAAAAGGGAATACTGATTTATGAAATACAACATCTCTAGAAATATGTATTTTCTTACTACTCAAACTTAAAACTTTATAGCCCTTAATACCAAAAGGATATCCTAAGAACACATGGGGTGTAGCTCTTGGTTCAAACTTTGTTCTTTGATGTTTAGGTGTAGTAGGAAAACAAAGACAGCCAAAACTTCTCATGTGAGAATATTGAGGCTCTTGATTGTACAATATAGTAAAAGGACACTTGTTGTGAAGGATGGCAGAAGGAAGTCTGTTTATTATATATGTAGCTGTAAGTATACATTCCCCCCAATACTTGGTAGGTAATTTGGAATGGAAAAGAAGGGCTCTGGCTGTTTCTAAAAGATACTTATGTTTCCTTTCTACCACACCATTTTGTTGTGGTGTGTAAGGACAAGATTTTTGGTGTGATATTCCTTTGGATTGAAAGTAAAGAATAGATTCTTGATTTACAAACTCAAGACCATTATCAGATCTTATGACTTGAACATTAGTTTTGAACTGATTTTCTACCATGTTAACAAATGATTTTATGATATGTAAGGCATTACTCTTGCAGCTCAACAAATGTGTCCAAGTAGTTCTACTAAAGTCGTCAACTAAGGTAATGAAATACTTGAAATTGTCATGAGTAGGTATATGGTAAGGACCCCATAGATCAACATGAAGAAACTCAAAAATCTTTGATGTATTATGAGTCTTAGGTGGAAAAGAAAGTCTGGTTTGTCTGGCCATGGGACATATATTGCAGATAAAAGGCTGTTTGGGTGAAAAATCTACAGGAATAGATGTAATCCCCTTCATCTTTACAAAAGGTACATGCCCAAGTCTATAGTGCCACAACAAATCATTACAAGACTCATGATGTAGAAGAGGCATAGCATCAGAAAGTACATTATTCATTACAAAAGACTTATCACACTGAGATTTGATCAAAGGATTGCAAGAGTGAGAGATAGAACTACAAGAATGAGAGAAACATTGACATTGAGAACCTAGTATAGAAGATGAGACATTTGAAATGAATGGACTGTCCTTTTTTCTTTTTAAACAGTCCGAGCAAAGGAAGTACAATCCATCTTGTTCTCTACCAATCTCCAGAGGCCTCTTCATTGAAGGGCCCTGCAAGATACAAGATGAATTAGAGAATGATACAGTACAGTTGAGATTTAGGGACAAGGAGCTGATAGAAATCAAATTATATTTAAAAGAAGGAATGAACAGAACTCTAAACAATGTGATCATGTCATTAACTTTAACATCTCCAACTTTGGTCACCTTAACTTTGTATCCATTTGGCAATTTAACTAAAAGAGGATATGGCAGGTTAGTAATGTGTGAAAGATGGTTGATGTTAAAGGTCATGTGATGTGTAGCTCCTGAATCCAGTATCCATAAATCGGTTTTTGACTTGAGACAGCCACATGACAGTTTATCAAAATCAATAGATGAGTTGCAAGCTGTGATACCTGCAAAATTTGCAGCTTCACAAGTTACATGCTCTTCAGAATCTACATCTCCAGATTGTCCTAATTGAATGTGTTGTAACAGATTGATAAGCTGACCACATTGTTCATTAGTAAGATTAGCATTGTAGGCTGGATTAGAAGCATCAGTTTCTCCCATGTTTGGATCTGCAAAAACATTAGCTGCCACTCCTTTACCTTTGGCATATCTATTATTTGCATTGTGGTTGGCTGGCATTTTTTGATTCTGAGCATTGTTGTATCTTTGTTGATTGAAACCTTGTCCATTTGAAGTATTATTTTGATTGGGGTAACCATGTAATTTGTAACACTTGTCAGTGACATGTCCTGATCTTCTGCAATGTTCACAAAAGGGTCTAGGCCTATTATTTGCAGGATAGTTGTTTGATGAGTAATTTGTTCTGAATACTCTCCCTCCTGTTGAATTTGATGAACTAGCAGTAGTAGAGTTTGCTCTTCCACACGATGGATTCGATGAACCAACATGTATAGAAGAATTCAATGAACTACCTTCAGTAAACATCTGACTGTGTGGCTTAAATTCTCTTTGTTTTTCTTCTTGTACAAGCAGTGCAAAAGCTTGAGCCATGGATGGTAATGGATTCATCATCAGAATGTTGCCTCTAATAACAGTATAAACTTCATTAAGACCCATTAGGAATTGAATTAACCTTCGATCTTGCTCTGCCTTATGCATAGTCTCCTTTCCCCCACAGCTACAAGTACAACTGCATTGATTCTTGATACTCAAATTACTCAACTATTCCCAAAGCTTTTTCATCCTAGTATAATACACAGTAACATCAAGAACACCCTGACTAAAATCATTGATATCTTTTTGGATTTGAAACAATTTAGCACCATTCGTTTGATCATATCGATCCTCTAACTCTTTCCACAATTCAACTGCATCAGAAACATACTCTACACTGTTTGCAATATCTTTGCTAAGAGAATTCAAAATCCAAGATATGACCATATTGTCACATCTCTCCCATTGGCGAAATTGAGGTGATATTGAAGAAGGTCGTTTAAATTCTCCAGTAATGAATCCCAATTTGTTTTTCACAGATAGTGACCTCATTACACCTCGTCGCTATGATCGATAGCCAACTCCTTCAAAACTGACTGGAACTAAAATCAAACTGGGATTATCAGATGGATGTATGTACAGAGGATTATTAACATCAATTGTGTTTCCTCCTGTTCCTGGTGTGGAACTTTGACCTGTGATTTCGACCATGATGAATTCGATCTACTGAAATGATAACAGAAAACCTGAAGCAATGAACTGGAATTTGACGAAGCAATGAACTGGAATTTGATGAAGAGAAGGACAGTGATCTAAGCCTGCTCTGATACCATGTTGAGATTAAAAGAAACAAAGAAACAGAAGAAGCAGTAGAACAAAGTGTATCTGTTAATGGTGAGACTCCATTGATGGAGCTTGAGAAAGAACTAAGAGAAGAACAACTCTTCTGATCTGCATTGATAGAATGCTAAAGGAATGAATGTGTGTTAATTACAATGAACAAAAGAACTATATATACAATTGAAACTAACTTCTAACAGAATAACAATGTGCAGCACTAACTAACTACTTGTAACTAACAAATTGAAAGTTCCTAACTAACTGCTGACGTGTATAAATATTAATAATTATTATTATAGATAGAATATTATCATAAAGAAATAAAATATAATAACACCAAAAATTGATTCTAGAGAAGAATTAATTCGTCATAATAAAATGTCCTTATATAACGTATAAATTATATATATCCCATAATTTTAATATGAAATAACATTCTATTTCTAATAAATTTCTAATTACATTAATCTCTTAAAAATTAAAAAAATTCGGATACAATAATTGAAGCTCGTGCACATAATATGTAGCTCGGATACATTAAATACTGTCTCAAATACATTAAAAACTAGCTCAAATGCATAATATGTAGCTCGAATTCATTAAATAATGACTCGAATAATTAATATGCAATTCGGATACATAATATGTGGCTCGGATACATTAAATACCGACTCAGATGCATTAATATGCAGCTCAAGTACATTAATAAAAATAAGGAATTTATAATTTTTTCAAAAGATAAAAAATAATGAAAATAAGTGAAATAAAATGCGTGTATTTCTTTTTTTTTTGTCCTATAACAAATAATCTTTATAACAAGGTTTTATTAATTTAAAAGGTGGTTGGGATGATCACCTTCCTCTTACAGAGTTTGCGTACAATAATAGCTACCATTCCAGCATTCAGATGGCCCCTTGTGAGGCATTGTATACGCATAAACATAGATCTCCAGTGGGTTGTTTCAAAGTAGGTGAAGCAGACTTGGTAGGGCCAAATTAAGTTCATGATGCTATCAAGAAAGTGCAACTCATTAGAGATAGACTTAAGATAGCCCAAAGGCACCAGAAGACCTATGCAAATTTAAGGAGAAGCGAATTAGAGTTCCAGTTTGATAATTGAGTTTTCTTGAAAGTGTCACCTTTGAAGGGGTGATGAGAATTGATTTCTCTCTAACGACGGAATCAGGTCGTTACAAAGACTTCTATAATACTCCCCTTTATTCAATGTTCATGCTATAACACATAATGAAATTTGTTTTTTCTTGCATTTTTGTTGTCTACTTGATTTTAACCAGATGTGGCAATATAGTTGAACATTTCTGTCAAACAAGTTTTTTATTATATATGTTTTTGCTAATTAATCATAGCGCACAATGATCAGTCTACAACTTTTGTTTACTCTTTATTTACATTCCAAAGTTTTAGCACTGTACGTTCTAATGTATGAAGTAATATTATTCATTGTGACATAAGTATCCTGATGATTAAAGTTGTAACAATCAATCATTTGAGATCACAAATAATGTCCAAGTTAATCTAATAGTAAAGGTTTTCAACTGTGAATATTGGTTTGCCAACCGTTTATATTTGTTGGGAGTTATGATGGGAATCTCCTTCGACCAATTATTTGTCATGGTACACTCCTCTTTTTGAAATTGATTAATTAACAAACCACAAGTAGCACGTTGCACGCTAGTAGCCTTTTCAAGGAAGTGAAACTAAGACAGAAACTTCTTCCTTTTTGACTATTCAGTAAGATAGACTATTTCCTTCATACATCAAATTTGGTATTCTTCTATTTCACTGAACTTATTCTATAGTTACATATTACATCGTTACTTGCCCTAATTATGTATTCTTCACCTTTGGAAAGTTTACTTGCAGTTTTGTTTTGAAGTCTAAGAAAGGTATGTCCTAAAAAATCCACTTAAGTAAGAGACATGTCTTGTGAAAGAAGGGAACGTATTTTTAGCCCTTAATTTGCTTTTGTTTTTCCTGTTGAATGCACTCCACTTAACAACTTCATGTTGATTGATGTCATTTTAATTAATTTAATTTTCGTATTCATTTTGATTAATATGTGCCAGTTGCAACTCTTCAAATCAAGTTGCAAACTTCATATTTTAACCAAACTAAGCCATTATATAAAACAATTTATCAAAGTAATACATTTTTCTAAAATTTTACAAAACTAGTATAAACGTATTTCACGATAACGTTTTAGGGTATATTTTATTTTTTAAAAACTAACAGCATTAGGTTGATGTACGTTACTATGAGTAACGTTTTAGGAGTAAAATGTTACTGTGAGTAACGTATATCAATCTGACGCCATCAACTTTTAAAAAATAAAATATATCCTAAAACCTTACTGTGTAATACGTTTATGCTAGTTTTGTAAAATTTTAGAAAAACATATTATTTTGGTGAATGGCTTTATATAATGGCTTAGTTTGGTCAAGAACTCCATTGAAGCAATAATAAATTTAAAAAATGAAAAAAAAAAGAAAAGAGCAAACAAAAAATAAAATAAATAAAGACAAAAAATAAATAAAGAAAGAAAAAAAAAGTCTTTTCTTTTTAGAAATTAATGAATAAATGTACATTTTTCTTAACTATTTTCATATTTTAATTTTGGAATGAGTTGCATCTTAAAAGTTAGTTCAATTTTTATAGCTAGATAACCCATTATCAAGAGTTAACACAACTATCAATATTCATCCTTTTTTTCAAATTTACTACAATATGTTGGTTTTTCTTTTTTCTTTCGTCCCTCTGTTGTAATTATCAGGATTGGTATCACAATCTAAATTGAAGAAGAATCATCACAAAATTAGATGTAATATCACATAATACATATAGTTCACTCTAATTAATTTTGAATTGAGTAGTGATGATTGATTGATCGATCAGTAATCATTTTGAGGACATAAGTCAATAAAGACTTGGATCACAAAACGAAATGTCATTATGTTTAGGGATGCATATCGGTCGGTTCGGTTCGGTTTTGAAGTTTATCGGGTTATCTTATTGGTTATCGGTTTGTAGAAATGCTAAACCATTATAGAACCATTAAGATATTGACTTATCGGTTATTGGTTTATCGGTTTTTCATTGTTATCGGTTCGTTTATCGGTTTAACCGTTAAAATTTGACACAAAGAAAAAACATTGAAAATCACTTAGAAACAATGTGACAAACCAAATAAACCATGCACTTGAGTTCACATGTTACATCTTGGTCTAAAGCAAACACTTTTACATTGTTGAATAACCAAGTTTTTGAGACAACCAAAAATAAAAGTAGGAAATCAAACTCTAAGCGAGGACTTTCTATACAATGGTATAAATATAATTATTTAATTTAGTATCGGGTTGTCGGTTAACCCGTTTAGAAATAACTTCAAACCGTTAAGAACCGATAACCCGATAACAAAAAAATTCAAAACCGTTATCAAAATCACTAAACCAATAACCCAATACTATAAACCTATAACTTTTTTATCGATTCGGCTTATCGATTTCGGTTCGATTTTTAACAGCCTAATTATGTTGTTACACTTTTACAAATGCAAATCAATGTACTCAAGAATGAAATATAAACCTACTATTTAGCTATTAAAATAATCTTCAATTCAACAAAAGTAAATAAGTGAATCAGTGGCTGAAATTGAACTTATGTCAACAAGTCATATAGAAAAGAACAAAATGATTTTTGTGTTTTTGAAATATTCTTGCTGCAAAATTTGTTCATCTCTTTTTAATTCTTATTGGTCTCATGTTATAGTTAAGAAAACTCAGGTTGAGAGTAGAAGCTGCAATTACTAAAAGCTTTGAGAAGATGTATTGTAGAAAAGGAAGGATGAAGATTGTGCTTCTATGTTTCACTTCTGGTTAGGAAACTCAAATCATAAGAATTGTTAGTTCCATATATCATCATATATAATAGGGAAAATTATGCATTATTGCAAACTATTAATTCAAAATAAATGTTATAACTAGAGTTTTATTTAGTTTTAATTCGTAACAAACATTCTGTCATTTAGAGAATTTCACTCATCCGTCGCACTTTATACTAACACATATATATAAATTGTGTTTGCGTTTGTGTAAAGCAAGAGAGAGGTGTATATACAAATACAAATACATATCTTTTTCGTCATATATACTTATATTAATATAAATACGAATCTTACTCTACCCAGTTCATATTTTGTCTTTCTCTCTTTCTCGCATTATACAAACACAAATTACAATGTATAATTAGTGTTGTATAAAAAGCGCGCGTAGAGAGACTTTATATAAATATGTTTTAATTCGATTCAATTGTATACAAATTTAAATTTTATGCAAATTTTCTTATTGTTACAACTTGAAAGTTTTATTTGCAGCTTTTATTCAGTTAATAAGACATTGTATTATCACGAACTCTAAATGTTGAATCCAATTGGTATGCAGTTCGTATATAATTGTTATCCCGAAAATTATTATACTCAAATATGTAATTTATCTTTAGAATGGTGTATCCAATTGGTATGCAATCTGTATATAACTAGTATCCTGAAATTATAATATTCAATCTATAATTCCTATGTAGTTGGTATTTGACGGGAAGAAAACAGTGAATATTATATGTCATCAAATACTTTAAAATTGTATCAAACTCAAAATATCGTCAAAAAGATTTAAAAAAAAAACTCATAATTTTAAAAAGTCTAAGGTGCAATATACTATCTCAAATTTGATCTCCATGCTTTTGGTGTAGGATAATTGTTGGTGTCCAAAGCATATTTTTTTGCTATGCGATCAAATTTGCTAGCAACAAATCTAGTTACTTCACTATTACTGGGCTCCATCATCATTCTTTGTTTTTCTATAATGTCATATGATTGTGGCATACCTTTAATGATCATGTTTTGCATCGATATCAATAGAATACATATCAAAAGAGTTGATAGAGAGAAAAAAAAGAAAAGAAAGAAAAAAATCAGAATTTATAGTTGACATTCTTTCATGCACATAAAATATTTAAAACATGTGCTAATTTTAAAACGAAAACAGATCTACTTCTAGTGGGGCACAAGTAAGCATTCTCTTCTTTCAATTATCAAACATAACAAAATTTTCATACAGAAAGAAAAGTATGTTATCTTTTTTTTTTTTTCTTTCCACATCCATGGGGCTCAATATTAATGACAATTGATTCTTCAATATTAATGTTATTTCACTTACTTATCAATTATATAAGGTAATTATAAAAATAATAACTAATTAATTAAATGAAATAAATTAAATAATAGATTAAAACTACTCTGTTTATACTTGTAATTAAACTATTATAAGTAGTAATATAAAAAAAGTATAGCTTTATCTAAAAATTGTAATATTAGGCCTTAAATAGATATGTGAGTGATTTTTCCTTTAATTTTTCTATCTTTCTAAACCTCATGATTCCCTTTATTGGTGACGTTATCAAGAACACATATTCACCCTCAAACTCTAAATATTGGGGCATACGTTATCAAGAAATTGTAATACAAGCCCAAAAAAATTAGACTGAGCCCCAAATAAATATTTTCCTTACTGTTAAAATAAAATAAATTACTTTCTTTACTTTAATGGGAATTTTTAACCAAACTAAGTCATTATATAAAACAATTTACTAAAGTAATACATTTTTCTAAAATTTTACAAAACTAGTATAAACGTATTTCACGGTAACGTTTTAGGGTATATTTAATTTTTTAAAAACTAACAGCATTAGGTTGATATACGTTACTGTAAGTAACGTTTTACTCCTAAAACGTTTTTTTCAGTAACTTTTTACTCCTAAAACGTTACTGTAAGCAACGTTTTAGGAGTAAAACGTTACTGTAAGCAACGTTTTAGGAGTAAAACGTTACTGTGAGTAACATATATCAATCTGACGCCATCAACTTTAAAAAATAAAATATATCCTAAAACGTTACTGTGGAATACGTTTATACTAGTTTTGTAAAATTTTAGAAAAACATATTATTTTGGTGAATGACTTTATATAATGGCTTAGTTTGGTTAAAACCTCCTTTAATGGTCTTATGGTCAAGTCAGCTCGTTAGATTTACTAGTCTTGCATGCAGTAATTTTTGTTTACCCCTTTCAACTATATGTTGAATTTGACATGATGATCGTATGAGCTAAGCATTTAATTCCTTCAATATACTATTTATTTTGACATGGTGATCATATGAGCTAAGCATTTAATTCCTTCAATATACTATTTATATGTTTTTAATCTATTGAGGCACATATATAATTACATTTTCAATTTATAAGAATTCAGTTATAACTTTTAGCGGCAATAAATATTGACATTAATAAAGAGTGCTAAAGTCTTTACCGGTATTAGTTAAGTGTCATTAGAATCAATGTCGCTAAAGGTTTTAGGAACATACACAAAGAGAGTTAATTATCGCTACAAAAACATATTTCGGGAACAAATCATTTTTGATATAGTGTAAGAGGTCTAAACCTATATTGTTTGAAGTTTGTTGAAGTTAATTTATAACGATAACACATGTAAAAATTTATGAACTTCTACTATATATTTAAATATAGAGGTCCTAAACTCGGCTATATGTTGTTTTTTTTCCTTTATGAATTGGGGATAGGGAAAAGATAACGAGGAAGGAGATTACAATATAGGGAATCAAACTCATAACAACAAGGTGGAGTACAGGTAGACAAACAACTAAGCTACTAAGATTTCGTAACTCAATATAGAATTTGCTTCTTTTAAGTTCTTATACAAACTGGTTTCATTCAAGATAATATAATGTGATGGCTTCAACTCATAAAAGAATCAATTGATTATGCTTCCATGTCTTGCCTATCTTAAAGATCATTTGCAAGTTAACTAATTGTTATCTTTTAGTATCTTTCAACGTATGACCCCCACCCCACCCCCACCCCCACCCCAACCCCAACCCAAAAAAAAAAGGGAGGATAATCCTTAAATAAACTATGTTGTGACAGCCGAAGAATAATAGACCATATCGAGGGAGGATAATCCTTACTTGCAATCATGTTTTAAGACAAAGAATTTCTCGATCTGTTTCAATTTATGTGACACTTTTCATTTTTCGAGAGTTAAATTGTTTAAGTTATTTGATTTTGAATTTCCGCATGCAATTAATCTTCAAACTTTCTGAAATGAAATTTATATATTTATAAACTACGTAAAAAGTACCATAAGTCACAGTAATTAGTGATTCAAAATATTTAAAAGATATATAAAAAACTCACTATCAACAATAGGCTTGTTTGAATTTCAAAAATTTGAAAAGTATCGCATAAAATGAGAAGGAGGGGGTGTCATTTTTTATTAAGAAAAGAATAAATCTCAACTCACGTTAAGTTATTGTGTTTTGATGCAGGGTTAAGATGCTATATTTTTTTCCCTTGCGATAAAGTCAGGTGCGGAGCCAACCATTATATTAGGGGGTTTCGAACACCCTTCGGCGGAAAATATATTATTTTTATATGATTAAAATTATTTTTTTATGTATATATAGTAGATGTTGAATTCTCTAATTAATTTGTGTGCTTAGTTCTTCAAGTTTTTAACCCTTTTATTAAAAAATTTAACTTTATCACTTAATATAACATGTAATTAAGTGATTGAATACGTTTCCACTAATCGATAAATTAAAAATTTGAATCATACCACAGAGTAAGTATTAATATTATTAAATCCTTTTAAATGGAAGGGGGGCTGGGCCGGATAAGAAGTGCAATTTTTTAAGGGAATTTTGCATCTCTATCGTTGCAAAATATATGAAGTTTAATAAGTGTCATTTTATCTTGTGATACATTATTAGGAGTACTAATTGTGTAATTTAATATTACTCATTCCGTTTTATATTATTTGATTGATATTTCTTGACCTGACAATAGAATGGCATGCTTTCTAAAATTAAAATTAATAGAGGTGTAATATACAAATTTTAAAATAATAGATCGAAACTCTAAATTTAGTTATAATTAGTTAGTTTATATAGTCATTTAACATTAAGCTTACTAACATGGAGAAAATAAATAAAACTCTCTTTTGCGATAATTAAAGTGAATTTATTTCGTTTTCGTTTTCTATCTTTTGATTTATAGCGTTGGATTGTACATTTTTCTTTTTTAGTATTTACTAAGTATATTTAACAAGTAAACATAAAATATACATTTTTAAAATACAGATCAAATAAAATGTAACAAAAATAGCATGGATGATGAATAAAAATATTACTCTATGTCCATCTTCAATTATCTGTCATAAAAAGTTATTGATATGTTAAATTAAATAAATGAAAATAAAAATATCTTTTTGATGATTAATAAAAGTCAACAGGTTATAATCTTTAGAAGAAAGGACCACTTTGAATATCGTCTTTGAATTTTGACTAGAACCATATTAGGTGCGAATTATTATCCAATCTTTATTAATAAGAAACTAATAATGTTATTTTTGTTATAAATATATCTGTTTTATAGTGAATGTCTAATTATGTGGATTCCTTTTAGGATATGATTAGAAATTCTACTTGGGACAAAGTTAAGTTTTCCCTATAAAGATTTTTTCTTCATTATAAAGAAGATCAATGAATCCTGAATATACTTCAAGACGAATAAGAAATATTTTTCTTCTCCCCACTTTATTTGTCTTCTAATTTCATATAGTTTCATAATACGTTATCAACACGATTATTCTATTCTTAAAGAATGATGAAGAAGACGGAAAAAGTGCAAAAGAGATCTTGCATAAGTTATTCAATAAGGTTCTTATATCTTCAATGTATGATTTATCTTTATGTTATAATTATTTATGTAGCAGATCTGGAGGTATCATCTAAAGTAAGTATTTAAAGAGACTTGTTGACTTTCGATATGTTTAATTTTAATCGATTAGGAAGAGAATTTCTTAATTTATTTTAATAATTAAATAAGCACAATTTAGTGAAAGGTATGTTTTCAACCTTTATATGAGGTATGTGATTTGTTAAGCTATATTTATTAACTACTAATGTTGATTATAATAAATCAATAATCTCAATTTTGTGTGTAATTATAATGTACGATCATATTAATGATCATCAAAAATGAAAAAAATTACAATTATTTTGAAGGCTTGAGGTTGACCCTCGTTATGGGTAAGACGATAGATTTAAGTTTTATCGCACCAAAAGAATAAGACGATGGATTTATGTTCAATCGCAAAAGGAGGGTAAGACATTAAGTTAAAGTCCTGATGCACCTTGATTATAAGATATTGGGTTCAAGATCCATCGATTTTTGACCTAAGAATTTTTGTATGGATAAGACATTGAATGTGAGTCTCAATGCACCATATTGATGATATAATAATGATTAAAGAAAAACTAATGTATTTTTTATGAGAAGTCATGAAATTTACTGAATTTGCTCTATTACGTAAAGTGAATATGGTTGTAGTGCATAATATGTCTGAAAGAAGACAAATGATCGAATAATGCACATAGATATGGAATGAGGTACTAAAGCTATCATTATTTGATATGCTCACATATTTGTGTATCATTCATGAAGAATTAGAACTTTTGATAAATGCTAAAAATATAGACTCACTCTCTAAAGGGATGAGGTGTAAGCCACTATGCTAGGCATGAGAAAGATTGCGACCTTTGGTTGACGATGTGGTATCATCAAGACTGTCTCTAAGAAGATATGTATTATATAAACATTTCATGCTTTATCTTCAAGCTTGTATTGAACAAGAATTAGTTCAATTGAGGCACATATTATGATAAATAAGAAGTTTTCTAATTTCAATATTTTCTTAATATGGCATGATTGTCTGAGACATCATTAGTCTATAATGTTTAGACGAATTACAGAAAATAAAAATGGACATCCATTGAAGAACCTAAAAATTCTTTTAAATGGTGAGTTTTCTTGTAATGATTGTTAGCAAGGCAAGCTAATTGTGAGACCATCATAAACAAAAGTTGAGATTGAATTCTTTACTTTCTAGGAAAGTATACAAATATTTGTGGACCTAGTCATCCACCTAGTGGATTGTTTAGACATTCAATGATCCTAATAAATATTTCTTCTATATGATTTGATGTGTGTCTATTATTATCTCGGAACTTGACGTTTGCAAAAATGTTGACACAAATAATATGTTACATGCACAATTTTCTTCAGATTAGTTCATTCAATGATGGAATCACCACTCACCTAAATGGTGAAGTAATTGAGAATAAATAAATCTGAAAATTACTCTTGGATTAATAAAATTGAAATTTACTCATATAATAGTAAATCAAAAATTTACTAAAGCAAAAGACACATGACGTAGTAAACTTGGAGTTTAGTTGGCATGAATAATTTGGTCATTCCAAAGATGTGCATATTGAGTAATGGACATACATTGAAAAATTAGAAGATTGTTCAAGAATTTTTTACGTTTCTTGTTCTCGTGATAAAGTTGATTGAATCAACTAAAGTTGGGACTAAATCCCTAAATTCTGAAAAGTATAAAAGGTGAATATGGGTCAATTCACCTATAATGTGATATGATAAAAAGATGCATCTATATGATAATCACATGTATGTTTGTTGTCAGCATGTAGTTTGACATTCACAAAATTGTTTGTGCAAAAATAATTGAGTTAAGAGCACAATTTTAGAATATGTAATCAAGACAAAAATGATCTTGATAATATTGATATATACTCAAGATGATGTGACACTAAATGTCTCAAATAGTAAAATCATTGTTTATGAAAATAAAACTTCACATGTTGATATGAAATACGATATTGCATACAAAATTAATTGTACGCATCAATCGATAAATTATGATCAAATTTTCTTTCAATTGATTTATGGTCGAGGACCAAATATTTTTCATCTGATTATTTTGATATGTGGTATATAATCAATGAATATACAATGATGCACAAGGATAGATTCTCCAAAGATTGAGATATATGTTAGTTTGTCTAACATAAAGGGGAGATTAGAAGCAACACAAGAGTTGTAAATACTCTTATTGAATGTCCTTAAGGATAGAGTCTACGACATGCATGAAGCATGATAGACTAATCAATTCTAAATAAAATAATCCTTGAAAAAGGGGTAGGATCAAAAAATCAAAATGACCATAATAAGAAGATAATGTGCTGTTGGGGAATCTACGACATAACACTTTATGAAACCTCATGAGAGGGGTAGCTACCTAAAAATAATGAAGTGATGAGATCTCAATAAGTTATGTCGTATTGTGGATCAATGCAAAATGATATATCGTTGACGGTATCTTTGATACAACAGCATGCAATATTGTAAAAAATTATGATGATATAAATTCTACGACTATTAAAGCATGTAGATGTAGAAATAATTATCAAGTGTAAAGTGGAATGGTGCATCTTGGTAAGTATAAAGCTTATTTGACTTGCAATCTAGGCACTAGAAGATGTCATACATCTAATATTGAATGTTGTCATGGATACGAAATCTAGCATATACAAGGTTTTGAAAAACTTGTTTACATCCTCATAAGGATTAAATAGATTCAAAATACATAGAACATATACAAGTATTATTATGCAAGTTGATAACTATAACTGAAACTTTTGAAGTGTTTTCAAAAGGCAACAAATTTTTTGCTTAAGAAGTTAAAGTAAGGAACTTGGAGAAATCTTTGATCCTGAAAGGAAGACTCATAAAAGGAGATGGAAGAAAGCATATTTCGTCAAGGTTTTTCCACATTCTTGGGCTCCCAAGAATGGTGATATCAACATGCAAGAGGTCCGTTCAAGTAATATTATTGTTGATTTATTCACTAAGTCTCTACCAACTACAACTTTCAAGAAGATGGTGCACAAGCTTGAAAAATGAAGATTCTAGTCTCGGAATTGGTGTTGTCATTAGGGGAAGTTAATACGCGATGTTCTCTTTTTTCCTCACAAGGTTTTGTCTCACTGGGTTTTCCTTGTAAGTTTTTTAATGAGGCATCCATAATGTGTATTATTAGATATGTGTACTCTTTTTCCTTCACTAGATTTTTTTCCTACTGGGTTTTATCTAGTAAGGTTTTAACGAGGCACATAATCTACCGACATTCAAGGAGGAGTGTTATAAACATATTTGTGTTATAGTGAATGTCTAATTATGTGGAGTCCTTTTAGGATACGGTTAGGAATCCTACTTGGGGAAAAAGTTAAGTTTTTCCTATAAATAAAGGATTTTCATTCATTGTAAAGAAGATCAATGAATCATGAATATACTTCAAGATGAATAAGAAATTTTTTCTCTTCTTCCTACTTTATTCGTCTTCTAATTTCATATAGTTCCATAACAATTTTTTATTTAAATATTATTTATCATTTCTTTTATTTCTCAAATTAGTACTCCCTCGTCCTATATAAGCTCATTATTTTTGTGAAAATAGTTGTCTCATTAGTTATCCATCTTACTAAATTAAGAAATCATTAATTAAATTTTCACACTCATATTGATCTTGCAATTAATTCTTTTTTAGAGTGTTCACATCTATTTGTAAAATTCTCAAAAATTTCTTTAAGAGATGAATTACTAAAATTATTTTATTTATTTATAATTTCTTAATATACGTGTAAAAAGAAATATAATTAACTAATATGGGACGGAGAGTACTGCTATTTTTCTTCTTTCTCTCTCTTTTTTAAGAATTATTCGGAGGTTTGTAGCTTGACTAAATTTAAAGCACCACTAAACAAACTTTATATTTAATTGGATTTAATTTAGACCCAATTAGACCTTGAAATTTTAAAACCTAAGAAATAGGATCGGGTGTTATTTAATCCTGTTACGATAGAAATTTCATTATATGCATATGAAGTCCTAGTTGCATATGCTTAAAATTCAATGATATGTATGCTAAATTCAACCATCGTTGATATTATTGAAATTAGGTTTTGACAAGTCAAACTTCTTATAATATTTAAAGTTAGTTAAAGTTAATTTTAAAGCGATTATCTATTAAAAAACTATGAAATCTATTATACCTTAAATCGAGGTCCGAAAAATCACCTATATATGAAATTGCCCCTTAAAAAATTCATAATAATGTGTTGGCTTACCTTCTGCAACTAATAAAAGAATTAAGAATCAATTGGTTCTTCCCCTTATCTAGGGATTTTGTCTACCATGTCCTGCCAATTTTAGAGATCAATTTTGCAAGTTACATATCTGTACTTAGCTAGCTGTTATCTTAAAGGATATTTCAATTTTAATTTTTTTTAAAAAAAATCTATTCACGGAAAAGATTTATTATTATTTAAAAAGAAAAGAATAAACCAACTCACATAAAGTTAATTTGATTTTCATGGATCGGCAAGATATGATTAAAAAAAGATCTCGCAATAGAACGTGTAAAGTGGTTGAACATCTTTGTCATTAATCAATAAGTTGAAAATTCGAGTCATGTTAAAAGGTAAATGGAAACGCAACCCTTTTGTATGGATGGGGTGAGAATAAAAAGGAAAATGAACCGATCTTCCTTAGGCAAGTAGTCAACCTCTTTACGGCGTGGGGACTTATGACACCAAATTCCATGAAAAGCTCTCACGGTCTATGTCGATTAGTTGCTTATTCCCATCATGTGAGGTGTTATTGTGGTTTGTTGATAGGTTTTAAAAGTATAGGTAGTAGTATGAGATACTACCTATACATTGCACGAGTAGGCTTGGAAGGGGATCATAGTAAGTATCTCTAAATCTAATTACTATGTTTTGAAAGTGTTCTAAGTGAAGTAAAGAAAGAATGTTGGGTCTTATATGCTTAAATGTGATATGCATGCTATATTGGGTTACATTATGAGTTAATTGCCCTTTTCTTATCTTATGAAATGTTATATTCTTATGTATGAATATAATGAAAAGGTGAAAGGAGAGTAATTGTAAGTCCACTCTTGGCCTTAGTGTGGATGGTGGTATGGGACATCATCCATACATTGCACAAGGTATAACATAAGGGTCATCTAGAGTGAAGGTAAACGGTAAAGGTAAAGGTTCCTAATGTAATACTATCTAAACGCGTTGTTATGACTTATATGATGTTGGTACTTGTATATGATGCCTTTTATGTTATTGTTAGCGGAAACGTGAAACTAAAGAACAAGGAAGAACAACAATATTTAACGTGGTTCGGATCAAAATGATCCTACGTCCACCAAAGAACAACTGCACCAATATTTATTTCACTATACAAAGAATATAAGTGAAATACTACAAGAGAGAGAACACAATGCCTTAGAAGGTGAGAAGGCAAGTGAAAAGGATGATTTGAAAATGAATTAAGAGCTACCTATTTATAGGAATAAATTCATCCTATTGATGTCATCCATGACATCACTATGTGTCAAAATTGTCAAGGTTAAGATAGCAAACCATTTTATGGTTTGCCTAACTTTCACCTACCAAGATACAATCTTTGACTTGTATTTTGTACTAATTATCTTCCTACCAAATATTCATATTAATTCATCTTCCATTTAGTTTGATTCCACAAGAACCAAAACCAACTCTTTCAATCTCCACCTTGGTTTGTGTTCCAAGCATGCGTATAAACAACTCCGGCCAAAACTTCTAAGCTTACTGGGCAATCTCATTGTAAGAAACAAGAAGAATCAAACCTTTGTTGAACATACCAGCTCCACCTAGCAGTTGTTCTCTTAGAGTTGCATCAATTGATGCATACTCCCGCCAAGTCCTTGCAGTGTGCAAACTTGGCAAGCGGGACTATTTTGGTCAACATGTCTACAGCGTTATCGTCTGTGATTACCTTCTCAACCTTGATAGCTCCCTTTTCTACGACATCTCGAATAAAATGAAATCTGACATCAATGTGTTTGGTGCGCTCATGAAATCTTTGATTTTTAATCAAATGAATAGCACTTTGACTATCACATTTTAGAATTGATTTAAGCTGAACTGAACTCAATTCTGCCACCAAACCTTTCAACCAGATAGCTTCTTTCACTGCCTCCGTTGCTGCCATATATTCTGCCTCTGTTGTAGACAAAGCGACAATCGACTGTAAAGTCGATTTCCAACTAACGGCACTGCCAACGAGAGTAAAGATGTATCCAGTTGTGGACCTCCTTCGATCAAGATCCCCTGCATAGTCAGAATCAACATAACCGAGAATTGAAATACCTTCACTTTTTCGAAAGGTTAGGCCAACATCAGGAGCTCCTTTGAGATATCTCAATATCCACTTGACAGCTTCCCAATGCCTTTTTCCTGGATTTGTCATGTACTTGCTTACTACACTTACAGATTGGGCAATATCAGGACGTGTGCATACCATAGCATACATAATGCTACCAACTGCACTCGCATAAGGAACCTTTGATATATGCTCTACCTCATCCATAGATTGAGGCATTTGTAACTCTAAAAGCTTGAAATGAGAAGCTAAAGGTGTACTTACAGGCTTGCTCATATCCATATTGAATCTTTCAAGAACTTTTCGGATGTACCTCTTCTGAGAAAGATGTACAACACCATTTTCTCTTGAAATTTCCATTCCAAGGATTTTCTTTGCAACTCCTAGATCCTTCATGTCAAATTCCTTGCTCAACAGTTTCTTCAAAATATTTATCTCTGTGATGTTGTTAGCAGCAATAAGCATATCATCAACATACAACAAAAGATAAATCATAGAGTTACCAGACATCTTCTTGTGATACACACAACTATCAAATGCACTCCTCAAAAATCCATGTGTAGTCATGAATGCATCAAACCTCTTGTACCACTGTCTAGGGGATTGCTTCAAATCATACAAAGACTTCTTCAGTTGGCATACATGGTCTTCTTTTCCTTCAGCTAGGAAACCTTCAGGCTGATCCATATAGATTGTCTCTTCTAGATCACCATGTAAAAAAACAGTTTTGACATCAAGCTGTTGAATCTCTAAATCAAATTGTGCAACCAATGCTAGCAGCACGCGAATTGAGCTATGTTTCACGACTGGAGAAAAGATCTCATTGTAGTCAATTCCCTCCTTCTGACTGAAACCCTTTGCAACCAATCTCGCCTTGAACCTAGCAGCTTCCACTTCTGGAATACCTTCTTTCTTTCTGTAGACCCATTTGCATCCAACTGTCCTCATCCCCTTTGGCCTTTTAACTAAGACCCATGTTTCATTTCTGTGAAGAGACTTCATCTCTTCCATCATGGCCAACTGCCATTGTGCAGCATCTTTGCAAGAAGTTGCTTCAATATACGAAGAGGGCTCGAGATCCTTAATCTCTTCTTCTGCAGCTACGAACGCTTGTGCAA
The DNA here is from genome assembly GCA_032847665.1 of Solanum chilense. Lineage (NCBI taxonomy): Eukaryota > Viridiplantae > Streptophyta > Magnoliopsida > Solanales > Solanaceae > Solanum > Solanum chilense. The sequence goes on from CM064963.1 coordinate 85,479,630, forward strand.
TCAGATTTTCTTGCTCTATAAGACGTTCCGGTTTCCGTATCCGCCTTTTGTCCCTTCCCTTCGCAATTGTGTAAGGTTCATTGGAAGCAAGTTCTTCTGCATCTTTTGACTCATCACTTTGAGTCTCTTGATCCCGTTTCTTGGTAAGCTCAACCGGTAGCTCTACCTGCTCGTTGTTCTCGTTTCTAGATAACTCCACAGAAACTTTACAAGGATCAAGTATAGAGGATTCATCAAAGGTAACATCTCTACTAACTACAAATTTGAGTAAAGACAAACACCATAGTTTGTACCCTTTTACTCCATCAACATACCCTACGAATATGGCCTTTTTAGCCCTTGGTTCAAGCTTACCTTCATTAACATGATAATAAGTTGGACACCCAAATATTCGCAAGTATGAATAGTTAGAGGGTTCACCTGACCAGACCTCATTCGGAGTCTTAAAGTCAATCGCTGATGCTGGAGACCGATTGACAATATGAGAAGCAGTATGAACTGCTTCAGCCCAAAATACTTTGGACATCTTAGCTTGTAAGAGCATACAACGAGCCTTCTCAAGAAGAGTTCTGTTCATTCTCTCGGCAACTCCATTCTGCTGTGGTGTGTGCCTGACCGTCTTATGCCTTGCGATCCCATGAACCTTGCAGAAATCATTGAACTCTTCACTGCAAAACTCCAAGCCATTGTCCGTGCGAAGATACTTGATTTTCCTCTCCATTTGATTTTCAACCAAAATCTTCCACTCTTTAAATGCTTCAAAAGCATCACCTTTTGTCTTCAGGAAACGCACCCAAACCTTTCGTGAAAAATCATCAATGAATGTGAGAAGATACCTCTTTCCTCCCTTTGATGGAAGCTTAGAGGGACCCCATAAATCTGAATGGATGTAGTCTAGCACCCCTCCCGTCTTGTGCTTGCCAGTGCTGAAGCTGACCTTTTTCTGCTTCCCTAAGACGCAGTGCTCACAAAATTCAAGTGTGCTGATCTTCTCACCATTCAAAAGGTTGCGGTTGCTCAACATCTCCAATCCTCGTGCGCTCATATGGCCTAGTCTCATGTGCCATAATTTTGCCTTGTCATCATTAGATAACTGCACTGTAGATGCATTTACAGAGCCAATAATGGTGCTTCCCGCAAGTGTGTAGAGGCCATCCTCCAGCTTGGCCTTCAACATGACTAAAGACCCTTTAGTCACTTTCATAGTTCCTCCTTCACTCATGTACTTATAGCCTTGTTTATCTAAAGTACCCAGGGAGATCAAATTCTTCTTTAGATCAGGAACATGACGGACTTCTGTAATAGTCCTCATGATTCTATCATGGCAGCGAACATGAACTGAACCAATGCCAACTATTTTACAAGTTGCATTATTGCCCATTAATACAGTTCCTCTGCTTGTTTCATAGCTGCTGAACCAATCTTTTCGGAATGTCATATGCAGAGTACAACCAGAGTCTAAGATCCATTTGTTGTCATAGACTCCATTATTGCATGATGTTGTTAGTACATAATCATCATCATTATCATGTACTTTCTCAACAATGGATGCACTCGCCTTTTCTTTGGACTTCGACATAGGGCAATCTCGTTCAAAGTGCCCCTTCTTGTGACAGCCCCAACACTCTGCATTCTTTTTGTTCACACGAGACTTTGATCTGTACTTCGATTTGCTCCTTCTCTTTTGGCTAGTACGACCTCTTACAAAGAGTCCACTAGCTTCGTCACTTTTGTCTCCTTCAAAATGCATCCGCACATCACAAGAGTTTAGTGCTTGCCGCACTTGCTCAAGTTTAATAGGTTGTTTGCTATACATCATTGAATTCTCAATATCACGATATTTTGAAGTCAATGAAAATAGTAAAGAACATGCAAGTGTCTTCTCGTCCTTTTTAATTCCAGCAGTTTGTAAGTCCATCACAAGTTTATTGAACGCATCTAGATGGTCTTGCAACAAAGTACCTGAATCCATCTTAAATGTTTGAAGACGCCATTGTAACAACATCCTTGTTGTCACTGACTGGTCCTGGTAAAGCCCTTCCAGCTTTTCCCATAACTCTTTGGCTGTCTCTTCGGTACTTGTACTCACTTCACAAAGTACGTTAGGTGCAAGGGACAGTTGGATTGCACTCAATGCATCTCCTTCAATCTTTTCCTTGTCAGAATCCGATATCTTATCGGGGTACTTTCCGTCAATAGCATGGATTGAACCTTCCCTCCGCAGTAACGCTATCATCTGGATTTTCCAGATATTGAAGTTGTTGCGCCCACTAAATCTATCAATTTCAAACTTCATGGAACTCATTCTTTTACTTGTTCTTCCTTTTCTACTATAATGTATTTGGAACTACAGAAAACCAAAGTAATCCTTTTCTGATGTGGAAGTTCAGACTGTGCTGCAACCACAGAGCATACTCAGACAGAACCTTGGCTCTGATACCAATTGTTAGCGGAAACGTGAAACTAAAGAACAAGGAAGAACAACAATATTTAACGTGGTTCGGATCAAAATGATCCTACGTCCACCAAAGAACAACTGCACCAATATTTAGTTCACTATACAAATAAATATTGGTGCAGTTGTTCTTTGGTGGACGTAGGATCATTTTGATCCGAACCACGTTAAATATTGTTGTTCTTCCTTGTTCTTTAGTTTCACGTTTCCGCTAACAGTTATTGTGCATAATATTTCAAAAGTGGCATGAATGCATGGTTTTCAACTAAATGTCCCCTTTTAAAGCATATTTTTGCATGTCATCATACTTAGTACATTTCTATGTATTAACCCACATTCTTCATGTTTTTACTACAAGTGTAGGTTTTGGCAAGTGATCTTGTATAGCTAGTTGAAGTGCTTGGATTGCTTTCCTCAAAGACTTGGTATATCCTCATGATTTGAGGACAAGATTTTATGTTTTTCCTTATTTCTAGTAAAAGACTTTTAGTAGTTGTTTTTGGATTGTAAGAGATGTGTCCCTAGTACATTTTAAGTATAGGTCTAGGATGGCCACGTGAGACTTAGATTTTTGTTGTACTTAAAGTTTTATCTTAAATGAAGTTTTAATATTTTAGACTTCAATAAGTTTTTAATTTCACACTATTTCTATATAGAATGCAATGAAATGATGTGAGGCTTGTATGAGACCCCTTTTGGGTCAAGTACGTCGCGTCATGACCTTGGGGTACTCTAGGGTCGTGACATGTTTGTCCTCTAGCAAAGAAAACAAGACTTCTTTTTCATATTAGTACTTCTAGGACAGGTTCTGTTTTTTTTTTGTCTAATTCATGTTGATGTATGGGGACTATATAGACACACTACACATGATGGTTTCAGATTTTATCTAACAATTGTAGATGATCACTCAAGAATGACTCGGTTGTTCTTAATGAGATTGAAAAGTGATGTTCTTGGTATACTCAAATCTTTTTACTTGTTGAAACTCAATTTAACAGAAAGGTAAAAAAGATTAGGTCTGATAATGAGACTGAATTCCTTAATGGAGATTGCAATTCATTATTGGCATCCCTCAGGATCATTCATAAGAGTAGTTATATCTTGTATGATCTGAACGTCAGGAAGTTTATAGTGAATAGAGACGTCACTTTTAAAGAGATTGTGTTTCCTTTTTCTTAATTGCAAAACAAACACAATGCCTATTTTTATCAAGGTGATCAGTAGAGGCCCCTGATTTTAAGGTCTGTGATGATGAGTTAGTTAACACACTCTAGTGCAGGAGAGTCCGGTCAACTATGTGACAGTGAAGATATTGTGGAAAGAATTGTTAGAATTGACAGTGTTGGAGCATCCCAAGATGAATTATCAAATGAAGCAGTTACAGTTGAAGAAGCAGTGGAGATTCAACACACTGTTGATGTCACATTGATGAACTTAGATGGTCAAAATGTAGTGAAGCCTAGAATGACTCCGAGCATCCCTACTCGATGGCAAATTATGTTTCTTGTAGCCACTTGTCCATCCCTTAGCTTATCTGATCAAACTATCTACTGAAACAGGAAATAACTGCATTAGAAGATAATTTGACTGGGATTGTTGTGACATCGCCACCAAAGAAGAATTAACTGGGATTTTTTAAAAGCAAGTACCAAGCAAATATGAAATTGATAGATTCAAAGCTAGAGTTGTAGCTAAGGGATACAACCAGACTGAGGGAATTGACTATCAAGAGACCTTCTCACCAGTGGTCAAAAATTCAGCTAGATTATTCATTGTTTACAAAAAGGAAGGGATCGGCATTTGTCATTGTACTTGTGTATGTAGATGACCTGCTGATAACAGGAAATGGTCCAACATTTATACTGGAGACCAAACAAGTATTGCATCGTCATTTCAAAACTAAGGACTTGGGAACGTATGCACTTGAATTGATTTTAGACACTGAATTAGCAGGAACTAAACCTTCTTCTACACCCTTGGAGTGTAATTTGAAACGAACATCAGAAGATGTGTTGTTTACAAATATAAGCAGATACCAAAAGGCTGATTGGGAAACTGCTTTACCTCACCAATGCCAGACCAGATATAGCATTTTCAGTCCAATGTTTAAGTCAATTTATGCAGAAGCCAACACGGTCTCATAGCCTTCAGGTTGGGGTTATTCACGAGTTCTGATAAGCAAGCTAAACTTGGTGCATTTTGTGATGCAGACTGGGCTACAGGCCCCAACATAAGAATGTTTCTTACTAGATATTGAGTGAAATATGGAGAGTTCTTAATTGCTTGGAAGTCAAAGAAGCAAAACACTGTTTCTAAGAGTTCTCCAGAAGCAGAATACATGAGCCTTGCAACACTAACTGTTGAAGTTGTTTGGATGACAAATTTGTTCAAAGAGTTGGGACCGTGTTCGGATGGTCCTGTTATCATTCATTGTGACAGCAAAGCTGCCATACAAATAGCAGTTAATCATGTATTCCTTGAGAGAACCAAACACATCAAAATCGATTGTCATTTTATCCGAAAAAGAGTGCAACAAGGTGATCAAAACATGCTACATCAACACCAAAGACCAAATGGCTAACTTGCTGACTAAAGAACATGATTTTTTACTAATTAACTCAAAAGGGTTATATCTTGAATTACCATTTTACCCTTTTAGTAAATCAAATTTAATTAATTATTTTATTAAATACAAAAATCTTATTACATTATGATAGAATTTAAGTCATTGAGCCCTTTAATAATGTAAATTATTATTTTCTTGATAAATGAGCACATTGATATTGCTTTTAATCATAATTCTCATAATGAAAGAATTTGAAAAATTAGAATTGATAAAAGAATATATATATCACCACCATATCATATCATCATTTATTAAAAGTGAGAAACTTCAAAGTGTAAAGTTGAATTACCATTTTACTCCTAAGCTAAATTGAAATATTATGAATTATCCAATTAATTATATATCAATAGTAGATGAATATCTTGTATTAAATTACTCAAATAAATTAATATAGGAATACTGGTGGATAATATTGCGTGACTGATTAATTTTTTCGTGAATGATGATTAAAAAAAACAGTTTATTAATAAATACAAAATAAGTTTGTATCCTTTAAGAAAAAAGGGATCATTTAACATTAATTTACAATACATCAGCTATATTTCTAGGAGTTTAAGTACTTAAATGACATTTATGTGAAGTTTTTATAACATAAAAAATAATTATACTTTAAATAATCTTTTTAACAGCTTATTTCAATATGACATGGGAAATATATGAATCAAAATTTTCTTCTAAAATAAAATATTATTTAATTATGGAAAAATTATGTTTATGATATTTTTTCGTCAGTTATTGAAAGTGGGAAAAATTCAATCAAAAGTTGGTTATCATTTTATTCCTTTTTATAAAAAATATTTTACCCTTTTCATAATAATAATAATAATAATAATAATAATAATAATAATAATAATAATAATAATAATAATGGATTCTACATTAATGCTAACAATTATAATTAAAGCCCATAGACTCTTCTTTGAGCCAATGCTTCAATTGCCTTCGATTATAATTGATGAAAATCAAGGATACTCCCACAATTAAGTATGGATTTAATGAGTTTTTTTTTGGATTAAAATATCTTTAATGATTTGATTCTCTTCAACTTCTTAACTTAAATAATTATATTCTCTTCAACTTCTTAGCTTTAATAATTTAATTCTCTTTTAACTTCCATTACATAAGACCACTTATTTAAAGTCACATTAAAGAACACCAAATTTATAAATCTCATTTGAACATTTTACTTCAATGTATGCCAGATTCTGTCCGATTAAGAATCATTTTCTCATTTTTCTTTTATCATTTTTGTTTCTTTATTTTTACTTTTTTTTTTGTTACTTTACAATAGATCTTCTAGGTACATAAGAAGAAAAGTATCATTGTATTGGGGATGGTACCGTGAGTGTTGCATTTGGATCACAGACGTCATCATATGTGATAATATTGATAGACAGAAAATGAATGTTCGGAAGGGTTCTATAGATTTTTATCACTATGTATGGATTAGAATAAAATAAACATATATACTCTCTTATATATTGATAGTTTTTATATTTTTTTAGTTTTTATTTTAATTGATTTAGATGAAGGATACGTATCTTTGGAAGATGTTTGAAAATGTTCCAAGAATTCAAATCTTTGTAAGTAATTTTTATTTTTATTCTTAAAATTTTCTTTTTTTTTGTTTTCAAATTGGATATGTAATCTACGTGTAAAGTGTGCAATGAGAGATAATTGAGGATATGTTATATCGACATATTCAAATTATTACATGTAATATTATCTGAATTATTACAGATGTAACATCCAACTGTTATGGATTTTATTTAATAAATATGATGTAAATGATAAAGTAAATATTGTTATTTGAGCATTTTCTATATAATAATCCAATAATATTGGATAAACGTGCAACGCACGTTTCTAAGGACTAGTATTGTATATATATAGGAGCTGTCACTTGTAATACGTTTTTAACATAAATGAATAGAAATTCCCAAATCCTCTCTGTTTTCAAAATCTATTTTATCTTTACCATATTCGTATCGCTGGAAATCTTATTTCGATTGATTTTTAAAAAAAATATATTGTTATTCCAATTTCGTTTTATATTTCAGAGAATTCTAACTCGATATGAATCGTTGAGAAAAACAGACCGTGTAAAGTAGAAAACAAATGGAGTACAATTAAGCCTCGTTACTACGAGAATAGTAGTCTGAAAGTTTTATTGCTGCTATAATAAATGCTATTATTATTATTATAGATAGAATATTATTATAAAGAAATAAAATATAATAACACCAAAAATCGATTCTAGAGAAGAATTAATTCGTCATAATAAAATGTCCTCATATAACGTATAAACTATATAAATTTCATAATTTTAATATGAAATTACATTCTATCCCTAATAAATTTCTTATTACATTAATCCTTAAAAATTAAAAAAATTCGGATACAATAATTAAAGCTTGTGCACATAATATGTGGCTCGGATAATCAAATACCGTCTCGGGTACATTAAAAAATAACTCAAATGCATAATATGTAGCTCGAATTCATTAAATACTGACTCGGATACATTAATATGCAACTCGAATACATAATATGCGGCTCGAACACATTAAATACCGGCTCAGATGTATTATTATGCAGCTCAGATACATTAATCAAATAAGATATTTAGGAGTTTTTTTAAAAAATAATAGGAAATAATGAAAATAAGCGAAACAAAATATGTGTATTTCTATAATTTGTCCAATAACAATAATCTTTATCACAAAGTTTTATTAATTTAACTTTGAAGTTGATTGTTATTTATTTATTTATTTATTTATTGAGAAGGGCGTGGTGGGGGAGTTTTCTGATATTAGAAATTTGAAATGAAGCTACTATGAATAATAAAGGAAAAATTCATGAAAAGTGTAAATATAACTAATTCCAACAATTTTTCCGCCGGCATATAAATGACCAACAAGCAAAGAATATTAATAGTGTCACGACCCAAAATCAAGCCGCGACTAGCACTCACACTTACCCTCCTATGTGAGCGAACCAACTAATACAAACCCAACATTTAAACATAATGAACAAAATACAATGCGGAAGACTTAAAACTCAACAACTATTATTATTATTCCCCAAAATCTGGAAGTCATCATCACAAGAACATTTATCCTCAAATTACTAATCTAAGAGTGTCTAAGAAACTAAAATACATAAAAAGCTAGTCCATGCCGGAAATTCAAGGCATCAAGACTTGAAGAAGAAGATCCAGTCCAAGCTAGAAGCATTAGCTCACCCTGAAGTCCGGTGTAATGAAGACTGGCTAGAGTTGCGATTGAGTTGAAGACGACGGTACGTTTGCTGCACTCCACATATACAAAGAAAGAAACATACAAGTAGGGGTCAGTACAAAACACGGGTACTGAGTAGATATCATCGGCCAACTCAAAATAGAAAGCAATATATATCAGTTAATATCACAAATCGACTACAATAATCAACATGTAGCAACAACAAGTACTATAATCATCAATAAGTACTACCAAGTTCATCCATGAGGACTCAAGCCTCAATACCATACTCATTTGGGAATTAGTTCATTAGTTTGAGTATATTAACATCTTTCAAGATTCATTATCTTTATTCCTCATGTGTCGGTACGTGACACTCCGATCCTCATATACTATCCTGGTGTCGGAACGTGACACTCCGATCCTCATATACTATCCTGGTACCGGAACGTGGCACCCGATCCATATTCTATCCTGGTGTCGGAACGTGACACTCCGATCCTCATACTATCCTGGTGTCGGAACGTGACACTCCGATCCTCATTCTATCCTGGTACCGGAACGTGGCACCCGATCCATATTCTATCCTGGTGTCGGAACGTGACACTCCGATCCTCATTCTATCCTGGTACCGGAACATGGCACCCGATCCTCTATTTCTATCCTGGTACCGGAACGTGGCACCCGATCCCCTAATTCATCAAGCCTTCTTTTATACCAAGGCATCATCAATCTCATTATGTAATTCATCAAGCCTTCTTTTATACCAAGGCATTATCATTAACAAAGTGAATTAGGGTTTCTTTCAAGATTTTGGATTCAATAACTTCATCATGCTTAGTTTATCACAATTATATAATCATATTCATGCAAGCATACAATTAAGCATATAGAAGAGTTTACAACACTACCAATACATATCATTCGCTATTAAGAGTTTACTACTAATAGCATAAAAACCATAACCTACCTCCACCGAAGAATTGGAATCAACAAGCTATCTTCCCAAAGCAGCGTTTCTTCTTCTCTCTCGTTCGATCCTCTCTCTCTCTCTTTGTTCTTTCTATTTTTCTTATTCAAACCCTCTTTCTTTTACCCTAATTAACATATAATTAAGTGTAAAAGATCACAATAATAACCCACTAATTAACTCAAGGTTACCTCTTTTATCCCCCAAGAAATTGAGTTATTAATATAAACCCACGAAATATATAATTATAGCAGGAATAGTCCAAAACGCCCCTTTAAAACTTAACAGAAATCCGACCCAGCCTGGGATTTACGCAACCTGTGACGGCCCGTCGTGCCTGCGATGGTCCGTCATGCAGGTTCGTCACAAACTTCAGAGACTCAATTTCCTTGAAGAGTCTGTGACGGTCCGTCCTGCACTTCCGTCACGATGTTCAGAGAATTGTTCCCAGTACCAATTTCTCAAGAGTTGAAGTGTTCTGAAACGGGGGCTCACAACGGTTCGTCGTATCTGTGACGGTCCGTCCTGCAGGTCCGTCACAGAGTTCAGAGAGTCGATTTCAGCACTCAAATATCAGAATTCTAAGTGTTTTGGAACGAGACACCCTCGACGGTCTGTCGTGCCCATGACGGTCCGTCGTGCGATCCGTCGTCTTAGCCAGTTTTTCCAGAAATAAAATATGCTGCTCAAAACGACTAAACAGGTCGTTACAAATAGAGAATTAATGGGTATAATTATGATTTAATTAGAGGGGTATTTTCAGTTAAATGATTACGGATAGATGTAATTAGATTATCATAGTACTGGACGAAATAATAAATAAAGTAAATTTATTTCGTTTTCTTTATGTTGATAGAGACCTGACCTCTCTCTTTTGATTTGTAGCATACATTTTTCTTAAAAGTATTTATTCTATTTAACAGGTAAAAACAAAATATACATTTTAAAAATACAGATCAAATAAAATAAAACAAAAATAGTATGTGTGATGAATATAAATATTACTCTCGTCTCTCCGTTCATCTCCAATTATCTGTCATAAAAAGTTATTAATATATTAAATTAAATAAGTAAAAATAAAAATATATTTGTGATAGATTAATAAAAGTCAACTGGGGTTATAATCTTTAGAAGAAAGGACCACTTTGAAATATCTTCTTTGAATTTTGACTACAACCATATTAGGTGTGAAAATTATTATCCAATTTTTATTAATATTATCTTAAAGAAACTAATAATATTATTTTTTATTTAAGTATTATTTATCATTTTTTTTATTTCTCAAATTAGTACTCACTAGTACTATATTAATTGATCATTTTTTTAAAAAAAAAAATAGTTGTCTCATAATTAGTTGTTAATCTTATTAAATCATGAAAAATTCATTAATTAAATTTTTCATACCCATTGTTCTTTCAATTAATTCATTTCGAAAGTGTTCATATTTATTTATGAAATTCTCATAAAGAAATCCTTAAGGGATGAATTATTAAAATTATTTTTTTATTTATAATTTTAATATGCGTGTAAAATGAAATATGATTAATTAATATGGGACGGAGAGTACTGATATTTTTCTTCTTTCTCTCTCTTTTTTGAGAATTATTCGGAGGTTTGACGCTTGACACAATTTTAAGTGCCATTAAACGAAATTTATATCTAATTGGATTTAATTTTAACCCATTAGAACTTGAAATTTCAAAATCTAAGAAATAGGAGTCTATTTTGACCGGGTGTTATTTAATTTTATTGCGATATAAATTTCATTATAGGCATATAAAGTCCTAGTATCATATACTTGAAGTTCAATCATATGTATGCTAAATTCAGCCAACGTCAATATTATTGAAATTAGGTTTTGACAATTCAAACTTTTTACCATATTTGAAGTTAGTTAAAGTTAATTTTAAAGNGATTCCATCATGGCAGCGAACATGAACTGAACCAATGCCAACTATTTTACAAGTTGCATTATTGCCCATTAATACAGTTCCTCTGCTTGTTTCATAGCTGCTGAACCAATCTTTTCGGAATGTCATATGCAGAGTACAACCAGAGTCTAAGATCCATTTGTTGTCATAGACTCCATTATTGCATGATGTTGTTAGTACATAATCATCATCATTATCATGTACTTTCTCAACAATGGATGCACTCGCCTTTTCTTTGGACTTCGACATAGGGCAATCTCGTTCAAAGTGCCCCTTCTTGTGACAGCCCCAACACTCTGCATTCTTTTTGTTCACACGAGACTTTGATCTGTACTTCGATTTGCTCCTTCTCTTTTGGCTAGTACGACCTCTTACAAAGAGTCCACTAGCTTCGTCACTTTTGTCTCCTTCAAAATGCATCCGCACATCACAAGAGTTTAGTGCTTGCCGCACTTGCTCAAGTTTAATAGGTTGTTTGCTATACATCATTGAATTCTCAATATCACGATATTTTGAAGTCAATGAAAATAGTAAAGAACATGCAAGTGTCTTCTCGTCCTTTTTAATTCCAGCAGTTTGTAAGTCCATCACAAGTTTATTGAACGCATCTAGATGGTCTTGCAACAAAGTACCTGAATCCATCTTAAATGTTTGAAGACGCCATTGTAACAACATCCTTGTTGTCACTGACTGGTCCTGGTAAAGCCCTTCCAGCTTTTCCCATAACTCTTTGGCTGTCTCTTCGGTACTTGTACTCACTTCACAAAGTACGTTAGGTGCAAGGGACAGTTGGATTGCACTCAATGCATCTCCTTCAATCTTTTCCTTGTCAGAATCCGATATCTTATCGGGGTACTTTCCGTCAATAGCATGGATTAAACCTACTCTCCGCAGTAACGCTATCATCTGGATTTTCCAGATATTGAAGTTGTTGCGCCCACTAAATCTATCAATTTTAAACTTCATGGAACTCATTCTTTTACTTGTTCTTCCTTTTCTACTATAATGTATTTGGAACTACAGAAAACCAAAGTAATCCTTTTCTGATGTGGAAGTTCAGACTGTGCTGCAACCACAGAGCATACTCAGACAGAACCTTGGCTCTGATACCAATTGTTAGCGGAAACGTGAAACTAAAGAACAAGGAAGAACAACAATATTTAACGTGGTTCGGATCAAAATGATCCTACGTCCACCAAAGAACAACTGCACCAATATTTAGTTCACTATACAAATAAATATTGGTGCAGTTGTTCTTTGGTGGACGTAGGATCATTTTGATCCGAACCACGTTAAATATTGTTGTTCTTCCTTGTTCTTTAGTTTCACGTTTCCGCTAACAGTTATTGTGCATAATATTTCAAAAGTGGCATGAATGCATGGTTTTCAACTAAATGTCCCCTTTTAAAGCATATTTTTGCATGTCATCATACTTAGTACATTTCTATGTATTAACCCACATTCTTCATGTTTTTACTACAAGTGTAGGTTTTGGCAAGTGATCTTGTATAGCTAGTTGAAGTGCTTGGATTGCTTTCCTCAAAGACTTGGTATATCCTCATGATTTGAGGACAAGATTTTATGTTTTTCCTTATTTCTAGTAAAAGACTTTTAGTAGTTGTTTTTGGATTGTAAGAGATGTGTCCCTAGTACATTTTAAGTATAGGTCTAGGATGGCCACGTGAGACTTAGATTTTTGTTGTACTTAAAGTTTTATCTTAAATGAAGTTTTAATATTTTAGACTTCAATAAGTTTTTAATTTCACACTATTTCTATATAGAATGCAATGAAATGATGTGAGGCTTGTATGAGACCCCTTTTGGGTCAAGTACGTCGCGTCATGACCTTGGGGTACTCTAGGGTCGTGACATGTTTGTCCTCTAGCAAAGAAAACAAGACTTCTTTTTCATATTAGTACTTCTAGGACAGGTTCTGTTTTTTTTTTGTCTAATTCATGTTGATGTATGGGGACTATATAGACACACTACACATGATGGTTTCAGATTTTATCTAACAATTGTAGATGATCACTCAAGAATGACTCGGTTGTTCTTAATGAGATTGAAAAGTGATGTTCTTGGTATACTCAAATCTTTTTACTTGTTGAAACTCAATTTAACAGAAAGGTAAAAAAGATTAGGTCTGATAATGAGACTGAATTCCTTAATGGAGATTGCAATTCATTATTGGCATCCCTCAGGATCATTCATAAGAGTAGTTATATCTTGTATGATCTGAACGTCAGGAAGTTTATAGTGAATAGAGACGTCACTTTTAAAGAGATTGTGTTTCCTTTTTCTTAATTGCAAAACAAACACAATGCCTATTTTTATCAAGGTGATCAGTAGAGGCCCCTGATTTTAAGGTCTGTGATGATGAGTTAGTTAACACACTCTAGTGCAGGAGAGTCCGGTCAACTATGTGACAGTGAAGATATTGTGGAAAGAATTGTTAGAATTGACAGTGTTGGAGCATCCCAAGATGAATTATCAAATGAAGCAGTTACAGTTGAAGAAGCAGTGGAGATTCAACACACTGTTGATGTCACATTGATGAACTTAGATGGTCAAAATGTAGTGAAGCCTAGAATGACTCCGAGCATCCCTACTCGATGGCAAATTATGTTTCTTGTAGCCACTTGTCCATCCCTTAGCTTATCTGATCAAACTATCTACTGAAACAGGAAATAACTGCATTAGAAGATAATTTGACTGGGATTGTTGTGACATCGCCACCAAAGAAGAATTAACTGGGATTTTTTAAAAGCAAGTACCAAGCAAATATGAAATTGATAGATTCAAAGCTAGAGTTGTAGCTAAGGGATACAACCAGACTGAGGGAATTGACTATCAAGAGACCTTCTCACCAGTGGTCAAAAATTCAGCTAGATTATTCATTGTTTACAAAAAGGAAGGGATCGGCATTTGTCATTGTACTTGTGTATGTAGATGACCTGCTGATAACAGGAAATGGTCCAACATTTATACTGGAGACCAAACAAGTATTGCATCGTCATTTCAAAACTAAGGACTTGGGAACGTATGCACTTGAATTGATTTTAGACACTGAATTAGCAGGAACTAAACCTTCTTCTACACCCTTGGAGTGTAATTTGAAACGAACATCAGAAGATGTGTTGTTTACAAATATAAGCAGATACCAAAAGGCTGATTGGGAAACTGCTTTACCTCACCAATGCCAGACCAGATATAGCATTTTCAGTCCAATGTTTAAGTCAATTTATGCAGAAGCCAACACGGTCTCATAGCCTTCAGGTTGGGGTTATTCACGAGTTCTGATAAGCAAGCTAAACTTGGTGCATTTTGTGATGCAGACTGGGCTACAGGCCCCAACATAAGAATGTTTCTTACTAGATATTGAGTGAAATATGGAGAGTTCTTAATTGCTTGGAAGTCAAAGAAGCAAAACACTGTTTCTAAGAGTTCTCCAGAAGCAGAATACATGAGCCTTGCAACACTAACTGTTGAAGTTGTTTGGATGACAAATTTGTTCAAAGAGTTGGGACCGTGTTCGGATGGTCCTGTTATCATTCATTGTGACAGCAAAGCTGCCATACAAATAGCAGTTAATCATGTATTCCTTGAGAGAACCAAACACATCAAAATCGATTGTCATTTTATCCGAAAAAGAGTGCAACAAGGTGATCAAAACATGCTACATCAACACCAAAGACCAAATGGCTAACTTGCTGACTAAAGAACATGATTTTTTACTAATTAACTCAAAAGGGTTATATCTTGAATTACCATTTTACCCTTTTAGTAAATCAAATTTAATTAATTATTTTATTAAATACAAAAATCTTATTACATTATGATAGAATTTAAGTCATTGAGCCCTTTAATAATGTAAATTATTATTTTCTTGATAAATGAGCACATTGATATTGCTTTTAATCATAATTCTCATAATGAAAGAATTTGAAAAATTAGAATTGATAAAAGAATATATATATCACCACCATATCATATCATCATTTATTAAAAGTGAGAAACTTCAAAGTGTAAAGTTGAATTACCATTTTACTCCTAAGCTAAATTGAAATATTATGAATTATCCAATTAATTATATATCAATAGTAGATGAATATCTTGTATTAAATTACTCAAATAAATTAATATAGGAATACTGGTGGATAATATTGCGTGACTGATTAATTTTTTCGTGAATGATGATTAAAAAAAACAGTTTATTAATAAATACAAAATAAGTTTGTATCCTTTAAGAAAAAAGGGATCATTTAACATTAATTTACAATACATCAGCTATATTTCTAGGAGTTTAAGTACTTAAATGACATTTATGTGAAGTTTTTATAACATAAAAAATAATTATACTTTAAATAATCTTTTTAACAGCTTATTTCAATATGACATGGGAAATATATGAATCAAAATTTTCTTCTAAAATAAAATATTATTTAATTATGGAAAAATTATGTTTATGATATTTTTTCGTCAGTTATTGAAAGTGGGAAAAATTCAATCAAAAGTTGGTTATCATTTTATTCCTTTTTATAAAAAATATTTTACCCTTTTCATAATAATAATAATAATAATAATAATAATAATAATAATAATAATAATAATAATAATAATGGATTCTACATTAATGCTAACAATTATAATTAAAGCCCATAGACTCTTCTTTGAGCCAATGCTTCAATTGCCTTCGATTATAATTGATGAAAATCAAGGATACTCCCACAATTAAGTATGGATTTAATGAGTTTTTTTTTGGATTAAAATATCTTTAATGATTTGATTCTCTTCAACTTCTTAACTTAAATAATTATATTCTCTTCAACTTCTTAGCTTTAATAATTTAATTCTCTTTTAACTTCCATTACATAAGACCACTTATTTAAAGTCACATTAAAGAACACCAAATTTATAAATCTCATTTGAACATTTTACTTCAATGTATGCCAGATTCTGTCCGATTAAGAATCATTTTCTCATTTTTCTTTTATCATTTTTGTTTCTTTATTTTTACTTTTTTTTTTGTTACTTTACAATAGATCTTCTAGGTACATAAGAAGAAAAGTATCATTGTATTGGGGATGGTACCGTGAGTGTTGCATTTGGATCACAGACGTCATCATATGTGATAATATTGATAGACAGAAAATGAATGTTCGGAAGGGTTCTATAGATTTTTATCACTATGTATGGATTAGAATAAAATAAACATATATACTCTCTTATATATTGATAGTTTTTATATTTTTTTAGTTTTTATTTTAATTGATTTAGATGAAGGATACGTATCTTTGGAAGATGTTTGAAAATGTTCCAAGAATTCAAATCTTTGTAAGTAATTTTTATTTTTATTCTTAAAATTTTCTTTTTTTTTGTTTTCAAATTGGATATGTAATCTACGTGTAAAGTGTGCAATGAGAGATAATTGAGGATATGTTATATCGACATATTCAAATTATTACATGTAATATTATCTGAATTATTACAGATGTAACATCCAACTGTTATGGATTTTATTTAATAAATATGATGTAAATGATAAAGTAAATATTGTTATTTGAGCATTTTCTATATAATAATCCAATAATATTGGATAAACGTGCAACGCACGTTTCTAAGGACTAGTATTGTATATATATAGGAGCTGTCACTTGTAATACGTTTTTAACATAAATGAATAGAAATTCCCAAATCCTCTCTGTTTTCAAAATCTATTTTATCTTTACCATATTCGTATCGCTGGAAATCTTATTTCGATTGATTTTTAAAAAAAATATATTGTTATTCCAATTTCGTTTTATATTTCAGAGAATTCTAACTCGATATGAATCGTTGAGAAAAACAGACCGTGTAAAGTAGAAAACAAATGGAGTACAATTAAGCCTCGTTACTACGAGAATAGTAGTCTGAAAGTTTTATTGCTGCTATAATAAATGCTATTATTATTATTATAGATAGAATATTATTATAAAGAAATAAAATATAATAACACCAAAAATCGATTCTAGAGAAGAATTAATTCGTCATAATAAAATGTCCTCATATAACGTATAAACTATATAAATTTCATAATTTTAATATGAAATTACATTCTATCCCTAATAAATTTCTTATTACATTAATCCTTAAAAATTAAAAAAATTCGGATACAATAATTAAAGCTTGTGCACATAATATGTGGCTCGGATAATCAAATACCGTCTCGGGTACATTAAAAAATAACTCAAATGCATAATATGTAGCTCGAATTCATTAAATACTGACTCGGATACATTAATATGCAACTCGAATACATAATATGCGGCTCGAACACATTAAATACCGGCTCAGATGTATTATTATGCAGCTCAGATACATTAATCAAATAAGATATTTAGGAGTTTTTTTAAAAAATAATAGGAAATAATGAAAATAAGCGAAACAAAATATGTGTATTTCTATAATTTGTCCAATAACAATAATCTTTATCACAAAGTTTTATTAATTTAACTTTGAAGTTGATTGTTATTTATTTATTTATTTATTTATTGAGAAGGGCGTGGTGGGGGAGTTTTCTGATATTAGAAATTTGAAATGAAGCTACTATGAATAATAAAGGAAAAATTCATGAAAAGTGTAAATATAACTAATTCCAACAATTTTTCCGCCGGCATATAAATGACCAACAAGCAAAGAATATTAATAGTGTCACGACCCAAAATCAAGCCGCGACTAGCACTCACACTTACCCTCCTATGTGAGCGAACCAACTAATACAAACCCAACATTTAAACATAATGAACAAAATACAATGCGGAAGACTTAAAACTCAACAACTATTATTATTATTCCCCAAAATCTGGAAGTCATCATCACAAGAACATTTATCCTCAAATTACTAATCTAAGAGTGTCTAAGAAACTAAAATACATAAAAAGCTAGTCCATGCCGGAAATTCAAGGCATCAAGACTTGAAGAAGAAGATCCAGTCCAAGCTAGAAGCATTAGCTCACCCTGAAGTCCGGTGTAATGAAGACTGGCTAGAGTTGCGATTGAGTTGAAGACGACGGTACGTTTGCTGCACTCCACATATACAAAGAAAGAAACATACAAGTAGGGGTCAGTACAAAACACGGGTACTGAGTAGATATCATCGGCCAACTCAAAATAGAAAGCAATATATATCAGTTAATATCACAAATCGACTACAATAATCAACATGTAGCAACAACAAGTACTATAATCATCAATAAGTACTACCAAGTTCATCCATGAGGACTCAAGCCTCAATACCATACTCATTTGGGAATTAGTTCATTAGTTTGAGTATATTAACATCTTTCAAGATTCATTATCTTTATTCCTCATGTGTCGGTACGTGACACTCCGATCCTCATATACTATCCTGGTGTCGGAACGTGACACTCCGATCCTCATATACTATCCTGGTACCGGAACGTGGCACCCGATCCATATTCTATCCTGGTGTCGGAACGTGACACTCCGATCCTCATACTATCCTGGTGTCGGAACGTGACACTCCGATCCTCATTCTATCCTGGTACCGGAACGTGGCACCCGATCCATATTCTATCCTGGTGTCGGAACGTGACACTCCGATCCTCATTCTATCCTGGTACCGGAACATGGCACCCGATCCTCTATTTCTATCCTGGTACCGGAACGTGGCACCCGATCCCCTAATTCATCAAGCCTTCTTTTATACCAAGGCATCATCAATCTCATTATGTAATTCATCAAGCCTTCTTTTATACCAAGGCATTATCATTAACAAAGTGAATTAGGGTTTCTTTCAAGATTTTGGATTCAATAACTTCATCATGCTTAGTTTATCACAATTATATAATCATATTCATGCAAGCATACAATTAAGCATATAGAAGAGTTTACAACACTACCAATACATATCATTCGCTATTAAGAGTTTACTACTAATAGCATAAAAACCATAACCTACCTCCACCGAAGAATTGGAATCAACAAGCTATCTTCCCAAAGCAGCGTTTCTTCTTCTCTCTCGTTCGATCCTCTCTCTCTCTCTTTGTTCTTTCTATTTTTCTTATTCAAACCCTCTTTCTTTTACCCTAATTAACATATAATTAAGTGTAAAAGATCACAATAATAACCCACTAATTAACTCAAGGTTACCTCTTTTATCCCCCAAGAAATTGAGTTATTAATATAAACCCACGAAATATATAATTATAGCAGGAATAGTCCAAAACGCCCCTTTAAAACTTAACAGAAATCCGACCCAGCCTGGGATTTACGCAACCTGTGACGGCCCGTCGTGCCTGCGATGGTCCGTCATGCAGGTTCGTCACAAACTTCAGAGACTCAATTTCCTTGAAGAGTCTGTGACGGTCCGTCCTGCACTTCCGTCACGATGTTCAGAGAATTGTTCCCAGTACCAATTTCTCAAGAGTTGAAGTGTTCTGAAACGGGGGCTCACAACGGTTCGTCGTATCTGTGACGGTCCGTCCTGCAGGTCCGTCACAGAGTTCAGAGAGTCGATTTCAGCACTCAAATATCAGAATTCTAAGTGTTTTGGAACGAGACACCCTCGACGGTCTGTCGTGCCCATGACGGTCCGTCGTGCGATCCGTCGTCTTAGCCAGTTTTTCCAGAAATAAAATATGCTGCTCAAAACGACTAAACAGGTCGTTACAAATAGAGAATTAATGGGTATAATTATGATTTAATTAGAGGGGTATTTTCAGTTAAATGATTACGGATAGATGTAATTAGATTATCATAGTACTGGACGAAATAATAAATAAAGTAAATTTATTTCGTTTTCTTTATGTTGATAGAGACCTGACCTCTCTCTTTTGATTTGTAGCATACATTTTTCTTAAAAGTATTTATTCTATTTAACAGGTAAAAACAAAATATACATTTTAAAAATACAGATCAAATAAAATAAAACAAAAATAGTATGTGTGATGAATATAAATATTACTCTCGTCTCTCCGTTCATCTCCAATTATCTGTCATAAAAAGTTATTAATATATTAAATTAAATAAGTAAAAATAAAAATATATTTGTGATAGATTAATAAAAGTCAACTGGGGTTATAATCTTTAGAAGAAAGGACCACTTTGAAATATCTTCTTTGAATTTTGACTACAACCATATTAGGTGTGAAAATTATTATCCAATTTTTATTAATATTATCTTAAAGAAACTAATAATATTATTTTTTATTTAAGTATTATTTATCATTTTTTTTATTTCTCAAATTAGTACTCACTAGTACTATATTAATTGATCATTTTTTTAAAAAAAAAAATAGTTGTCTCATAATTAGTTGTTAATCTTATTAAATCATGAAAAATTCATTAATTAAATTTTTCATACCCATTGTTCTTTCAATTAATTCATTTCGAAAGTGTTCATATTTATTTATGAAATTCTCATAAAGAAATCCTTAAGGGATGAATTATTAAAATTATTTTTTTATTTATAATTTTAATATGCGTGTAAAATGAAATATGATTAATTAATATGGGACGGAGAGTACTGATATTTTTCTTCTTTCTCTCTCTTTTTTGAGAATTATTCGGAGGTTTGACGCTTGACACAATTTTAAGTGCCATTAAACGAAATTTATATCTAATTGGATTTAATTTTAACCCATTAGAACTTGAAATTTCAAAATCTAAGAAATAGGAGTCTATTTTGACCGGGTGTTATTTAATTTTATTGCGATATAAATTTCATTATAGGCATATAAAGTCCTAGTATCATATACTTGAAGTTCAATCATATGTATGCTAAATTCAGCCAACGTCAATATTATTGAAATTAGGTTTTGACAATTCAAACTTTTTACCATATTTGAAGTTAGTTAAAGTTAATTTTAAAGCGATTATATATATATATATATATATATATATATATATATATATATATATATATATATATATATATATATATATATATATATATATATATATAATGTGCTGGCTTAGCTTGATCTGCTACTAATAAAAGAGTTAAGAATCAATTGGTTCTTCCCCTTATCTAGGGATTTTGTCTACCACGTCTTGCCAATTTTGGAGATCAATTTTGCAAGTTACATATCTGTACTTAGCTGTTATCTTAAGGATAAGGAGATTTCAATTTTGACCCAAAAAAAAAATCTTATTCACAGAAAAAATTTATTATTATTTAAAAAAGAAAAGAATAAATTAACCATTAATTTAATTTTGATGCATCGGCAAGATATGATTAAAAAAAGATCTCACGGTAGAACATAAAAAGTGATTGAACACCTTTGTTATTATTCAAATAAGTTAAAAATTTGTAACGACCTGTTTAGTCGTTTTGAGCAGCAGAGTTTATTTCTGGTAAAAACTGTCTTAGTCAACGGATCCCACGACGGACCGTCATGGGCACGACGGACCGTCGAGGGTGTCTCGTTCCAAAACACTTAGAATTCTGAAATTTGGGTACTGAGATCGACTCTCTGAACTTCGTGACGGAATGGCAGGACGGACTGTCGCAGGCACGACGGACCTTCACAAATCTTTCCACAGAATTAACTCTCTGAACTTTGTGACGGACCTGCAGGACGGACCGTCACAGTCATGACGGACCGTCACAGGTTGCGTAACCCTGGCTGGGTCGGATTTCTGTTAAAAGTTTTTAAGGGGCTTTTTGGACTATTCATGCTTATAATTATAAAGTTAGTGGATTAATGTTAATAATTCAATTACTTGGGGGTTAAAGGAGATAACCTTGAAATAAAAAGTGGGTTATTTTATCATCTTTTATACTTAATTATATGACACTTAAGGTAAAAGAAAAAGGGTTTGAATAAGAAAATCAGAAAGAACAGAGAGAGAAGGGAGAAACGAACGAGAGAAAGAGAAGAACGCAGAGGAAAGCAAAGGTTTTGGAAGATAGCTTGTTTGATCGCGATTCTTCAGTGGAGGTAGGTTATGGTTTATGTTATCTCATAGTAAACTCTTAATAGCGAATGATATGTATTGGGTAGTATTGTAAAGTCTTCTATATGCTTAATTGTGTGCTTGTATGATGTGATGATGTAATTGTAATGGGTTGTGAAGATGAGGCTGTGAATCTTAAATCTTAAATTTACTTTGTTAATGATGATGCCTTGGTATAAAAGAAGGCTTGATGAACTAAAGTAAGGAGATTAGAGGATCGGGTGTCACGTTCCGCCACCAGGATAGTAATAGAGGATCGGGTGTCACGTTCCGACACCAGGATAGTAATAGAGGATCGGATGTCACGTTCCGACACCAGGATAGTATATGGATCGGAGTGTCACGTTCCGACACCAGGATAGTATGTGGATCGGAGTGTCACGTTCCGACACCAGGATAGTATATGGATCGGAGTGTCACATTCCGACACCAGGATAGTATATGGATCGGAGTGTCACGTTCCGACACCAGGATAGTAGATGGATCGGAGTGTCACGTTCCGACACCAGGATAGTAGATGGATCGGAGTATCACGTTCCGACACCAGGATAGTAAAGAGAATGAATATTGAAATATGTTAATATACTCAATCTAAAGAACCTCTTTCCCAAATGAGTAGGGTGTGGAGGCTTGAGTCCTCATAGATGTGCTTGTTGTTGTGACCAAGGGTTATGGTAATTGTTGTTGTCACCTGTTAAGAATATTAGCTGATTTTATGTTATTATCTGATATATACTGTTTTCTATTTTGAGTTGGCCGATGATACCTACTCAGTACTTGTGCCTTGTACTGACCCCTACTTGTATTGTTTTTCTTTGTTAATTGTGGAGCGCAGCAAACGTGCCATCGTCTTCAACTCAACCTCAACTCTAGCCAGTCTTCATCACGCCAGATTTCAGGGTGAGCTATTGCTTCTAGCTTGGACTGGATCTTCCTCTTCATGTCTTGATGCCTTGAAATTCCGGCATGGACTAGCTGTTTATTTATTTTAGCTTCTTAGACATTCTTAGATTTAGTAGTATGAGGATAGATGTTCTTGTGGTGATGACTTCCAGTTTTTGGGAATAATAAGTATTGAGTTTTGAGAAGTTATTTAATCGATTTTCATTAATGAGTTTTAAGTCTTCCGCATTATATTCTGTTTATTATGGTGGAAATGTTGGGGTTTAGATTGGTTGGTTCGCTCACATAGTAGGATAAGTGTGGGTGCCACTCGCGGCTCATTTTGGGTCGTAACAAACTTGGTATCAGAGCATTTGGTTCATTGGTCTCATCACACAAGAACGAGTCTAGTAGGGTCTTAAGGAACGGTAGGGGGACGCCTTTACTTTTCTTTGAGAGGCTATAAGACTTTAGGAAAATTCCATTCTTTCTTTCTTTTTTTCGTGCTATTACTTGGATCCAATTGGTATCTAGGTGATACAAATTGGTATCTGACCATCTTCACTCTATTTTGCAGATGGTTAGAACTAGAGCAACAATGGCGCCAACACCAACACCGGCAAGACAAGATGCAACTGAGCCAGCCACTGGGGCTGTAGCTCGAGGAGGATTAGTGGCAAGAGGTCGTGGTAGAGGTCGCGGGAGGATGCCCTCTAGAGGAAGAGGACAAGCACCTGGCCCATCTAGTACTAGGGCGGTGACTCCTCCACCGACTGAGGAAGTAGTAAGAGAGGGTGAGGAAGGGAAAAGTGAGCAAGTGCAGAATGAGGAATTACCACCCCAACCTACCCAGAGATGATTAATCAGGTTCTTGCTTATCTTAGCGGGTTATCTGATCAAGGCCAGACACCTCCAGTGTTTTCTGCACCAGCACCTCAAGTTCCGGAAGTACGACAGGCCGCTGCTGAGGCTCCCCGCATGGATGCCTCATTGAAAGTAGGCACGTTTCCTCGTTTGACTACAGGGCCCATAATGACAAGTGATCAGCATGAACTTTTCAGTAAGTTCTTGAAATTGAAACCTCCAGTCTTCAAGGGTGCTGAATCTGAGGATGCCTACGATTTTCTGGTTGATTGTCATGAGTTACTACATAAAATGGGCATAGTGGAACGATTTGGCGTTGAGTTTGTAACCTATCAGTTTCAGGGAAATGCCAAAATATGGTGGCGGTCACATGTTGAGTGTCAACCCGCACAGGCACCACCTATGACTTGGGCGTCATTCTCTAGCTTATTTATGGAGAAGTATATCCCCCGGACCTTGAGGGATAGGAGGAGAGATAAGTTCTTGAGCCTAGAGCAAGGCAGGATGACGGTTACTGCGTATGAGGCTAAGTTTCGTGCATTATCCAGGTATGCCACCTAGCTTTGTTTCAGTCCACAAGAGCAGATTCGCCATTTTGAGAAGGGATTGAGGTCAAATTTGCGGATTTCAGCCTTACAGGTAGCGGCTACAGCAAAATCCTTTCAGGAAGTGGTAGACTTCGACATCTAAAAGGTTTCGTAAGGGAGGTGAGTTTAATGGTTCTTACTCCAGAGGGAAGGGTTCAGGAGGTTATCCAGCCCGACCTATTCAGTCTTAACTGCAGACTGTAGTTGGGGGTCCACCGCAGACCGGTCAACACTTCTCCGAGTTTGAAGGTTATCCCCGGACTTCTTCATTCTCACAGAGACCTATGCTTGAATCCAGAGAGTGTTATGGATGTGGGGAGACTGGACACATTAAGAGGTATTGTCCAAAACAGAGTTACAGACCTCAAATAGTCAGAGGTAGAGGTGGTCATGGAAGAGGCCGTCATTCTGGAGGACGTGGTGGCCGAGGTAATGGTGGTCACCAAAACGGCCGGGGTGACGGGCAAATTGGAGCCACTACAGCAAAACATGGTAGGGGCAACGGGCAGACAGGTGATAGGGCCCACTGTTACGCTTTCCCCGGGCGGTCTGAAGCGGAGACATCTGATGTTGTTATCACAGGTAATATTTTGGTCTGCGATTGCACGACTTCTGTATTATTTGATCCTGGCTCCACATTTTCATATGTATCTTCCTCATTTGCTACTGGTCTTAATTTACATTGTGAATTGCTTGACATGCCTATTCGTGTTTCTACTCCGATGGATGAGTCTGTGATAGTTGAAAAGGTATATAGGTCTTGTCTGGTGACTTTTGTGGGGAGCAATACTCATGTAGACATGGTTATTTTAGAAATGGTTGATTTCGATGTAATTCTGGGTATGACTTGGCTTTCTCCAAATTTTGCAATCTTAGATTATAATGCTAAAACTGTAACGTTGGCCAAGCCTGGGACAGATCTGTTAGTGTGGGAGGGTGACTACACTTCCACTCCAGTTCGTATCATCTCCTTTCTTCGTGCTAAGAGAATGGTTAGTAAAGGGTGTTTAGCATTCTTGGCACACCTCAGGGATGATACTACCCAAGTACCTTCAATTGAGTTGGTTTCGATAGTCCGTGAGTTTCTGGATGTGTTCCCTGCAGACCTTCCTGGTATGCCACCGGATAGGGATATCGACTTTTGCATTGATCTGGAGCCGGGTACTCGCCCCATTTCCATACCCCCTTATAGAATGGCTCCAGCAGAGTTAAGGGAGTTAAAGGCCCAACTTCAAGAGTTGTTAAGTAAAGGCTTCATTAGACCAAGTGCATCCCCTTGGGGTGCGGTTTTATTTGTGAAGAAGAAGGATGGGAGTTTTCGAATGTGCATAGACTACCGGCAGTTGAACAAGGTAATTATTAAGAACAAGTACCCCATTCTTCGCATTGATGACTTGTTCGATCAGTTACAAGGTGCTTGTGTCTTCTCTAAGATTGACTTGAGATCCGGCTATCATCAATTGAAAATACGGGCAACGGATGTGCCAAAGACTGCTTTTCGAACCAGGTATGGGCATTACGAATTCGTAGTAATGTCTTTTGGTCTTACGAATGCCCCTGCTGCTTTCATGAGCTTGATGAACGAGATTTTTAAGCCATATCTGGATCTCTTTGTCATCGTATTTATTGATGATATACTGATATACTCCAAGAGTAAGAAGGAACATGAGGAGCATTTGAGAATTGTGTTGGAAGTATTAAGGGAGAAAAGGCTTTATGCCAAATTCTCCAAGTGTGAGTTTTGGCTAGATTCAGTGGCCTTCTTGGGGCACGTGGTTTCTAAGAATGGAGTGATGGTGGATCCTTCTAAGATTAAAACAGTGAAGAATTGGGTAAGACCTACTCATGTGTCAGAAGTAAGGAGCTTTGTTGGTTTAGCCAGCTACTACCGTCGATTTGTCAAGGGGTTCTCTTCTATTGCTTCCCAATTGATGAACTTGACTAAGCAGAATGTTCCATTTGTATGGTTGGATGAATGTGAGGAAAGCTTTCAGAAACTCAAGACCTTGCTGACTATGGCACCTATCCTTACCTTACCAGTAGAGGGTAAGAATTTTATTGTTTATTGTGATGCATCCTATTCGGGTTTGGGTGCGATGCTAATGCAAGAGAGGAATGTAATCGCTTATGCTTCAAGGCAACTAAAGGTGCACGAACGTAACTATCCGACCCATGATTTGGAATTGGCTGCAGTTGTGTTTGCATTAAAGCAATGGAGACATTATCTATATGGGGTCAAGTGTGAAGTCTACACAGATCATCGTAGTCTATAGTATGTCTTTACCCAGAAAGACTTGAATTTGAGGCAGAGGAGGTGGGTGGAACTGTTGAAGAACTATGATATTACTATTATGTATCACCCAGGAAAAGCAAATGTGGTGGCTGATGCTTTAAGTAGAAAAGCAGGGAGCATGGGTAGTTTAGCCCACTTACAAGTTTCTAGACGCCCATTGGCTAGAGAAATCCAAAACTTGGCTAACGACTTTATGAGACTGGAAATACTAGAGGAAGGAGGATTTTTGGCCTGTGTGGAGGCAAGATCTTCTTTTCTTGACAAGATCAAGGGAAAATAGTTTGATAATGAGAAACTAATCCGAATTCGGGATATGGTGTTGCGAGGAGAGGCTAAAGAGGCAATAATTGATGAGGAAGGTGTTTTGAGGATTAAGGGAAGCTTATGTGTGCCCCGTGTTGATGATTTGATCCACACCATCCTCACAGATGCTCATAGTTCCGGATATTCTATACATCCTGGTGCAACCAAGATGTACCGTGACCTAAAGCAACACTTTTGGTGGAGTAGAATGAAGCGTGACATTGTTGATTTAGTTGCCAAATGTCCAAATTGTCAGCAAGTAAAGTATGAACACTAGAGGCCCGGAGGAACACTTCAGAGAATGCCCATTCCTGAGTGGAAGTGGGAGAGAATTGCAATGGACTTCGTGGTTGGTCTTCCAAAGACATTGGGTAAGTTTGATTCTATTTGGGTAATTGTGGACAGATTAACTAAGTCTGGTCACTTCATTCCGGTCAAGGTGACTTACAATGCGGAGAAGTTAGCCAAACTCTATATCTCAGAAATTGTTCGATTGCATGGAGTTCCACTTTCCATCATATCAAATAGAGGTACGCAGTTTACTTCTAAGTTTTGGAGAATATTGCATGCGGAATTAGGTACTAGGTTGGACCTTAGTACTGCATTTCACCCTCAGACCGATGGTCAGTCTGAGCGAACGATTCAGGTATTGGAGGATATGCTTCGTGCATGTGTGATAGAATTTGGTGGTCATTGGGATAACTTCTTACCCTTAGCGGAGTTTTCATACAATAATAGCTATCACTCAAGTATTGATATGGCTCCATTCGAAGAATTGTATGGGATGAGATGTAGGTCTCCCATTGGTTGGTTTGATGCATTTGAGGTTAGACCTTGGGATACTGATCTTTTGAGGGATTCATTAGAGAAGGTGAAATCTATTCAAGAAAAGCTTTTAGCGGCTCAAAGTAGGCAAAAGGAATATGCAGATCGAAAGGTTAGAGACTTGGAGTTTATGGAGGGTGAGCAAGTCTTGCTGAAGGTTTCGCCCATGAAAGGGGTGATGCGGTTTGGTAAAAGAGGTAAGCTAAGCCCAAGGTATATTGGACCATTTGAGGTACTTAAGCGAGTAGGGGAGGTGGCTTATGAATTAGCCTTGCCTCCAGGACTGTCAGGAGTGCACCCGGTATTTCATGTGTCTATGTTGAAAAGATACCATGGGGATGGAAACTACATCATTCGTTGGGATTCGATTCTGCTTGATGAGAATTTGTCTTATGAGGAGGAGCCTGTTGCCATTCTAGATAGAGAAATTCGCAAGTTGAGATCAAGGGAGATTGCATCCATCAAAGTTCAATGGAAGAATCGACCAGTTGAAGAGTCCACTTGGGAGAAGGAGGCTGATATGCAAGAAAGATACCCACACCTGTTTACAGATTCAGGTACTCCTTTTCGCCCTTGTTTTTCTTCTTGTGATCGTTCGAGGACGAACGATGGGTAAATTGGTATCTATTGTAATGGACCGTCGAGGGTGTCTCGTTCCAAAACACTTAGAATTCTGAAATTTGGGTACTGAGATCGACTCTCTGAACTTCGTGAGGGAATGGCAGGACGGACCGTCGCAGGCACGAGGGACCGTCACAAATCTTTCCACAGAATTAACTCTCTGAACTTTGTGACGGACCGTCACAGTCATGACGGACCGTCACAGGTTGCGTAACCCTGGCTGGGTCAGATTTCTGTTAAAAGTTTTTAAGAGGCATTTTGAACTATTCATGCTTATAATTATAAAGTTAGTGGATTAATGTTAATAATTCAATTACTTGGGGGTTAAAGGAGATAACCTTGAAATAAAAAGTGGGTTATTTTATCATCTTTTATACTTAATTATATGACACTTAGGGTAAAAGAAAAAGGGTTTGAATAAGAAAAACAGAAAGAACAGAGAGAGAAGGGAGAAACGAACGAGAGAAAGAGAAGAACGCAGAGGAAAGCAAAGGTTTTGGAAGATAGCTTGTTTGATCGCGATTCTTCGGTGGAGGTAGGTTATGGTTTATGCTATCTCATAGTAAACTCTTAATAGTGAATGATATGTATTGGGTAGTATTGTAAAGTCTTCTATATGCTTAATTGTGTGCTTGTATGATGTGATGATGTAATTGTAATGGGTTGGGAAGATGAGGCTGTGAATCTTAAATCTTAAATTTACTTTGTTAATGATGATGCCTTGGTATAAAAGAAGGCTTGCTGAACTAAAGTAATGAGATTAGAGGATCAGGTGTCACATTCCGACACCAGGATAGTAATAGAGGATCGGAGTGTCACGTTCCGACACCAGGATAGTATATGGATCGGAGTGTCATGTTCCGACACTAGGATAGTGTATGGATTAGAGTGTCATGTTCCGACACCACACCAGGATAGTATATGGATCGGAGTGTCACACACCAGGATAGTATATGGATCGGAGTGTCACGTTCCGACACCAGGATAGTAGATGGATCGGAGTGTCACGTTCCGACACCAGGATAGTAGATGGATCGGAGTGTCACGTTCCGACACCAGGATAGTAAAGAGAATGAATCTTGAAATATGTTAATATACTCAATCTAAAGAACCTGTTTCCCAAATGAGTAGGGTGTGGAGGCTTGAGTCCTCATAGATGTGCTTGGTGTTGTGACCAAGGGTTATGGTAATTGTTGTTGTCACCTGTTAAGAATATTAGGTGATTTTATGTTATTATCTGATATATACTGTTTTCTATTTTGAGTTGGCCGATGATACCTACTCAGTACTTGTGCCTTGTACTGACCCCTACTTGTATTGTTTTTCTTTGTTAATTGTGGAGCGCAGCAAACGTGCCATCGTCTTCAACTCAACCTCAACTCTAGCCAGTCTTCATCACGCCAGATTTCAGGGTGAGTTATTGCTTCTAGCTTGGACTGGATCTTCCTCTTCATGTCTTGATGCCTTGAAATTCCGGCATGGACTAGCTGTTTATTTATTTTAGCTTCTTAGACATTCTTAGATTTAGTAGTATGAGGATAGATGTTCTTGTGGTGATGACTTCCAGTTTTTGGATATAATAAGTATTGAGTTTTGAGAAGTTATTTAATCGATTTTCATTAATGAGTTTTAAGTCTTCCGCATTATATTCTGTTTATTATGGTGAAAATGTTGGGGTTTAGATTGGTTGGTTCGCTCACATAGTAGGATAAGTGTGGGTGCCACTCGCAGCTCGTTTTGGGTCGTGACAAAATTCGAGTCATGTTAAAAGGTAAATAAAAGCACAACCCTTTTGAATGAGTGGGGTTAGAACAAAAAAAAGAAAATAAAATAATTGAATTTTAAAAAAACTAAAAAGTGGTTAAACATCTTTGTTATTAATCAAATAAGTTGAAAATTCGAGTCATGTTAAAAGATAAATGAAAACGCAGCCCTTTTGAATGAGTGGGGTTAGAACAAAAACAATGGAATAATTGAATTTTAAACTCACCCTTGTGTTGAGTTAATAATACTCTCTCCATTTATTACTTAATTCATATTGATTTAGCAGGATTTTTGAGAAATTTTAATAAAATGTATATTTTAAAAATTAACCAAAATTGCTAACATGCATTTAAAATAATTAATAAAATGAGATTCAATATTTTTCTTTCAAAGTAAATATTTCAGAGTTTGATTGACGAGTAGCCTACTAAGTTGTTGGCTAAAAATGTATTTATTGTTCGATATAATTGGCCAATTGGGTATGTATGGTAAGTATTTCCTCTGCCTCATAATAATATCGTTATCATAGACAGATTGCATTGTAAATATTTCGATAGAAAATGTCATTTTAAAATAACTATATATAACTATATATATATATATATATATATATATATATATATATATATATATATATATATATATATATATATATATATATATATATATATATATATATATATATATATATATATACACACGTATACTTCGGTAGTCTATTAATCAATGTGTGAAAAGATTTTTAAAATATAATTTTTGTCAAACAAGTATGATTAAACTCTTCATGTTTATGTATAAAAACACAATTATACATATTTAAATCCTTATTATATAATTTTGTTATAAAAATTAGAGTTCTATGAACGATATCCTTTATATTATTATATTTTCTTTAAAAAATGAAATTGTATAAGATTTTCATTTTTAGATACGAATTTGTGTTTGTGATTATAATAGTAAGGTTTGTTTCTTTCATTAGATAGTACATAATATTTGTTTTCTTTCTGTCAATTTCTTTCCTTAAAAATAAAGAATAAAAAAGAAAAAGAACTAAACATATAAAGAAAAAAGAAATTATTATAAGTAGAAACATTACAACTCAATGGGATGGCTCATCTTCAACTGCACACAGTCAAAAGGTGTCTACAACATATTTTCTTATAATTATAAGATTAAAAACTTCAAAAAAATATTTTTCTTTTATTTAATTATGAGTATTTATAACCTTTTTTTTAGTTATTATTCTATGGCTTAAATCAAGTGAAATAACGATGTTTTTCTCTAAACTTATTTATTATGGAGAAGTAATAAACCCTATTTTTTGAAAAGATGACTTCTTCCTTATTTATTTCGGAGTTGAAATAGCATTTAATTATTGAATATACTTTTTTCTTTTGAAATTGTTGTCACTTCTCAAAAGTCAATTTACTTATTTTTTTAAGTTAAATAATATTAGATTAATTTAATATTTTAAAATTAAAATTTAAATATTTAAAAACTATATAAAAGAATTACAAATAAAAAAAAATACGCACGTATTAATTATCAATATGATTAAGAATACATGCACTTTAACTTTAGTGAGTTGGGGTTTAATTTAGGTTGTATCCAATAGGGAGGAGTCATGTAAAAAAATGAAGGTGCGATATTAGTTTTAATGGTAAATTCGAATTAAAAAAATGAATAGAAGTGTATTTTTGGCCAAATAAATGAATAAAGAATATATTTAATTCTTTTCAATAATATTTTATTTTTTCTATATATTTTATATACGGTAGGGTGTAAACAATAAAAGTTAAACAAATTAGATCTTGCTAAAAAAAAGGACCACTTTGAAGTTTGAACTTTGATAAGAACCATATTAGGTGTGAAATGTGAATTATTATCCAATTTGCTTGGCTAAAAGTTTCATGCTTACGTCATCTTATTAGAAGTTATAAACTATTATTATTATTTTTATTAAATATTATTTATCATTTCTTTTATTCCTCAAACTAGTAGTACCTTTTTCTTTCTTTTTTTTAGAAAATGATGACTATATTGCTTGGGAAAATGTTTTTTCAATATTTTAATGTTTAATTGAATAATATTTTTAATAAAAAAATGATCTCTTTTAAATTGGAAAAAAAATTATAACTAAAATAGAAAAAATTAAATTTCATAAGCGTATTTCATATTAATTGTGTTCTACTCACTCAATCGCCCCACCCATCATCCCACACAGGTACCTTCCAACCACCTCCTATAGTATATCTTTAGATTAATATATTATTTTTTATTCTTATAATTTTTTAGAGTCAATCAGTATAATTTTTTATTAATATTTTATGATATATTTTTTCTGTTTCTATTTACTTGTTTATATTTCTTCTTTTATTTGTTCCTAGTTACTTGTTCATTTTGACAAATCAAGAAAAGACAAAAAATAATTTCCTATTATATCCTCATTTAAACTTCTTGAAAATTTTCAAGTTTTAATTTATTATTTTTGAAACCATAATTGATAAGGGTAAAATTATAACTTCACTATGTTAATTATTGCTATCTTAATATGTGCGTAGTTTCTAAAGTGGACAACTAAATAGCGACAAAGGTAGCATGACCATCACATGAAACTGATAAATTTTAATTCATAATACTTTTCATATAATTTTTAGATTTGTGCATTTTAATTTCAAAATATCAAAAAAAATTAAAATTTAAATATAAAAACTAATCAAATTAACTTTCAATGATTGCATATACACTACTCCTTTTTTTTGATAAAGTAATTAAATGATATTAGAAAGCATCAAGAAGATGCGAAGTTACAAAAGCACCTTGTGCAAAGAAGCTGCTCCAAACAGAAAATATGGAGCTAGCTTGGCAAAAACTTGTGAAACAGTCAATAGGGAACCCTGCTACTCTACTGTACTAGAGATAGGGAACTAACAAAATCCGAAAGGTTATCCACACTGTTTACATTGGCATAAAAGTGCCAGCTAAATAAACTAACTAGACATTGGGCTTTAAGAGCGCATAAAGAGGTTGATATTCCATTAAAGCATCTGTTGTTTCTCTCTTTCCATGTGCTCCAAAAAATGGCTGCTGGGATCATTCTACAGATCTTTCTGATGGATTTGTCAACTTTCCACAATATCCAGCTGGCATAAGCATCCTTCATGTTGTAGGGCATTACCCATTGTAGACCAAGCATAGAGTAGAAAGAATACCATAAGCTAATTGTTGCAGGGCAGTGCAAAAAAAGGTGATTAACACTCTCATTGGTTTGCTTGCACATGACACATCTGTTGATGCGGATTACACCTTTTTTCCTGAGGCTGTCTTGTGTTAGACATGCTTCCTTCAATGCTGTCCAGGTGAAACAAGAAACTCTGAGGGGTTGCCTAGTTTTCCAGACATGTTTCCAAGGCCAAATTAGTAGAATGCCATTCTGGGAGCTCAAATTTTTGTAACATTCTTTCACAGTGTAGGTCTTCTCCTTAGAATTACCCCAAAGAATCTTGTCTTGATCTTCGACCACCAATGTAGTGTTTTGCAGAGTTTCTAAGAGGGAAAGGAGGTCATTAATCTCCCAATCCTGGAAGTTCCTTCTGAAAATAGGTGTCCAATGGTTGTTGTCTCTATACTGGGCTATATTTGCTTCTTTGTTGGAGGCTATCTGGAACAAGGAGGGGAAATAGTCTTTTAGCCTAGAGTTCCCAAGCCATCTGTCTTTCCAAAATCTGATCTTGAGTCCATTACCAGCCTTGAAGGATACTTTCTCAAAGAAATTATCTTTGAAACTGCTTATGTGTTTCCTGACCCCAACACCATGGGGTTCAGTGCTTTCCATTGGACACCAGTGATCTTGAATGCCATATTTAGCCTTGATGATGTCTCTCCAAAACCCAGCCTCAGTTTGTCCATATCTCCAGATCCACTTCATGAGCAAACTCTTGTTGTGAAGTTGGAGATTTCTGATTCCCAAGCCTCCTTGAAACTTAGGTTGAGTTACTGATTTCCATTTAACTAGAGAGTACTTGTGAGTGAGACTATTTCCTTCCCATAGAAATCTCCTTCTGAGCCTATCTATTTGTTTCAAAATTGAACCTTGTATTGGAAATAGAGACATGCAGTACGTAGGAATACTATCTAGTACACTGTTGATGAGAGTGAGCCTACCTCCCATAGAGAGGTATTGCATTTTCCATGTAGCAAGTCTCTTTTCTATTTTTTCAATAACTCCATTCCAAATTAAAGAAGATTTGAAACTTGCCCCCAAGGGAAGACCTAGATAGGTGGTGGGTAACGATCCTATTTTGCAACTAAGTATGCCAGCAAGTTCCTCTAGATTGTCCACCTGATTAACCGGATATATAGCACTTTTGAGCATGTTAATATAGAGTCCGGAGATAGCTTCAAAAACTATAAGGGTGGTGTTTAGATTGGAGACTTGTTCCCTGTCAGCTCCACAAAAAATGAGAGTGTCATCCGCATAAAGAAGGTGAGATACATTGACAGTGGTGGCTGGATTGCTGCCTACTTGACATCCTTGAATCCATTGAAGTTCTTTGGCCCTAGCTAGTAACTGAGATAGTCCTTCCATAGCCAGAATGAATAGATAAGGAGAGAGTGGATCCCCCTGCCTCAACCCCTTTTGAGTAGAGAAAAATCCAACTGGACTTCTGTTGATCAAAACTGAGAACTTCACTGTTGAAATGCAGAAGTATATCCATCTTATCCACCTATCACCAAATCCCATTTGTTTCAGTATATTAACTAGATAGGCCCAGTTAAGTTGGTCAAAAGCTTTCTCTATGTCCAATTTACATAAGATCCCAGACTCACCACTCTTGATTCTCCAGTCTAACACCTCATTAGCAATCAAGGATGCATCAGTTATTTGCCTGTTCTTTGAAAAAGCAATCTGCTGCCCTGAGACTAAAGAATTCATCACCCTTTTCATCCTTTCTGCTAGGATTTTAGCCAACAACTTATAGACACTACCTATGAGGCTTATAGGCCGATAGTCTTTAAGCTCTACAGCACCTTTCTTCTTTGGGATTAGAGCAATAAAAGAAGCATTACAAGACCTCACCATTTGGCAATTCTGGTGGAAGAAATTGAAAGCTGCTAGTATGTCCTCTTTAATGAAGCACCATGATTTTTGGAAGAAAGCCATGGTATAACCATCAGGTCCTGGGGCTTTGTCAGGGGCACAAGCCATAAGAGCATTAGAGATCTCCAGTTCAGTGAAAGGAAGTTCAAGTTCCTCCTTTTCTTCTATACTTAGGGTGGACATGTTCTCAAAAACAGCTGAGGGTCTCCAGGATTCAGCTTCCTTGTATATTTGTTGATAATACTCCAGAATGCCATTCTGTATCCTTCCTTTATCTTCAATCAGTTCATCTCCTATTCTCAGTTTGTCAATGGAATTACCCCTTCTATATGAATTGGCCATTCTCTGAAAGAACTTCGTTTTCTTGTCCCCCTCTTTAAGCCATAAGCATCTAGATTTTTGCCTCCATGAGATCTCTTCAGCTGTTGCAATCTGTTGAAATTGCTGTTTCAGATTCAAGGACTGTGTTTTCTCTTGTGTTGAAAGGGTTCTGAGTTCAGCTAAATGATCCAACTTCCCTAATTCCAAAAGAGCTTTAGTTCTTTGAGTTTCAATGTTTCCATACACCTCCCTGTTCCACTTAGAAATATCTTTCTTTAGGTTTCTGAGTTTCTGCAATAGCACAAAGTCTGGGGTTCCCTGAATGCTGTAGGACTGCCACCATCCTTTTATCATATCAATGAAGCCTTCTGCTTGAAGCCACATGTTTTCAAATTTGAAGTAGGATGGTGATGCCTCCCAATCTCCACTTTCCAGGATGATGGGTTTATGATCTGAAAATACTCTTGGCATTGTGTATTGTTTGATAGCCCTGAACATCTCACTCCATTCTGATGAATAAAGAAACCTGTCAATTCTTGAGGCTTGGAGTGTCTCCTCCCCTCTTGACCAGGTGAACTGTGCTCCTTGGAGAGGAGGATCAACCAATTCAAGATCCAAAATGGTATTGGAGAAACCCTGCATAGCACTGGATCTTCTATTACAGTTTAACCTTTCATCCTCGAATCTACACACATTGAAGTCTCCTCCTATGACCCATAGATCAGACCACAACCCCCTGATTGATGCCAACTCCAACCAAAGGTCCTCCCTTTCTAGGTTGGTATGAGGTCCATATACTCCGGTGAAAACCCATTTGAAGTCTTCAGAGGTGCTCTCAAATCTACATGACAGGGAGAAGACCCCTGCCTCCGACTCAACACAATTCCAAGCTCTTTTGTCCCATAAAATTAACAATCCACCTTTGGTGCCAATTGCTTTGACTTCTGCCCAGGAGAGCCAGTTATTCCCCCATATTTGTCTGATTAGAGATGGATTCCAAGACTCTATTTTGGTTTCCTGTAAACAAACAATGTCTGCCTCCCACTTTTGGATAAGAGATTTTAAAGTACTTCTCTTATCTTTATTATTGAGACCCTGTACATTCCAATTGAGTATTTTAACTCTCATCTGGAATGAGAGTTGTGGTGCCTGCCCCTATCTTTCTTTCCACTTCCATCCTGGAGACCCCAATCCAGTTTTTTAAGTTCATTTGTTGCTTTGCTTTTCCCTTTTTTAGCTTCCCCAGACTTCTTCCCTTGTTCAAGAATCTGAGTTTTCCTCTTTTCCTCCATTCTTAATATAATATCCAGAATTTCATGCTCGAAACCTGAAACATTTACCCCAAGCACTTTGCAAGCCTTCATCATAGTAAATTTGGTCCATTTTGATGTTTCCACAACAGTCGGTGAATCAACTGTTTCTGGTGAATGATCATTATGCCACGGTAGAGGCAGAAAACTGTTGAGCGACTGGGAAGAGAGACTGGAACTGGAATCGTACCCTGAGATGGGAATAGGATCTTGTGTGTATGTGCCCAAAGAAGGAGCAGGTATTTCTGCTTCATCATCCGCTTCAAGCTGTGAAAAGACTCCTGCATTATGGTCCAAATTCCGGTGATTTGATGCTTGAACTTCCAATTCCAAAGCATCAAAGGATGTTGCACTGAAGGAAGTTGAAGGTTTAAAGCTGCATGGGTCTGCTTTGGCTATGGAGGCTCTCCATGATTGCATTCTGTTATGTTCCTTGTGTTGCTTTCTTTTGTTTGGGCCTTTGGAATAATAAATATTATTCCAGTCTAAATAAGTTCTCCCATGGTAGTGTTGGGCCGGCCCATTTATATTGAAATTTAAATAAGACTTGCCCTTTCTTTTGTCCACAGATTCCTCACGTGGATTTTTAAATCTGATATCACGTGGGACTGAATGGGACTCTGCTCCCAGCAGCTTTCCAACCCTAGCCAACTCAGGGTTTTGTCCAGTGGGTAATGGAGAGGACCGGATCTCCGAAATTAATGCCAAATCGAACAACCAGCCAGCAAATTCAAAATTCAAACTCGCCGGGAATTTCATGACTGAATTTTTGACACAGATACGAGCCCAGAGAAAGTGGGATCTGTTCTTTGTATCTTCGTCAACTCCAATAAAGCCTCCGCATCTGTCCCCTATATGCTCGAAAGTGTCCATGGTCCAAGCATTTATGGGAATCCCAAATACTTTTAGCCAGATGTTTTCCGGTGGATCCCCTGTCTGAGAGTTGATATTTTTTGACCACCACGACAGGCTGAGGTGCCTTCCATTCCAGAACCATTCCCCAGCTTTAACTCTTATTGCTTCTTGTCTCGAAGGGAACTCGAAGAGGAATTTATTGTGGTCAAGGGGCGTGGCTTTGAAACCAGCAGTGACTTTCCATCTAGAGATGAACCATTTTTTAATTAACTCAGGGTTCGGGCTGTGATGAACCTATTAACTTGTTCATATTTCATCTTTTAGTTATCCCTATTTACTTGTCCATTTTGACAAATCAAGAAATGACAAAAAAAAATTCCTATTATACTCTCATTTAAACTTCTTAAAAATTTATAAGTTGTAATCATCCGTTTTAAAATTATAATTAATAACGATAAAATTATAATTTTACTATGTTAATTACTGTTATCTTAATATATGTGTCATTTTTAAATTGGACAACTAAATAGAAATTGAGGGAGTATCTTTTTTAAAAATTCCACTCATAAAATTATGCTAAAAGATATTATTAAGATTTGTATTTAATATTTTATTTGTGTGTATGAATACGACGACCAAAATGTAGAGATAAGGCATGGGAAATTGATATTTTGTATTCCACCATGTGAACTAATCTGTATATCAAAAGTTGACCAGAATATGTGGTTAGTGGTCAAACACGACGACAAATTAATTACTATTTTCTCAGTTTTATATCCGTTTAAGTTTAAAAAATAATTAAATAATATATTTTAATAAAAATATATATTTTTAATAGATGAGTTATTAATAAAATAAAATGGAGAAAGTAATAAACCATTAGTCTAAATCAATTGAGGGAACTCCCTCCTTACCATTTTACATATACAATATGCATTTTACAAGCACTAATTAATTAATTGTTTTGCTAATTATTCATTTTTACTTTTAAAATTTTGATCTAAGTACTACATATATACTGAAATTTGAGAAATTGTTACTTAATAATAATGGTTTTCGAGAAAAATGATTAATCATCTTAATTTGTAGGGTTATTAAATAAAATGATAAATTATCATTAATATACTGGATGAGTAAAGTATAAGACTGGGAGTAATATATCTATTTGTCCCTTTCACAATAAGTATTGAAGACTCTTTCGTGTAAAATTATATCTTCTCATGTGATATTTGTGGTTTTAGCATAGTAAATTTGTTTTAAAATATTTGATCTTTATTAAAAAAAAAAAACT
The DNA here is from genome assembly GCA_032847665.1 of Solanum chilense. NCBI lineage: Eukaryota > Viridiplantae > Streptophyta > Magnoliopsida > Solanales > Solanaceae > Solanum > Solanum chilense. The sequence goes on from CM064963.1 coordinate 85,518,827, forward strand.
GTTAAGTTACTTTTCTTCTTTCAAATCAAATCCTAGTTTATAAGTAATGCTTGTATCATATATCTTCCTTAATAAAGAATCATAAAATTCGATTAATTTAAATTCGTGTTGAAAAATCTTATATTAAGGGATAAAATGTTCTTTAACTAGGCTATAGAAGATGATTTTTGCTCAATAGCTACACAATCACGTAGTACATTTTGACCTAACACGAGACCTCTTAGTTAAGGATGAAAAAGTTTTGTAATTTGATTTGTTTTGCAACATCCTTGGATGATGGATCAACTGACATTATTTGTTCAGAATTTTCAAATTTCAGGTTAGGTCATTTGGTAGCTGATAGTCGAAATTTTAGATTTTAATTTGATATTTCTGTAATAAGTAAATCAAATTTTGATTTGGTATGATATTCAATTATTTTGTATTAAAGTAGTTGATTGTTTTACAAAGTCAATACTATTGCTCCAATTATATCTATTTTCTAGGTGGAGGCACAATATATTAGAAGATCACGAAGTAAGAAGAGATCGACAAAAATAATTCGACACAACTTAAACACATGTATGTATTTGGGTTGTTTATCTTTACTTTTAACTTTCTCTTTGAACTTGTATTAATAAAAAATAGATATGTTGATATATGACCTTTCTTAAGTAAATGATTTGATATTCACAAAATATCAAATATCAAATGATACTAATATCTTGAATACCGTAATTTTAAAAGTGTACTCCTTAAATTCCATATTATCGATCGAATAATAAATTACAGAATATCAAATTATCAAAAGTTCTAATCGACTCTCGATATTCTACGCTCAGCCATTGATGACACCAACCATTTGTCAATGAAATACAAGATCATTAACAATAGTGACGCATCTAGAATTTTCACTTACAAATTCAAAAAACAAAAATAAAACATTCGAATTTGAACTTGAAAACTCAAAATAGATTTTGAATCATACAACCACTTAACCAACTTTTAATATTCTTGGATTTAGGGAATTCGAGTTTTCTCTATATATAATATAAATAAAATAAAAAATCACCTAATATAAATAACGTAATTTTTCATCCTCCTCCTGCTGATCCGCCCTAATTAGCACTTCAACTACATTTTACTATAAAAAAGAAGTAGATGTTGTAGTTATGTTGAGCTTTCCCAGCTTGTATTGATTGTCCCTTTCCAGTCGTCGCTCACTTAAGTGACATTCATATAAAAAAGGGAAAATTGTATATAATAACAAACTAATAACCTAAAATAAATGGAGTAGCTAGGGTTTGATTTAATTGTGCTCTTTAGCAAAAATTTGCAAAACATTGTCAGGCGCCTCTCTCCCAAATATCTCGCTCGCCACTCTCCTCCAATCTCTCGCTCGCTTCCTCATTTTTTATACAAACACAAGTGTATAAAAATTGTTTCTAATTGTATAAAGCAGAGAAAATGTATAAATACATATATTTTTGTTCCCACTCTCCCCTCTTCCAGATCTCGCTTGCCACTCTCCCAAATCTCACTCGTCACCCTCGCCTTTCTCACTTATACAAACATAAGCGAAATGTATAAATTGCGTTTCTGTTTGTATAAAGCGTGAGAAAATTGTATATACACATGCAAGTACATATATTTTCGTCCTATACACTGATAATTATACAATAAAAATACTCCCCTGCCCAGTTTCATTTGCCTTTCTCTCTTTCACATTTTATACAGTTTTCAAATTGTATCTAATTTTTCTCTTTTTCGTTTTATACAATTCGATTCAATTGTATATTCCTTGTCATGTCTCTTTTATCTTTTTCTTTTTCTCATTTTATACAAATTCAAATTATATATAATCGTTCTATACACTTATAATAATACAATTTGTTTTATACATTTCATTTTTATACAATTATCTGCCCAAGTGTCTTTCTCTTTCTTGTTTTATGCACTTCGTTTTATACAATTTGCTTCAACTGTATATATATAGCAAATTATACAATTTTTATGTTTGCTATGAAGCGTAATTATGCAAACTTTGTTATAGCATACAAATATAAATTTTTTATTTGTCATATGTGAAAGTTGCCCTATAAAAAATCATTTGAAAAATTATGTTACATATAGTCATTTGTACAAAAGTTTTTTAAAAAATATATATATAATCGTTTGTATGTTTTAAACGGTTCGCACATACATTCTCTGTCCAACAATAATTGTAAAAATAGTTGATCAACAATACTTATTCAATTTAGAAAATCAAGAGATAATTCATTTTTTGTGTTTATTTTAACCTGTATATTAAATATTATTTATCATCTAATACATTTTTTATAATATTAAATTTAATAAAATTAAATAATAAAATAATAATATTACCAAATTTCCAAAAATAAAAATTAGGAGATTGACTTTAATATTGATTCAAGTATAGATCATTTCCGTTAAAGATTAACTAAGGAATTGCACATTTTATCACCCCATGGTATTATTGGTTCCCACGCTACGATAGAAACTCCACAAAAATCAACGTTAAAATAAAATAAAAGACTATTTATCTTTTACTGCATATACAAGCTAGTGTTTTTGTGACATCACTAATAATAAAGTAAAATATTTTGATTGACAAAATGTAATTTCATTACACTGTTATCGTAAGTAGCTGTTTGTACCAATAAGTGAAATTAATCCTTTTATCTCTTTTTTTTATACTGTTGGATTTATTATAAGAGTTTGATTTGATGTATATTTTTTTAATCATATATATTAGCAATGGTAAGGCTAAAATGGAAATGGAAAAAAAGTAATCAAACTCTATTCTGATTTAGTAAGTAATTAAATTTTAGGAATAAAATATAGGCACAGAAAACCAAACGTGTCATACATCAAATCAATTTCACTCATTCATCCTTATTCTAAAAAAAAAAAAAGGAGTAAATTAGAGAAGTATTATTCTCCATAACTCGTAATCAAATTTGGCGTTTTTTTTTAATTATATTTATTTTCAACTAACACTAATAACGGAAAGTGAAATGTCAAGCAAAACCACTGATATTAATACGACGTTACTGCTAATTATGAATGAAGAGAATTTAAAGAGAATCGTATATTTCAAAATATCCTAAAAATATCTATTCTAATTTGTTAATTTTATTTTTCTGATTATTTTAAAAATTAGCTTCTAATATAGATCTTGTTTAAGAGTATAAAATTAAAATAATAACTTTATTAGATATTTTATTAAATTAAAATCAAACGAATAAATTAATCGTGAGGAAATAGGATAGTACAGGCTATTCCAGTTGTCAAAATATCTGATAATATTAGAATACTAAAAAAGAAAAAATAAATGTGAACGACACCTACATTAAAATATTAATTAGTTTTCTTTTCAACTTATTCATACAGGTAGCCTATCGACATCTCTACCTATGTATTAATTACACTAGAGACATAAAAAGGTTCAATTTAAGTTCCTTTAAATGAATAATTATACTACAATTACTTATATGCTTACTCTATACTGTCAATCAAATTTTTTATTCAATTGTAAAATATTTAAAGTTTTATATATAATATTTTTTTATGATACTTTTCAAATAATATACATGTTACTCTTGTAGTCCCAATTTATTTGGCAAAATTTGAAAAGCCAATGAAAAAATTTATATGGTTTTTAAATATTTTATATTGTTAATTATTATAATTTTTAGTAAGTAATTGTTAAACATATTTATTATTCTTCCTATTTTAATTTACGAGACACCATTAGTATTTCAAGAGTCGACTAAATTTTTTTAATATATTATTCTGAATTGTAAATTATTATAATTTATAATACTTTATAAATATATACAACTGAATGTTATTATGATTTACAAAACTTTTCACATTATTTTCAAATATATAATATATTAAAAATGAAAATATCACTCCCTTAACTAGAAGCACATACAACTCAAACAAACATATGGTACTCGTATTTTATGTAGTGGAGTATAAATTTTCAACTAATATTATATGATAAAATGAGTCAAAATTTGTAGATTGAAATGTGAAATTTTCATTTGTTTTTATATTGATAATATATACTTTTAATTCCATTCCACCTTGTTATCTCCAACTCAAAACCTCACACGTTGAGCCACTAATATAATACCCCTAATAATAAAGCCAAAAAAGTCGTATATACAACTAGCTTCTTTTTCACACATAAATATTTTAATTTCTACATACCTTATTTTATATTCCCACTTGACTTTCTATCTACTATATAAACCCTTCATCACTTTCATAATAATAAAACAACACCTCCCATATTCACATTTTTTGTAACATCTTCTCTTAATTAATTAATATTATGGAGACAGAAAGTCATACAATTGCAAAAGAAATTGGGGTTGCAAATAAGCAAACCATAAGATGGAATGATTTTGTGTTGAGATTTTTGGCATTTGTAGTTACACTTGTGGCTGCCATTGTGCTTGGAGTTAGCAAACAAAATGAGCTTGTGCCTGTTCAATTGGTACCAACATTGCCACCTATCAATGTTCCGGCTTCCGCTAAGTGGAGTCACATGTCGGCGTTTGTGTAAGCATTTAATTTTGATCGTGAATTCAAATATAAAATTTTTAATTTTTTTTTTGAAATAGAATTTTATGTGCTTGGAAATTATATGAAAGTATTGATAAGGATGATGATTGATAATTTTAAAGAACAATTGAAAATATTACGGTAAAAGATAACTTGTTTGGTTTTGAAATTCTTAGAAGAACAATGAAGGGAGGTTCTTTCGTTTGGTATTATGATATTCTTTTTTATCTAAAAGAAATACAAATATAACAAGTTATTTTTGCTACTACATGCTAATTTTGTATATGTAATTATGATTTAGGTAAATCTCATGAATAAAAGATGCAAGAAGCAATACTCTCGCTATTTTTAAGGAAATATATATGAGTCCGGAGCCTAAAGGGTTTAAAATATTAACAAAATTTTCAAAACGGTATATAAAATTTTATACTAACCAAAACGGTAAAATCGCTAGAATAACAGCAATTTATTCCACCGGAAAAAGCAAAATCGCTGCAGTAATTTTGCAAAATGTGATTTATTTATTTTTTTAAAAAAATCAAATCTCTACCTAGGCAGCGATTTTTGTTTTAAAATGGAAATCGCTGCTTTTTAAAAAAAATTGAAATTGCTATCAAGGTAGCGATTTGAATTTCGGTGGAGTAAATCGCTGTTGTTCCAGCGATTTTGCCGTTTTGGTTAATATAAAATTATATATATCGTTTTAGAATTTTTGTTAATATTTTATACCCTTTAGGCTCCGAACTCAAATATATATTGGGGATTTGTTTTACTAAATTAATTTTATTAACTCTGCTTTCAAAATTTTATATTTGTCTGCTATTATTTTTATGTTATTATTTAATACTATCTCATTTTCATAGAGTATTAACTCGATTTTTTGGGACCTTTTTCATCGTTCAAAATTCAAGATGAATGAATGAGATCTTTCTATATTTTCCCTTTATTTTTATTAAGTTAATATTTATATAAATTGCACTATTTACAAAGCTATATATTTATGATTTTATAAAGGTCAATAGTAAAAAAATGATTTAAATTATGTCATTAAATATTTTTCTTTTCAACAATCCAACTAATATGTAATAGAGGGAGTAAGAAGGATGCTATAAAAAAAAATTATTTAATAAATTAATTAATTAAAAAATTATCTTTTTATTATAAAGATTCATCACATAAGATGAAACAAAAAGAGTACGCATTGTTTTGGCAAGAAGTAAATGAATTGGCAGTTAGATCGTGGACAGGCAAAACTATGTGATGTCAACAAATATCTTGCTACCTAAATTAGACTTTTTCTACTCCATATTAATTACAAATGTTAAAATAAGATAGTGACTAATATTAATATTATCGATGAGAATGAAATGTTAGTTGGGTTTATATAATTTTATTATATTAGTTGGTAAATTTTTTGTATTATTAAATATTTCTTGTACTATTTGTTGACTCAAAAGTAGTTTTGATTTGGGTCAAATATTGATGCTTCCACAATTGAGCCTAGCTACTTAGATAAAAGTAAAATATTATTAAATATTACTATGTGATTGAAACTAATTTTTTACTAATTTTTAAATAAATTTCAGGTACTTTGTTATTGTGAATGCAATTGCATGTGCGTATGCAGTTATCTCCTTAGTCCTTTCGTTGGCAAATAAAGGAAAAACGAAAGGTCTTTCTTTAACGATCATTCTATTCGATCTCATCATGATGGCTCTTCTCTACTCTAGCGTCGGAGCGGCCGCGGCTGTCGGCCTCATCGGATACAAAGGGAACACCCACGTCCGGTGGAACAAGGTGTGTGACGTGTTTGGTAAATTTTGTGGACAAGTCGTGGCGGCAATTGTCATTTCACTAGTTGGTTCTATATTGTTTTTGTTGTTGGTGTTGTTGGCTACGGTGAACCTCCATAAGAACACACGTCATTAACAAGTTGACTTGAACACTATAGTTTTTCTATATGCTTAAAGTTATTTTATTGTATTGTATTAGATAATAACTAGGCTATGGTGTTTTCTTTGAGTTAATTTACACGTGCGTGGTTGGTAAATAATCCTTTTGTAGACCTATATGTGTTGCATTTCTGCTTTCAGTAAATATATTGTATTTATTAAATTTGTTTAATTTATGTATATTCTTGAAATTGGAAGTGTGATTTTAATTATATATATCGTCATATATTAATCTTTTTAGTATAAGGATACCACAATATAATATAATGATCTTAATGTTAATTTGAATTACAAGTCATTAAATAGGGTGTCCGCATTGCAAAAGACAAATTCATTGCCCTAGTTTTTTTTTAAAAGAAATTGCATGCTTAAGAGATCGAAGTTGACTTTAACTATGTGTTCGGTAGGAAAGAAAATATTTTTAAAAAGATTATGTTCGATTAGTCAACAAGTTGTACTAGTGAGACATTTCACGATGATTGTGTCTTCCCCACCCTCCAACACACTCATCTTCACTCCCATCATCTCAAATAAGCTCTAACAAGGTTAACCTAGATATGCAAAGTTAGGAGTGAGCTAACACGATTAATTAGCAGAAAAAAGTATATATTACTAAAAGTAATCAATAAAAATTTTACTATATACAACTCGATTAAAAACATATAAATTTTGAGCCTTTAAACATCCAATTTTATTTCAAATATATAAATCTTGGGCCAAAGCCCGAGCATGAGAACCAGCCTTAGCCCAACCCTTATTCACAATTCAATATTCAGACGAACAGAAAAAGGCAAAAGAGAAAAACCATCAAAATCATTAATAAAAGATCTCGAGGCAGTAACATTATTAAGTGGCGACTCTATAATTTTCAAAAATAGCTTAGCTATTAAAACTCTCTATTTCCTTAATTACTTGTTTACTTTTTTTGTTATACTCATTCTTAGGTGTTCGTAGTTCAATTTGAAACGGTTATTGATTAAAATCAAAATCAACCAATCTAGTCGATTTTAAAACGGAAAAAATAACCATCGATTTAATTATTGTTGGTTTGGTTCAGTTTTTCTGGTTATTCAGTTTGAAATTAATAATTTTTTTGAGGACATACATAACTTGATAGACACAAACATTAAGTACATGAACAATCTACAGAAAAGCTAACGTCAGTTCAGTCAAGAAATTAAGTAATATTAGAGTTATCATTACACGAACAAAGTGATTCATTTAAGAGAAAGTGTGACTATTTTATGTGAAGTAATGTAAGTAAAGACTAAAATTAATTTTGATGGACTTAGATTTGAGACTGTTATACCTTGGCTAAAGTGTTTGGCTTGAAAAAAATGGTAAAGTTAAAGACTTTAAGTTAATTAAAATTTAACAAAATATTTTTAATTTATTTACGAATAATATATAAATAATTATAAATTTTATTTATCTAATTTATCGGTTCGATTTGGTTATTTCTGCGGTTGTTTTTTTAGTAAAATCAAGATCAAATCAAATAGTATCGATTTTCAAAATTTAAAAACCAAACCTAACCAAACTAAACCAAATATTATTTTTAATCGGTTTGATTCGGATTGCGATTTGATTTGATTGTTAATCATAACCATGAACAACCCTACTCGTTCCTAATTAAATGTCCATTTGACAAAATCAAAGAAGGATAAAAATTATTTACCTATTATACCTTCAATTAATTATTTTAAAAAAAATGTATATTTCCTCCGTTTCAAAAAGAATGATCTAGTTTAACTTGAAACGTAGTTTAAGAAAAGAAAGAGGACTTTTAATCTTGTGGTTCTAAATTAAAGTTATGTCAAATATACCAAAATGCACTTTAATCTTGTGGTCTTAAACTGGGTGGAAAGTTAAAGTTAAAGTGTTGCCAAAAAGGGAAAGGGGTCATTCTTTTTGAAACGGAGAGAGTAATTTTTTGAAAACTATTAAGTTTTTAATTCATTCACTTCATAATTAATAGGAATATTAACTGACTACCTCAATAATTATTTTTTTAATAAGTATGTTTTTATTTGATTGAATTTAAGAATGAATGATAGCACGCCCTCCTAATCAATACAAATTGATCCCGAAATTCCCTATTTTAGTAAAATAATTTACTAAAAAGTTTACTCTATTTTTATTTTTCAACACTCCTAAATACCACAATTTACCTCCGTTTACCTTATGAGTCTTACTTCACAATTATTTGATTTCTTTGACACAAGCTATATTGATCTTTCTCTTTATAAATTTCTTTTTTTATTAATTCTATAAATTTTACCCTATGTTCCAGGACTCAACTCTCAGTCTAGGAATTCCCTTGACCACAACCACCCCTAATTCCAAATCCAATCGAGGATAAAATCTTAATCGTCTATAATCATTTTTCAAAGTCGTAACCACAAAAAAAAAAAGGTTCTCTAATCTATACAAAATATATATAAAAAAAAATTTAGAAAAATTATGTGGCCTTCATCATTAACATTAATCATATTTAGTTCTAATAATTTTAAAGTACATTAAATTTAATTTTATTTCTAAGAAAAATATACATCAATAACCCTTTCTCCATTCTTATTGGCTGGGGTGGAGAGAGTATAATGTTTCAGTTTTCTTACAGCCCAAGTACCCACCCACCCCTAATTACCCCCACTTGCATGTTTGTTTGAGCAGAAATTTTACCCTGTAAACAAATCAGCAAATCTTGTAAATCCTTAGGACAATCATGACCGTTGATTAAATAATGAACAGCTGAGATTCAACCAAGTGATCAATCACCATGCAACAAATATACACAGAAGAAAATTTCTAACTGCAACAGAATCAAAATATGATCATTCGTTGGTGCAAAACTGCAAATATCATGTAACCAACTTGTTGGGGGTAGGGGTAGGGGTGGGGGTGGGGGTGGGGGTAGGGGTGGGGCGGTCTATATGTGTATATATACACATATACTCCATTGATATGGCTTGAGTGATGAAAAAGAGTGTAAAAATGTGGCAAGAGATGATGATGAAGGAAGAAGCAGAAGAGGAAGAGATTGAGAGATTATTTATGGGTGTTATGGGAGGATATAAAGATGCTTTCATGCCGCCATTGACGGATTTTTCCACCATTAATGAGATGGGTTCAAGCTCATCCTATGGGAATAAGAGGCACAAAAAAGAAGCTCCTCTTGCTGATGATAATATGCATAAGGAACGTAACAGAAGAGGGAAAATGGCTGAGTTGTACTCTCTGCTTCAATCCTTAGTCCCAACTATCTCCCACATCCATAAGGTCATCGTAATTTGCTTAAGATTCGAACTCTTTTTTGTTCAATTTCGTAGAGGATTCACACAGAAGTACCCAACTGATTTGGAATTGCAATGTAAATTGATTTGAAAATTTCTCTGTTTTTTTGAAAATTTCAGGCGACGAGGGAGAAGATTGTGGCGGAATCTATAGATTACATCAAACGTCTTGAGGAAGAAGTATTGAGGTTGAAGAATCTGAAGAAGTCAGTAGTGGTGTATAAACCTGCTTTATCTCAATGGAGAAACAGAGTTTCTTCTGTTAATGCTACTGTATCGAAAGGATTAGCATTTTTCGGGATCCAATTTCAGCTCACACAAGGACTGATGACTAACATCTTCTCGGTTCTTGACAAGCATCAGGCTGAGGTTTTGGCTGCTAATATCTCTGTAAGTGACCATCAGCTAACGACATTGACAATCACAGTAACCATAGGAAATAATGAAAGTAATACAGTAGAGAGTATTCGGAGAGAATTGCTTCTTTTTTAGAATTGTTTTTGTGATTTATATGCATTGGTTGATGGATATCATCAAGTTTTTCGAGATCTTTTTGATTATGTATGAATCATTATTTATAGAAAATGCATACGGATAGTTCTAACAGATGTATTAGATTGAATTCGAAAAAAGTGAAATCAAAACACAGATGTTCAATTGATGGTATTATTCTCATTTCTCTGCATATCATGAACTCGACGTGATTTCGAGTAGATCAATGATTACCTGAGAGCTGATAATTTTATAAAACCTCAAAACTTCGAATGTCTTTGCGAGGACCTTTGTTTTATTCCTGCGAGGATGTAAGTAGGTTGTTTATTGTGTTTCGATTATGGCACTATTTTGTTGTTGTTTTTGCTCCCTTCTGGTAGAATTTGTTCTGCTTACATGTATCCTTCTTCATTGTACCTGGATTTGCTGCTGAGTGTCTCTCGGAAGTCGGAAACAGTCTCTCTACCCACGAGGTAGTGGTAAGGTCTGAGTATATTCTACCCTCCCCACAACCACAGTCTCGTTTAACAAGCAGACCAACAGTATTACCTTCTTTCCAGTTATATGATCTCAGTAGATTGCTCTCTGCAATCAAAGAGATAATCCTTTTGTTTAACATAGTTTGATGAGGACTCAATACGATCAAGCTTGCTTATCTCATAGTCCTTAAGAATAATGGATGCAAAATGGAATGGAACCCCTAGAAGCTTGAACATACAAAGGAAGAACGCATTAGCTATAGCCCCCATAATTTGGAAATGAACTGAAGCAATGTTACGGGACGTTGCCATTTCCACAGTCCATACAAAATTGATATCATACATCATCAGGAATGGTTTATGAAACTCAAGAATGTCGGAGAAGGCAGAGCTAGCCATTTCTAAGACCTTGATGTGGAGGTACGTAGGCATTACTTGTATGACAGTGAGGAGGAAGCAACATTTTCTCCACCATTCTTCCTTTGATTCCTCTTGTCTTTTGTGGCTAGACGGGCATACTTCTAGCAGACAGTCAATAAGAGGTGTCATTGAGTGAATTTTGTTTATGAACTTCATTAACTTTGATCTTTAAGTTCTATAGAAGTTGTTGAAGCATTACTCTTCTGGTTCTTCACTTCTACTTCTTTTTTGTACTTAGTGTACAATTCATTAGACGAGTGAAAGTTGCTCGGGTGATAAGTCCCTTCATTTCCAACAATGAAAACTTTTTTAAAACAATGTTCTAGTCTTTCACTATCGATTTCATTGTAGCTCTTCTATTCAATCTGGAATAGTTGAACTAGAACTTGGATAGACAAGAATCTGTGAGGCACCAAACTAAAAGCTAACTACTTCTTTAAAGGAGGATAATGGAACTTATCATGAAGAAATCGAGTGCAATCTTCAATGTCAACAGAAACATTTTTATAATTTCCATATAATCGAAAGTAGAGAAACACCACAGAGATTTTTTCCAGGACAAGAAGAAAAGTATGTTTCAATTATTTCATACATAAAAAGAAAATAAAATAAAATAACTCCATTTTGTGCTCTTCTTTTATGTCATACTAAGTGTTCACTGTTTGCTTATTCTTGGTGCAAAGGTCCAACAACTTGTTAACAACTTGATCAAACTCTTCTTCTCCTTTCTCTCTTATCTTTTTCCTCAATTCTTTCACCTTTGCCTTCACATTTTCACCACCATTCTTCTCCATCACCACATTTCTTATCACTTTTGCTGTCTCTTCTTTATTCAGTTTCCCATTTTTATCATCTCTCACAACCTCCATAGCTGTCCCCAACTCGACCGCCATTCTTGAATGAGTATGTTGATCAAAATGCATAGGCATGGTTATAAGAGGAACTCCAAAATGTAAACTTTCTAGTATAGAATTCCATCCACAATGGCATAAGAATCCCCCAACACTTGGATGCTCAAGAATTCTTGCTTGAGGTGCCCATTTTTCCACAATGACACCTTTTCCTTCAACTCTATCAAGAAAGCCTTTTGGTAAAGCATTTTCAATGTTAGTTTCTTCACCTAATGGGAACCTAACTACCCAAATGAAATTCAATTCACTTAGCTCTAAACTATGAGCTATTTCTTCGATTTCCTCTTTGGACAAGAAATATTCACTGCCAAATGAAACATAAACACAAGAGGATTCATCCTTCTTGTCTAGCCATTGGATAATCTTGGAGTTCTCCTCATTCTCTGTCATTGTTCCCATTTCACGAATAAGTGGACCTACTGGTATGACCTTTTTATTGCTTAGAGTCGAGAGATAATCAACATACTTACCCTCTATTTCATTACAAGTGTTGATCAAAATGATCTCATGGGATTTTTCCAGCCCATTGAAAGCAACATCAGGTCCTATGGAAATGTTCATTTCCGCGGTGAGTTGGAGTTGCTTTGCCTCATAATCCTTAAGGAAAATTCCTGAGAATGGAAAGTCTCTTTTGCCAGCATACAGATAATGGTGATAGAAGAAAGATACTGAAGCAGAACCAATGATAAGGAAATCAATAGCGGGAATTTTTCTTGAAGAAGCAAGCTCTGGTGCCCATGGTTGATACCCATCAAAAATAAGCAAATCAGGACAGAGAGAATCAAGAATCTTGGCAAAGGTAGAACCAGCTCCTCCAAAAGTTTGGATCAACGTTAAAAGGAGGTTTTTCGGTAGGCCATTGGTGGTGTGCTGGTGGCTAGGAAGTAGTGGTGATGATGGTAAAGGGAATTCTATTAGTTGGATGTTTTTTGGTAGATTTTCTTGATTGATGGAATTGAGAATGATAGGTGTTGAACAAAAGTATATGAAGAAAAGATTGGTTTTGGAGAGTTTCTTGGCTAGTTCTAAGTAAGGGGTTACATGGCCATGAGCTAACCATGGAACCATTAGAACCTTCAAAGTTGTAGGATTAGTGTCTTGTATTTTCTCCATGATGGAAAAACTCCCTCAAGTTTTTTCTTGTCAAAAATACTTCTATTTTTAGATCTTTTATAAGATAAAAGAAGCAATGAAGTTGTTACTTACCTAAAAGGAATTAGAAAAGTGTCTAGCTATTATTTACCAAAAAGTAGAAGGACAGAACTTTATTGTGAGGAGAAATAGCAAGTTACCTAAAACAAAAGCACAATAGGATCACATAACTAAATATAGATATAACATTCCAAATTACCTCTATAGAGAGATTAAGGATATATCTCATTAAAGAAAGAGTGCAAATTTGTTTCTCTCTCATTTTTGAAGTGTCCCCTTGATAATATGTGTACATAGTCCTGAATGAGTGACTAAATCAACACAGTTGAGTTTTACTCTTCACATCCTTGGAGAGAGAAAAATAATGTCCACATTGCAAAAAAAGTGAAGTTGTGTTGTAATTTGCAATGGCTATGAATAATATGCAGAAATGACACCAAAGAATTAATAATAGTAATAATAATGAAGGTAACACCGTAAATTTCTTCTGTTTCACCTCCGCTGCACCAAGTTTCAGCAGCGCAAACAATCACTTTTTATGGAGTAGGAAGTTGCTATTGAGGAAGAACAGGAGGTGCAATCATACGGGTGTTGTATGATTGACAGTGTCTGCACTTCTGCCCGATTATGTGGAAATATACTTCAGTTGTGTCATTACAGTCATTACAAAGAATCCAGACCTGCGAGTAACAAGTTAGGTGAGTTAACGCCCTTGGTTGCACCTCTGTAATTAACAGCCAAAGTAACTAACACATCGCAAATATAGGGTCAAAGGACAAGGAAGTACCTTCTTATATCTAAGATCTTCAGGCATGATTGTCTCTTCGATCTGAACAACGGAAATTTTCACTTTTAGTATAGGACTTCAATACAGCTAGGTAAACAGAACTCATGAAAATAAGAACAGAGAAAACTTAACCCCCACCGGCCACCCCCAACACAACTAAAATAACAAGCAGTCTGAAATTGCCAAAGAATTAATCATTCAGCATGACCGACTTAAGAAGTACAGGAACAATCATCACCAAAACCTTAACACTGCCCACAGATTTGCAAATTCAGATGTACACTTAACTTATATCTTATCAAGCTTGGGACAGAGAAAAAGAGAATGAAATATCGTGTGATTTTTCAGTATTATCGACCACAATTATTTTACAAAGTACAAGAGCTTAACGTACTTATGGGAATTATGCTGATCGCCAGACATGCTGGACCATACCACATGGTTCAAAATGCATCCTCTATTTAGCATATCATCATTGCAGACAAAACTCAAACAACTTGTTTAAATGCAAGAACTAGATGTCAGGTTTCTCAAATCTTTTCTTATTTTGCCTTCGGAAAAGAAGGTGAGCTGGCACTCTCTTTACCATATGAAACTAGATTTTTGTGGACGATAAAACTATGTTGTTCCAAGACAAACTTATTTAACTGAAAAGATAGGAGAAAAAAGGTCTTATACACAGCCCTCCAAAAATTTATGCACAATGCTGAACCAGTTCCCAAGTGATTATGCATGCACACACAATTTTCGATGAAAAGATCATGCATCCTCAAGCAATTGGACAATTCAAACCTTTCGGACTGATCAAGATTCACGAAATTGGACTTGGATCATAGTGATAGCACTACAATTCTTAGATCCAATTCCTTAAGAACAGAAGTAGTTTTAGAATATGCATAAAACAGAAAACTTGTGATAAGATAAACCTGTGATAATTAATATCTAAACCTACCTCCTCATCCATTCTTTTCCAAGCTTTGGTCATGTCTAAAGTTGATCTAGAACATATTGGACAGCAGTATCTGAGTTCAAAATACAACGGAAGTCAGTAAACATAAAACTCTTCAGTCCAAATGAAATCCGAAAGCAACAAATATAGATAAATACTAAGTGATTACTTGTCACGCTTTATCATCTCGTGGTAGCATTCTGTATGCATTGTGTGCCCACATTTCATTACAGTTGTGTCTTTCAGAGAATCAAAGAGAAACTGCACTTAAGAAATTAGAGCATTATAAATGACAAGAACATTTAAAGGAGGGATCCACAGGGGTATGTAACGCACTTCGTAACAAATCGGGCAATGATGCCTCATGGAGTCCTCCACGCACGAGTGATTATTACGCAGATTAACTGAATAACAAGAGTCTGCAGAATGAAAGCCAGAAGTAGGTGAAGAACAAATGTAGCAACAAAACAACAAGAGAATCCACAACATTACATGTGAATGTCCACTTTGTCCAACACTAAATTAGAAAGAAGAAAGTGATATTTTCATCATACAATTGGCAAATTTCTTGAGAGAGCAATGTAAATCAAAATCGGAAGGCTTTGCTCAGCCTTCTTACTGTAGATTCTCTATTTGCATTGCACAACCAATTATATAAGAAAGAAAAAGTTTGGTCATCAGAACAAGTATGTTCAATAAGCCAACTAGCATCAGAACATAGTTGCACGACCAGAACTACGGGAAACACTGAGGAAGACACTCCTACATTCCACTACTTAAGGGAGAAAAACAGCAAAGAGAATCTTAACATGTAGTTTGTATTACAAGTGAAATCGAGGGTGTCATTACTTAATAAACAACATTTATTCATCTAAACTGCAAAATAAAATCTTGAAACATTTACCCTGGTAATTTTACCATGTATACTTCCAAAGTAAAGAATCAAAACTACATTCCTTCTTACTAATGAAAGATAGATCTGGATGCTCATAGATAAGAAGCAGGATGAAAGTATAAGAAGAGGAAGTTGAACAAAGAAAATGCAGCTGCACTACAATGTGCTATATCCTTCCTAGTCAGTCCTTTAAGACTATGTTATAAGAAAAGGAACCTGATTATTCAGATCGTAATCATTAAGTTTTAATTACTAGTAATACTTTCTTCACCCCCACAAAACACCGGCTGATAGAGAGTAATTATTAGGAAAAATAGCAAACAAGACTAAACTAATTGGAGTTACATAGTATAGTTGCAAGAATATCTCATTATTTAATCAACATATTAATGAAGAATATATTCAAGAAACACATAAGAGAAATAACACAGAATTTTCCACAAAGCTTTGAACAGTAATGATAGGAAGTTGTGATGCGCACCACACTTGTTGCAATGAAAGAAGTTCTCCCGACCACCAACTCTGTGCAAAGAAAACATGTTAGGTAAACTTCGAAAATAAAAGATATTCACCACATAAATCAACAAATCCGCAGCGATATATTTGTACACTAACCTGCAGATTCCACAATCATCACAATGAAACTGCCCTTTGCCTATCTGTAACAGGCGAGTCCAAAATAAGCATTTCGGGAATGTAATGGCTAAAAGAGTCTAAGCCCCAAAAATAGTTATGCCATCCGCGTCTCAGACTTAAACAAGTTAATCACATATTACTAAAAGGCACAGTATATTACATCGTCGTCATAGAATTTGCACACTTCACAAAAGTATTCTCCCATATTGACGCCACAGTTCGTACAAACGCGAGCAACCTGAATTGAAATAGAAAAAGACATTGTAGCATCAACTCAAGTAATACCAAAGAGAGAAAGAAAGCATGAATTCAAGTCAAACGACAACACATACTGGCTGTTCGGTATCACAAACTGAGCAGATGACCTGAAATACCCAAAGAACACATATCTCATGATAAGAAACTTTCAACGATTAAATGTAACAGATGAATAACAGGAAATGGAAATAGTAGAAACATAACCTGTGTGACATCTTGTCGAACTAGTTCATGCCTATCAAAAATCTTACGCAACATGCTCTGTTGAAACACACACACAGTTTAACATCCATTAGACAGATACTCCCTCCCTCCCTCCCTCCCAATATATATGACAACTTCTGGATTTTTTCATCAACCATAATATTTTGATGTTAGTTTCCAAATATGTAAATTTTATTTCAAAAGATTCTATGTCAACTCAAAATGCGAATTGTGCCACATAAATATAGGATGTAACATAAAATAAGTCGAAAGCAAGTACGCTACCGTGGCTTCATTGTGACAATGTCTGCAGTCATAGACCTCATTGCAGCAAGGGGCTCTAATCTTGCATCTTCTCCTATAGTGCTTGCATCTATCAAAACATCCAAAATCAGGAAGACTGTAAGAAAAAAGGCATAATTGAGATATTCAAGAAATTTCATAGTTATTATCTCAAATTATATTCGAAGAAATTAACTTCTTTCTAAGATAATACTCTCTATATACCAATTCATGTGGCACATTTCAAACTTCAAAATTCAAACAAATCTACATTTCATATATATTTTAAATTATCAATTACTGTGACTTATAGTACACATATAGAATTTCATATCCGATTTCCCGATCAAAATTAAAATTGTTTCACTCTCAAAATACGAAAAATATCACATAAATTGTGACAGATGACAAATCAACTCAAAGAAATCTATTTGAAGATAGACAAAAACTCAAAACTTAATAAGTTTCAATCTGCAACTCACACAAAGAAAGTTAGTTAGATGTTAAATCAACTACATGAGTTTAGCATCTAAAAGTTAAAACACAGTCAGATCGCCTCAAAACAAAAAAAAAATATATAAGATCATCTGACCTGCAATAAATAAACATGAAAAAGAGAAATATTTAGATATTAGTATTGAACATGAATATAAAAAATTATAGAGATAGTACCCATAACCCATTTTTCCAAAATCAAGTCGTTCATTGCAATAACCTTCCATTTCTGCAGAGAAAAATAGTAACACCACCACCCACCTTAGGGAAAATAGGAGGAGGAGAAGAGAGAGAAGAAAGTTGTGGGTGGTGGGTCTCAAAATGGCTCAAAACCCAAAGTGCAATCAAAGTACAAAGAGTAATACTATCATCTTCTCAACTCCAAAGATGCACTTATACTTTGGGAATTTAAAAATTGCCACCATGTTATAAAGGCATGTTATTTGGCGTAATTTGGTATAATAATATTATCAATTCTGTTTAGTTGACATGTAATTAATTACCTTGTTAGTAAGTAATTAATGTAATTGACATATGTTAGTTACCCTCTTCAATTCATAATTACATTGTATAATTATAATTTATTCTTTTTGTTTTAATGTACTTTTATATTTATTACTTTATATAATATTATATATATATATATATATATATACTATCGCCGTTCATAATTGTTTGTCACGGTAAGGTTATGCATTCCATTAGGAAATTTAATACAAATTGTAATTTGATTAATATAATCCTACTATAGTAAGAATATGAAAAGTTTACATAACTTTTCAATTGAACAAAATGGAACAATTATTAAGAATAGAATTGAAAAAAAAGTAACTAATTATTTCTTGATTGTTTAAATTGATAATTAATTTTTGACATTTATTTTTAGTATACCTATCAAATATTTATGAAGAGAGGAGGTAGTATTTTTTAAAATATTTTTTTATTATTTTAACTTCATTTCCTTTTTATTTTCAATATTTATTTTATGTGATTCCGTACCATTTTTCTAAAATTAAAGTAGAATTTTTTGTTGAATAAAGTTATGTCTTTATATTTTCTTTTTAATCAAAAATTTAGGTATGCTATGTTTGAAATTTAGATTAGTAACCAAAATTCATGTAATCAAGTATCACATAAATGAAGGTAAGGAAGTAGTAGAAATAATAAATAAGGTAATTCTAAATGAGTAGCAAATTTGATAAAAAATTTGATTACAAATTAAAAAATATTAATATTAAAATAATAAAAATATTTTTAAAAATTATAATATAATATAAATAAAATTTTATTATAATCAAATTTTTTGAATGAAAAAAAAAATTGTAATAAAGATACTAAAAATGGAAAGGTGGTTATAGCTCAATACCCAAAGTTGAATAAATCTGAAAATGTCTTGTAGTCAAGTGGATACATTTTCTTATCTTATGGGGATGAATAATTGATATTAAAATAAGATATGAAGATACCAAAAATGGAAATAAGTGGATATGCTAGAATTTTGGGATAACGTGGGAGGGGGGTGGGGTATGGGAGACAAAAGGACAGGCGCCGGCATTATTAGCAAATGGGAATGCAATGAGTAAAACAAAAGATTTAGGAGTAAACTATTTCTTGGCATTTACACAAACAAGTGTAGTTGGCCTACAGTTGTATCACATGGATGATCTCTATTGGTTGATCTAGCATTGGGAGATGATCCCTTAAGATGTTCATCTAACTATCCAGCGATATATATTTATTTATCTTTAATTAGAGATATTATTTATTCTATATGTATAATTTTGATTATTGCATTTTAAATGTATATACAAAACATATATTTATATATGGGGATTTTTCATATATAATTACTTAAAAAAACTTAAATATATTTCATAGTTATAATTTGTTAATTATGATTCGTAGTTACATGTTAGAGGGAGAAGAAGGACAGTGATATTGGGAGAGGGAGGAGAGAGGTGAGCGAAAGAGGACGGAGAGTGGAGAGAGACAAATTTTATATGCACATCTATCAGACAATTGTATATATATATATATACATACATATATATATATATATATATATATATATATATATATATATATAATTATCTAATAGGTATACATATATAGTTCGCCACTCTCCATCCTATCTCAATCTCGTTCACCATATACACAAAAACATATACATATCAATTATATATATATATATATATATATATATATATATATATATATATATATATATATATATATATATATATATATATATATATATATATATATACTAGTATACATATGTATATGTATATCTATATAGCGAGTTTGGGAGTAAGAGGAGAGAGGAGAGCGCGATTGGGAGAGGGGGGGAAGATGAGCGAGAGAGTACTGAGAGTGGAGAGAGGCTAATTGAATTTGTATATCTGTTATATAATTATATATATACACATATAATTACAGTTCAAAGTAAGTTATGAGCCGTAATTAATTTAAATTGTAGCTATGTTAACTAATTAAATAGTACATATTTACTCATCTGCGTAATTTTCTCTAAAGAACAGCGGTAAAAAATAAAAAATAAAAGAGAAAAAAACAATTGGGCGTTTTTTTCTTTTAACTAATAAGGTTTGTTCTTTTTCGTGACCCAACCCACCACCTTTACTAGGCCTAGCCTTTTCTTCTTTTAGCTAATAAGGTTTGTTCTTTTTCATGACCCAACCCACCACCTTTACTAGGCCTAGCCTTTGCTTCTTCTCACACCCATCACTCTTGTTGCCGCTCTCAGTTACCACCTGCACCACTCCCTTCTTCGACGAATTCTTCATCTTCTTTCTCGTTCTTCGAAATCCTCCACCCCCACTATATTTCTCGTTCTTCGAACCCCCCACCCACACCCCCTCTTTCTCCTTTTTCAAATCTCGTCGCCAACTAACACTTGCTTTACCCCTTCCCCATTCATCTTCGCCCCTCCCTCCTCCCCCCCCCCCTCCTCCTCTTTTGTCTTCTTTGGAACACTCCCCACCCATTCCTCAATTCCAAATTATTCTTAGAAGTGATGAACATGGAAAAATGAAAAAGTCAACAACTATTGCTTAAGATCCTACTTATGGAAGTGTTTGTTAAAAAAAGATATAATTTCTTCAGCTTAAAATAGTTTTTCAATTGTTATTATTTATTGGGAAAATTGTATATAATAGCAAATTAATAACCTAAAATAAATGGAGTAGCTAGGGTTTGATTTAATTGTGCTCCATAGCAAACGTTTGCAAAAAATTGTCAGGCGCCTCTCTCCCAAATATCTCGCTCGCCACTCTCCTCCAACCTCTCGCTCGCTTTCTCACTTTTTATACGAACACAAGTGTATAAAAATTATTTCTAATTGTATAAAGCAGAGAAAATTGTATAAATATATATATATTTTTGTTAACCTCTCTCCCCTCTTCCAGATCTCGCTCGCCACTCTCCCAAATCTCGCTCATCACCCTCACCTTTCTCACTTATACAAACAGAAGCGAAATGTATAAATTGCGTTTCTGTTTGTATAAAGCGTGAGAAAATTGTATATACACATGCAAGTGCATATATTTTCGTCCTATACAATTCGATTCAATTGTATATCCCTTGTCAAGTCTCTTTTGTCTTTCTCTCTTTCTCATTTTATACAAATTCAAATTAAATATAATCGTTCTATACACTTATAATAATACAATCGTTTTATACACTTCGTTTTTATACAGCTCTCTGCCCAAGTGTCTTTCTTTCTTGTTTTATAGACTTCGTTTTATACAATTTGCTTCAACTGTATATGTATAGCGAATTATACAGTTTCTATATTTGCTATGGAGCGCAATTATGCAAACTTTGCTATAGCATTCAAATATAATTTTTTATTTGCTATATGTGAAAGTTGCCCTTATTTATTTGTGTTGATAATATGACTTAAAATTTAATGTTTTCTAGCCTTTGATATGTAGAGTTTAGATTATATTATTTTGATATTTTTTTATCTATTTTTATAATCTTGGATTAATCCTCTTTAATTTTCTTCTATTTTTTTTATCTTTCTAAAATTGTATAAATAAAAAAGAAATCAAAAAATTAATATTCAAATAACTGTCAAAAATACACCTAAAGTATCCCTTTTTAAAATGGACAATTTTCACATATAGCAAATAAAAAATTCATATTTGTATGCTATAGCAAAGTTTGGATAATTGTGCTCCATAGCAAACATAGAAACTGTATAATTCGCTATACATATACAGTTGAAGCAAATTGTATAAAACAAAGTGTATAAAACAAGAAAGAGAAAGACACTTGGGCAGAGAACTGTATAAAAACGAATTATATTATTGTAAGTGTATAGAACGATTATATACAATTTGAATTTGTATAAAATGAGAAAGAGAGAAAGACAAAAGAGACTTGACAAGGAATATACAATTGAATCGAATTGTATAAAACGACAAAGAGAGAAATTAGATACAATTTGTAAATTGTATAAAACAAGAAAGAAAGAAAGGCAAAAGAAACTAGGCAATGGAGTATTTTTATTGTATAATTATAAGTGTATAGGACGAAAATATATGTACTTGCATGTGTATATACAATTTTCTAACGCTTTATACAAACAGAAACTCAATTTATATATTTCGCTTCTGTTTGTATAAGTGAGAAAGGCGAGGGTGGCGAGCGAGATTTGGGAGAGTGGCGAGCGAGATCTGGAAGAGGGGAGAGAGGAACAAAAATATATGTATTTATATAATTTTCTCTGCTTTATACAATTAGAAACAATTTTTATACACTTGTATTTGTATAAAAAGTGAGGAAACGAGCGAGAGATTGGAGGAGAGTGGCGAGCGAGATATTTGGAGAGAGGCGCCTGGCAATTTTTTGCAAACGTTTGCTATTAAGCACAATTAAATCAAACCCTAACTACTCTATTTATTTTAGGTTATTAGTTTGCTATTATATACAATTTTCCCTTTTAAAATTTCATACCTAAAACTACGGAAAATTTTTGTTTCATACATAGACTACTACTAATGTGTGTCACTTTTTAGTTTGAGAAACACACATCAGTGGTGTGTGTAATGCACTTTCTCTTTTATTTGAAAAAAGTGGATACATGACATTAAAGAAGAATAAAATATTACACCTTAACAAAAATTGAATAATAATTAATTAAAACTTGAAGTATTCTATCCCAAAAAAATATTTTTTTAAAAAATAAAATTTAAATTATTCTTACCCCACTCCACCACCTCCTAACTGTACTCCCCCCCCCACACACACACGCACCCTCCCCCTGCCCCCTAAAATGCCCGCCCTTTTATTAATTTTTTTATAAAATATTTTTTGAAAAAATCATATTTCACCCTCCCCCCTCCTCCCACCCCCCAAAAAAAAAATTCCTCATCAACCAAAAAAATTGTTTATTATTTTGTTTTAACAAAAATAAAAACACTACCTCATCCTTTTGATTTATTTTTAAGAAAATTATATTTTTCTCGTTTTGTGTTAGGTATGTATATATGTGTATATATAAATAAATTATTTGAAAAAGTCTTGCGGTGACAGATGAAAAATATTTTTGATATGTATATATCTAAAATGAGAAAAAAATTGGAAGGGGAACGTAGGTGTAGCATGTAGAATTATTTTTCTTTTAAAAAAAAAGATAATATCTGAATTAGTATTTGGGTAGGGGGGGGGTACGGCGAGAGGAAGTGATAGAGGGGGGATGAGAAAAATATTTTACATTTTATTTTATAAAAAAATCGGGATAATAACTTTTTAATCTTAAAGTTTAACTAATACTTATAATTTATTTAATTTTTGTCAAGGTGAAATATTTTATCCTTATGGAGTATGATGTGACAATTTAGTAAACTAAAGAGAGAGTGTATTACATGTACGAAGAGGAGAGTGTTATAAAAGAGAGTTGTGTTTCTCAAATTAACAAGTGATGATTTAGGTACAAAAATTCACATCATCAATAATTGAGGTATGAAACTAAAAAAAAAAAAAGATAGTCTAAGTGTGTTTTTTACACTTAACAATTTTCAATGTGGCACTGATGTTTCAATGACATGACGCATATGAAATTTACTTGTCATTGTAAGACTGATATTATAATATTAGAGTTAAAAAAATTAGAAAAATAATAAGAAAATATTTGAACGTTTGTAACTAAAATAAGGTGCTGTCATATTCAGAAACTTTTTAATGTATTTTCTCATAAGCTTATAAAGAACAATGATGCAGCTCAACAAATGAATGGATAATAAGATCCAAGTATTGTTACTTCAACTTTGGTTTCAAATACAATTTCAAGGTGCTAGTTCTGAAACCATAGGTGCTTATGTATGCGTTTTTTAAGAAAATAGCATTAATAGAAAAAATTTATTTGCATCGGATATTTACATTGAAGCAATGTAATTTTTATTATTTATGTGATTTAATGAAGTAAAATAAACAATACATTTCAATACATAATATATATGTATTGACTTAGTATAAATATCTGATGTGGATAAATTTTACTCCTTAATCAAACAATAATATAATCAATACAGGTATGTAATGATCCTAGTTATTCCTCGGTGACTTCTCAAAAGAAGCTTTTATAACTCATTCTACAGTTCTATCCGATGTTTGATATCTCAATCCTAAGCAGCCACGTGTATATGAAAATTTTCTTTTATATATATATATATATATATATATATATATATATATATATATATATATATGGGGGGGGGGGTAAAAAACTTGTAATGTGGCACTTTCAATGGCAAAACATCTAATTTATTTATTTATTGTGGTTTTTTTTACATTTTGTCTAATTTTCTTCAATTATTTTATTTTCTAAAATCATCTCTATAATTAATATCTTTTCAATTACATAAAATTCAAATCTTAATTAATTTAATAATATAAATAACTCCTAACTTTTTAATAATATATATAACTCCTAAACTTTCATATTTATAAACTTCAAGTTATTCAATATACAAATTTATAACTCGTAAATATTACACCTATGAAAATCTACTTTGATACATGTATAATAATTATTTTATTTTCATTTTTCTTATTCTTCAGTTTTGTCTCTTTGATTTGGTTAATTTTTTTTGTCTTCTTTGATCTGATTTTGCAGAAGATGGATGTATATTGAAAATTAAGATATTTAGCATAATTTAATTTGCAAGGTAAAATAATTTGACATGTATAATACTTATAATTATCACTTTTTTCTATTTTAAGTATAAATTTAATATTATTTTTTGGATTCTTGATGATACAAGTCATAAATTTTTAATAGAAAAAAGTTATTATTTTTTTCTCTTTTGCTTCTCTTTGTAGTTTCTTGAGATTTTTCTTTACATATTCTTGTATTTTCTAAAGACGCTGATTGTTTTTACTCTCTTTGTATCTTTGTAAATTTTGAAAAATTAAATTTTATTGTATTGAAAACATGATCCTTCTTTCCTCTTCAAATCATATGTAAATATTTTACTTGATTAGTTAACTATATTTTTATGTCTATTGTTGTTATTGTAAGGATTATTTATAATTCTCCAGTCAAATCTTCAATGCACTAAGACATAATTGGTTTTTTATTAACATAATTAATTAATTGAATAAACCATCAGAATATTTTATTTTTATTAATTTGATATTCAATTTTATTCAATAATATCTTGCTCCTCACTAGCTATAAAATTATTATATAAATAAATAACAAATATAAGTAACAAAAAAGATTATATCTCAAATGTCAATATAAAGTACAATAAAAGTACTAAATATTAAACACAAACAATGTTATATATGGAGAGAATAAAATCCTCAAGTGAAATGTGAAAAAAAACTACAGTTCAATTAAAAAAGATTCATTATTATATTAATTATAATTAATATGAGCCATTAAAAACCAACACAATATTATATTAATTTTTGAAAAACAATATGATCAAACTAATTATTTTTCTTATATAGATAAGAATCAGATAGATCAATTCCTCTAATAATTTTGTATCTCATAATTACATAACAATAATACGATAAAAATATATAATTTTAATTCTACATTCTTAACTATATTTTAGTTATATATAGAAATTATTTCTAAGCCATTGAGAATTTATCAACAAAAAATCAAGTATTTTTTATTTTATTTTATAATATCCGCAACATTACTTTTTTTGACAACTTTAAATATTTTATGTTCCTTTTGATTAATTTTTTTATTCTCTGCCCCTTTTTAAATTTATTTATAATATATATATATATCTATCTACCCTTATTTAGGGCCCGTTTGGCCATAAATTTTGCAAGTAAAACTTGGGAAAAAGCTTGGCAAATTTTGTTAGTCCATACACTTTTTATTATTTGGCAAATTTTCCAAATTCCCAAATACTAGAAAAAACTAGTATTTGGGCCAAATTTCATTATTTGGAAAGTTTTAGAAATTCAATTTTTACCCTTAACTTTTTATTTTACAAAAATATATTTATTGACACCAACCAATTCAATTAGCTCCCCATCTGCCAACTAACTCAATTAAAACATGAATTGCATTTATTTTATTTTGGCAGATAAATATTACGTTGTTGATGCTGGTCTACGGAACAAAAGAGGATTTTTAGCTCCATTCAAAGGAATGCGCTATCATTTGCAGGACTACCGAGTAAGTGAAAGAGAGCCTAAGAATGGAAAAGAGTTATTTAACTATAGACATGCTTCTCTGCGCAATGTAATTGAAAGAACTTTTGGTGCGTGGAAAAGTAGATTCAGAATACTAAGACAAGGCATGAACAACTATGAATGTGACATGCAAGTGAAAATAGTAATTGCTTGCGCTGTATTGCATAATTTTTTACGTGAACACCAAAGTAGTGATGGAATATTCAATGAATATGAAAATGATGATATGGTTGTTGATGAAAGTGACGAACTATTGGCTCAGGGAAACAACATCGCTTCATCTTCTCGATCATCTGATTCGGAAATGCAAGCTCATCGAGAAGAGATTGTTCATAAAATGTGGGAAGATTATATTAAAGAATATGTTGAACTCTTTCAGAGAGAACGCATAGGTTCTTCGGTGATTGCAATATTTATTTCCTTTTGTTTTCTTCTCTTTTTCTTTCCCGAATTTATATTAGTTGTATTTTCATTATCATGATTTGCACCAAGACCTTTTCACTATACGAATATTTACTGTAATGATTCTTGTTAATTTGTTGCGGAAGTCATAAATCTTGTTACGTGAGATTTCTATTGTGCTATGTAATACAAATTTATGGTTAATTTGATAGTTTTAAAAACTTATGGGTATAAATCATATTTCTTAAAAAAATGAAATATGTTTCTCAAATTCTATGGCCAAACACATGGTAAAATTTCACCCAAATTTTCATCCAAATAATATTGCCAAAAATATTTGAATATCTATGGCCAAACGCTAGCTTAGATATGACAGTTTTAAGGACGAACATGGCATAAAAGAGTTGTACTAAAAGCTATACAAAATGATATATTGAGGCCCACCAAATAGATTAACTAAAACCATTCAAATGTGTACAGTCCCACTTTGATTGCCCATAAAACACGTCGAAAGCCTTAGTCTCCACGTGTGAATCTAAAAGATCCACATCTCTGTTTCTTACCTTTACAATTACAGCTTTCAAATTCTATCTATCTCTTCCAACTTACTCTCTTTCTACATCTTAATGTAAGATCAATTTTATGATTAATATTTTTAGTAATGTCAAAAAAAATTATTTCCTCTTTCAATGATTTTAGTGGTCTTTCTCATCTTCGTTTTCGTATTTTTTGTCTCTAATAACGGAATTTCGGAATGAAATTTTGAATTCAAATCTTTGGCAATTTTCTGATTTAATTTGTTTATTGTGAATATTTTTTGCTTGCATGTTATCATGATTCTAAATTTCCATGTGGAGCATGTTATATTGAGATTTTGAGAGTTTGTTTCCATTTGTTATCAGAGAATATCTAAGGTGTTAATGGTTTGAATTGAAGAAATTGTGGATTTATGATATAAATGAATGTCATTATACCTGAGCTGCACAACATACTATTTAGTGCCTTTTCATATAATTTGTTCTTTGAGTTTGCAACTAACTTTACTTGCAATGCTGCAGAGAGTACAACATTTTGTAGCTGCAGAGAGTACAACATCTGTTCAACTCCTTAAATTCATGTTTCTTGCTTGAATAGTGTATTCCCCTTTACAATATAATATGAAAATGTGTGTACTATAGAGTGCAGATTCTTCCATATGCTCCAGCTCTATTTAGTCACTCGCTCTTCTTCGTTAGATCCTTATCATCGGTTTAATTTCTTTGGTTACGGTAAGTATTCTTTCCCTTCTCCCCTGATTATTCTCCTAATAATGTGATTAGCTTTTGAAAAACATCTATAATGGCAGTTAGTTTCATATTTCTTTGGGTTCTTAGGTCTGACTATCATCAAGTCTATCTAATTTGCTCATGCATGTTTGAAAATAGAAATAAATATGTATGTGACTTTTGATCTTTGATGCACAGAATGCATTTTCAGGTGACTTTAGAGCAAGTGCAGTATTAGTACAAGTTGCACGAGCATTTTCACCAACTTGTTGTACAAAAGAGGTTTGCCTTTCAGGAAGGTAATTTCTTTTCATTTTTTAATTTATAAGAGTGAAAAACAAAATAATGTATTGTACTTCATAATTCATACTATGTACATTGATTTGTGGAATAAATTAAAATTGCATCATGACATTGTTGAGCTTGCAAAAAAACAAAAATTGTCAGGTTACTCATGTTGGTGGTACAACTAATACAATAGGTGACTCTACAATTGTGGATAAAATTTGATTTTGAACACTCAAATGAGATCATACAAAGCATGAATGAGGTGGGGAAATGTTCAACGACCCAACACAAAGCATAATTCACACAAATTATATAAACTCAACATATCAAATTGAAAGAGTACTTTACAATGGGTTAGTACCTTGGTGTAGGATCAAGTCAGAGGAAAAGAGATGAGGGCATTTCTTTTACCAAAGATCCCCAACCCAAAAGAATTGACGACCTTCTCATTACTAACCTTTTAAGTAGGCACATCCAACGGTCTGGTCACAGGTTAAAGTATGTACTTTTAATGGAACTCAGGTTACTCTTCAGACTCTATTTGCGATGCTGGGACCATATAGTGCATAAGTTAATCTATTTTGTTGATATGTGTTGGATCTTTCTGTAGCATTCTTTTGCAGTAGAGAAGAACGGCACGATGGTATGTGCTCTGCTTCTAAAATGGCAGTCATATGGATGGAGAATCAAATAAAATCATACTTAAAATCGCATATTGGACTATTATTATATTTTATTTTCCTTCGGAAGTAGGTTTCTATTTTATCAGTATCATAGGTATCCACTACATTCGCAGACTGGTTCCATTCCCAGGTGGTTCAATGTCAAACTGATGTCTTATTCATTAATTTGCATTTGTAGTGCCCAAATCAAGCTTAAGCCCTTGCAGTAGCGCGTGTAATTCAGTATTGAGTATT
Organism: Solanum chilense; assembly: GCA_032847665.1. NCBI lineage: Eukaryota > Viridiplantae > Streptophyta > Magnoliopsida > Solanales > Solanaceae > Solanum > Solanum chilense. The sequence goes on from CM064963.1 coordinate 85,548,173, forward strand.
AGTTCTTTTCAGACTGATCATTTTTATTACTCCTCTGCATTCTATTTTCACTTACTAATTTCATTTCAACTGTAATTCTTAGCCTGCGTTGGAGTGGTAATTAATAACTCTGTTTTATGTATTTGTGGTCTATTGTGACGAACTAGCTACATGTAAATTGTTTAAGCATGTTATGACCAATATTCCAGATCCAACTTAGGTTTCTGTCATTTCCTCTTCAGTGTTAGCTTTAGCCTATAATAAGGTTATTATGCTGATGAGGTGGTAAAAATACTTTTCGATACACAAAAAAGCATTTCATGTTACAAGCAGATTCGGGGAAGGTCCGCACCTCAAGAGGTTTGATGTAGACTACTTATAAATCATAATGAGAAAACTTTACCATTGAACCAAGGCGATTTTTTCTTTTAGCATTTGAATTTGATGTAATTCAAAATTTAGTCCTTATATCCGTGGATTGCTGACTAATGTGGAAAGAGAGAATCGAAAACCCATGTTGGAATAGGATTGAAACCGCTGTGTAAAAATATTTTGGTTACATAAAAAAAATAAAAGGAAAAAAATTGACAAACCATCCACCTAGCAATAATATACACAAATAATTCATATATAATCATATAAAAAATAGACGAAAGCACAGGATGTAAACCAAATTCTTAGCAAATCAAACAAAAAAGGGAAGAGGAGAAGAAACTCATGTGAAAATTAGATAAAGAGATCAGCAACTAAAAATGAACAGCAGCATCATATGTCAAAAAAAATATTTTGATGTCCAATATCAGTTGTATATATATTTTGAATATCTCTAATAGTATATAACATATCACATTATTTATCTTTTACAACAACTATCATCAATGATTCATTAATACTGATATTTTGACTATTGGGTCCGTGCTTGCCACGGGCCTCCCCATCTAGTATATATATATATATATAGAAGTGTTCAAACTACAAGTAATTATTAAAAGTAATGTTTATTAGTAGAAGCATATTTAGAAATTTTTAATTAATTTAAAACTTCTAAAATAAAGTAAAAAGAAAATATGTCATATAATAAAATTAAATCAAAAAAATGGTGGAGGATTTTAATTAAATATACTTTTGTTTATCAAAAATGATATGTATTTTTTTTTACTTTGTCTCTTATTTTTATATATTTATTTTATTTTATTATTATCATAAACTCACACCTCTTCATCTTTCATAACCTCTATATTTAATTAATATTTATAGTAATACCTAGAACTTCCAACTTTATACCTTCATAACCCCCAATTACTTAATATTCAAATTTGTGACATAAGCATATCAAAATATTATTTCTAGCCAAATATATTTATTTTTAGCTTAACTGTCTTCTACTTTAATCTTGTAGTGCAAAACTTACAGACAAAGACTACTTTGTATAATTATTTTTACTTCCTATAAGGATGATATAAGGATGATATGAAATACGATATATAAAAGAACAAAATTGATTTGATTTCCCCCCAATGAAATTATAGGAGCAAGATCATTAATAAAAGTTAGCATTAAAAACAATTCTCAAAAATATTAAAATGTATTTCTGGATACACTTAGTTGCAGAAGATAATAAAAATTATTATAAAATTATTTTAAAATTTTAATAAAATATGAAGCTTGAAAAATATAAGAAAAATTAATTAAGAGAATTCATTTTTAACGTTCCGCATAAATTAGTAAATAGCTAAAGATAAGCTAACTTGATTATGTTAAGATACGATACTAAATTGTTATTGTTTTTAAAAAAAAATAGAAATTAGTAAAATAAATTAAAGCCAAGCTAACTTAATTCTCTTAAGATACAATGCTAATTGTTACTGTTTTCTTAGTTGAATTAAATAAGCAAAGACGAAAAAATGAAAATAAAATTAAAAAAAGGGAGAATCGAAAAATAGTGTTGAAATAAATTTAAAGAAACGTAGAACTATAGGAGAGAATTTATTAAGGGGAAAATTAATAGGGATAATTATTCCAAATATATTCATTACTTAACCATTCACCCGCCACTATAATTATTCTAAAAATTTACTGAACTTTTTCTCTTACACTTTAATTATATGAAAATATTATTTATCGTTAATAATTATAAATATTCCTATTATTTAGAAACAAAATTTTTCTATATTTACCTTGTTTTAAAAAATTAATCCAACAGTCTAATTATAAGTTTTTATTAGAAATTATAAGATTTTTTAAAAAATCTTTATAGTATAAAACATTTTATCATTCTTTTAAGATTGCTCATTTATTACTTATTTTACTATGTATTTAACAATAATATATTGTTTTTTTTTATTCTATATCACCGAAAATTATTTTGCAGAACTAAAATCATACGTATCATCCATCTCTTTCCAAAGAATCAACATATAGAGAAAAAACTTTAAATTTTAAGATACAATTGAAGTACTTTTTTAAATCTTCAAAATATTGATAGCTTATTTATTACAAATAATTTTTTATATTTTAAAGACCGTTTTTTGAATATATTATTTTAATTCTTTTGACATTTTTAAAAAAAAATTAAAATACTAAAAATTCCACTTTAAATTTTTTATAAAATATCAAAGATGACCATATTTAATTTTGAGAACTCATCCATATGGATAATAAAATTATTAATTATATATGGTAACTAACATAAAAGGATATGTACTATTCAACCAAAAAAGAATATAGGTATTTGATTGTAATGTTAAATAAAGATATTTAACTTTTTATAAAACCAATTTATGAATCGAGTTAAAATTATAAATCTGAATATCAAATTTGTTATCTGACTTATTTAAATTTGAAAATTAAAAGAAAAACTTTAAAACTTTTATACACCACGAACAGTAGTATAAAATAAATAAAAAAGTGGTGGAGGAGGAGAGGTTCTAACAAAAGTCTCTTCCTGCACAACTTTTTTCGATAGGGTCAAAATTTTAATATCAAAATTATCGGTGTAAATTTGTGTAAATCCAACAAATCGATGGTTCAACTTTTTAAGCACATAGTGCAAATTTGTAAGTATGATTTGTTGTACTAGGGTATATTTGTTCCTTATTAGTTGATTGTTATGTTAAAAATAGTTATCTCATATTAGTTGTCCATCTTATAAATAAATAAAAAAAGAATTTATATTCCCTTATAATTAATTATTTTTAAAAGTATTTATATTTGTTCATAAAAATTTAAAGATATTTTTAAGGAGTAAATTTCTAATAAAATTACCTTCTTATGTTTGATTTTTTAAGAACGATAAAAAATAAAAATTAAATAATTAATATGAAATAGAGGCAGTATACACGTTTGTACGTAATTCAATATTGTAATTGCATTAAGATGCTTCTTTGGAAATTTTTATGTTTGTACGTACCGGCTCTAAAATTTAAAAAAATATATTGCTAATTAATCAGAATATTTAACTAGCGGAAGGGGAAAACGACTATATTGTTAATTAATTAATCTAATATACAAGTGTTGCATTCTCATTAATGATGAAAACAAATTCAATCTTATTTTTATATAATATTAATCTTTTGGAAATAATTGATCGTACGTTGAGTTAAATGAAGTATTTTCTTGAAATTAACTTCACATTTAACTCTACCTCTTAATTAGTGAAAACAAACTCATTTAGTTTCATGCCAAACTTTTGGTCCTCACGTTTATAGTCTTGATCCTTAATAATAAAGTATATTGCTTAATTAAGAGAACAATTCAATTGATACTCCTTAAGATCATGTTCCTAGAATCGAATATTATTTATTAACGGTGAAGTAAAATATTTTATCATAAATATTTAAGAATAATTTTAGATTATCTATCACCCGCTAAAAGATTAGTTATCGAATGATTACATTTTTTAAAGTTCAAGCTAATCTATTAGATTCTTCAATTTCTTTTTTAATAAGGAAATATCATTAGAAATTGGATTTTTTTCGCAAAAAATGATATAGGGAAATGCACAATAGTTATATGTTTGATAAGTACAAGTTCTATGTTGTTTTTCTTGGTCTTTAGTGCATCGAGTGCGTATGCGTCTTATTATAGGATTGTTTAAAATCAAATCAAAATTGATAATTTGAATTGAAAAAAATTATTGATTTATTGATAATGGTGTTATTGGCTTACCAGTTGCAGTAACGGTTTTGATTTTCTTTTATTATTGAGTTATTGATTCTTAACGTTTTGAAGTTTTTTTTAACGAGTTAATATCCGGTAGTAAATTAAATCATTATATTTGTACCATTTTGTATATAAAATTCTTGACTTAGAGTTCAATTTCATACTTTTATTTGAGGTAGTCTCAAACTTTCGTTTATTCTGCAACGTGACTATGTTTACTTATGAGCAAAATGCATTCTGACAACTCATGTGCATTGTTCATTTCGTTTGTCAGTGATTTATTATGATTTTTTGTGTGTCAAATCTTAATGATCAAATCAATAACAATCGATAACTGATAAATTAATAACTAATAAATTAACATCTTAAAAACTTATCATGTTTACAAATTAATAATTAATAAATCGTACTATCTTTAAAATCGAATCAAACCGACCGATAATATAGCGGATATTTCAACATTAATTTTATGTCCATTTTCATACGGCCGGCATGCAACAACCTTTTATTTGTAAATTGTCTGCATGAATTGACCCTTTCAAACATAACAACTAATTTGTTTAATTCATACCCAAAATTCCCAAGTAGTGGTTACCCATTAATGTACTTATTATTGAACAAAAATAAAAACAATAAGATGTAATTTATTTAAGTATATCTTTTTTATAAAAAATAATAATAATGATGTACGTATGGACATTGACTTATCTAAGTATTCACGTATTCATATTCATAATAATGCATGTTTATCGATTTGGTTATTATCGGTTTAAATTTGATTTAGTTTGCTTATTTTAGTTATTAATCATACACGAAAATCAAAGAAACGACTTATTCAAAAGAAGAAAAAAGAAAGTTTTTTTTTAAACCCCAGGAGATGTAAATTGTACTAGGCAAACTCTATGTGACATGCTCGATTCAGGGTCATCCGTGCGAATAATAACCCTCCAAATCAATTAAGTCATCCCGAAAAACTAAAAAAAAAAACATTTCATTCATAAGGAAATGAATTGTATTTGTATCATTTTCGATCTTGAAATTCTTATATGAGAATTCAAATTATATTAAACTTTCTACTTATATTATTATTTAATTCAATGTACTAAATAACATAAACTTACCAAATAATGCATAAGCTACCCATATAATTGCACAAATAAAAGGTGCGTCATACCACTATTTTTCATTGTGTTGCAATTATTTTAGAACAAAAAGTTGGTTCACAAAAAAAAAAACAATATATTATTAATACAATTTGTCAGTTCGATTCAGTTACTTTTTTAATTTATTTTAATAAAATCAAAATTAAAATTAATCTATTTAATTGTTTGATTCAATTTTTCTATTTGAATTGTTTTTTACCCAATGGACACCACTTACTTCAAAGACAGCTAAAATTTTCATTAAGAGTTCAAAATTTGCAGAAATAGACACATGAAGAAATTGAAAGGGATTCGACATCTATTATATATATATATATATATATATATATATATATAATTATTTTAGCTATGCCTAAATAATATAATTTTCCGCCAAAGAAATTCGGATGAATTCCCCTTTTATAAGGTGGCTCCGCCCCTGGTTGACTTGATTATAACTGCACCCACAACATTTAATTCGGAACTTATAGAGAGATGAAAAAAAGTAAACGAAAAATGTGTATGTATAGTATATCACGTATGAGATTAACTTCAAATCTTGAATCCGCGCTCTAACAAATTTGGCAAAAGAATATACCATTGGACATGTTTAAAAATAAAAATATTGGAAATTCTCAACCTTGAAAAGCCAACGAATAAAACGGTTTTTTCTATTATATTAGAAACCTCAAAGCCCCCGCCAAGAAAAACCAAAGGGTGAAAAGAAACAGAGAGAGTCAATCATTTTCTCCATCAATCTTCCTCTCTTCTTCTTTTTTTTTTTTCCTTTGAATCCCGAATCAAAGGAGAAAAAAAATATCAATACCCCTTTTCCCCTGTTTATTTTCTTCTTATTTTTTTCAAATATAATATAATATGGGTTGTGGGGAATCAAAGCATGCAGTTGCAACGGCGAATGCCACCATTCCTAAGAACAAGAGATCATTGAGTTCTAAATCTGAATCCAGAAAGGGTGAAAATATCGTAAAAACTGAAAATGGGGAAAAAATGGAGGAGGAGAAGGAGTTGATTGCACCGAAAATGGTGGCTGTGGAAAAAGAGAAAGAAGAGGAAGTTGTAGAACCCAAGAATGAAACAATCCCTGTTGCTGCGGTAGAGACGAAGAAGAATGAAATTGATGAAACAACAACCCCTGTTTCTGTGGTAGAGAAGGAGAATACAACTCCGGTTGCTGTTGTAGAGACGAAGAAGAATGAAATTGATGAAACAACTGCCCCTGTTTCTGTGGTAGAGAAGGAGAATACAACTCCGGTTGCTGTTGTAGAGAAGAAGAACGAAAATGAGGAAATACCCCCTGTTTCTGTTGTAGAGAAGGAAAGCGCAATGGATGAAACAATTCCGGTTTCTGTTGTAGAGAAGAAGAATGAAAATGAGGAAACAGCATCCCCTGTTTCTGTTGTTGCTGTTGTGGAGACTAAAGAATCTGTTGAAGAAATTAAAACAGAGGAGAAAACAGGTTTGTTCTTCTTCTCTTTTAACATAATTTATTTTGTGTTTTTACATACTTGTTGTTTTACATTATTTATTCGATTCGAGAGTCTATCAAAAATAACGTGTTTACACAAGATAGGGCTTTTCAAATTTACAACAAGGGAAAGACGAAGGGATTTTATATTTCGATTAGATATTTTGAACTTTTTATTTAACTTAGTCCTTTTTTTTTCCTTATTGATGTTAATATGCATTTTTTTAAACCCTATAGAGATCATCAAGCCAATTGAAGAAGTAAAAGAGAAAGCGGAAGAGAAGGAAGAAGTTATCGCTGTTTCTGAGGCCACAGATGCTGCTAAACCAGAAACTGTCAAGGATGATGATAAACCAGAGACAGAGGAAAAGCCAAAAGAGGTATCGTCTTGATAAGTAAAATCACAAAATGTAAAATCCTTTTGTTTCTTTTAGGGTCGTTCAATTAGGAGCAAGTTATTTTGGAATAAATTATCTCGGGATAAATTATTCCAATATATATATATATATAAGATAGTTTATTCTATCATTAAAAAATAAATGATGGGATAAATAATCTCACGTCCATTATGTTAGCAGTTTTTGATGGAAACAAGTGTCAATTTTTTTGTTTGAATTTTGCAGGAAAATGCAAGTGAAACATCAGCAACAACAGATTCAAAAACAGATTGAAGTGCAAGCATGGGAATATGGAAGAAGAGTGTTTATTAGTTTAATCCTTGCTTTTTAAAGCTTGTTGTAATTTCCGGGTTAAGTATACATATTTGTTCCATGATCTGTTTTCATATATTATCTCTGTTCTGCTTATATTTTTATATAATATTATTATCCCATTTCATCTAAATCTATTGCTCTTTGGTAAATAACTTTAACTTGTTGTCAAAGCTTGTGATTAAAAATAGTTTTGTTATGTTGGTCTTCTTGACATTATTAAGAATCTCCACCAACCTTTGGTAAAATTATATACTCCCTTCATCCTTTGTTTCAATGACATTTTTTTTTTGGAAAAGGCTTAAAATATCCTTAAAGTATTATAAATGGTATAAAATTATCCTTCGTCCATCCATTGACTTTCTTTTCATTCAACTATTGACTTTAAAATACCTTGTCATTCACCTTCGAGTTCAAAATTGACCACTTATTTAATTGTTTTAAAATTAAATTGTTTAAATATTTTTTAAATACTTGACGCTCAACTATTGATTATAATTTAATTTATCAATATAATTTATAAATCAACCCACCACTCACTCATTACTAACTAAAATCCCACCTAATTAATATACAAATTATAATATCAAAATCGCCCTAAACACTACTAAAACACGACGAAATTATAGATTCCTGAAAATGTCATCCAAAATTATTTGAGTCATTGAAGCCCCAATTAAATTTAGGTTGTTTCAAGCTTGAATTCGAAATTTATGATCAAAGGTAAAGAAGTAGTACATCCAATATTAATTTATGCACTTTGTTGAAACATAATTTTATAAATATTTATAATTTGTTTTAAAACCTTTAGTATATTATTTTAAAAAAAAGTTATCTATGAAGTAAACATCACATAATTAAGACGAAAGAATAATTAAGATAACATATTCAGACTTTTAAGTTTATCGATAATTTTTATTTTGACACTTCAATATATGAAAATTTACTTCTGTAAATATTTTCTCCTCAAACTTTTAAAAACAGTCATTGGCAATAGTTTTCCTGTTGTTGCATTAGTAATGGTGCGTTTATTAATTTATTGGAGTTTAATTAGTAATAGGTGGATAGTGGACTGATTTATAAACTACACTAATAAGTTAAATTATAACAAATAGTTAAGTTTCACGTATTTAAAAATGTATTTAAATAGTTTAAATTTAAAACCGTTAAATAAGTGGTCAATTTTGAACCTAAAGGTGGATGACAAGGGTATTTTGAAGTCAATAGGTAGGAAGGAAGGGTATTTTGGAGCCAATAAGTGGATGGAGAATAATTTTGTACCATTTCTAATACTTCAAGGTATTTTAGGTCATTTTCCATTTTTTTTTAAGTTCATTCTAAAAAGAATATCATCTTAGCAATGATTAAAACAATTTATTTTTTGAATTTTCTTTTTACTCTAAATGGAATGATTTACCTTCACACAAATATCTAAAGATTTATTTTTAGACCGCAAACTTTAAAATCTTCCTTTTTTTCTTAAACACCTTGTCAAATTAAATGGTATTTTGTACGGTTGGAGTAACATGAAGACATATATGTCATTCTTAGTTCTAGTTCGTCATTTATTTATGAATTTTATCTCTAAAGTATTTATAGCTTTAAATACATAAATATATCCCTAAACTTGCAACATGAGTTAAAAAGTTGCTTTCAACACTTCTTTCAATTTTATATTAAGAGATGATTGTAGCACCTATCAGTATTTGAGATCATTTGCTATGTCGTGTGAGAGATTCAAAATATATCTAAGTTTAATTAGTCAAATATCGAATATTTTTAAGACTGTCAATAATTTAAGCGCAGAACTAATAATTGCAAGGGTTGACAATACGGCGGGTTTAAGGTCATACGAGGCAAATTTAAGATTGGAGTGTTTTTTCTAAAACTAATGTGGGGCAACTTGCGGGTATATGTGATTTTATGTAGGTTTAAATTTAACTTATATTTTTTATATGTTATAAGAGTGATGAATCATTATTTATTAAGATAATTTCTTTAAAGCTACTAAAATATTCAAGATAGTAAATGAAAATAGTTCAATAAGAACTAATTCAATTTCTTATATATTTTGCCAATTGACCACTAAAAAAATAAAATTTTGAGTTAATATTCTATTAAATTGATACAACTTTATGAAAAAATAATTTTATTTTTAATATCAAACTTAACTATGAAAAAGAAAATATTAAACAATTAAACGAGAGTATATTCATGGTAGCGTGTCTATGCAGGACGGGGTAGGACGGATTGAAAATGAAAATTAATGTTATGCGAGATGAGATGGAACAGATTTAAAACTTTACGAGTTAAGCTCAACCTGCCACGGCCCCATCCCTGATTGTATCAACTAAGTTACAAAATTATTGTTTCTCGTTCCTTATCCTAGAGAAAGAAAATAAATCTTAGAAGGAATGGGTGTATCAACAACTGTCGGTGATTGGGAATCCATTTTTTGTCATTTTCAAAAGGAACAGATAGCTACGTTTACGAATTTACAGAATATTAATCATATATGATAAAGTCAATACTTAATCTCTTTTTATTTACATGGATAAGATGTAAAAAACGATAACAAAAACAAAGTTAAATTAGGAGGAACTATATACACAACGCCCTTCCAAGCAACAGAACACAACTGGCATACTTTGACTAGCTCTATACATTTACCTTGAGTGGGAAACTCTGCTTCAGCTCTCCCAAATTTTGGAGAGTCAAATGGTAATCCAAATAATCTCTATAATGATTTCCCTTCCTCACTAGACTCCACATTCATTCTCAAAACAGAAGAAGATATATTTCTGGAGAAGATGATATTTCCGTCGTTGTCTGTTGTGTGATACGATGCTAGACCATTACCCATCACAATTCTGCACCCCGCTGATACATCACATGATAATTTTACACCAAAATATCTCACATGATCCTTGACACTGTTGCCTTTCACCGACCTACAAAGATGTGATCAAAGTTATAAAGAGGCCAACAGCTCTAGTAACATGCCAGTCGTTTATTACTATGAAGATAATTAGAGAGGAGTGTACCACCTTTAGGTGTCTCCAGTCTCGACATGTTTCTAATCCAAAAATTGGTCTTTCTGGATCCTAAATTACCAGCAAGATTACAGATTATTTCATTACAACATGGTTCAGCAGTAAATTACCACTTCTCTTACCAAATACCAGTGTTTTATGGTTTCACTTTCTTGTTTGTTTATCAACAAGGAAAGTGAGAGAGACTCTATTCTTTTCTTTTTTGCATCATCACAATTATGTACAGCTGTGTTTCACATATCTCATACAGCTTTAGAAAGTTCTTGTTAGAATTTATTTTAATGTTTTGTTTTTTTCAAATTGCTTTCTTATTTGACAAATGGAAGTTGTATGATGTATCAGCATTTTCGCCATAATGCTTTATAAAATGGATCCATATGTGCCCTCAAACTTGTAATGATTTGCCATAAGCATATTCCAGTGTTTGCATTTGTAGTTTAACTTAATCTAATCCAGTGCAGCTGAGCACATGAAAGAGAAACTTTACCTGCTGCAAGAAGGATCCTCCCCAGAATTATCGCAGACCTTTTCAACTGCATAAACTAAACTTCCAAAGCCAAGATCATAAAGCCAGACCTGCAATTTCAAGATTTCACAGTCAACATAATGCAACCAAGAATCAAGACAGCACGAGGCAGAGTCACTTGAATGTGTCTAAACATAGTTCGAATGCTCACAATGAGAAAGATTTATTACCATGAGTCTTTATCATATATTCATATGTAACTTCTTAGCACAGAAATTACAAAAAAATAACAATTATTGACAACCTTCCTTTTTTTATAAATTCATAAAACACCATTTCAACATATCTTCGGTATTTAATATACTGTACAGATATAATCCCAGAGATGCAATAGAGAAAAATTCACAATTTAACATTACCGTGTAAATTTGAAATAGCTAAACAAATTTAAATTCTTGAGATTTGAATTTACGAATTAGCCTGCAGCACTAAACTCAAGATATTCTATGTATAGAGATCATCATTCCTTACAACTAGACTTGTGCAGTTCAAAATCAAGCACTACAGGGTTTTAAGTTGAGGAACTTGCCTCTCTAGGGAAATGGCGATAAGTTTTGTGAGGGAAGTATTGATAGTAAGGTGGCAAATGAGGCACAATATCATGACGATTTGTAACACGAATTGTATTGGGGACCCGTTCTCTGTAGTATGACACAAATGCAGCATTACCAATTCGCGGTTGTCCAAATGTCATAACCGAAACATTCTGGCATCCAAGATGCACCTGGAATAAGAAGATAGGTCCATTAAGTGCGAGTTGGAGAATATTTTTTGCATCATATGGCAAATGGTCCACAAGGATATGCAAGATCAGTCATATTTAAGATGTGACCTATTTTTCTAAATGGCAAGTCAAAACACGTAAACAATGATTTTTTGTAAAAAGAGTGGCGAGTCTTTAGTACATACGGTGAGATCCAGGCCACAGAAAGCAGCCATAGCCCCTCCCATTGAGTGTCCAGTCACCATAATTGGAATATCTCCATAGAAATCTTTCGCACTTTTAACAGCAGTTAGCACTCCTGGACGCAATGACGTGTTATGATAAGCAGAATAAAATCCATGATGCACCTGGAAAGAGGCAGAGATGACTAATTTGCAGAAAAGAAGGTTAAAAAACAAAATAGAGGCAGAAGAGGCTTGGCGTCAACACACACCATTGCATCTTCCATTCCTGGATAAGATATATCAAGCTGCTTCCAGTATAGATCTTCAATCCAATTCTGTAGGCTGTAACCAAAAAGTTAAAACTTGAACTTCATATCAAATATATGTTGAATCATAGAGCCAGAGACCATATAGCTTAATTCCTATACAGTAATTTAGATAATGCATATTACATTACAACCATGAGCAGATTGATCAGAGGTTATTAGATTTTAAACTTGGTCACCGTGAACATCAACAAACAAAAGAAAATCTTAACATTTCACAGCTTAGACCTGAAGACAAGAAGTAACAGAATTCTGATTGAAGCAGCTTCAGCCGCTCCTGGTTCACAAGTTACGATTCAACAGTCATAATCTATTATGGTCAAGAGATTCAAACTCCTCAACAAAATTTTGAAACCAAAATCACGAGAAGTTATAGTACTCACTCCGTCCCATATTAGTTGTCCATTTTACTGAAAATAGTTATCCCAAATTACTTGTCAATTTACAAAACCAAGATTGAATTAATTAAATTTCTCATTTTGCCCTTACCATTAATTCTTGTTGAAAGTGTAAACAAGTTTGTAAAGTTCCAAAAAGAGTTTCTTAAGGTTTCGTCGTAAACCAAATTGTTATTTCAAATTACGTAAATCAATAGTTCAACTCGCACTCAAAGATGGGGCATTTCCCTTTTTTATGGGAATTTCTGTACCAGAAAGAATGGTATCTCCAATTATAGCCACTTTGGGATGTAAAATATATCTCCTTTCACCATCCTCACAGTGTATGTGACTGGGGTAAATTAGTAAAATTACCCTTTCTTATTTACAATTTTTAAGGTGCGTGTAAAGGGGAAAGTGGACAACTAATATAAACAGAGGGAACTATAAGTAGGCAAATACACAAGTACCTTGGTGCTTAGAAAATTCCATAATGACTGAATCTTATAAGGGTAGATGTCTTGAAGCAAAGGGTGGGTGATTCACTTGTGATGAAACCGGAAGTGGAAGCCCAATGTCCAACATTGACATTTTCTTATTCTATTAGTAGTAAATGTCTTCGGTAGAAAAATCCAGAAGAAACCTAGAAAATTGGGTGTTGTTTGGTTCATGCTTACTTTTATGCAAACGGTTCACCCAACATTTGGCTTTTCCTCAACATGTACATATGATTTGGCTTGCTTAAACGAGCTTCAACAACTAAGTTATCCCTTCTAAACATCTTGTTAAAATGAGCTTCAACAGCTAAATTATCCTATCTTTTCGACAAAGCTTCGTTCTGCTTTCTTTTTCGTTTTTTCTTCAAGAAACAACTCTCTAAGGTGCAAAATTGAGACATGACCTCAGGCATGACAAAAGTTGCAGATCTCATAGGCGTTTCCACTTCCCCCTAAATGACTGCTAAAGAAAATTAGGCTTTCCCTTGCCTCAGAAGGCTTTCCAAGCACATTACATGTTTATTAGGACTATTCAGGTTGAAGAAGAGAAATTAAGAAAAAATGTTTGCATGTCAAGACGATCAATTAAAACTCTTCAGCTTGTCAAATAAAGCCAAAATCCAGTGGACAGCCAATTCTATCAATAGCATCTCTGCCTCTTTTGTTGCAACAAATTCAGCTGGAAAATATTAGTTAGTTATACACCCCCGTTGGTGTAAGCATCCACAACATCGTAAAAGGTGGTTTAGATCCAGTTCTCGTTTTCAACATAACAAATTTTCATGGAATATCAATAGGTAACTTGGACCCAGACAGCTGGCCAGCAAAGTATGTATAAGTATAACTTTCTCTAATAATTTTACAACTTAACATGATTTTATCACCTCAGTCATGAAGTTCTTACTGACTTTCATTAGGTTCACAGGATTTAAAGAGTAGCATATCATTATTCGTTTCAAGAGAATGGTTTTCCCACGAAGACCTAACGTAAATGACTATTTAACAAACTACAAATTTTGAAACCCCATAAATTAAATTTAATGTTGCACAATTTTGATACTGAAGAAAGGGCAGTGGACCAGTGGTATCCAAACCTGGTTGCCTGAGTGCCTCTGAATGCAATAACAATGGCATTAAGATCCTGCGCCACACCTACATATGCCTGCAATGGGCAGTGGGTATTAGATCACATAGTAGCGGCTTAGTGCGTCTAATTAAGACCAACCTTACTTCTGCATAGTGTAATACACACCTGAAGGCATCGTTGCACATCAACAATGAGCTCTAGAATTTGAAATCCCTGCTCAAGGAAAAACCAAAATATATCATTCAAAACAACTTAATAATGAAGGCTTGAACAAGCCAATCATATATGAAAACTACTTGTGATATTTATTTTTTGATCCTAACAAGGTAACTATTATGATATTTTTATGAAGCTTTTTTTTAACATGAAGCGTGTTATAAGATGATGATCCATATAGAATACCTTGGTTAAACCATTACATCTTGAGCAAGTCCAGGCAAATAATTCTGTCAAATCGGACACATAGACCTGCAAATGAAAGGGAACTTTTTGGTAACAGTCTAGTTGATATCAAATATAAGTGAACAATGTAAAGTAATTACTGCATTAAAGGAGCGACCTGAAGGGGCAAATGTCGTGCATTAACTGCAAATAAGAAGTGCAGAAAAACAAAGACCAGGAGTTCCAGAAATATAGAAGTTAAAACTACATAAAAAGCATTTAATAATCATAATAAAATACTCAATACAATTGTATTTCAAACTCAAGTGATGAAGCCTCCAAGGTTCTAAATACAGAACATTTACAACCATTGTGGCCCCGAAACTACAACAGATCCAGATAGAATTTGGAAAAATATATTAAAAAGGTATGAAGTTCTCAGAACTTACTGCTGAAGCATATTCCACTAATATGGTGGCAAGGGTGTGGTTGTAGATAGCTGCATGATGCTTGTTCTTGGCCTTCACTTTGAATTCTGCTGACATAATAATTGTAAGCCATCTAGAAATTTTGTTAACGGTGGTCAACAAGAACAGTTTATGGCGACAATCACAAAGATCAGTGTGTAAACAGAAAAATAACTTCATAACATATATTAGTAAAATAACTTGGTGAAAAAAAAGTCTTGATCAGCTTGCACTAAGCAGAAACTAAGAGTTCTAACGTCTAAACATACAGCAGACCGATCAGTGTTTGCATAATCCACTCTAAAAGCTCCACCATGCCTACCTCAATCCTCCATCTCAAAAGTGTCCTAGTTTGAGTTTTTAACACAAGAGTTAAACTTTAACATGTCCAATATGAGATGAATCATATACCAATTTTTTTTTGTTTTCTTAGGATACTTTAGAAAAATAGTTGTATAAATAAAGTTTAACAGTAGTCCAGTTATAACTTTCCAGATACAAGAATTTCAATGTAAAAATATTCTGAAACATGCTAAATTTTTTGGATTGCAAAACCATCCAATAAAGCATACTATACATAGCATAGAGACAATTTTATCGTATAGTTCAAATATGTTTTTAAGTAAAGAAACTAGCCACATTAATATCATAGCTAATCATCCAAGTAAACACGCTACTTTGGAAACTAAAATTCTAGTCTAAGTAGTAATTAATAATTCTATCAAATCATGATTACCTCTACCAGTTGAAACCGCAATTAAGCATAGAAAAATAACCACCTTTAACCATTTTTTTCCGTCCATAACCTGTATAACAATGTCCAAAACAAAAAGCTCAGCTAAAAAAATAACCTAAAAAAACACATAGAAATCAGGAGATAAAATTCAAACAACCGATCACCTGGAAACTTGAAGATGCTTAACTAGGAGCTCCGTTATCCTATTGAATTAAGTTCTTTGTGAGCACCGGCGATGGCGAGCAATGTCAACCGGCGATGAATGCAGAATTTATGGAAAAGGATAAAACGTAGAATGGAGAAGAGTCAAAGATTTTTGACATAAAAGAAGGTGAAATTGGGTTTGACTATGGATTAATACTTTCGTGACGGTACTGGACATCTACAAGTCACCGTGAGAAAACGCCGGCGTGCGGTGGCGTACATAGACCGATTGTGACTCCGATACGGAATTAGCGTCCAAATATTTCGTTTTATATATTAAAATAATATAATAAAAAATTACTTATAAATCAATTCATCCCATTATGTAATCCCTCCTTTTAATTTAAAAAAAATTGTGTCGAGTTAAAATTGGAAAACAAGTTTTTATTTTTTATTTTTATTTAAAATTTATATTGAATTTTGATTAGCTACAAAATAGGTATCGCCGGCTCATTTGAGAATGATGCTTTCAATAAATTTTTCTTTATATTCAAGGGGTCTTATTCGAAATATCTGATTAAGAATGAAGCACTTTAAAACATGTATCAAAAAACCTATTGATAAAATAAGAAAACAAATTGGTAGGGCTAAAAGTAATTTGTTGTTAAATGGAACTCAATTATGATGTAGTGTTCCCTAAGTAGGTTTTTTATGTTCTTAAATTTTTTTGGAATATTAGAATATCCATTTTCAAATTCGTCACTGTTAATTTACACATCACTTATTGGATTATGCGAAATTTTCAAATATTTGATCCTCTTTTAGCTGCATTTGGTACTTATGTGTCCGCTACACGTCAGTCAAATGGATTATGCCAAATTTTTAAATACTTGATCGTTTTTTAGTTAGTGGTATTAATGGTACGGTTATGTTGGTTGTTTTTACAAAATTATATCATTATAATTTTTTGAGTTACTTTATAATATGTAATTAAAATTAATTTTTTTTTAAATCATCTCAATTATATGGTTTGTTTATGGTATCGTTCGGTTAAATTTTGGGGGCGGGGGGTTACTTTTAATATATTAGCTCAAAGTATATTTTTATTAAAATATTTATTTCACAAATATATTCTTGATGAACACTTTAATTCTTCATCCAAAAAAAAATGTGAATATTTGTTGCTCTATTGTTTGATCTTTAACACTTTGTTTGGATTGTTGTTACTCATTGTTTCATAATGTATTGTATTGTACTCTATTGTATGGTAGATACAATGTTTGGTTAGATTGTATTATTTGTTGTTGTTTAGTAACATTTTAATTATTTGGTTTGATTGTATCGTACTGTATTATAATTTATAAATTTACTTAAATATCCTTAATTATTCTTGGGTAAGAGGTTTGATTAATTTTAAATAATTAAGGTAAATGGTAAAATAGTATTTTAAAACATTATGTAAAGATATAATTGAAAAAAGAAATTAAGTAACAATGGGAACACACCAAATTGGTTGTTCCATAAAATAGGGGTTTCCATTGTTACGTAACAACGAAATTTAACAATACAATACAATATATTTTAAGTAACAATCAAAACAAACATTGTAGGTGTAGTAACAATATAATACAATACAATACAATGGATAACAATGATCCAAACATAGTGTAAGTGTTTGCATAGAGGGGGGTCTACTTTTAATATATCAGCTCAAAGTATACTACTATTAAAATATTTATTTCGCAAATATATTCTTGATGAACACTTTAATTCTTCACCAAAAAAGTAAAAAATGTGAATATTTATTGCCCTATTGTTTGATCTTTTTAAGTGTTTGCATAGATTTTGAGGTATTGTTTGATAGAGTATCTACTATAGTATCTTTTAGTTTTAAAACTAATTAAGTAAAGGTTAATTTAAATGCGAACAACCAAAATCGTCTAGTCACGAGAGGCCTAGGACTTGAATTATATTTGAAAAATGTCATAAATATATTTATATATTAAATTAACATAATGTTAATATATAACATATATTTACATACATGAAAAGTTATTCGGTTCGGTTGGAATTTTTTCATTTTTTTCATAAATTAAAAAGATCATCCCTATTGTTGGGGACGATTATACACTTAATAAAAGTCCAAGGTTTTATTGAAAAAATAACATAAATCGATTCGATTAAGTTCAGTCGGTCAACTTTTCATATTCTTTTGACACCCCTATTTTTAGCTACCATTTGGTATTTATTTGTTTGGTAGAAGGAAAATGTTTTTCATAAATTAATTTCTAGTTTATCTTTTCGGTTGGTGAGTAAAAAAAACATATATGTTTTTTAATGTTTGATTGGTTAATGAAAAATATCTTTTAGAAATATCTTTTATTTTCTACTAGAGAGTTGAAAATATTTTTAAGAAAATAGTTTCTGATTTGAAAATCAATTCGAAGACATCACCCCAACATCTGAACTAGGACATGATATTGGCGAACAATTCAAAATTTAGGATTTGACCCCGACTTTTTACCCGAAAATCAATCGTGACACACGACCCCAACACTAACACTTGATACAGAAATCAAACTCCAATGTAACAGCCTGTGTTATGTATATGCTAGTTCTATTCATGTGATACTTGACATAACCTTATAGTATAGGTAAGGGATCATATTTCGTGTATGATTAGTGTTGGTTTAAACTAGCTCGGAAGATGATGTAACGTCTTGTACGTTTCAGCATGTGTATGCAAGTTAACTGCGACGGAAGTATTTGAACTAGAGATAGTAAGGTGGTAATTGAGCTTAAAGTTGAAAGTTAAGAACTAAGTTGGAGAAAAAGAGCTTACTATTTAGAAAATAGAATAAAATAATTGAGTTGCTTGCTTGACTTAATTAAGCTAGTAGGTGACAGGTAAGTGCATTACCTACTTTGACTTATTGACCATTTCAAAGGACCAAGTAGGTGTATCACCTACTAAGACTCTTTTTTTTACTATGTAATTGGGCCAAGTACTCTACCACCTACTTGCATTAATCTGGCCCAAGTTGAGTAGAAGAATAAAGAGAAAACGGACAGCCAAGGCCCAATAATCTTAAGACCAAAAGAAAGGCCAAAGTGAAAAGTCCAAATATGTGGATCACCTACTTGCATTAATTATGGCCCTGATTGACAAGAATAAATGATTAGTTAATAGTAAGGCTCAACAAGTGTTGAAGTACCCAAAGGCGCAAGTCAAAAAGCCAAGTAGGTGGGTCACCTACTTGACAATATATGGCCCAAAATTGGCAAGAAAGTTGACCATTACACCTTCCCTTTTAAAGAGATAAAGATCAGGTCTTTTGCTCCATTTTAAACTTGCAAAATTTTCAGATTTCTTAAGTTTCTCTCTTGGTCTCTCTTGGCTTCAACAAGCAGTCCTAAAACACCTTAGGTTTCTTAAGTATTGTCCTTTTTTCAAGTAAAAATTTGAAAGAGAGTTTCAGTTCTTGAAGTAGAAGTTTATAGGACAAATTTTCAGAAACTAAGATAAGACTACTGCCCATTTTTGTCTCTCTTTAAATTTTAAGGTGGAAATTTTTGTATATATTTATCAAGAACTCATGGATTGTAATAAATCTTTGAGTCAATATTCTCCTATTATGATGAAAGATTTTGAGATTGATAGTGGTTGCCATATGTATATTGTTATTGGGGCAGCTTGGGTATCTTAGCAACGGATGTACGAAGTTGTATTAATGTATATAGGAAGGGTGTGGCGGTTCACCGTTTATGTAAGGATTGTATGAGCCTACTTTCCGTCAAGTGTTTAGCTACTGTTTTCAAGGGCCTTAATGTGACTAGTTGTTAACGTTAGCTTAATCATGACTTATGTTGTAGATTAGCACCCAAAGAGGAAGGTTGAATCGTGATAGTTGTATTGGTCAGATATATGTAAGGCTATTTGATTCAATATTCTTCAGCATGAAATCTGATACTTGCGATTAATACCAATAAATGAATTTTCTAAGTTCTATTCCAAGTAAAGGAAACATAGTGGCAGCGTACGATCTCCAAATAGCTAACAATATTTCCCCCTCTCCTTAGTGCATAGAATTACTTCATTATATGTTCACTACTTTATACTTGTGTAATTATCCTCTAATGTGCTGGTATGTAAATGATATTTGCAAAAGCAAGTTTGGTGGATCCTCCTCTTAATTAGTTAAAGTCAATTGTGTCATTTATGCTCACAAGTAATACATTGATGTTACATAGCTTTTTATGTCATTATTACTGCCTTGAAATATTATTTTCATGTCTTCTACTAGTGGTTCGTATTTCCATATCTCAAAAATAATTATGACTATCAAAACGACAATCTCAAATATAAAGAATCTAAGTAAATCAATTGGTATATAAGGGTGGCAACTCAGGGGTAAAAGCCTAGCATGGATCTATCCCAATTGGTACAGAAGAGTGGCAACTCAAGGGCGAAATCTAGCATGGGCCACCCCAATTTGTGTATTTATAAGGACCGCACCCCAGGGGCTAAAATGCCTAACATGGGTCATCCTTTTCTACCATTGATGAGTTGGTCATTCGTATCACATGTTTATCAAAGATCATAATAAACTGAAATGTAAAGACACGAATGTAACATACAAGAGTTAACAAAGGTGGTCTTCTAATTTGATTTATGCACATGTATGTTGCTACTTAGTTCTATTCGAACTCTTATTCTATATATGTTATGACCTTACATATTCAGTACATTTTTTCGTAGTGACGTCCCTCGCGGGAGACACTACATTTCATGTTGCAAATACGTGTACTCCAGCTAGTAGACCTCCTCAATAGGAGCACACGACGCTCAACTACTTTTGGTGAGCTCCAAATTGATTCAGAGCTTTATTGATTCCTTGGTAGATTCATTTTGGTAATGTATAATAGTTAAGGATAAGGTGTGGTCTGTCCCGACCTATTCTAAGGTTTTCCATCTTTTAGAGGCTTTATTGACTTATGTATATGGTTCAGTTGTGTCTTAAAAAGTTGTGGCCTCAACGATCAAGTTTTATATATAAATTTGGGGTCTACTTATGTTGGTTCATATCACTACATTCTATACGAACTTGTCACACGATTGTTATAATTCTATACATAGTAAGCACAGGTTACAAGTTGGTTCTCTTGGGCCTTAAGGGCATCGGGTGCCTGTCCGTCTTAATGGGATTTGAGGCGTGAGACCCAATGACTAATCTGAGATCATATTCGTACACTTGGCTCAGGACTTGATCCCAACACTCAAATCGGTACCCAACTTTCGAACCAAGACCTGACTCTGCCTCCATACCCAAGACTTGACATCGACTCTGTATCCAGGACAGACTCGACTCGAAGCCCAATTTAGGACCCGACTTCTTGTTCGAAATCCGATTTTGACATGCAATCCTGGACCCAAGAACGACATCTGAACTAAGATTCGATTCTAACTTAGGATCCAATATTCAAACTAGGACCCAACTCTAATCTAGAGCTTGACCCTGACTTTCGATTCGAGACCCAACATTCAAACTTGCACCAACCTTGATACATGACATTCGATGCAAGAGTCAACTTCTGACCAAATATTTGACTCCAAATCAGGACTCAGTTTTGACTTTCGAAATAGGATTCAACCACTCGCGACTTGAAACCTGACTTTCAAACTAAAATTTGATAGAAAAAATAATTTGTGTGGGAAAAGGGTGTTGGTAAGGACAGAAGGGTAAGGATGATGTTAATAATGAAAAATTTCAAATAATTATAAAAAAAATTCAATTTTTTTTTTAAGAGGAGAGGGGCTGGAAGGGGGTCGTTGGGATAATGATGAGGTCAATTTTTTTTTAGAAATTAATTATTATTTTTTTAAAAAATAATCTTTAAAATTAATTTTTTTGTTGGGTGTGGTGGTGGTGGTGGTGGTGGTGGCGGTGGGGGGGGGGGTAGGGTAGGATAGGGTAAAGAAAATTGGATATTTTAAACTTCAAAGTATTTTTCAAAAACAGAATTTTAAAATTTAATATTTTTAGTTTGGAGGTGGCTGACAGTTGATTTGGGGGTTAAGGAGCGAAACTGGAGGGTAAAAAATTTGAAAATTTTTAAGAAGAATTTTTTTTTTCTAAAAAAAGAATTCGAGGGAGGAGGGTTGGGGTATGTTGTGCGTAAAAAACATTGTAATTTGAGGTTGGATGAGAGTTCTGAAAAATATTTTTCATGCTTTTCGGTGACAAAAACATTTTTCAAAACATCTATACCAACCAAACATAAGAAAATTGAAAAATATTTTTTTAGAAAAATGTTTCATACTTTATTTAAGAATCATTTAATTTTATTTATATAAAAAATTCAATATTTTTATTGATGTGTTATATTAAAATTTGAATTCTAAATAACTAAAATGATTTGTTGCAGTAACATATTAATTGTTGGTCCCAACAACACACACAAATTTACGCGATCGTACAAATAATAAAGTAATTCAAAGAGTCGGATCTCAAACTTGAAGGTACTTGTGATTTAATAAAATCTTGTTAGATCTAGTAACACAATTTTAAACAAGTGTTACATTAACACATATAGATTTTGTATTTATATCTACTAAGATTGAAAAACAAGTAGATAATTGTGGTTACAATTTAAGAGATGTTATTAGGTTACGACTTTGTCTCGCAGTCATACAAAGTATTTTATTTCATAGATTTAATTCACTTATATAATTATTGTTTTACAAGGTTAAAAATATCATTATGATTTACTGAACCTCTAATTATTTATTTAAATTAGCTTACAGCTACATTATTGAACAAAAATATGATAAAAAAGTATTTATATGCCTTTTGTTGTCACGGCCCAATCTGTCATGAAAGACACTCACACTATTTTCTGGTATGAGATTCAGCTATATATCAACATGCAAGATACTTAACAATAAAATGAAGTAGTTTTTAATAATTTTAAACAGTTTTCATAAATAAAAAATCAAGCAGTGCGAAAGTAAATCCTTTTAAACTGAAAGTCGTATATCAAAACATCTACATAGTTTAGAATGTGGGATGCAACCGAAAACAACGAAGGTCTAAGTTCGAAAAATAGACTAGGGAGAAAAGGTGAACTCATAGAAGTTCGAAAGAAGCAACTTACCCTTTAATTCAAGATGTTTCAGTCTATTCCAACTGAAGTCGCGTAGCAGCCGTCAGAATATGCCCTGCACTAAACAAAGTAAAAACATATATAATATTAGTATACAAATCACAATGTACTTATAGAATTATCGGCCAACTCCAAATATATGAAATATAACAGAATTAGTAAAAACAAGATAATATGCAAATATAGCCACAATAATTATGTTCAAAAATAGTCATGTTCAACAACAATATAATAATCAAGTTTGGTTCACTGACGAAACCCACACATAAAACAATTACATGTACCGAGTATGGTACCCGAGTCAATTGTTAGTAAACCTCTATTGTTGTGGTATCTGAGTCAACCAATAAGATATTTCGTACTAAGCGTGGTACCTGAGTCAACCAATAGATATCATGTACTATGTGTGGTACTTGGGTCACTAATTGGTATGTATCCGCGTGGTACTCAGACCAACCGAATATCACTCAATGCAAAATTTAATTACAGTCACAATAAATAACATCACATTAATTTGTAACACAAGTAAATATAACAAATTTATCGCATGGAATGTATAACAGTTATCGTTTCATATTCATCATTTTTTTTTTCAATTCCTTATCCAAAGAGTGTACAAGTATTACTAGCAAAACAGTTACATATACATATGACGTAAACGAAAAACAATTCAGTCACCAACTACATTGAGTGAAGTCTAAAAGCTTTAATAAACTTGAGTTTTACTTTCATTATGAAGTCTAGCTTGTTCTTAATCTATAAACAATCAAAATAACATATAATCATACACAAATTACCTAAACATATATGTATTATGTCATAACCCCATATTTCCAAGCAAGTTTCATAGTAATTCTATTCAAACCAGGGTTATTCCAGCATTAAGTCTAACTAAACTATCCCTAAGCCGTCGTCATGGATTCTAAGGCTTAATAATCAATTATCAGTTACAGCTGTAATTTACTTACCTTTACAAATGAATTTGATGAAAAAACATAGGTGAAATTCACTCTAGGCTGTCCTTGAGATTTTCCCCAAAAGACAATTGCAAATAATAAGTGGTTTTGAGAAAATTTCTACATTAATTGTGACTACCCCTTTTATAGCGGTCCAATTTCACTATAGCGGCAGTGGTTCTTTTTTTATAACGATGTGTCACTTGCTATAATGTCTTACACGGTATGAAAATCAAAAAAATCCTCTCAAAGTAGCCTCTTTCGCAAATACTTCTTCATATCTTGACGTCAAATCGATCTCTACCTTAAGTTCGATATGAGAGTTTTACTCACCTTGAATCACTTCTGAAATGTCATATAAACACATTAACGTTTTAGCAACAAGAAAAATAAACTCTACCTAAACGTTTCTCCCAATATTTTCTCCAAGTTCTCTAGATTTTACCTTGCTCATATTTCGTTCAAAGTCTAATCTAGTCTGAAATTTCTAACTGTTCAAACTAAAAGATTTCTCATTCATGTCATCAATAATTGCTAACACAATCCTCTATAGGCCACTTTTTAAAATTGACCCCTTGATTATTAGTATATCTTCTTAATAGAGAATGTTTTCATACTCATGATATTCTCATCACTAAAGTAGACACGCTTCGATGTCACCTTTGCTTTAAAGATTTTCTTAATCAGCCATGATGCTTAAGTTGGATAAATATCCAAATATGCCTATTTTACATAGTAGTTAATAATCCAAGATTCATACATTTTATCCTTAGAATTTATTTTTGAAAGTATGTTGCTAATTGTTATTTTATACCAGAGGGACCTTCCTATCACATCAAATACTTTGAATATTTTAAGTAAGCATATATAGCCTTTCAAGATCGTAAATTCTTTTCGAAGACTTCAGTTTTATATGTCCAAAGAAATTTTCTACATACTTCCTCAATTATGTGCATATCTTTTTGAAAATAATGAAAACTTATGATTAAAATTTCTGATTAAAAAATAAAACTTTTTTATTAACCGTAAATGACTCGCATACGACAAGAATCTAGTTATCACGTGGTTATCTTTTTCAACATTTTATCAAAAAACAATTTACATTAAACTATATATAATTCTTTATTGCACTCAAAGGTACACCAAAGTATCTCATAATAACACCCATCAAAAAAAAAGTTTAACATTTAAAAAAAACATTTAAACCACACACAAAATTAGATAAGAAACAATGAACCAACCACTTGATAAAAGTAATCCCTGCATTGCTAATCCCTGCATTACTAATCCCTGCATTATTCATTTTTGTACCAAACGACCCCAGGGATTAGCAAATGCAGGGATTAGTAATGCAGGGATTATTTTTATCAAGTGTTTGGTTCATTGTTTCTTAACTAATTTTGTGTGGTTTAATTTTTTTTTTTTTTTAAAAAATTCCAATTATACCCTAGAGTTGTTATGAGATTTTGTATTTCATGTAATTGAGTCAAAGTAGATAATTAACGGATAATATTATTATTTTATAAGATTTTTAACTAGTTAGGAGAATAAAAATTTTATTGTCATGTTCACTATTTTCTCACTTAAATTATTTGAGAGTAAATAATTGTCATCTTAATAAATTAGAGTTAATAACTCAAAAGGTCACACAACTATAATGATTATAGAGAAAATTTAATAAACTTTATTTTGTATCAATAAATTTTAAAAAACTCTTTATAATAAAATAAAATAAAAATATAAAATAAATATAGAAAAATAAATTAAACTATTTTTATACTCGAGATGTGTGTGTGTATATATATATATACACACACTCTCTTGTTTTAGACTACTTGTGTAATGTTTAATGAACTTTCATTAAGAGACAATATTTTACTTATGAATTATTCTTAAATTCGTACATTAACATTAACATATTCGTCGGATTATAATATTTTATATTAATAATAAATAGATTAAGTAATTTATATTTTAGAAACAAAAATTATATCTAAATAATAAAAGTTGTAAGCTAATTTATTTAAATAACTTTATTAGTATAAATATAAAATATAAAATCAAAAAAATAAATTAAATATTAAAAGGATTTGAGGGGTATTTTTGTCTTTACCTAGAATAGTCCATGGTGTTAGAGCTAATACCTCCAAATGGAAGGTATTAGCAATACATCACATAATACCATGTAGGATGTATTAACTAATCCATGGATTAGTTATACATAGGCTTACATTCCTACCAAACAAGGTATTAAATTATACCACATCTAATACTTGAATTATTTTTTTTAATATATCCTACCAAACACCCCCTTAATGTCTTTTACTTGTGATACCCATTCCCGCTTTCAAAAAATAAAATAAAAATTAAAAAATCCACAACAATTTTACTATTATTAATAAATTTTATTACTATGTGAATGTGAATGACATTGATATTCACATTGTTTTCCTTGGTTTTATACAAATGTTATGCCAATCTTAGACATCAGAAAATACAAAAAGACTCATTTTTTTCTCTCATTTGATGCATTACTGAATTTTATTAAAGAAAAATCTTTGTTAGTTAGCTTTCTAATATTAGAACTTTTTTTTGAATGTTAAAAAATATATTTAAATTGGTGCAATATCTTGTAAAATGTTAGAAACACGCTTCAAACTTCTAAAGTTTTGGTGATCTCGACTAGTAATAAACTCATTTCTGATGTGCATGAATGTTTAAACCATTTTCATCAATATACGCCGGAAGGTATATAACAATTTATATATTCAACTACGTTTTCAGTAGTATTCTGAGTCACCTGTCATTATTTTTCTATCGAGGTCAGAGTAAAAGCCGAAATTACTCACTGAACAATCTCTACATTTGAAATAAAAACCCTACAAAGTCAAAATGTGATCTCTCATCATCTCCAATATGTCTTTTACAACAAATACCAATTAGAGCTTGAACACAACATAGACCCAAGAACCATATAAGGAGGCAGAGGCCCAAACAAATCTGAAACCCAATCCATAGGCGGGAAATCATATTTCATCATCCAATAAGTGGCGGGAATAGAAGGTTCCCATTTTGTTAGTCTAAACGGGTTGCTATAAATACGTTAATGTAATAAATCGGTATAGACTTTAGAGTCGGTCGGTCCATATTACAGTACTACTACTTCACCAGAGAAACCCTCAAACTTGCGTTTTTTCCCCCTTCTGAATCATAGCGATGGCGAGAAACACGAGAGCGAAATCCTCGTCGTCGGAGCCATTATCGGACGGTTCAGAGGAGGAGCAAGTCAACGATCTAGTCAACGATGAGGAAGATGAGGAGGAGCTTGAAGCTGTCGCTAGGTCAGCAGATGATGACGGCGATGACGAAGCTGTTGCTGATAGAGAAGACGGCGATGATGATGATGAAGATGAGGAGGTGTGTTTATTGGAGGTTCTGTTTAGTTTTTGTTTTATCTTTTAGCTGCTATTGGTAGTGGTAGATCTGAGTTTATAATCAAATCCCTTTTTGATTGGTGTTTTGACTGAACAATGAGTGGATATTTCAGTGTTGTAGTTTAGAATGATTTTTAGGTGAAATTTCAGAGTAGTAGGAAAAAATGTGAGTAATTCAGCTGTTCAGCGCATTTTTCTAGCTCATTATTATGTGTTAGTATACGTGAAGTTCCAGGAGGTGTTGGAAATGGAAGAAAGGAATATTAATATGAATTTTCTGTTGAAATAGAAGCTCTTGTTTCTTGTCAAGAGTATATTTTTGGGTGATTATTACCAATTACGGCCCAGCTTTTACCTAATTAGTGGACATAGTAGGGTTTTTAGTTTAGAGTTAATATTTCAAGTGCATTTCTAATGGGATAAAGGAAAGGAAAGATTATTTCACCACTGATATAGAAGTTCACGTCTTCGATAGAAAACATATTTTTGATAGCCAATTAGTGTGAATTATTCAATGTGTAGTATTTGTGAAGTGAAAAAGATGACTACTTAGTTGATTTGACGTATTAATGAGCGTTACTTCAGTTGTTTAAGTTTGTTTCGCTATGCTACCTGTAGGAAGACATTGCAGCTAATGAAATCTCCAAGCGTGAAAAGGCACGGTTAAAAGATATGCAGAGGCGTAAGAAGCAAAAGATACAGGAAATGTTGGATGCGCAGAATGCTGCAATAGAAGCTGACATGGTATCTTACTTAGACTAACTTCTGAGAGATTTCGGGCTCTCCTCTTTTCATTAGTTCCTTGTGAAGGTGGTGTGCGTTATGGCTATTTTATCATTGACAGAGTAACAAGGGAAAGGGGCGTCTTAAGTATCTTTTGGAGCAGACAGAGTTATTTGCACATTTTGCAAAAGGCGATCAATCGACTTCAGAAAAGAAGACAAAAGGAAGGTACACATAATGTAGTCTTTGTTGCTTTCCCTGATATGTAGGGCCTCCAGTTTGAAAGATCTCTAACTAGTATAGGACCATGTACTCTTTGGGTGTTAGTGATAATGAAATAGAATGGGCAAAAAGGAAGAACGAAAACGTTAACCTCTTTGAGGTCTATGTTTATTTTCCTCCTTTTAACATAAAGAGTAATTTTGCTCATACACAAAGGACATGAAGAGTAATTTTCTTAACCTTTTTAAGGGGAATTATTTGTAGGCATCTGTTCATGTTTGGTTAGTGTATTTGGAAAATTGAAATAGACACATCCTAAATATTAGTAATGTTATTTGTGTAGCTTGTTTGGGACTATTCACTTTGTTAGGTTGGGTTTCAAGTACCTTCCTCTTCTTGTATTGGTGACAAGGGACTATTGTCTCCATCGTAGGCAGGCAGGCAGGCTGGCCTACCTCCCAAAAATTATTGTATATTGCTTATATTAGAATTGAGTGTTATGTCCAGTTGATGTTACTATGTTATATGGAGAAGCTTCATTATTGTGATTCATTGCATTACTTGCATATATGTATGAACGTTTTTGTCTGAGACAAATGATTAATCTTTTTTTCCCAGGGGCCGTCATGCGTCAAAGATAACCGAAGAGGAAGAAGATGAGGAGTACCTCAAAGAAGAAGACGGTGGGCTGTCCGGGAATACACGACTATTGGCACAACCCTCTTGTAAGATCCCCGACCCCACCCTTACAAACCCAGCACACAAATATATTCTGAATTGTTGATCTCTCCTAGCTGATCAAATCTGGCCCTCCTTTCTGGATATTCAATATTTTTTGTTTAATGATTCCCGTTGGCCTTTATCATCTTCTCTTTTACAATTTAACCATTGACGTTTCTAAGTGCAACAAACTAGAAAAATGTTACTTGAATAGTGTCTTCAAACAATAGATACTAGTGTGAGAGACGTGGTTTTGGTAAGCACCCAAGGGTATGACTTAGTGGTCACTTCTGTGGGTTGTGAACCATGAGTTATGCTGGGACACAATCCCTAGGAGACATCTTTTGTTTGTCTTGGTGAACATAATTAGTTACCTTATAGCAACACTCTGTATTTCGTATCTATTGTTGGTGGGAGGTGACATGCATCTCGTGGAATGAGTTGAAGCGCATGCAAGTTGGCCTCAACACCACTGCTATTAAAAATTATTTAAATTATTTTTTACAACAGTTTTTATAAGGTGAAAATATTTGGGATAAGACACATGTACCCCCACATTTATACCCGCAATCTTAGAGACACATCTAAACTTTACCCGGGGGGGGGGGGGTTCCTCTTACCCCATGATCTCTTTTGAAATGGAACGAATGCCACCTTAAATGCTAAACGTGACATAGATAACATAATGAATATTCTGTGTGTCTATTACACGTGCTTCACATTCTTTTAAAGCATTAATTTTTTTTCCCATTAAAATCTGTTTTTCTCTTTCTTAATTTCTGAATCTTCTCTCTCTCTCTCTCTCTCTCTCTGTTTTTTTTCTAAAAGACAACTGGGGCTGCCCTTGGATCAGTTAAATCATTCCTTCATTTTATTCAAACCCACTCGACCTAATTTTATTGGAGTAAAAGCTAATCTTTCCAAAATCTCTCAAACTGTTACAGAGATATATAGTCGGTGTAGTCCTTAGCGGACACACTAGGATGGGTTTGACAAATTTAGGGCTAGAAATGAAATGCAAACAAAATTTTGAAACACACTTGAACTGTATGAGTTATTTCACTGGAACCTTTACAAGAATGCCGTGATGGGTTCTTCTGGCAAGGTGTGGCTTGGACCTTTGTTTAAAGTGAATGGAAATTGAGTATGCTTTGTGAGTTCCCTATGTTCTGGGTGTTGTTGAAACACTTCAGATTCCATTTGGATTGCACAAATTTTAGCTTTCGTATCGTTCTAATTGAAAGTTTCAGTCCTTTCAAGGCAATTCAACAAAAATAGTTTACAGAGATGTTTTCATTGGTTTTTCCACGAGTTATACTGCAACTTTGAAAGGTTTCAAAGTAAAATCTGGAGAAGGAGTTGAAAGGCTTCCAGTTTTGAGAAGTTTCAAAGTGAAACAAGAGACTTTGACCTTTAGGTTGGGTATCTAAATCTGAAAATAGCGAGTATTGTGGAGCTTAATTCAAAGCTGAAACAATGAGTAATTGACTCGGTTTTGACAGTTTGAGTCGAAAATGTGAAGAAAATCTGAACAACATTAAAAGTACCCACTTCAAATATAATTTTTTTCTTCCAAATATGAGTTGAAAGTTGTTATTGCTTAGATATGTATTCATTGCACTTTGATGATATAGATGTAATTAATTGTGTAATGTCAAATTAAAATATGACACTTATACCTGTTAATTACATCTAAAATTATTTTTGCAACCTTCACTTGGCTTCAAGAGTGTGTGCACACTCTCTAGTCTCTATGCCATGTCAGCATTCAAGATGGTATTTGTTCCATTTAAAATAGCTTAGGGGTAAATAGGACCTTTGTAAAGTTTAGGGTGTTTTGGGTATAGTATGGGTGGCTGTACTTATTTTCTTCAAATTGACATTTTTGAGGTAAGTTATCAAGTCTTTCAAAGGGTCGTTTGGTGTGAAGGATGAAAATAAATAGTCATGGGATTAAAAAAGACTCTAGGGATTGAAGTTCGGTTGCCAAGTTTTGGTGTCATATTACTAAAAAATAGTCTCGGGGTAAAATTTTGGTGTCTTCTTTGGTTGCCAAGTTTGGGATAGCTTATCCCACCAATTATACCATAGTGATGGGATAAGTTATCCCTTGTACATGGTGGGACAAGTTATCCCAGGATAAATTATCCTGTTATACCAACTAAACGGACCCTTGGAATTCTCCACTATTCGAGAAATCATTACGTCTTGCTGTTCTTTAGATAAGCCCCGATCCTGCAAATCTGGTGATACTATAAGCTTATATGATACTATAAGCTTGAAGGTGATACTATAAGCTTATATGATAATGTGTGCACAGTTGCAAAGATCTTAAGTTCCCTCTCTATAGTTGTATCTCATAAATACCTTTTGAGTTGTGTAGTCTTTACTTTTTAAGAATTCATTTTTGAAATTGATGAAGCTTTAGGGACAACGAGTTTACTTAGGTACACTGAGTACAGAAAATATCTCGATGTAAAAGCACATTACAACCAACCTAAAATAAATAAATTAAATTTGTCTCCTCTTGAATAGCTCAAGCTTGTAGTTTAGGTGCTTCACACAGTTCAACCTAGTATTGGAACATGCAGGGAATTCATCCTGAATTTTAGTCTGCTGCCATCTATCAACTTTTTTCCTGTGTTCTTAGCCTAGGAAAAAAACCTGGCCTATGTAGAAAGGGTGTGAGTAGATCTAAAATTATTAAATTAATGTGTCTGATCTGCAATACTTTTAAATTTTGTGATATTCTGGTTCATAAAATACTAAAGTCTTCCACTACTAACATTTACATGAAGATGCTAATTACTGGTAGCCTTGGCCTTGTGGGTGTTCTTTCTGGAAGTGTGAATTGTATTGTGATTAATAGTGCTTCAATGTTGGAAAAAATGTTTATGTTGATGCTCTCATTTCCTTGTCTCTTTAAGGATGTAAGAATCACACATGCGTGTTTGTCAGGTATTCAGGGAAAGATGAGGGATTATCAACTTGCTGGTTTGAACTGGATGATACGGCTATATGAGAACGGCATAAATGGGATACTTGCTGATGAAATGGTCAGTGTTGTCACTTGAAACTTTTTAGACATTCCTTTTCATTCTGATTCGTGTTTTTGAGAGAAGCAGCTTTACTAAATTGTTCCTGTATTTGCACAGGGTCTTGGTAAGACCTTACAAACCATCTCTTTGCTGGCGTACCTGCATGAATTTAGAGGGATTACTGGTCCTCACATGGTTGTTGCCCCAAAATCCACACTAGGCAATTGGATGAATGAAATCAAACGTTTTTGTCCTATCATACGTGCTGTAAAGTTCCTTGGGAACCCTGAAGAAAGGGTAAGCAGATAAGGGATTCTCTTTCGTCCCCTTCTGTACATAGCTCATTGCTTCTGACTCTGCTAGCATTTCCTTTTATAGAGATACATTCGAGAGGATTTGCTAGTTGCTGGGAAGTTTGATGTGTGTGTCACAAGTTTTGAGATGGCTATCAAAGAGAAGTCTGCTTTACGACGCTTTAATTGGCGTTACATCATCATTGATGAGGCTCATAGAATCAAGAATGAAAATTCTCTTCTTTCCAAAACCATGAGGCTCTACAGCACTAATTATAGGCTGTTGATCACAGGGACGCCACTTCAGGTGAATAATTCTCTTTGATTATTTCCTTTTTGTTTAGCAAGTAGTCCTTTTATCGGAAAGTATATCTGACCTCTTATAACCTATGTACCAAATAAATTGACCCTTTCATGAAATGCATATTTACCTATCCCAAAATTCTATTATTGAATATGGTATGATGTTAGATTTAATAATTTGTGTGGGGCATCTCTATAGCAAATTGATTTGTTTTTCCTTTTAACATTTTAGATGCTTCATTATATTACATCTCCCATATCACAGCTTTTAAACCTTCTCTTATTTTTTCGGTTGGTTAAACCTTATCTTCTATTTTGTGACTGAAAAATGCTAGTTGTTATGTCTTTACCTTTGTTATGTTTTGGCATCTTGTACTGTTCTCTTGTATGAACCTCTATAGTCTCAGACTGTTGTCAATTGATGTGCTGGGTTCTATGCAAATTGCACAGAATAATCTTCATGAGCTCTGGGCGCTTCTGAACTTTTTGCTACCAGAGATCTTTAGCTCGGCTGAGACATTTGATGAGTGGTTTCAAATATCCGGTGAGAATGACCAGCAGGAGGTGGTCCAACAGCTTCATAAGGTAAAATTGTCTTGTAGTTTGTATCATTAATACTTGAGCTATTATGCCATAGGATACAATGTTCAGGTTGAAGTGACAAAGATAAGACCAACTACATGTGCGAGAGCTTCCAGTAGACATGATTCTCATATTCTAGAACTTTGACACCCCATTGAGAATAAATACACTGATATTCTAGTTTCTGCTCTGAATCAGGTCCTTCGTCCATTCCTTCTCAGGAGACTGAAATCTGATGTTGAGAAAGGTCTGCCTCCAAAGAAGGAAACAATTCTCAAGGTTGGTATGTCTCAGATGCAGAAAAACTATTATCGGGCTTTGTTGCAGAAAGATTTTGAGGTTGTTAATTCTGGAGGAGAGCGCAAGCGTCTTCTTAATATAGCAATGCAGCTCCGAAAATGTTGTAATCATCCATATCTTTTCCAAGGAGCTGAGCCAGGACCTCCATATACAACCGGAGAGCATCTCATAGAAAATGCTGGTAGTGTGTTGACTTCTATGAATGAATAGGAATTTCTAATCTATTGTGGTTGTAAGTTTTTTAAAAAAAATATAAAGCACGTTGTCTCTGCAGGCAAAATGGTTCTTCTTGATAAGTTGCTTCCTAAGCTGAAGGAACGAGGCTCAAGGGTTTTAATATTTTCACAGGTTTTTTCTCTTTTGTTTTTGATCTTATGTCCTACTATGCCTTGTCTAATTAGCTAACTTATGATTTTTCGAGCTAAACGCTTCATCTCAATGTTGTCATTAGATGACACGGCTACTGGACATCCTTGAAGATTACCTGATGTATCGAGGTCACCAGTATTGTCGGATTGATGGAAACACTGGTGGAGAAGATCGTGATGCTTCTATTGAAGCATATAACAGACCAGGGAGTGAAAAATTTGCCTTCTTATTGTCAACCAGAGCTGGTGGTCTTGGTATCAATCTTGCTACAGCAGATATTGTTATTCTTTATGACAGTGACTGGTGAGGATCTTTTAAGTTTAGTTTACAGAGTCCGGAGAATAAAGTAATATCTGATTCTCTTGGGTTTCTTCTCATTGTATTACAGGAATCCACAGGTTGATTTGCAGGCTCAGGACCGCGCCCATAGGATTGGACAGAAGAAAGAAGTCCAAGTATTCCGTTTCTGCACTGAGGTTTGTTTCCTTTCTAACTGTGTTACTGTACTGAAATTATGCCACTCTGGTCTCTCATTTGATGGTCGGCACATAGGTTATTTCAGTTTCACTTTTTTGTTGAGAAAGTTCTTATTTTAATTAATTTCAACAGTATACAATTGAGGAGAAAGTGATTGAAAGGGCTTATAAGAAGCTGGCACTTGATGCGCTGGTCATCCAACAGGGACGACTGGCTGAGCAAAAAGGTTAGCTTTTATTTTCTTTTATTGCCTTGATTATATTTTAGATATTAGGGTATACATGAATTTGATCATTGGTTGGTTGTTCATGCAGCTGTTAATAAGGATGAACTGCTGCAGATGGTGCGGTTTGGTGCTGAAATGGTTTTCAGTTCCAAAGATAGCACTATAACAGATGAGGATATCGATAGAATCATTGCCAAAGGAGAAGAGGCAACAGCAGCACTTGATGCAAAGATGAAGAAGTTTACAGAAGATGCTATCAAATTTAAAATGGATGATAGTATGCACTCTGCTCCTCTTCCTTTCGGCTTGTGCATTGTATCTTTTGGCTCTATATATGTTGTTTTGCTCTTCTGCTGTTTTTGAAAGATATGGGCTTTAACTATGGATTGACTGCTTTTTACAGCTGCTGATTTGTATGACTTTGAAGACGAGAAGGTAAGTGCAATTTTTTATTTTAGTTGTCTTAAACAATTCCTTGTTTCACATCTTTGGTGTGCTTATCTTCCTTTTTATGCTATACATTTTTGTTGATGAAGGATGAAAACAAGGCAGATTTCAAGAAAATTGCTGGTGACAATTGGATAGAACCTCCAAGAAGGGAGAGAAAGCGCAAGTATGATTCTTAAGTTGCTTAGTTCACCTTTAATGTATTGACAGTCTAAATTATCACCATTTTAAATGACTTTTCTTTGTGTCAGTTACTCGGAGTCTGAATATTTCAAGCAAACCATGCGACCAAGTGGTCCTGCAAGACCTAAAGAGCCCAGGATTCCTAGGATGCCTCAGCTGTAAGTCAGCATTGCAAACCATCTTAAATTTTCTCCTCCCAGTTTTGTTGTGCCATAAGCAAAACTGATTTCTCTGAGTTACTTTTTGCAAGTCGGTCTTTTTTTCATTTGTCAAATTCTGTGTATTGACATGTCTTGCCATCCATAGGCACGACTTTCAGTTCTTTAATACCCAGAGGCTAAGTGAGCTGTACGAGAAGGAAGTTCGTTTTCTCATGGTGAGTTATGCCTTCGGATGTGCCAGATTTCTTCTATTGCCACCTTCATATTTTTTTTGTTTTTTTGTTTTGATATCTTAATTTTTCTTATTCATTCCAGCAAGCTCACCAGAAAAATCAATTAAAAGATAGCATAGAAGTGGAAGAGCCTGAAGGTATAACCTCTTTTCCTTTTGAAGTAGCTGTCTGTTCTTTTTTTATTCATAGAATTGGATATAGGGACAAACCAGGATGCAGTTTGCTTTGTGAATATATGCTAACGATTGGTGCATTGTAGATGTGGGAGATCCTTTAACTGCCGATGAGCAGGAAGAAAAGGACAAATTATTAGAGGAAGTAAGTGGATTAATAACTCGTCATTGGATGTTATATCTACTCCCTCTGGTTCAATTTATATGACACTATTCGAATTTCAAGATTTAAACTAGTCCATATTTTATTGTATTTTTCATATATTTTTTTCAAAATTTTGAATTGTGAATTATTATGACTTGTACATTCTACGTAGTTTCTCAATATATGAATTTTATTTCAAAACACATGGTCAAACTCAAACCGATTAACTCTTGAAATTCGAACTGTGCCTCGTAAATTAGGACAAAGGGAGTAGTTTTATGTATCAGAATTAATGATTTGTACGTGCAGGGATTTTCAACATGGAGTAGGAGAGATTTCAATACTTTTATCAGGGCATGTGAGAAGTATGGTCGGAATGACATAGAAAGTATTGCTGCTGAAATGGAAGGAAAGACAGAGGAGGAGGTTGAAAGATACGCAAATGTTTTCAAAGAAAGATACAAAGAGCTAAATGGTAAGTGCTGGTTAATTTGCAAATACAGAAAGAACTATATGTCCCAATCTCCAATCCACATTGAACATCCAATTATTATATGATACAATCAACCAAACGAGAGTGGTAAATACCATTTAAGTTCAAGTGTGATATAGAATGGTGCCCATGCTTCCTTCTATTTGTGTCGAAGTACCGGCAAGAAGAGGTGATGCTGTTACTTCTCAATAAAGATTAATTGAAATGGTAAAGAAGTGTGCTTAGAATAAGGTGGATGAAATGGAAAAGAAGTGAGCATGTGAAGAGGAGATGTATTGACGCCCCAACAAGGAGGTGCAAGAGGTTAACTATAGTAGGTAGGAGGTGCAAGAGGTTAACTATAGTAGGTATGAGGAGAAGTAAAGGTGGATAAAAAAAGATTGGGACTTAGGAGAGGTGATTAGATAGGACATAACAGCCTGCAACTTATTGAGGACATAACCCTAGATAAAAAGATTTGGCGGTTGAGGATTAGGATAAGATTAATAGGTAGTTGAACGTTGTCTATTTTTCTTGTTAATATTGTTTTTGTTACTCTCCTATTATCTAATTCTATGCTCTTATTGTCTCCTTGGATTCAGTTGTCATATCATTTATTGTTAGTGTTGTGATTCTCTACTCCATTTTTTTTTCTCTGGATTTTTGAATACTGTATTTATTTACGTACTTCATTTTTTATGAGTTACTTGAGCCGAAGGGTTGATTGAAAACCACCTCTCTGTCTTCTTAAGGTAGGGGTAAGGCATCAACCCCCTAAACACTTGTGAGATTACATTGGGTATTATATTGTTGAAAAACAAGTGTACTCCAATGAGCAAATTGGATCCTATGCAACTGTTGAACACTATTGTATTGGGTGGAATTTTCCTTTTAGAATTTGGAATGTTATTAGAAAAAGGTCTAATTTTGGGAGGAGATTGTGTGTATGACGTTCTTTCGTCGTCCTAGTGTATATGCTTGTTTTGTTTGAGAGGCAGAGGGATTAGGCCCATCAAAAAGCAAAAATAGAATGTTCGATTTCCCTGTTATTTCTTTGTTGCTAAAAGCCACTCCATGATGGTAATCTAAAGGTTCTCCTTTTCTTTGGGAAGTTGGTGTAAGATTTCATAAATGGTAAATTTGCATTATGCTAGTGCTACCACATACGGTAATAAAGGTTCTTTCTTCAACTAGTTATGGTTCTCATCTTCATATACATCATCATTTAGTTTATTGTGTGATTGTTCTTGTAATGCTCATGTTCTACACAAATTTTGTGAACTAAGATTTATATCACATTTCATCCATTTTATAAATATTCTCCAGCTAATAATTCCATTTAAACAACTTTTACAGGGTTAGAACCTATTGAACTATTCAAAGTTATTGTTTTTGATATGTAACTATTCACAGTTAAACCCTGTGATGTTACTGCTATTGAACATACTTTTCAACTTGCTAGTGATATATAGAAGTCAAATTGGCATCATAATCTATGTGCATAGCCAACTGGTATTATATAGATTGAGTTTGCGGGAGCATACAATGTGTTGCTGGATGGTTGATAATAGGCCTACACCTCTATCTCTACTTAAATGCCTAGTTTTTGTCTTACGACAGATTCGAACTTGTGACATGCACCTAACTTTTACATCATATGTTGGGCCATACTTGTTAACATTGGAAAACTAGAAAAAGATGAGCAGACAAATAAGTTCTGGATGTTCAGGCAGAAATAGTTCCCTCTTGTGGCTTATTTTTTTGCACTAGATAGCGTTGGCATGCTTGACATTTGAGCACTTAATTTCTAATGGATGGAGTGCTTGCAGATTATGATAGGATTATAAAGAATATTGAAAGAGGAGAGGCTAGAATTTCACGAAAAGATGAGATCATGAAAGCAATTGGGAAGAAGTTGGACCGCTACAAGAATCCATGGTTGGAGTTGAAGATTCAGTATGGTCAGAACAAAGGAAAATTGTATAATGAGGAGTGTGATCGTTTCATGGTAAGCAGACTTAACTCTCGGGGCTTTAATCTTTTACTATTTATCTTTGTGATTCATGTATATGGTGATCTTCTCTTTTGTAGATATGTATGGTTCACAAGCTTGGCTATGGAAACTGGGATGAGTTAAAGGCTGCATTCCGAACAGCTCCTTTGTTTCGGTTTGATTGGTTTGTGAAGTCTCGGACAACTCAAGAACTTGCCAGAAGATGTGATACACTTATTCGTTTGGTGGAGAGGGAAAACCAAGAATTTGATGAGAGGGAGAGACAGGCACGCAAAGAAAAGAAACTTGCAAAGGTATACCTGGGTCTTCTTTGTGCTGTTTGTAGCGTAAACAGATATTTAGTGCTAAAAGTGTTTTGTATTGACAGAACGCGACACCATCAAAGCGTGCTGTGGCAAGACAAGCAGCCAAAAGCCCTCCCACCTCAAAGAAACGGAAGCAGTCATCAATGGATGATTTTGCGAGCTCGGTAAATATTTGTGCAATGATTTTATGTTTGTTTTGGTTTCAGCTCACTTGTGAGTTGTAACTTTATATTGTGCATGACTATTTCCTCTTTTTACAGGCCAAGAGAAGAAGTGATGGTACAACCTAGACAGGCTTTTCTTTTTGTGGTTTAGATCTTCTCTTGTGTTTTTCGTTTAACCAAGTTGGTCATCCAGGACACTAACTATGCAATGTGTTGGGCATTGCAAATTGCAATTCTGTCAATTGCTACAGAGGAAAACCCCACCAATGTATTCAGATATGATGTGTAGGTTTATTGTACATAATCACAATAGAATTCTATTTAGGCTAGTAGTCTTTAACAATGTGGTGCGACACTAATATGTAACTTAATAGATCAACTTGCCAAATTTATGATATTGCCAGCTCGCTACTATGCTCTTGTTTGGTGCACATTTATACGCATATGCATTTTTCATATGAAAAGAAAAAGAACCTTGCTTGTTTAATAACGCTAGTGTCATGTCCCGCCATTTCACAGTCAAATTTTGCACGGGAAGAAGGGAGGAAGCGCCTAGAGTTGTAGAGTGGTTAGTGGAACAATCTAAATTTTCCTGTAACTTTCCTTAGTCGCTAGAAATCCTTGATACTTTGGAACATTCTAGAACATGTAGAGAGTTCTAGAGAGGAATCAAGGTGTAATTATTAGAGGAATTTGTAAAATAAATTTTATTTGTAATTTAGTTTTCAGTCGCAAGCAATCTTTTTAGTAGTATAAAACTATCTTTTAAAATTTTAAGTTTTTCTTTGTATTTTCGTAGTGGTTTAGCTTTAAAGGGTTTATTTGAACTTGTAAAATTGCAAAAGAATCGTGAGTAAGTTGTCAAGTGCTACACAGAACATTGAGTAAACCTTTGCACATTGAATGAATGGTAAAAGTGAGTTTGATCAGTTAGCCATGCTAATGTCATGGAGAGCCTTCAAGATTATTCCAAGCTTACATTAGGATGTGTGCAACTTAACTGGTTGTTTAAAAAATAAATTGTTTTTCTATTAATATATATTATCAGTTTACCATATAGATGTAAGAAGATTAAAGATGAAAAAGTTCATGAACGTAATATCAATTCTGTGAATCAGCAACTTGATAAATATTTGTTTGATAATGAAAATGAATATGATATCAATTCTATTTCACTGATTACATGATTTTTTTTTATTGTGTGGTTAATTAAACATTAGTTTCTTGTTAGTTTTGGTTTAGTTAACTCATCTTGAGATTTAATAAATTGAATAAATAATTAATGTTAGTTTATATTATAAATGGTTAAACACACAAGTCTTGTGTGTTATTTGTTATTTCTTGATAATTGGCTATCCATGTGATGATATAAAATGTGGGCACGCCATTGTCCTTTTTCTTTGATCACGAGTCCTTTGGCTCATCTTTTTATTTCTGGTGCCACAATATGACATTCTTTTTGTGTGCTTTGAACATTTAAAATTGCTTGATCGTCTCTAAAATGTGTTAACACTGCATGGAAACATGTACATCATTTTGCATTGTCAAAATTCTAGTTTGATTAAACCCCTTTTAGTGTGGCAATGCAGAGTTATACTACACTGTGTGTATTAAAGTATGTTGATACTGAAACTTGATATGTGCATTTGATTTATGCTTACCACACATTTAGGGAAAACTAAAGGACTATTTGATGACATTCAAATTTGGCTGCTGAGATTTTTGAATTTACAGTTGACAATGCTACTCCTATTAAATTGGTTGAGCATCAACTGGAATGGGCTGCTGTTGGGTCTTGAGTTCATAAATCAGCAGATCAACTTTTAGTTTGAAACCTCTAAGCTGGACTGGTTATACAAAATATACAACCGTTTATCTCATGAGACATGATATGATTATACTCAAACCCCTTTTCTATAACAGCCAAGACGCAAGACTCGGAAAATCCTTACAGATGGAAACTACAACAGAATACAAGGTGCAACAATGGACATTCGAAACCATATCCACCAAGAACCTTCATACAAAGAACACATAAGAAGAGAAAGTTAGATAGGTTCCCCACTTCTCCTGTACCATAAACTCTACAGTCTACAACAAACCCCATAACACATAGGATTAACATGTTCCCACAATGCAGCTACCATTTACCCCTCCCCCCTCCCCCCACCCCCCAACTCTAGTCCCACATTGCACCATCAAACCTCATTTCCCTTTCATTTTAACAGTGGTTTCCTTCGACCACAACAGCTGAAACATCTAAGTTTACATTGAACAGCAGTGAATAACCTTCAATGAGTAAACACAGAAAGTAGGACAGGACTATTACTTTCAAGCTGAGAATGGAAAACCAAGAACTCAACGATTATGCAATGGCAGTATGTTGTGTTTGCATCATGACGATCAACACCTATATACCTAGAAATCCTTGCAACATATATTGTTGCGTAAATCAATCATTTATCCCATCAAAACTGCTACCCCTTGCATTTGTCTTCTTTTTCTCTCTCCAATTTTCGCCCCATACCTTTGCTTCAGCAACTGCACGTTCCCTGTCTAGATCTCGATTCCTTGGGGTTTCTCTAGTTCCACCTGCACTGACAGGGCTGTTCTTTTGAGAATCAGGACGTTCTGATTCATCCACACCCCACTTACGACCAGATCCACCACTAGTTGCAATTTTCCTCAACTCTATCCCAGTATTAAAATCCCTAGCGGAATCTCTTTTTCTGGAATCAGGAGAGTTCCTCTGGATGGAAGGAGAACCATGGTGAGCACTGCTATATTCAGGGCTATCTACTCCATCCACCGAGTGCAGTCTATCCTCTCTGCTCCTTGGAGTGGATGAACCAACACGGTTACTTTGTGAACCAACTGCATTAGGGTCATAAGTTTGAGAGGCTAAATATGTTAAAGCTGTCACAACATCCCCAATTAAAGGTCTAGTAGATGCTTGTTCTTGCAAGCACATTGCTGCCACAGCCAGTGCTTGGTAAAGTCCTCGCATTGGGTAACGACCTTGCAATAGTGGATCTGCCATTTTTGGGAACTTTCTCCGATCCTTGAAAAGTGGTCGAGCCTGCAAACACATTTCTCAATGTATAAAACATGGCATAAGATATACCCTACCTTTAGAAGGTGTAAAAATGAACTAAAGGAAAAACAGATCTTCTGCACATCAAATGTCAAATAAATCTAATGTTACTAGTGTCAAAAATGTCAAAGAAATCTAAGAAACAGAGGACACAAATCATAATGATCAAATACAATAGCAGAGAGGAGGACATACCCAGGCAACAAGATTATGCTCCCCATGACTCCGAGTATTATCAATTGCTTTGCGGCCTGTTATCAGCTCAAGGAAGACAACCCCAAAACTGTACACATCAGATTTCAATGTGAGTTGACCTGTCATTGCATATTCAGGAGCACAGTAACCATATGTGCCCATCACACGTGTAGACACATGAGTCTTGTCACCAACAGGGCCCAGTTTAGCAAGCCCAAAATCTGATAATTTAGGGTGATACCCTTCATCAAGAAGTATGTTGGAAGATTTTAAGTCTCGATATATTACAGGAGGGTTGGCTTTGTCATGCAGATATTCTAAGCCTTTTGCTGCACCAGCTGCAATCTTCATCCTTGTATTCCAGTCCAATGGTTCTTTATCAGGTGGAATATCTGCATACATACTCCAAAGAGAAGGATTAGGTCCCATTGTGTAATCTGCATTATTTCTATTACAGAAGTATCAACACAACACAAAACAATCAACATTACCGATCTATTCATCTAATGGAAACTTTCATTTAATTGTACCAGAATAATGTAGAGAGAAACTAATCAAATGGAGGGATATAAATATAATCGAGCATCTTTACATACATTATGTCATTGCTTTACACAACATCAAGTGTTGCCGATAAATTGGAAAGGCGCTAAGGGAACTTTTTTTCACTGATGAAGTAAGGCTATGTATAGCTGGCATCAAGAAGATGCAAAGTTGCAAAAGATATGTCAGCTCCAATAACAGTAGGCCTTAAAGCAAAGGGAGCGAATCAAAAGCAAAAGAGGGATATCGAGCCAGGCTCAGAGAGCCAATGAAATCTACAAAAGAACCTACATCATTCTCATGTGATTCGGAAAATGGGAATAACCAACATTTTGTGGAATATTTTTATCAATCAGAAGGGCATGAAATGGGTTATGCCTAGGATAGTTACGCAGACTCTGAAGTTATGGTGCAGTCATGCAAGCATTACCGGGCATAAAGAGATAGAAAATCATTCCAGCTTGCATTTGGTGGTCTGTGTGGAAAGAAAGAAATCTCAGATGCTTCCAAAACAAGAGTTATTCCACCCAGAAGATTAAGATGAACTGTTTAGTTTTGTTTCTTATTTGGTGTAAACAGGAGTACATGGTAGATCTAGAATCAGTTACAAATGTTTTAGGGTACTTCTAAATTTTGCTATAGGATTAAAGATCTTCCTGCTACTCTCCAATTGTAATTAGGAGAACCTAGTGGCAGGTTTTGGAATAGAATACAAGTTATTACCTTCTCAAAAAAAAAGAGGAGAAAGATCAACAGAGGGAAAATAGAGCGAAAAGTTGAATTATTGAAGAAGTCGAGGACTAAAGATATCACAGTTTCCTTTTGGCTGCAGATTCTGAAGAAAATATTCTTGGATAATGAAGAGTTTACTACTACAACACTATTGGGTTGTTTGGTTGCTGGTTAGAGAGGACTGCAGAGTCATCCATGTATTAACTTTATACAATTTTTGGTTTCAAAAATACAGAAACATATCTCCATATAGAATCTAGTATAAGTTATACAATGTTTTGATTGACTCTCTTTTTCACATAAAACATAACATTGTTCATACAATGTTTGGTTCATGTTTACATTTTCTGCAAGACTAAAGATATCACACTTTCCTTTTGGCTGCAGATTCTGAAGAAAATATTCTTGAATAATGAAGAATTTACTACTACAACACTATTGGGTTGTTTGGTTGCTGGTTAGAGAGGACTGCAGAGTTATCTATGTATTAACTTTATACAATGTTTGGTTCATGTTCACATAAAACATAACATTGTTCATACAATGTTTGGTTCATGTTTACATTTTCTGCAAGACTAATACATGCATAGGTTACAAGGGTTTTTATTTTATGCAGTATAGAAGATGGCATAACTATTCCTTGCATTACTAATACTTGTGTAACTCTAACCAGCAACCAAACAGCCCCTAAGAGTTTTTTGTTCTTTACAGGTATTATAAGCAAAAAGCAAAAAAATTGTCCCATTTATATACTTACAGGGGATCTATGATAGCTATTAAAGATTCAATAAAGCACCATCTAAAGTATCCTTTTACAGAAAAAGCGGAAAGCAAGTACGCAATTGAACTTGATCTTCGTAAGGAAACCAACTATCTTCAAAACACCTTCCTTTCTTCTCTCCACTTTGTCCACCATATGCAAAAGGATGATATCCCACGTTTCTTTTAAATGGCGGTGTTCAGGCCAACTTGCATTGCAA
Source organism: Solanum chilense (assembly GCA_032847665.1). Taxonomy (NCBI): domain Eukaryota; kingdom Viridiplantae; phylum Streptophyta; class Magnoliopsida; order Solanales; family Solanaceae; genus Solanum; species Solanum chilense. The sequence continues at coordinate 85,592,781 of CM064963.1, forward strand.
CTCGACTAGTTCAAATCCTAGTAGAGGAAAAAGCATTAAGTGACCTCATGGTTCTCCATCAATTTTTTTGACTACTACTAAGCCACACCCTTGATTTTTTCCACCATTGATTTACCTCCTTAAGTTTCCTTCCCTCAAGAAGTTCATTGACATCCCTTGGTAATCCATTTGAGCAACCATTTTTATGTTTAAGCATAACCGCTAACATAAGGGGATAGAAGAGTAATAATATTTTGAAGTTACATTGTATTGTGAAGAGACATTGTGACTCATATTCCCAAATACTCATAGTAGAAGATTAATACAACAGATTCAAAAGTTACAATAAGGTGAATTAATTGGGACGTAATGGTCCGGAGGAGCCTTCTGAGGAGGAACCTTTGGAATGAGGGAATAATGGATTCAAGGTCTAATTGAATTGTTTTGATTGAGGAGACTCTCTGTGGAGTTAACAATAGTTTAGAGTCTAAAGAATTCAAGTTAAGCAGGACCAAAATAGAGTATTTGGAGTGTAAATTCAATGATGTGACACATGAGGCAGGTATGGAAGTGAGAAGTTGTCCCAGGAGATATATTGGTGCGACATGGATGAAGTTAAGCTTGCATCAAGAGTAATGTGTGACAAAAAAGTATCACCAGAACTTCAAGATAGAGTGATGGCTACCCGACTTTGTTGCATGGTGTGAAGTGCTAGTCAATTAATAAAATGCAAGTGGCAGAAATGAGGATGTTAAGATGGATGCATTGGCATATAGGAGCATAAGGATTAGGAATGAGGATATCTGAAACAATGGGAGTGGCCTTGTTGTGACCAAGATGAAGGAAGAGGAAATGAGATAGTTTGGGCATGTGACGAAGAGTTGTGTGGAGGTTGTAATGACGAGGTGTGAGAGGTTGGAGATAGTAGGGATGAAGAAAGGCCGAGATAGGCTGATGAAGTATTGGAAAGAGGTGATTACACAAGATATAATGCATCTTCAGATGAGGGTCGAAGGTAAAAGTGTGTGGAGGTTGCAGATAAGGGTCGAAAGTTAGTTGGTAGTCGAGCATTGTCTTGGTATTAGCCAATTCATGGAGTCTTTGGCTTGGTGGTAGTCTTAGCACCATGCATTTTGACTTTTGGTGTCTATTATCATTTGTTGTTTACTATGTTAGGTGATCGGACCTTGTTGTTGATGTTATGGTTTCATTTGCTTCACTTGAGCAAAAGGTGTTTCAAAAACAGATTGTCTACCCCAAAGAGGTATAAGTGGTGTGCTTGCACTCTACTCTCCCAGGATCCCACTTTGTGGAATTTCACTAGGTATATTGTGGTTGAAGGTCTAATTGAATTACTTCACTAGTAAAGTACATCACAAGCTAGACAAGATTTATGGAGGTGGGACAGAGAGAGGGATAAGAGATGACGTGTTTTCAATAAAATTCACGTTATCATAAGCTCTTCTTAAGGGGGTAGTAGAATTTCCACATTTGTGCAGTTAGATTCACATGACACCATTAAAAATGTGTCGTTTCATTTGGTTGGTAGCAACAAAAACAATATTGACAATTGAGAATTTGAGGAAAAAGTAAACTATACATGTGTGCTTCATGTGCAAATCTCTAGGTGAAGATGTGGAACACCTCCTTTTACATTGTCCATTGCAACTTGCTTGCGGTGTGAAATCTTGAGACGGTCTAGGATGATTTGGCAATGCCCTTCACTATGAAGGAAGCATTCTCCAACCAAGAACCTAGAAGGACGAAAGGTTGAAAATCCTAGGTTGTTGCACTACTAGCACTAACATGGATTCCGTTGGAGGAAAAAAAAAGAGAGTGTTCAAGTTGGCATGGACACCACCGTCATTACAAAAAGAGATAGCATCTCATTCCCAGTTTCTTTTCGGTACACCCATGAGGTGCTAGTTTGTTTCGAAGATTGAGTGTCGTAGATAGACAATCAATTTTTGTGGTAGATTCTATACTTTTTAGGTAATTGCTTGGTATACCAGAGATTTTTCATATTAATAGAACTGTTTACTTATGACGTAAAAAAATGCAAATTGTAAAGAATATAACCCAGACACTGTCACAAGTATATCTGGTGCATGGAGTATTTTTTATTCCCCAATATCAATGTGGTTAAATTAATTTTTGTGCAGCTATCACTATTGCTTGATATATCTAGGACAGTGACCAAGACTTGCCTGTTTGCTTACCTTAAGTTTAGGACTATAGAATTTGTGACATTATGAATTAAAAAGACATTGAATATTCAGATACATACACTAAATGTTGAAACAAAAATAGTTTGATACATTATACATTGGCTCGTCTGTACGTAAGTGGAAAACGGCAAATTTGGAAAAGAACCTAGCCGGAAACCACAGTTCTTCCTCTCCCTTCCCTGGTTTAAGAGAACTCAAATCATGATCTTTTTCACTCAATTCTCTTGATGAGTGCACTGGAAAGACATCAATCTTCAAAAGAGCAATTCTATTATGTGGCTATATCAGATTTCAGCACCAAATATTTGAAAAATCTCTACACAGCCTCCCACTGGTAAGAGGGATATTTCCTATTCCTGTTTGCTTAGATCGACAACAAGGAGAGGAGAAATGAGCTAAAGGTAGGCAAGTCTTGTATCTAGACATGCTAAATGCACACATTCATGTAAAGTATGCAAAGAACTTAAGTCTGGGAACTTCAGAGAATAAGACATGCTATTTCTATTCAAGTTACTTACAACTCCCAAATTACTCTCCCAATGCTAACCCCCAACCTTCACTAACCATGACATGTTAGGTGGTCTATTTTTAATTATACATATATTTGGAAAATTATCGGTTAATATTTTTTATAGAGAGAAATTTACATCAGACACATTTAGAGGGTGTTTGGATTGACTTAAAAGTTTGTCAAACCTACTTTTAAGACAGTTTTTGACTTCTTGATGTGTTTGACAAATATAAAAATAACTTTAAGTCAAAATGACTTAAAATAAGTTAGAAAGTGTTTGACAAAATTAAAAATAACTTGAAATATGTTAAAAATGACTTGAAATAAATTAAAAACCAAAAGTAGTCTCCCCTACATTATATTTTTTGACTTAAAAGTCATTTAAGTTTGACTTTTTATTTTTGACTTAAAAGCTACTTTCAAGCCAATCCAAACGGGCTCTTATCCTTGCCAATTCGACCAAAGATCTGACCATTAGAAAGTTCATAAATAAGAGCAAAAGGTCAATTATAAAAAGAATGTTATGAACATTGTTTGGCTGGAGTTGTTGATTGTATTACTGAGAGAGAAAAGAAATAACTGATTAAAAAAAAAAGCACCAATGTAACACAAATCAGCAAGCACCGTCTCATCTAATTTCTTATGTTGTAGAATGTTGCAGTTGTTTTGATTTGGTTAGTTATTCTTGAAAAGCCCCATTGGTATGTTCAGACCATGCTTAGTCCATTCATCATTTAGCTAAGTAGAACTTGGTAGTAGTGTTACTAAAGAGCTATATTCAGATATAAGACTTTCATAAGCGCTCTGTATATGAACTGTAATAGTCTAACCCATTCCAAGGCATCATGTATTCATTTGAACCCCCCTCTCTTTAAACATTTCTGTAGGGAGAAGAGGAGCCTTGGTGAACAGTAAGAGCTATCTCACAGGTTAAAGCCATGGAAACAACCTCTTGCCGAATGCAAGGTAAGGCTGCATATAATAGACGCAATGTGGTCCTACCCTTCCCCCAACCCCACGAATAGAGGGTCTTCAGTACTGTGAGTCCCACATCAGTGAGATGAGAAGAATTGGGACTCTCTATATTGTCTTGGGAAATCCTCCCTTCATCAGCTAGCTTTGGGGTTGAGTTAGGCCCCAGGTCTTTTTAACAAGTACATTTGGCTACACTTTTCGTATAGGGAAAAAGGGCAAGATTCTAGTGCATAAATAGCTATTCATGATGAACCAAATTATAATTGCATTGTGCAAATCACTGTATAAATTGCCGTAAATGGACTAACCATGTAAATGATCCTCTAAAGAACCCAATGGCATAAACTCGTAAACAAGGAGGCGTTGGTCCCCATCTGCACAATAACCAATCAGATTGACGAGATTTGGATGATGTAGTAGGCTAAGCATCAGAACCTCCACCAGAAACTCCCTATTCCCTTGAAGACCATTGCGATCAAGCTGTTTAACAGCAACCACCTGCAAAGAGACCGTTCCGACGCAACCAAGAGTGAAATTGTAAATCGGTGTCCAATTGAATATTCTAACATTTAACATTCTCTTTCCTAAGCTAACATATTTCTCTCTATATAGTAATCCTATTCTAACATTTGCTAGACCTTTGGTAAAAGTTGGCTTACGATTTGCTTCTGCATTACAGAATCACATTGTTATATAAAAACACCTACCTGTCCGGTGCTTTCCAGCCGACCCTTATAAACACGCCCAAATCCACCTTCACCAAGCAAAGACTCAGGCCTAAAATTCTTTGTTGCAGCAGCAAGCTCACGAAATGTGAATGTCTGCGCAGCAATATGTGCTGTTGGTCCATCTTTTGCAATGGCTGGATCTTTCTTAGGATCATGACTTCCACGAGACTTTGATTTATCTGTATATAAGAAACAAACATTAAGCCAATACCAATAAAGAAGAAAAATAAACAAGTCATTTCATAGCATTCTCATTGACACATAATCCTCATTGTTGATAAGAGATGGACCATAAAAAATTTGACATACCGTGGTTTAAGATTGAACTTCTCCTCCCAATTAGCAATCCAAGAGTTCTCCAAGTTAAAATTGTGTGTGAATTTAACACAGGTTTCATTTTCATCTACTCGAAAGCCCTCTCCCCCCTCCCACCCCCACCAACAACCACAACATACCGAGTATAATCACACAAGTGAAGTCAAGTCTAGGGATGGTAGGATCTACACAGACCTAACCCCTTCCTTTGTTAAGGTAGAGAGGCGGTTCCGATAGACCCTAAAAAGAAGCAAAAATGTCTACTTTTGCAGTCAAAATGAGTCAATTAGAGTCCATTTTTTCATAGTTAACAATATTTCTGACTAAATCAAACAATTTAATAGGGGAAACAAATTTTTAAACAAATAGAACAAGTGACAGATCTACATCAGCATTACTGAAACAATAAACAAGAAAAAAACATATAAAAAGAACCAAATTCATTTCATGAAGAATCAACCAAATCTACAGCAACCCATTAGCTAAAACACCACAAAAAACTCAGATCAAGTCTATAACAGAAAACCCACACTCAATTCAACATAACCAAAGCAAAAAAAATAGAGTTCACACCTGAATTAACTTTAGTTAAATGGATAGATTGAGCAGCAGAAGAAGCATCCTTGAAAGACTCTTTTTTTACCTCGTCTTTTCCAGTTTCCTTGTTTGATGATCCAAAGCAAGGAAAACACCCACCCATATCAAATCTACAGAAATCAAACAAAACCCACTTCACAAAATTCTATATACAATCAAACTTTCTACTACTTGTTGTTATCTTCACCATTTCACTAGAATTTTCCAATAGATATTCTTCATCCATGAGCCACTCATTAGTGACCCAAATGAGAACTTAACAACAACAAAGATCAACACCTTCCAACTTCAGACAAAGTAGATCAACAAATCCAAGAAAATTGAAGCTTAAAGAAAAGCTGAAACAAAGGCAAAATCTTTGGCTTTATTATTTTATAAATAAAATAATATAAATTGGATTTTATGGTTATATATATATATATATATATATATATATATATATATATATATATATATATATAAGGAAATAAAATAAAATAGATTTATTGTTGATACAGTAAAAAAAATAAAAATTGATTAGGTGAATCTTTATCTTGTTTAAAAATGATCTTCTATGGGCATAACTAGGATAATGGAGGAAATTTAGGGGCAAAAGTGAATTAATAAATTACTTATTTTATATTTTATACATATAAGTATAGAGTTAATTGCTTTTGTTAGGTAAGAAAAAGTTGACGTAACTTTTGGAAATACTTGTTTTAATATTAGTTATTTTTGTCTTTGTTGTGGTTGTATTTACTATATTTTCTTTCCTCTTATATATATCAAAAAAAAAAAAAAAATTCATACATTTTTTTCTTAAACAAATACTTCATACGTCTCATATTAGTTGATTATTATATTAATATAATTTGTTTATATTAGTTGTTCATACATTTTTTTCTTAAACAAAGTTTTTCAAGGAATGAAGTAAAATTATCTTTTTATGTATAATTTCTTAAGCGTTGCGCAAGATAAAAAGTCATTAAACAATATATTACAGGACGGAAGGAGTATTTAAATGGAGTAATAAAGAACTAAATGAGCTGTGATTTTTTTTTGTGGAGTGTTATTTTTATTTTTTTTTATAAAAAAAAGATACTTTAAGTTTTCTAGTCTTGTTATCTTAAATTTGTTCACAAGGGCATTAATACCACTTTTATTACCTTATTTATGAGGTTATTTATCAAATAATATTCTTAATCATTTAAAATTAGTAAATTTTATTCTTTGTTTTTTTTTTTTTTTAAAATATCACTATTATTATATTTTATGGTATAAAAATATCCTCCATCTAGTTAAATTGTTAAAAAATATTATTTATCAAACGATTGCTTTAAAAACTATGGTCAATTTTACTCTTGAACAATCCAAAATACGATAATTTGCCTTTGCTGTTCTAATTTTTTTAATTTTTTTGGAAGGGAATGGTAATGTGTGAAAAATGCATTTCTCATTTTAACAAAATAAAAATCATTTACATAATTTTTTTCTTCCTCTTCCTTTTACAGTAGGTATGAATTTATGTTTGTAACGTGATATCACAAAAGCTTTTTTTTTTTCCATAAATATTTTAAAATTATTTAATTACATAAATAATAATGGATTCATTTTACTAACTCTAAGAATAATATGGTAAAAAGTATCAAATTCAAATATACCTTGATACATTATATTAATTCTTATAACTTTTAGTCTAGTTTCAGCGCTAATAAATAATGTTAAAAAAATAATAGAATAATATAAATAATATAAATATCTTAATTTTATATAAAATATTAAATTGACATTATATAATAAGTTACCATTTAAAATAGTCAAGCTAAATCTGGTAATCTCCAATATAAATTTTTACTCTAGTCTTTACAATTAAGTGCACATGTTCCAAAATCTAATTGGAGGACAATACTGCCCTATTTTAAATAATTGAAGGGCGATTTATTTTTGTTTGTTTAGGAGTATTCGTTTACAAGATAGATATTTTTAAATTATTAGTAGTTTACAGAAATTTTGAGCCAAAAATATAGCAGCGAATATATTTTTTAATCAAAACATAACAAAGAACAATATTGATTCATTTTAAATTGTTTAGAAATATTTTTGACCTTTTTCCTTCATTTTTTAACAATATTTCTTTTACTCTTATTTCTTTCAGTTTCTTTTGCTTTTTCATCATTTTCTCCGCCATATCATCAACTTCATATCTATAGTCACCATTACAATTATCTTAAAAATTTTATTTTCTATTTAAATAAAATTAAAAATTAAATCATAACTTTAGCTTGAGAGTAGATAAGTGAAAAAATTATTAACAACTTCTAACATCAGACTTTGACGAAGTAATAAATTATTGATTAAATTATAGTGTGAGAAAAAGGGGTGGGGGTGGGGGTGGGGGATAACCTCTACAATTTTTATCTTATATATCAAGATTGAATAAAAAAAACATGTTACCTCAAATCTTACCTTATAATATGTAGATTATAAATACGTAGATGATGAGTAAAGGTTACAAATTTTAATAATATCAAAATAGAAAATTTCCAATGAAATGGCCAATCGACATTCACTTTAACAAAAAAAAATTGAAATATATATTAGTATTAAATATTAATAAGAGCTAATGGACTGATATGAGTTCACCATAATTTAGAAAAATAAAATATAAAATAAAGAGAAATATATTATTTTATTTACATACTTAAACAAGAAATCAAGATGAATAAAATTATAATTAGTAAATAATAATTATAATACGTTTCAAACTAGAAAAAAAGAAGATAACTAGACAGGAAAAGATGAATAACCAGAAAGAATGAATTATGAACAAGAAATAGAGATTGTTGATAACAAAAGAAGAAAAAGAAGAGAAAAACAAAAAAAGAAATAAAATAGAAAAACATAAATAAATAATTTTTTTAAAAACCTTTTTTTTAAACGAAATAAATATATGAAAAATACGACGACTCCTCAATTTGGATAATTAAGTTTTACTTGCGCTTGTTTGCAAGTTGGTATAATTATTTGTGGCTTGTGAGATGGTTTAAGTTGACACATATAACGCTTGTTCGATCATTTTGAATTTTAGAAAAAAAAATTATCTATAACTTTTGATGGTTTATTTGATGTTATATAATTTCGGGGTATGAGTGATATGAATTTCAATGACCTCGAATGCATTTTGAAACACTTAAAAAATCAAAACTAGTAATTTAAGAGATGGTAATTTATCACGATGAAATATGTCATTAAATGGATTCATATTCATGATTTAAAGGTCCTTTTTTACAAATTTATATGATGAATTTCTATTTGTATGTATGTTTGACTTGTAACCCATAGTGTTTAGATGAGTTGCAGAGATCAATCTCTATCGTGACATAAAAATTGGGGAATTGATGACACCTATTCCATCCACCAATTTATAAGATGAACAAAATATATAAAAGCATAATGAATTATCAAATACACAAATATAATACTTAAAATAAAAATAAGAAATAATTTAACATTTTTTTAAAATAAAAAACATAGATGAAAATGCATAAATAGATAAGGCTCCCCTAAAGTAGGTTTCACTAGTACAATCCTCTATAAATCTAAAAATACAGTCTTAAACTTTATAATATTAAAAACGGAAGAGGGCCTAAAATATCCTTAAAGTATTGAAAATGGTATAAAATTGCCATCCATTCACCTATTGGCTCCATAATACCCTTCCCACTCACCTATTGGGTCCAAAATACCCTTGTCAGCCACCTTTTGGTTCAAAATTCACCACTTATTTAACGGTTTTATATTTAAACTATTTAAATATTTTTTTTAAATACGTGGCGCTCAACTATTGTTATAATTTAACTTATTAGTATAATTTATAAATCAATCCACTACCCACCCATTACTAATTATACCCACCAAATTAATAAACCCGTCACATTATTAATGCAACAACAGAAAAGCTACTGCCAATTGAGTGTTTTTAAAAATTTGAGACTAAAATATCTATTGAAGTAAATTATCATACATTCAAGTGTGTAAATAAAAATTACCGACAAATTTAAAAGTCTAACTATGTTCATCTTAATTATTCTTACGTCTCAATTATTTGATGTTACTTCATAGGTAACTTTTTTTTCAAAATAATATATTAAAGGTTTTGAAACAAATAATAAATATTTATAAAAGTATATTTTAAAAAAGTGCATGAATTAATTCGGGATTTATTAATTCTTTGCATTTAATCATAAATTTCTAATTCAATCTTAAAAGAGAATCCTATTGAAAGTGTCCTCCTAAATAAACGGCTCAACATAAATTTAATTGGAGCTTTGATTCGGACTCGAATAATTTTGGATGTCATTTTCAGGAATCTATAATTTCATCGTGTTTTAGTAGTGTTATGACGATTTTGATATAATAGTGTTGAATGCCTTGAATAGGACCCGTTACAACAGAAAGGACGGGGGTCTCGCTGCCCGGTCAGCGAGTCGGGGGTCCAGGGGGGCGACGCGCCCCCTGGCCTGGGGGTCCGGGGGGTGGGGGAGGGGGGGGGGGCGGAGACGCCCCCGGCCCGACGGTATACAATGTTGTTGTATTGGGCCCTTAATTATCTGTCAATTCTGTATGTTGGGCCCAAGCCTGTTAGGGCGTAGCTTAGCACTATATATAGACGCTAGGGCAAACCCTATTCTGTAATTTCTGTTCTTGCCTCTCCATAATAAAACTGCTCCCCCTCTTCCCGTGGACGTAGCCAATTTATTGGTGAACCACGTAAATCTGTTGTTTTGTTTTTCGCGTTTATATTTTCTCGTATTATATCGAATTCCGCATAACAAATTGGTATCAGAGCCTCTCGGTTAATCGGTGTTCTTGGAGAATTCGAGATGTCTGCTTTGAACATGAAAATCGACAAATTCACAGGGAGGAACAGTTTCAGTTTATGGCAGATCAAGATGCGGGCTTTGTTGAAACAACAAGGTTTCTGGGCGCCGTTGTCGAAAGACAAGAACGCCGTCGTTACTCCTGAGATGGCGATTCTGGAGGAAAAGGCGCACTCGACGATCATGCTGTGTCTCGCGGATGACGTCATCACGGAGGTCTCGGATGAAGAGACTGTTGCTGGTCTGTGGTTGAAGCTGGAGAGTTTGTACATGACAAAATCTTTAACAAACAAGCTGCTTCTGAAACAACGTCTATTCGATTTACGAATGGCTGAAGGTACACAACTCAGGGAACATTTAGAGCAATTGAATACTTTGTTATTAGAATTGCGTAATATCGATGTGAAGATCGAGGATGAAGATGCTGCCCTGATTCTGTTAGTATCTCTCCCAATGTCGTTTGAGAATTTTGTTCAATCGTTCATTGTTGGGAAAGATACTGTGTCGCTGGAAGAAGTCAGATCGGCCCTTCATAGCAGGGAATTACGGCATAAGGCTAATGGCACAAGTACGGACATACAACCTTCCGGTCTGTTCACCAGTAGCGGAAAGGGAAGGAAAAACAGCGGAAAGAAAAATAAGCCGATGTCGAAGGGTGCAAAGCCGGATGATGTCTGTAATTACTGCAAGGAGAAGGGACATTGGAAATTTGATTGTCCGAAGAAGAAGAAGCAATCGGAAAAAAAATCAGTTTCTGCTGCTGTTGCTGAAGGAGACACCAATTCTGAAGAAGACATTGCCCTAGTTTCGGATGAGCACACTCATCATTCAGATGTGTGGGTTCTCGATTCTGGGGCATCCTATCACATATGTCCTAGGAGAGAGTGGTTCACGACTTATGAGCAGGTAGACGGCGGCAGCATCTCGATGGCCAACAGTTCTGTCTGCAAGGTGGTTGGGACAGGCTCGATCAAGATAAGGACACAGGACGGTAGCTTCTGCACATTGAACGAGGTCAGGCACGTTCCATTGATGACGAAAAATCTGATATCTCTCAGTCTTTTGGACATCAAGGGATTCAGCTGGTCGGGAAAAGATGGAGTCTTGCGGGTCTGGAAGGGTTCAAATCTGATTCTGAAAGGTGTCATGCGTGGTACTTTGTATTTTCTACAAGGTTCCACTGTTACAGGTTCAGCCCATGTTGCATCGTCAGAAGTTCACAAGGAGGATATGACTAAGTTATGGCACATGAGACTTGGTCATATGGGTGAAAGAGGGATGCAAATTCTGTCAAAGGAGGATCTTCTTGCTGGTCATAAGGTTAAGAGCCTAGAGTTTTGTGAACATTGTGTATTTGGAAAACTACATCGCAACAAGTTTCCAAAGGCCATACACAGAACAAAAGGCACACTTGATTATATCCATTCTGATTGTTGGGGTCCATGCCGTGTTGAGTCTTTGGGAGGCTGCAGATTTTTTGTGTCCATTATTGATGACTACTCAAGGATGACTTGGGTGTACATGATGAAGCATAAAAGTGAAGCTTTCCAGAAGTTCAAGGAGTGGAAAATTTTGATGGAAAATCAAACAGGGAAGAAGATCAAGAGGTTGCAAACTGATAATGGGCTGGAATTCTGCTGGTCTGAATTTGATCAATTCTGTAAGGATGAAGGGATTGCTCGACATCGTACAGTCAGAAATACACCACAGCAGAACGGTGTAGCTGAGCGGATGAATCAAACACTTCTGGAGAGAGCAAGGTGCATGCTCTCTAATGCTGGGCTAGATAGAAGATTCTGGGCAGAAGCGGTTAGTACAGCTTGCTTCTTGATTAACCGCGGACCACATACAGGCATACAGTGCAAGACACCTATGGAGATGTGGTCAGGAAAAGCTGCTGATTATTCAAATCTGAAAGCTTTTGGTTGTACGGCTTACTATCACGTCAGTGAAGGTAAGTTAGAACCAAGAGCTAAAAAGGGAGTATTTGTGGGCTACGGAGATGGAGTGAAAGGTTTCAGAATCTGGTCTCCAGCAGAAAAGAGGGTTATTATGAGCAGGAACGTTGTCTTTGATGAAAGTTCTCTGCGTAGAACCATTGTGAAGCCTACAACTACGTCAGAAACTGGGAGTCTTGATAAACAGGTGGAGCTTCAAGTCATTCAGAATGAGAGCGATTTGAAAGAACCTGAAGAGGAGGATCAAGAGACACAGACAGAAACTGATATTCCAGAATCTATGCCATCATATATCCATCGGAGTATAGCTCAAGATCGGCCCAGGAGGGTTGGAGTTCGGCCACCTACGAGGTATGGTTTTGAGGACATGGTGGGTTATAGACTGCAGGTTGCTGAAGAGGTAGATACATCTGAGCCGTGTACTTACAAAGAAGCCATTTTAAGTCCTGATTCTGAAAAATGGTTTGCTGCTATGGGAGACGAGATGGAGTCCCTACACAAGAATCAGACATGGGATCTGGTCATACAGCCTTCGGGGAGAAAGATTATTACTTGCAAATGGGTTTTCAAGAAGAAGGAAGGGATATCACCAGCAGAAGGAGTCAAGTATAAAGCCAGGGTTGTTGCCAGAGGTTTCAACCAAAGAGAGGGAGTGGACTACAATGAGATCTTCTCACCAGTGGTCAGACATACTTCCATCCGAGTGTTACTAGCGATAGTTACACATCAGAATCTGGAGCTTGAACAACTTGATGTGAAGACAGCGTTTCTACATGTAGAGTTGGAGGAACAGATATACATGACTCAGCCGGATGGATTCCAAGTTCCAGGGAAGGAAAATCACGTCTGCAAGTTGAAGAAGTCCTTATATGGACTTAAGCAGTCTCCAAGGCAGTGGTACAAAAGGTTTGACAGCTATATGGTGAAGTTGGGTTATACTCGGAGCTCATATGATTGTTGTGTCTACTACAATAGGCTCAAGGATGATTCATTCATCTATCTGGTGCTTTATGTAGATGATATGCTGATAGCTGCAAAGAAGAAGTATGACATTCAGAAGCTGAAGGGTTTACTTAGTGCTGAGTTTGAGATGAAGGATCTGGGAGCCGCTCGAAAAATTCTAGGGATGGAGATCATTAGAGACAGAGAGAGAAGGAAACTTTTCTTGTCACAGAGAAGCTACATTCAGAAGGTCTTGGCGAGGTTCGGCATGTCTTCATCTAAGTCTATTGATACCCCAGTGCTTCCAATATCCATCTCACTGCCATGTTCGCTCCACAGTCAGAAGAAGAGAAAGAGTATATGTCACGAGTCCCTTATGCCAGTGCTATAGGAAGTTTGATGTATGCTATGGTCTGTACAAGGCCAGATTTAGTACATGCAGTTAGTGTAGTGAGCAGATTCATGGGACAACCAGGAAGAGAACATTGGCAGGCTGTGAAGAGAATTTTCCGGTACCTTAAAGGTACATCTGACGTTGGTCTCATTTATGGAGGTGATACTCAGTGCTTGGTTACTGGCTATTCTGATTCTGACTATGCTGGAGATGTTGACACAAGAAGATCGATGACTGGCTATGTGTTTACCCTTGGAGGATCTGTCGTCAGTTGGAAGGCAACTTTGCAACCTACAGTGACTTTGTCAACTACGGAAGCGGAGTACATGGCCTTGACAGAGGCTGCAAAAGAAGGGATTTGGCTGAAAGGGCTGGTTAGTGATCTTGGTCTGCATCATGATCAGGCTACGGTGTATTGTGACAGTTTGAGCGCAATTTGTCTAGCCAAGGATCAAGTCCATCATGAGAGAACCAAACATATTGACGTGAGGTATCATTTTCTGAGAAGTGAGAAGAGAATCAAGGTGAAGAAAGTAGGAACTGCTGATAATCCTGCTGATATGTTCACAAAGCCGGTTCCACAGAGCAAGTTTCAACACTGTTTGGACTTGCTCAACATCAGAAGCTGTTAATTGCCCTGCGGGGCAATTCTGAGGAAGAGGGGGAGGCTTGGCACTGTCATAGTGCATCTGAAGAATCTGTTTGGAGAATTCAAGTCAAGGTGGAGATTTGTTGAATGCCTTGAATAGGACCCGTTACAACAGAAAGGACGGGGGTCTCGCTGCCCGGTCAGCGAGTCGGGGGGTCTAGGGGGGCGACGCGCCCCCTGGCCTGGGGTCCGGGGGGGGGGGGGGCGGAGACGCCCCGGCCCGACGGTATACAATGTTGTTGTATTGAGCCCTTAATTATCTGTCAATTCTGTATGTTGGGCCCAAGCCTGTTAGGGCGTAGCTTAGCACTATATATAGACGCTAGGGCAAACCCTATTCTGTAATTTCTGTTCTTGCCTCTCCATAATAAAACTGCTCCCCCTCTTCCCGTGGACGTAGCCAATTTATTGGTGAACCACGTAAATCTGTTGTTTTGTTTTTCGCGTTTATATTTTCTCGTATTATATCGAATTCCGCATAACAAATAGTTGGATTATTAATTGGGTGGGGTTTAGTTAGTAATAAGTGGGTAGTGAGTTGGTTTATAAATGATACAAATAAATTAAATTATAACCAATAGTTGAGCATCAAGTATTTAAAAAAATATTTAAATAGTTTAAATTATCATTAAATAAGTGGTCAATTTTGAACTCAAAGGTGGATGACAAGGGTATTTTGGAGCCAATAGGTGGATGAAAAGGCCATCTTGGAGCCAATAAGTGGATGAAGGGTAATTTTGTACTTTTCAATACTTTAAGGATATTTTAGGCCGTTTTTCGTATTAAAAAAAGTAAAATAAAATAGCGTGACGATCGTTTTGATCGTTATGAACAAACTATTTGTAAAAAAAATCGAACGAAAAAACTTTTGAATTGAATAGTTGAAAATTTAGGCTAAACTTATCTGAGTAGTTAAATCTATTTTTAATTACATAATACCTTATAAATTATGGAATGATTATATGTATAAGCCTTCATACAAAGTGTGAACGAACAAGCGTGTATTTATGATTGTTTACAATGGTAAAGTATGTGATTGTTGATGTTGAACTTATGATCGTTTCTAAGTGTTATTCGAGGGGTGGTTATTTGTGGGTAATTAAAATTGTATGAGAAGAATCATTTGGAGTAGGTGATGCCGTGATGGTGGTTTTGTTTCCTTGTTTATGTTATAGGCTCACCAGTAGAAATAAGCTATTTTTCGATTACAATTGTCGACTATAAATGTGCAATTAATATATTAGATATTTTTTCGAATACTGTAATTTGCGAATTAAAATTTATATTTTTCTAAATTTTCATAATGTTACTCGATTATGATTTTGACTACTGAAGTGTAAATTTTTGTGAAATAAAATAAAAAAAATAGTTGACCAGTTACCGATTGCAGTAGTTGGAATGATATTTTAAAATATTACAATAGTTTTTAGTTTAAAATTAATTTTATTTTCCGGCTACTATAATCAATATTTTTAAAAATACTAACTCTTATATTTTTTTTAAAAAAAACTCTTTTATTAAATCAATATTGAGCTTAGGGGTGTGCACCGTTCAAGTTAATCGAAAAACAAAATCAAATCAAATCAAAATTTTATTTGGATCGGTTTTTGTTTTTTTCCGGATTGATTTTGGATTAGTAAATTACTTTGTTTGGTTTTTTGGTTTGATTTCCAATTAAAAAAAATAAAAATAAAAAAACCGAATTATATATACACACACACATAAGTTTAGAATTAAGTTGGAGTTAAACCACCTTTTTTTCTTTTTGGTTATTGCCTTTCACGATGATTACATTTATAGTTTATGCTTGGACATCTATAATAGGTATACTTACAAGTATTGTGTTTTAAATGGTTCTTATAATTTATTAGAAATCATATTTAAGGGATTCAATATTATTCCTTGGATCCGGCTCCCCTCCATTACCCCTTTCCTTTATTTCGTCAAGTGCACCCCTATATAAGCGCTACATATCTTATTTAAAGTTTAAAGGTCAAGATTATATGTCTAATCTTTACTGCTCGTCTTACTTCTGTGTTCATATTATCTTATTTTTCTTTAGTTATTATTAACTATAGTTACTTATTGTTATATGCCAAACAATTTGTTTCTTGTTTATATCGCAAATTTAAATTCAGTATTTTTAGAACTCGATGTTAGACACCATATAAAGTTTGTTTGTTTTATAGTATGTATGCTTTTCATGTATTAAGTTTTGATCAAGTCTTTGAATTAGCTTGGTGTCAAATTCTTTTTTTTCTTGCTACTTAATAACTACAAGTTTATTAGTGTCAAGCAAAAATATTATTTTCTGAGTCTATTCTATTAAATTTTGAATTAGTTTGACATAATAATCACATCATAGGAACCAAGTGTTGAAGTTCACTGAAAAACATTCATGTTTATTAGTTTAAGTAATTTTTTTCACGTTTATATCTTAAAAATTACATTAGAGATTTAGCCCTGTGATTAAAATAACTTACAATGTATAGTGTGTTATGTTATGAACACTTGAATAGTTGTGCTAATTGTTTTTCTTAAAACCATGTTCAAGTATTGTTTCTATCAACTACTTAAAACAATTTCTATGATTCCAATATGACTAAAAACATGCTCAATTTTTTTTAATTTGTTATGATTATACTTCTCTGTTTGGAACCCCTTTCTCATTGATCGAAGTTTAGTTTAATATTGAATATGTTACCATGCATGATATATTGCGTCGCCTTTTACTTGGTAAAATACATGTTTATACCTTAGTGTTTAGATTTTAGGTAAATGACTTATGCAAAAGGTTTACATTTTTGTTGAAACTTGCTATGAACTTCTAATTTTTATGGTCTAGAAACTTGTGGCAATAAGAATGTCAATATGTTTTTTTTTTAATCTATTTTTTTATGTGACAAAATATTTAAGATTCTCATTGTGACAAAATCTGAATTTCCAGTTTGAATAATGGAAATTTAGAAAAACTTTCATTATTTCCTTTCTAGGAGCCTATACCTTGGGTGGGACTAGCACTCAAAAATCATTGTTGCCCCAAGCGAATCCTTAACCTTGCTTACTTACTCAGCAGAAGATTTTAAGCATAAAGAATAGTCTAAATAAAGAACTTGTGAAATAAACTGAGAATGTCTTAAAAGAAACATTCAACTGGCCAAAATGGCTATACAAGTCTCATAGCAAAAGATCTGAAATACAAGGTTAAAAGACTCATAACTAACTGACTGACTATCTATGAAGTCTCTAAAACAACTAAGATGGATGTTGGGACAAACCCCACAACATCTTAATGAACTGAAAATAAGACTAAAGACAATAAATGGAGTCCTCCGGAATGCAAAGAGGCTCACCAACATACTCTGAACTGCTCACTTGATCAATGATGCGCCAGATGCTGATAAAAGTTACATGCGTCTGCATCATAAGATAATGCCGGCCAACTGGCATCAGTATATTGAATGTACGAGTATGAGAGTTGAAATGCTAAACATAACACAGGCTTGAAAAAAATATGAAAGAAATTGAAGAACTTACCTGGATTACTCAACATAACTGAATTCATGTTAATATAAAGAAGTTTAAAACAAGTGCAATATAAAGAAAAATTTAAAAAAATAATTTTCAACTCTGTGTATTTAGAAATACAATAACTCTCTGTGTATGCAAAAATACAATATGAACTCTGTTTGTATATGAAAATACAAATACATCTAATTCATATACAAAGTACTGATGTGAGAGTTTCTCTAACCGACAACCATCACATAAGAGTTATGGTGATGATACATCGATCTACCTCATGCTTCCAGCATATACTATACCCGGCCAAAGGTATAGGACCTGAATTGCCTAATGGATCAGTTGTCTAATGTGAAAAGGATTCATTTAAAAAGTATGACACTTTTCTACCCATGGTGGCTACATGGTTTTATGGAGACGTGAGTTATTTGAACTCATGCTCGTCCTCATTTCGGTGCTCAATATTACTCCCAAAATATATTGCCTCTTATGTTTTTAAAATATACTTCTTCTGTGATTTGAGAATAGTGCTCAAAACTTATCTCAAAGGTTATCTTGGAAATTTCAGTTTCCTGCTTGCTTCATTTAGAAAACTATTACTCTTTTCTGAAAACTAACCCGAAGGCTCTTCGGAAATCTCAGTTCTGTTCTTATTTAATGTGAAAATATTTTTATACCTCTTTGGGAATACTTAGTCCTCATATACTTCTTTGAACAAAAGTCTTCAACTTTACCCTGTACTGAACTCAAAACTTAAGTCTTAAAACGAAGTTAAAACGTTTGTAAAAGACTTCTGAAAACTTGAAATGAACCTCTCTTACTTGACTCGTGACTTCTCTTGACTTTGATCTTAACTGCTGTTGACTTTACTCTCAATTTATCTTGACTTGACTCTTAATTTCTATTGACTTGACTCTTAACTGATCTCAATTGACTCTGAATTGATCTTGACTTGACACTTAAGTGATCTTAACTTGACTCTAAACTGATCTTGACTTGAATCTTTACTGATCCTTGAATTGAATTATGGATTCAAGGATTATGATTTGTGATAGGAAAGACCTCATAATATTGAGGAAAAATTTTAGACAGAAAGAACAAGGTTCTTGAAGAATCTTGTATAAGAATTTGAAGAATCCTTGAAAACCCTAGTTTGAAGGTAAATGATCAAGAAAAACCATTCTTGAGATTCTTGAATTACTTTCTTGAAATCTCAAGAATTATGATATTCATTAGTAAAGATAAAAATATGATTGTTTGAACCTTTTATTAGTCAAAAAATTCGTTTAGGATTTTCTTGCAGGTAAGAAAACAAAAACAACCCTTTTTCATGTTTTCCCGTCGGTTAATTCGTAACAAAACTATATAGGTTACTAAAATAGTCATAACTTTGTACTTAAAAATTGGATTGATGAAAAATAGGTGGTGTTAGAAAGTATATTAAATTAACTTTCATTAGATATGTTATGGCTCACGTAACTCCTTATATTCTAAGAGATATGACCGTCTTAATTTTACCCAAGTAGAATCTTACATCAAAACTTAATCGATGAGGAAACTTCAAGAACACTTATTAAGAACTTAAATCCTTAAATTTCAAGAATAAAACTACGCTGAATAAATCATGATTGGTGTGTGGATTAATAAACTCAATACTATGGAAGCTCACATACCTCTTAGGGATCACCCCTTGACGAAATCCACAAGCGATTCTTGAACGTTCTTGACGAATCTTGAACTTTCTTCTCTTTTCTCCTCTTTTCTCTTCTCTCCAAGCCCTAGCTTGAAATACACTTTTCTAAACCGACTAAAATCTGACTTTACCCCAATCAAACTCCTAAAAATGAATTAATTAAGGAGAAAAAGGACAGATATACCCTCGAACTATCGTAAATGGTATGCAAATACCCTACGTCGTACTTTTGGGACATTGGTGCCCCTTTCGTCCAAAAACTAGAGCATATATACCCTTTATACTAGTGGATGTACACGTGTCATAATCTTCTCCACTGATTTGATAGTTATCGATGGATAAGATTGTGCCACATGTCCTTATTTAGTCTTCCATTAGAGTGAATGACATATATGCTCTAGTTTATGGACAACAAAGGCACCAATGTCCCAAAAGTATGACGGAAGGTATTTGAATACCATTTAGGATAGTTTGAGGGTATATTTGTCCTTTTTGTCTTAATTAAGTTGGGTAAAAAAAGACCAAACTACCCTTCTAAAATCCGGCTTTCAGACTTTCCTTATTCCAACAACCTAACTTTCAAAGGTTATAACTCACTCATACGACTCGGAATCGCACAAACTTGGTGGTGTTGGAATGATTATCCAAAGAGATTTCCAACTATATCTGGTAGTATATTTAACTTATTCTGAGATAGAAGTTATGGCCGTTTGAATTTGACCAAAACTCAACTTTTTTTATAACTTAAACAAATTTCCAGATTTGTTTGTTACTTCCAAAAATGGCTATATCTAGTTCTTAGCTTCTTACTCACTATCTAGAATTGTGATATGTTACAAGATCTTTGTTTGTGCAAGTTTTTCCTCAGATTCTTTATGAATTCAATTGTTTTGTAATCATTTTAGGTGACTAGATGTTTTCTAGAAGCATTTGCATTTGTTTGCATTATTTAACTGCTACTATAGTTTTGTCTCATGAGAACTCGTGTATTCAAAATGAAAATAATATCTAGATCGAAGATATAGTATACTTTACTCATTAGTATTACATGTTTAATGCTTGTCTGGGAGTTAAAACGGGTGAAAATTGAACGGTTAGCTTGTGTCAATTTCATGCAATAAATGTGTTAACTTGGGTATGCAAGTGTAATTTTATTCATTGTGCTTGTGATGTGTGATTGTCAATTAGATCTGGTACCACACCTAATGCATGCTAATAATTGACTCGGATATCATGTATATCACATGATATCTCTTAGTTGGCTTGGTACCACGCAATGTATGTATTTAATTGACTTGGATATCTTACCTGATATGTGATATCGATATGATTGACTGGGATACCATGCTGAGACAAGTTACTAATAGTTGACTCGGATACCATGCCTGGTATAATGTGATTGTTTATGTACGGGTTCCATGGGTGAACTATCACTCCCTCGTAATGTGATAGCTACATGTTGGTCCATGATGACAGGGAATTGTTCTTAGGTGTTGAAGAGGTTCTTGTAAAAGACCGGAGTATAGATTAAACATAGCAACTGATGTCTTAGGGATTCTTGGGCAGTCTTGGTTACTTGAAAAAATGTGTTGAGATCATTTGTGGGTTTGGCACATCATATGTGGTTGTTGAGTCAATGTGTTTTAGCAATATTTAGTGTATGTGGTTAACTAAGTTGGTCAAGGGTCAAGGTGTTGGCATGATAGCTTCAGGGAGAGTACTAACAGCTCAACATACTTAGTGGTAAACTTGGATTTAAGAATGGAAACAATAGAGAAATACCGGTGTTGGTAGAATAAGTGGTCTCAAAAATTCTTTATGTGATAGAAGGGTTATAATATGATCTAATTTAGGGTGGAATGACCTAAATGATGGAGTTGGTAGCGAAATGAGGTGAGGTGTCTTGAGATAGAGGGTATGAGTTCAAAGGTAGCATTACTTGATTATAAAAGTAATTATAGGGGTGGTGAGTGAGAAAATTGTTATAAGTGTATATCTGTGTTCATATTTCCTCGATTATTTACATGAAATTACGTGGTGGATTGAGATCGAATGATAATGTTTACTAGTACATGTTGTTTGTACTTATACTACTCTTTTTATGCCACTTATGATAATCTCAATGTAGAATCAGTGATTTTCTTAAACGAATATGAAGATGATCTCGACATTTTCTATCTCTCTTCTGTTATAGTAGAAGTTGTATCTTATTATTTTTAAATTGTGTATTCTCTTGGAAGCTCTTGTACTTAATTAGAATAGTTTTCTGAACGGTTCTTATATTTTTCTAAAGTACCTTAGTTTTAATCGAATTCAAGAGTATTTATATATCTAAAAGAGGGTGATTGGTTTATAATTGTTCACTTCCACATTACTTGTTTCGTATGGGGTGTAGGGATCTCGGATGGTCCAATGGTTTGAGTCACTACAATTTTGGTATCAAAGCCTGAATTACCAGTCTTTTAGTGCAAGAGCAAATGTCAAATACAATCTTGAGAATCGGTTTGTTGACTTCTTCATTTAATCTTCAGGGAGCTATTAAGCATTCTAGAAAGTTTTATCACTTCTTCGCTCCTTTTTTACAACCTATCACTTGTGATATGGACTAAGTGCACTTGATATCTCTAGATTCTTATTGTTATCTCAAACAATGTAAATTGGATGTCGTAGTCACGACTAAAAGGACAAAGTAATGAAAGTTGGAACCATTAAGGTTCCAATGTTTACCTAGCCTTAAAGGTCATGTAAATACATGGATTATTAGGTACTATTAATCTATGCTACATATAACTGTAACGAATATGATTTGATTTGGTGACAAAGCTTGATGATTATGATTAGTGTGTGGTATTGTCTGAATAAGTGCAAATGTATGATGTATAATTTGACTGTATTATTGTGAAGTGGTGGTTAAGGTACGATTGTAACTTGGTTATATGTGATAGGTTAGTGATAAAATGCTTAAGATTTCAACTAGAAAGTTTGTGTCAAATTGTGTGCATATATTTACCACTGGTAAAGGGACAAAATAGATTGCGACTGTATAAAAATTCCAATTTCAGTCAAGTCAAGATTGATTAAGAACCATGGGAAAATGAAATTCAGGTAAGATGGGGATAAAATGATGTTATAAAAACTTACGGAAGAAATCAAAGCCAAACAATTTCAGGATGAGCAATTGAACGAGCTACGGAACAAGGTGGTGTCTAGGGAGGCCCCTAGCACCACACTCAATACACGTGGGTTGTTCTATTTGGGGGGGGGGAGATTTTTGTCATACAAGTCGATGATTTGGTTTAGAATGTGTTGGAATAAATCCATGGTTTGTAGTACTCGATTTATCTAGGTATAAGCAAAATGTACCAGAACTTGAGACAAATTTGTTGGTGGCGTGGGATGAAGAGGGACTGGCGAAATATGTGTTTAAGTGTCAGAAATTGTCAGAAAGTAAAATATGAGCAGTAGAGGACAATATTATTAATCTAGGGATGCATATACCTGAGTGGAACTAGTAAAGGTTAGTCATGAACTTTGTACTGGGTCTTCCTAAGACTTTGTGGATGTACTATTCAATTAAGGTTATTGGGATTAGCTGTTATTGTTGTGTGAATTTATCATACAACAACAATTATCAGTCCAACATAGACATGACACCATTCCAGACACTTTTGGAGAGGGTACATAGATTTCCCATATGATGATTTAAGGTAGAAAATGCGAATCCCCTAGGAGTCGACTTGGTAAGAAAAGCCCAGGAAAAGGTGAGGGTTATCCAAACCAAGCTGTGAAAAGAGTATACAGATCACTAGGTAAAGTACATAATATTTTAGGTTGGTGAATATGTTTTATTGAAAGTGTCACCAATGTAAGGTGCGATGAGATTTGATAAAAAGGGTGAACTTAGCCCTCAGTGTTATAATCCATTTGGATCTTCTTGACAGTGTGGGGTGGATAGCTTATAAATTAGCATTGTCGTCCAATTTGTCTGGGTTCATTTACTTTTCCACATATCCATATTTAAGAGATATAATGTTTGTCAAAGTTCAATTGAAGCATTGTCTAGTTGAAGAAGCTATTTGAGAAATCGAGAAGGACAGGCTGGACAAGTACCCTCACCTTCTTGAGGATTTAGATACTAACCTTTTCTTGATTTAGCTCCCTTTTTATGTTAGATCATTACTGGATGAATGATGGATAAATTTATATCTATTGTAACGACCCTTTAAATCATTAAGGGAAAACTATTTGTAAAAGAAATTAGGTAACAAAATTACCAAATTGAAGATTTAAAATTTTTTGACTAGGCTTAACAGAATAGTTTGACTTGTATTTAATTGCATAATACCTTGTATATATTGTCGGAAGATTGCATGCATAGGACTTTGACATAGAGTCTGGGCGAGTAAACGTGTTGAGAACCTATATACCATAACTAATTAATGGTACTCATCAACAGAATTGTTAGTTAGTTATATGGAATCTTTTAGAGTAGTTAGATATGTAACTATATATATACGTTTACAAAGAGATGTTAAGGATATATAAAAATACTTTTTGATAAGAGAGGGTTCACATGTTTTCTATTTTCTCTCTACAACTTTCATAATTATGCTTCTTGCTTCCATTAATGGAGTCTTTCAACATGGTATCAGAGCTTTAGGAACTTTCAGGTGAATAGATCGATAAGGTCATCACAGATCTCAATCTTGCTCATTACTTGATGTGTGTATATTGAGTGGTTTATGTATCTTGAAGTGTGGATTCATCATAAATGGAATCACAGAGGTTACTTAGAATCAACCAGTTGTAGTACAAACAGTAGATCACAATCATCCCCTTTACATTCATCCATCATATACTCAAGGTTCATCTCTTATCTCGATCCAACTTGTAGGTTCTGAAAATTATTCTCTATGGAGCAAGTCCTTGAAACTGGTTTTACTTAGAAATAATAAGCTAGGTTTTTTACTAGGAACATGTAGAAAGGATAAATATCCTGCGCCTATGCATGATCTGTGGGAAAGATCTAATGCAATTGTTCTTGGTTGGATCATGAATTCTGTGTCTAAGGACTTAGTTAGCACTGTAATATATGGGTCAGATGCTGTATCTAGCTATTTCTCTCGGTTAAGAGAGATATGGGATGAACTGGAGACTCTCATTCCTTCTGCATCTTGTTCTTTCCCTGAGTCTAAATAATTTAGTGAATATTTTCAATTACACAAATTATGGCAGTTCCTAATGGGATTAAATGAGTCTTATGCACATACTAAGTCTCAAGTGTTAATCCCTGAAAGATTCCTTCAAGAAGGCCATAGTTTCCTCGTTAGATCTTATTATTGATTTAATAGGCAGAAATTTCTTTTCGGTGCCAATTATGAATCAGAATTATGCAATGATATTGAATGTGGTAAGTCAAAGACTAAATGGTGGTTACATGGGTTCTTTCTCTAATGACACATCATCAGAAACTGCTCTTATGAGCAATAGAATTCAATCTTATGCTGGTAGTAATAGTGGCCACTCAACTGGACTAGGAAGTAGTCAGAGTTTCTCTTATGGTAATGGTAATAATGGAGGATTCAGGCAGAGGTATTTTTATAGATGGCCTGGTCAAAATAATGGAAGATCTATTGTTTATTGTGATTTTGTTATATCAGAGGTCATACAAGAGAAACATGCTATAAACTGCATGGTTATCCCGAGAGAAAAGGAGGAGGACCATTTTCTTAAGCTCATAATGTTGCTGCTGATGGTGGAACTCAGATTCCTAATACTGGTTCATCTGAATCTTTTGGTAACATGGGTAATGCTTCAGGTGTACATGGCCAGTCATTGTTCACCCCTGAATAATATTCTCTAATTCTTTATATGCTTAACGAGGGCAAAGACGTGGATAATGTAGTCAATGTTGCTACTACTAGCACATCAGGTACACTCACAACCTTCATGCCTTCTATGAGTAGTTGTAATTGGATTATTGATATTGGCGCATCAAATCACATGGTTCATCATCTAGATTTATTGACTAAGTGTACAAGTTCTGGTAGTAAAATTCACAACAAAGTTAACTTACCTACTGGTGGTCAAGCTTTAATAAGTCATATTGGTACATCATTAGTTCTCAAGGATAAAGTAGTAGATGATGTTCTGTTTATTCCAGAGTTCAAGTACAATCTTTTGTCAGTATCACAATTGACAAAGCAACTCAACTGCGCTGTGGTATTTTTCCCTGACTTTTGTGTATTTCAGGATCTCTTCAATGGGAGGGTCCTGGGGATTGGTAAAGAAGATCAAGGTCTATATTTTCTTACTTCAGACATTAAACCAAGATCAGTTTCTACTGCTGCATGCTCTTTCTCATGTAATAGTTAAAATAGCAATCTTCATAACGCCCATAGTTCCGCTATTTTTACTTCCTCTTTGTCTACAAGTTTATGTTCGACTGGACTTTGACATAAGAGACTGGTACATGCCCCTCTGAAAGTTCTTAATAGAATAAAGTGTACTCATAATATCTCTTTGAAAGATTTTAGTTGTATTGTATGTTCACTTACTAAACAACCAATGTTACCATATCTATATAGTTTGTCTACATCTGAGTCTATGATATTGTACATGCTGATGTATGGGGTCCTTACAGAGTTCAAAATTATGATGGCAAGAGGTATTTCTTAACTTTGGTAGATGATTTATCCAGATACACTTAGATATTTTTAATGCATAATAAGGCTGATTCCTTGTTATACTGAAGAATTTTGTGTGTATGATAAAAACTCAGTTTGGGGTAAGTATAGAATGTGTGAGGTCAGATAATGGTTCAGAGTTTATTAATCTCAAGTAGCTGATATGTTCAAGGAGTATGGAATATTACAACAAAGTTCTTGTGTTTACTCTCCTCAACAGAATGGTTTTGTTGAGCGAAAACACAGGTCTATTCTTGATATGGCTCGATCATTGAGGTTTCATACAGGTGTTCCTTTGAAATTATGGGATTTCTGTGTGTCTATAGCAGTGTATATATTAAATAGACTGCCTACCGTGGTTTACAAGGTTTCTCTCCTTTTGAAAAACTTTATGGTCAACCTCCTACACTTCACCATATGAGAGTGTTTGGCTCTCTATGCTATGCTACTAATCCAAGACATCTAGATACGTTTTCTCCTAGAGCTATTCCTGCTGTACATATGAGATATTCTTCATCTCAAAAAGAATATATCTTGTATGATTTGAGTCTCTAAACTTTCTTTGTCAGCAGAGGTACTATTTTTAAGGAAGATGTATTTCCTTTCAAAGATCTAAAGTCCTTTCCTACTGCTTCTTTTCCAGTTCTTACTATGACTGATGATTCTGTCCATCAGTCTTCTTCTATTGCATTAGATGTTCCTACAACTACTTCTGGTCCTCATGAACAACGCCAAGTTAGTGAACGTGTCCCAGATACTGCACTAAGAAGGTCTACAAGAGTCACAAAGCCTCTTGTTTGGTTAGACAATTATATTACTCCCAGTGCCAAGTCTGCTTGTCTATATCGTATATCTCACTATGTTTTATACTCTAGATTGTCTCCTTCACACAGAGCTTCCCTTGCTGCTTTTTTTGCATTATTTGAACCTAATTCTTATGTAGAGACATGTAAGGTTTCTCATTTGGTGGATGCAATGAAGGCTGAGATTACTGCCCTTGAGGATAATTGTACTTTGTCTGTTTGCCTCTTCCTCCTGGTAGAGTAACTATTGGGTGTAAGTGCGCTTTTAAAATCAAATATCAAGCCTTAGGAGAGGTTGATAGGTACAAGGCTAGGTTAGTTTTGAAAGGGTACAATCAACAAGAGGAATTGTATTATTGTGAGACCTTTTCACCTGTGGAAAAAATGGTCACAGTAAGGTCTGCGGTAGATCTTGCTGATTCATATGGTTGGTTCTTGTTTCCAATGGATGTGCACAATGCGTTTTTTCAAGGTGATCTTTTTGAAGAAGTTTACATGCAGGTTGCGATGGGTTTGCCAACTCAGAGGAGAATTATATGGTTTTCAAACTTCATAAATCCTTATATGGTCTAAAACAAGCTCCAAGACAGTGGAACTTGAAACTGACTGAAGCACTGATTAAGATGGGTTTTCGTCAATCTCATTATGACTATTCATGGTTCACAAAAAAGTAGGACAAGAGCTTATTGTTATTCTTGTAAATATATGGGTTTGAAAACATATGGTTTTCAAACTTCATAAATCCTTATATGGTCTAAAACAAGATCCAAGACAGTGGAACTTGAAATGACTGAAGCACTGATTAAGATGGGGTTTTGTCAATCTCATTATGACTATTCATTATTCACAAAAAAGTAGGACAAAAGCTTATTGTTATTCTTGTATACGTTGATGATCTTTTGATCACTGGAAGCAGTCTTAGTCTTATCCAACAAACCAGGAAAGATCTGCAAAATAGATTCAAGATGAAAGATCTTGGAGGTTTGAAGTATTTTCTTGGTATAGAGTTTTCCAGGATTGCTGATAGTATTCTCATGAATCAAAGAAAGTATGCACTAGGACTTGATTCTGAAATAGGACTACCAGGGTGAAAACCTATGGCTACTCCATTAGAATTTAATCACAATTTAACTTCTAATGTGTTTGATAAGCACAGGCATAAAAAGCAATGCTGAAGACAAACTACTTGAGGACTATAGTAAATATCAAAGGTTAATATGGAGGTTGTTATATTCGACTATGACCAGACCTGATATATCATTTATGGTGCAAGTTCTGAGTCAATATATGCATGCACCAAAACAATCCCACATGGAAGCAGCATGAAGAGTGGTAAGATATGTAAAAGGAACAACAGGGCTTGGGCTGTTTATGCCAAATAAAAAGGAGTCTAAACTTGTAGTTTTTTGTGACTTTGACTGAGGGCTTGTGTAGAGACCAGAAAAGCAGTTACTGGATACATAATAAAGTTTGGAGATGCTGTGATTTCTTGGAAATAAAAGAAGCAAAGCACTGTATCAAGGAGTTCTGCTGAATCATAGTTTAGAGGTATGGCCACCACAGTAATAGAAATCAGAATGCCTGTGAAATTGTTCTATGATAGTAAAGCTACTATTCAAATAGCAGATCATCCAATTTTTCGTGAGAGAACTAAGCCCTTTGATATGGCCTGTCACTTTGTAAGGAGAAAATCTTAATGGGACAGATTCAAACTCAGCATATAGGGACCAATTATCAGGAAGCAGATTTACTCACTTAAGGGTTGTGTAAACCTTAACATTAAGCTTTGGTTGGCAACCTTAGAATGAAAAAAATAATTTCCAATTCTTTATTTGATTTATTTGTTACCTATAAATCTGCCAAAGAAATATGGGATAGTTTGGAAAAGAAATATGGTGCTGATGATGTAGGAAAGAAAAAATATGTTGTCGGTTAATGGATTAAATTTCAAATGGTTGTTAATAAGCCAATAATGGAACAAGTTCACGAATATGAGAACTGGGCTGCTGATGTCTCAACGAGGAAATGAAGATATGTGAGATACTTCAGGCTAATGTTTTACTTGAAAAATTTTCAACATCTTGGAGTGATTATAGAAATCAATTAAAACATAAGAAAAAAAATTTAACCCTCCGAAAACTTATTAGTCACATGAGGACTGAAGAGGCGAACCAACTCAAAGATAAGATGGAAGAACTTTCTCTTAATTCTTCTAAAGCTAATTTTGTTGAATCTTCTGGTACTGTTGTGAAAGACAGGTTTAAAGGCAAACAAAATAAAGTCTCGAAAAAGGAACTTATATAGAAGAAAAATCAATTCAACAAGCTAAAGAGTCAAATTCAAAAATTTAAGGGCTCTTATTTTGTTTGTGAAAAAGTTGATCACAGAGCTGGCAGGTGCTATCAAAGAAAAGGGCAAGACTTAAAGAAGGAAGGACAAAGTGATGTCCAAGTCAATCTTGTTGAGGGTAATGAAGTGATTGCTGCTGTAATGTTGAGGCAAATCTGGTGGCAAATAAAATTGACCAGGTGGTAGACACAGGCGCCTCAATGCATTTTTGTGCCAATAAAGAGTTATTCCATGACTTTGAGGAGTCTGCTGATGAAGAATGTGTATATATGGGTAACTCCACTACTGCTATAGTAATGGGAAAAGGAATTTTACTTAAATTAACTTCTGGAAAGACATTATCCTTGAACAATGTTTTGTATGTTCCCTTCCTCCGTAGAAACTTAGTTTCCGGAGCACTTCTCAACAAAGTAGGCCTTAAACTTGTTTTTGAAGCTGATAAAATAATTATTTCTAGCGGAGGAGACTTTGTTGGGAAGGGATATCTTAGTGGAGGATTATTTGTACTGAACATTGTTCAAGAGACTGTCAATAATGAAAGTATTTCAAATTATGCTTATATTGTTGAGTCTATTAATTTGTGTCATGGTAGACTAGGTCATGTCAAAACTGCTTCTATTAGAAAATGGAATTAATTTCTATGATAAAAACTGATGATTTTTCTAAATGTCATGTGTGTGTAGAAGCAAAGCATGCCAAGAAACCTTTAAAATCTGTTATTAGTAGAAAGTCTGAATCACTTGAACTAATACATTCAGATTTAGTAGATTTTAGGAACACTGTTAGCAAAGGTGGAAAAAAGTATTACATTACTTTTGTTGATGACTTTTCTAGATACACTACGGTATATCTTCTTAAGTCTAAAATGAGGCTGAAAGCATGTTTTTGAAATTCAAAACAGAAGTAAAAAATCAATTAGATAGGAAAATCTAGAGGTTTAGATCTGATAGGGGTGGTGAATATAGTACTGAAACTCTAGAAGACTTTTGTGAGAAAAATGGTATTATACATGAGGTTAGTGCTCCATATACTCCCCAACAAAATGGTGTAGCCGAACGGAAAAATAGAACCCTTAAAGAAATTATGAACTCTATGCTTTTAAGCTGTGTCTACCTCACAATATGTGGGGAGAAGCAATGTTTTCTTCATGTTATATTCTTAATAGAGTCCCGCATAAGAAGTTAGACAAGATCTCATATGAGGTGTGGAAAGGGTTTGCTCCTAACTTGAAAAATCTGAAAGTATGGGGGTGTTTGGCTAAGGTTGGTATACCTGATTTTAAATGAGTAAATGTTGGTTCTAAGACTTTTGATACTATCTTTATTGGATATGCTCAAAATAGTGCTGCATATAGATTTATGTCTCTAAATGATCATTCTATTTGTGAATCTAGAGATGCGGAATTTTTTGAGCATATTTTTCCTTTGAAAAACAATGTGTCGAGTGATGTGCAAAATAATTCTTCTACGTCTATGTCTATTAATTCTCATGTTGTACCTTCTTCTAGAGTTATTTCTAATGAGCATGAAAATGAACTTAGAAGGAGTAAGAGACGTAGAATTGAGACAAGTTTTGGTCCCGATTTTATCACTACTTTCTTAACTGAAATTTTTTATATTAATATTTTAAATGACGAATTAGTGTCTATCTATTTAATAGAAGAAGACCCTAAGACTTATGATGAAGCAATGAGATCAATAGATATTATATTTTGGAAAGTGGTTATTTAAAGCGAATTAGACTCTATAGTTTCTAATTACACTTGGGACTTGTATGATTTACCTGAAGGTTGTAAGCCCATAAGTAGCAAATGGATATTTAAGAAAAAATTGAGACATGATGGTACAATTGATAAATATAAGGCTAGACTTGTGATAGGGGTTTTAACCAAAAGAAAGGTGTTGATTACTTTGATACTTATTCTCCTATGACTAAAATAGCAACCATTAGAACTCTTATTGCTTTAGCCGCTATTCATGATTTAGTGGTACATCAAATGGATGTTAAAACTACACTTCTAAATGGTGATTTAGAGGAAGAGATCTATATGACTCAACCTGAGGGTTTTGTGGTTACATGACAAGAGGATAAAATATGCAAACTGAGAAAGTCCTTGTATGGACTAAAACAAGCACCTAAGTAATGGTATGAAAAATTTAATAACACGTTGGTGGATAATGACTTTGTTGTAAATTCATCTGATACATGTGTTTATTCAGAGATGATAGGTTCAGATTGTGTAATTATATGTTTATATGTAGATGACATGTTAATCTTTGGTCCTAATGTGAATGTTATTAATGAGACTAAGATTTTTTTGTCTTCTAAATTTGAAATGAAAGACCTTGGTGAAGTTGATGTGATTTTGGGAGTTAAAATCAAAAGAACTCCTAATGATTTCTCTTTGTGTCAGTCTCATTACATTGAAAAGATGTTTGAAAAGCTTGATTGTTTTGATATAGTTCCAGTTAGAACTCCTTATGATCCTAACATACACTTGAAGAAGAATAAAGAATCTGGTGTTTCTCAAACTGAATATGCTAAAATAATTGCGAGTGTAATGTTTCTCATGAACTATACTCGGCCTGATATAGCTTATGTTGTTAGTATATTGAGTAGATATACTCATAATTCCAGTAGTGAACACTGGAATAATCTTCATCGGTGGCTAAGGTATTTGAGAGGTACTATGAATTAGTGTTTGCATTTTAACAAATTTCCTGCTGTTTTAGAAGGTTTTTGTGATGCAAACTTGGTAGCTGACAATGATGAAGTTAGCTCCACCAATGACTATGTGTTTACTTTGGGTGCAGGTGCTATTTCGTGAAAGTCTTCCAAACAGACTTGTATAGCACATTCTACCATGGAATCAGAATTCATTGCTCTCGAGTTGGCAGCGTAAGAAGCTGAGTGGCTGAGAAATTTTTTGGCAGATATACCTTTGTGGGAAAGACAAACTTCACCAGTTTCTCTTTATTGTGACTCACAGGCAGCAATTGGAATCGCTAAAAATAGTGTGTACAATGGAAAAAAGAGACACATTCGCATTAGACATGGTGCAGTTAAACAATTGTTGAAACAAAGTGTTATTTCCTTGGAATATGTAAGGTTCGAAAGAATTTGGCAGATCCTATGAACAAGGGCTTGACAATGAAAATAATCCTAGAAACGTCGAGGGGGATAGGGCTAAAGCCCATTGATTGAGGTAATGTGGTTGGGCCTCAATATACACCACATTTTTCATCCTATGGCGTGAGACAATATTTTATAAGGTTGAGTTTATTTTGCTCTTAATGATTCTATAGCCGTAAGGTGGTCTATTTGAGATAGAGTTGATGGAGTCACCTACGTGAGTATAAAGGTGTGGTCGCCTTTTATGAAAGACTTGGGTCGTCTTTCTAGAGCACTCATAAGACCCAAGGTGTGTGTGCATGACCATAAAAGTACTTTTTTTGTATCGCGGAGGTTGCTTAAAATTTAAGGATATTGTATGTGTTATGAGGGTCTCAATTCATATCTGCTCAGTTCAAGAGTACTTCACTTTGTGGATAATAAGTTGTTGCCTCATAACACTACGTGTCAATTCAAATTGAAAGATATTGACACTTAAGTACATGTTCCTTCCTTTTGTTCAAAATTTGTTCTTACCCTTTACTTTGTCTTTGTATTAGTGGGGGATTGTTGAGTTAATTAATGTTGAGTTAATTACTCTAACTTTATTAACTAAATGTAATGCAACAAGACAAATGCAAATTACGTTTCAAATGAGAAGATACATCCTTCCAAAAACCAAAGTGATGTAATGACCTTTAATGTCATTAACCTTGGCAGTACGTTTTTGAAAATTAAACTCTTCTATTTTTCAACTCCCTCTCTTGCAATCCTGTATAAGAAGAGGCTTTGGGGAACATATTAAATACACTACCAACATAAATAAAAAGAAGAGAAAAACATTTTCCTCCCTCTTCTTATCCTTAGAATATTTTTTGGGCAATTGATTTGAGCAACCTCCAAACTCTTAGCCACGAGTGCACGTGTTTGAGAGAACTGTGAAACCTTGGGGAGCGAGGCTGCAGCGATTTGCACCGGAGTCGAGCCGAAATCCCTTTCAAGGTAGTGGCTTGCCACGACACAGTTTTTGTGATAATCTCTTTACTACTTTATAATTCCAATCTAATATCAATATTTTAGTATTTTCCCTAACAAAATCAACCAAATAACTACCTCACAATCTTGCGGAAATGATTGATCCACTACAAATACCAATTGCTCGTTCTTAACTCAAAACATACACAATAGAAGTAACAAAAAAAAACAAAAAAACAAGAATGAGTAAGAAACATATACACAACATCTTAAAGTGCTCCGATTCGATAATTATCACATGCTCTACTCATTTTTAAGCTAATGTCAACAACAATATATATAAATCAAGTACATATACTTCAACATCACACTCAAAATTAAGATAAGAGTAGCGAAGTCACTTTTAAATATATGGTACTACCTGTTGGGCTTTGTGGAGGCTTGTGAGCCGGCCCAACCCATTACTGAAACCCTAGGTTAACCATTTGGTTTTCTTATAAATATGATCCTTGTATTTGTAATTCTTGAGCAGCACAAGTGAAATAAAATCCTCCTGTTACAGTCGTGGAGTAGGGAAACCGAACCACGTTAAATTCTTGTGTGTCCCGTTTGCGTTCCGTTTCTCTTTTCTCTAGATTATTTGTGTGTGTTGTGTGTTTAATTCCCAACAATTGGTATCAGAGCGAGGTTTCAACAACACTGTAACACAAACTGTGAGAAATTGTCACCTAGGGTTCTTGTGTGAAGAACTGTGTGCAAGGAGTGTGCCGCCGCCGTTCGCAAGCTACAGCCGTGCAAGACGCCGAGGATCTGGAACCGCCATTCGCGAGCAGCAGCCGCCGCGAACCAGGCAGCCCAGATCGAAGGAGATCTGCCGCAGATCGTAACCCAGCGAGGGAGAAAGCCGCGCAGCAGTAGCGAGGCAGAGAACGCCGCTGCCGTCCAGTGGCCGCCGCGTCGAGGAGCCTCAGATCCAGCCGCGAGCGTCCAGATCGTGAGCATCGTCCAAATCGCCGCCCGCTGTCAGAAAACGCCGTTAAGGGAATTGCCGAAGATCTGAAATTAGTTGTACCGAGTATCTCATTTAGTCCTTTGAGATGGCAGAAGATGGGAAGTTCCGAATTGAGAAGTTCGATGGTACAGATTTCAGTTGGT
Source organism: Solanum chilense (assembly GCA_032847665.1). Lineage (NCBI taxonomy): Eukaryota > Viridiplantae > Streptophyta > Magnoliopsida > Solanales > Solanaceae > Solanum > Solanum chilense. The sequence goes on from CM064963.1 coordinate 85,627,210, forward strand.
GGAAGATGCAGATTGAAGATTTGCTGGTTCAGAAAGATTTGGACGTAGTGTTGGGTGACAAGCCAGGAAAATTGTCTGATACAGAGTGGGCAGGTTTGGATCGGAAAGCTATGTCAGTTATCCAACTCTCGTTGACCAAGAATGTTGCTTTCAACATTCTTAAGGAGAAGACAGCGAAAGGCATCTTGGAAGCCTTGTCTAACATGTACGAGAAGCCATCTGCAGCAAACAAAATTTTTCTGATTAGAGAGTTGGTGAACACAAAGATGAAGGAAGGCAGTTCAGTTACCGAGCACATCAACTCATTGAATTCGATCTTAGCCAGACTTTTGTCAGTTGGCATTAAGTTCGATGATGAAGTTCAAGCTTTACTACTGTTATCATCATTGCCTGACAGTTGGTCCGGAACGGTTACAACAGTTGCCAGTTCAGTGGGACCTAATGGATTCACCTTTGAGAATATTCGTGATCTCGTTCTTGGCGAGGATGTCAGAAGAAGGAGTTTTGGAGAATCATCAGGTGATATGCTAAACGTCGTCAGAGGCAGAGGAAATAACAGAGGTAGTGGGAGCAGGAACCGAAGAATGAGTCAGTCGAAGGCTCGGGATGGCTCAGGTGTAACATGTTGGAACTGCAAGGAGGTGGGGCATTTCAGGAATCAATGCCAGAAAGACAAACAAGTCAACATTGCAAAAGACAGCGCCGACGAGGATTTGTTTATCTGTTGCGCGGAGAGCAATGTGGATTCCTGGGTCATGGATTCTGGTGCTTCTTTTCACGCTACCCACAGCAGTGAAGCACTGCAGAATCTGGTTATTGGAGACTTTGGAAAGGTAAGGCTTGCAGACGATAGAGCTCTTGATGTTACGGGCATGGGTGACATGGTGCTGAAGACGCCAGTCGGTTTCTGGACCTTGAAGGATGTCAGAGTTGTTCCAAGCTTGACGAAAAGTTTGATTTCTGTTAGGCAGTTGGATGAACAGGGACATCATGTGAAGTTCGGAAATGGGCAGTGGAAGGTCGTGAGGGGCAATCTTGTCATGGCTCGTGGAACAAAAAGAGGATCGTTGTATATTGTCGGATTACCGTCTGAGGGAGTGACCGTCCCAGTTCAGAAGAAAAACAAAGTCCGGTTCACAGAATCTCGTGGGCAGAAGAAGGTTGTCTTTGCAAGAAAGAAACCCAGAGCCACAGGTCAGATTCAGGATGAACGAGCAAGGAAAGGTTCAGGAAGACCAGTCAGAGGCGTTTGTGGCAGTGGGAGCACCGGCCGTGCTTCAGCCAAGGCTCCTAGAAGACAGTGGGTCAAGAGAACCAGTATTCCAGCTGTTGATACGTCTCCAGAAAATATCTTGCTGAGTATGGAGAGTGTTTGTTCTCAGGGAGTTCTAGGATCCGGCAGTTTGTGTCTCAAGTGGGAGCCGGTAGGGACCGAGGACGAGTCAAGGGCAGTTTCAGCCGTGACTGATGTGTTGAAGCTTCGGGGAGCTTCAACGGGCCTTTCAGTTGACTGATGAGAAGGCCGCTGTAGCAGGAGAGAGTTGAAAAAGATTACTAGACATACAAGTGTTCTAAGTGGATGACAGTTGAAATTCTTCAAGCCTCCAAGTGGGAGATTGTTGGGCTTTGTGGAGGCTTGTGAGCCGGCCCAACCCATTACTGAAACCCTAGGTTAACCATTTGGTTTTCTTATAAATATGATCCTTGTATTTGTAATTCTTGAGCAGCACAAGTGAAATAAAATCCTCCTGTTACAGTCGTGGAGTAGGGAAACCGAACCACGTTAAATTCTTGTGTGTCCCGTTTGCGTTCCGTTTCTCTTTTCTCTAGATTATTTGTGTGTGTTGTGTGTTTAATTCCCAACACTACCCAATGTAGAACAAATCCTACATCATGTGAATATTCAAAGTAATCCTTTATAGGTATTTACCTTTTTTTACTTTCTCAATTTTCAATGTCCTTATGCATGAGTTGCAAAGTAAAAACACATGAATTTTTTCCATCGGATCAAATCTCATCACAAACAATAATAAACATTTCAAAGTAACGAAGATATCAATCGACATGCCTGCTTTACCAATAGGGTTTCACACTTATATATATGTTTTTTTATTTTATTTTTTTGAATTAATTTGTTTGTCTATTTTAAAATTTTCTTATATATCCAAAAATTGTGTTTAAAAATACTACAAAATAATGGTAATTGACAACCTAAAATTTACACAAAAAATTGATTGCTTATAAAAAAATTTCGATTGATTTATAAAATTAATCTATTTGTCACATAAAATGAGACAAAAAGAAGTAATATTTATTATTTTAATTTGAAAATTAGGTACAAAGTATTATAAATCTCAATTATTAACAATATATTAATACTTGAAATTCTATTTGTGCTACATATACTGGGACAAGGGAAGTGACATAAATTATTTAAAAAATACGTAAAAGGTATTAAAATTTACAACAATTAACAATTTAAAATATTTTAAAATTATATCAAAATTTAATTGACTCTCTAAATATTATCTATATCACATAAAGTGAGACAAAAAATAATAGATATTGGATTATGCTAGCACGAGCACTTGTATCTATTATATCAATAATATTGAGATAAAATATATAAAGTGATAAACACCATATTAATTAAGTTATTAATTTCCATCTTATACTTTTATCCATTATAACTCACAGTAAATAAACATTTCAAAAGTATTATTTACTGCATAAATTATCTCTATAATATAATTTTAACGTAAATTGAACGTGAACCAAACGAAAAGAGTCAAAAATAAGTTGAAAAATATATCCAGTCAAAAGTATTATTTACTTCATTTTTTTTAGAATTCTTCGTTATTGATAACCTCCCTCATTTTTTTTCTTTTCATTATCCTTTCTTTTTCTCGTTTAGAGTTACATACATATATATATTAGCACTTTTATTTTAATTTTTGTTAAATAATTAGATTCAAATGCAGAGTTTAATACGAAAACAAGACTTGAATGATAATATTAAACATGTTATGATATCGTGTATAATTTTTATGAATTTATGGTCTTAAATATGCTATACAATTTATATGTATCTTGTGATTTTGGATATGCTTTTAAATTTTTTATAGCTATAAAATTTCTTATTAGAACAAAGTTTATAACTAAATAATTATATATGGCACGTGTTATTTTCTAATGAACTAATAAAAAAATGTCATATAAATTATCGATAAAAATAGTAAACTGATCCAAATTCACATTTGAAAATTTTCACTTTAACAACCACAAAATGGATATTGGACATGGGGTGGAAACCAATAGAAAGTATAATAATTAGACAGCCTTGAAAAATCTAATTAATCAGTCAATAATGGATCCTGCCGTGAAAAATGGATAAAGTTATTTTCCAACATTACCTTAATTAATAATCAGTTTTATTTCACTTTATTTTTAATATAAAAAATGAAAAATAAATAAATAATAAGTTACCGACACCCTTTTACACTTTTTTTTAAAAAAGAATAAATAATTTAACTAAAAAGAATAGTCTCATGATCCATGAATCTTGATCATATAATTCCAAAATTTTATTGACTTTATGAAAACAAAAGGAGGCTACCAAACTTTTTTTTTTTTTAACCTTATTCTTTATAAAGGACGACATTTACTAATATTAAACAAGACACATAGAACTTTTATTGACTAGAGTCATGTTTTAGATATTAAAGGTATTTCTTAATTCATAAAAAAAAAACTTTATATTATTTTTTATACGTAAATTTGTTTTATTTTTTTATAAATATATTTCTTATAACTATAATATGATAGTTCACAAAATTATCCTATCACTTATTGTAATAGTTATTACAAATATATAAGTTAAGACAACAATTAGTTAAATGAAATAATAATAAAGATGGTATATAAATAATGCAAATTTAACTATACATAGCTGTGACAGTGTGTCATAATTAATAAGTCTATATGACTATATATAATAATTTATGATATGATATCTCTATCTACATAACCTCCAAGAAACCATAGGTAAATCGATTACAATTGAAAATTTTAATCGAACAATAATATAATGAGTCCTATGAGCAATAATGTGGACTAACTAATAATATGATTCAAAACCAACTATATCGCAAAGCCACACTTAAAGAGAAATAATCAATATTTATTTACTATGGTCGATAATGACATTTAATAGATACAAGTCAAGTTAATTCTTGCCAACTCATTGGCGATATAAATAAATCAAGCTAACTCATGGTCAAATAAAAATTTTGTGCGTTATATTTTAAGGTAATTTCAAATCCATCATGCTGATTTATTAGGTGAATCATAGATCCAAGAGAAATTCACGGGGTTTACCAATTCTCAAAAGACTATTTTTCCTTTTGAATTGCAAGGCCGCCCCAAGTGTTGAGATGTCAATGAGGCAGTGCAGATGTGAGGTGGGACAGATTTAAGGCTATATGAGGCGCATTTAAGGTTGTGTGAAACGGTCCAAGAGCAATTCATTAGGGTCATCAATTCATTTCTCGAATACTATATTTTTTTACAGGTTTACCATACAGGCTTAAAAAACATAATTTCAATCATGACTTATTAGTTGAAACGACAACAATAAACCAATATAGTCCTAAAAATTGATTTGGAAGGGTAGAGTGTACACAAATTTTATCACTATCTCGATTAGATAGAGACACTATTTCTGAATGACCCTCAACTCAAGTAATGAACAACAAAAGTAATGAGGTATATAAAATAATAAGTAAAACATAACATAATATTTCAAAAAGGAGCAACAACCATAATCAACTAATGTGATAACTGAAGCCCTATATAAATAATGAAGAATAACAAAAGTTGTATGATAGGACAACTTCGAGATAGATGCTACGTCTACTACTGGAAAAAAAATAATTGGGGACTTGGAAAGTTGAAGTTGCATTATGTACAGTCTAGTTTAATCACCTCTCCAAATGCAATACTTCTTTGGTCTATCTCTATCTCTCCTAAAATTCATCATGACCAATCTTGCACACATCCTCATTGCCTTGAATATTAGAGATACTAAAATTGTATCTTTTAGGGATGATATGTGTATTTAGTTTCACTTTCATGTCATCCTCACGTGACACGTCACCGACATGCACGCTAGCTAGGTATTAGTTGAAATTCTCTAAAAATCACCATTTCATAAATAGAGGTGCATTAATCGTTTCTCAAGATTTTAAAATATGGTTAAAGTTACTAAATGATATTTCAAGACAATAATTCGCTTATGTAGTAAAATTATGCTTAAAATCTTCGCTTTGAAATCAAGTTTAAATAATCTCAATTTTCAGGTAAATTGTATGCATATACATAGTAATTTTTTTTTTAAAATAATGTAGAACAAAATCAAAATATTAGAACTTGATGCAAGCTTTTCTACACACAAATAAAGTTTTATTAAATTCTCTGTGTAATTCTTGTTTATTTGATAAAGGTAATTAGTATTACATTATTTAGATTCTAGCAAATGCAATTGTCATGATGCCACTAACAACCAAGTAACAAAGGGAAACAACATAATTGCAACACTTATTGTGTGATATAATATAAGAGAGCATAGGTTAAACGCAAAGCTCCTATAAGCATTGCACTGATATTAAGGATTTTAAAGACATAAAAACTAATATTATAGAAAAATTGTACATACAAATCTAACTTTTTATAGATGAACTACTTGACCATCGATTGAACTACCTTTATATAGTTACTATCACAAATGAACAAATAATAAAATGTTTTTTTAATTAAATTCGATAAAAATTCGTTGAGCTAACTATATACACTACAATAAAAATAATTTTATCGGCATTAAATATTGACATTAATAAAGAGTGTTAAAGCCTTTACCGTTATTAGTTAAGTGTCATTATAATCAATGTCGCTAAAGACTTTAGAGACATATATAAAGAGTGACAATTGCCGCTAAAAAATAGATATTCAGCGGCATTTAATAATTGTCGGTAATGATCATTTTTGTTGTAGTGATGTATATATATATATATATATATATATATATATATATATATATATATATATATATATATATATATATATATATATATATATATATATCTTGTTTTATTATTAGAGAAGGAACTATTGAGTCATTATGTAATTACTTTATGGGAAAAGGGTCTGATATACCCCTCGTTATAAAAGTGACTCATATATGCCCTTACCGTTATACAAACGGCTCACATATACCCCTGCCGTTACAAAATGGCTCACATATACCCTTCATTTAACGGATGTTAAAAAATCAGTTTTATATTTATATTTATTACTTCTAATTTTTTATAAAAATGATTTAGGGGTACATATGATTCTTCTATCAAAGATCCAGGTATATTTTAATTTTTTTCATACATAAATTATTTTTTGACTTCTTTTATTATAATTATTTGAGTTTCTTATTCTTATTTTGTTTTTTTCTTTCATTCCTTAGTTTAAAGAAAAAAAATCAAACTATTTTTTTTTGTATTGTAATTTAATTTCGTATTCGAAGAAAAAATTTGGTCATCTACAATAAGTTTTACAAGAATATTAGTGAAACATAAATAAATTTGATTATCAAAATAATAATTATAATTTTGAAACAAAAAAAGTCAAAAAAAAATGTTCGAAATTTACTCATATGAGATTATATTTTTTAGAAAAAAAAAAAATTTAGATTAAAATTATTTTTTTTCATTTCCGTTAGAGGAAAAAGGTATATGTGAGCCATTTATTTACAAGCAGGGGTATATATGAGCCACTTTCATAACAATGGGTATATCGGCTCTAAATGACAAAGTTGAGGGGTATATCAGACCATTTTCCCTTACTTTATTGGGTAAACTCAGGGCGGAGCTACCTTGGTACAAGGTGGTTTATCCGGACCCCCTTCGACGAAAAATTATATTATTTATATATAGTAGATGTTGAATCCCCTTTGACTACTTTGTGTGTTTATTTTTATGAATTTTGAACCCCCTTATTGAAAATTCTGGCTCCGCCACTGAGTAAACTAGGAAAATGGAAATTCTAACTGAATATCGATCTGCATCATCTGTCAGTGGTAGAGCAACAATCAATCAAGGGGTTTCAATTTGTTAGAAATAACACCATAACAATAATATATTTAGTATAATTTTACAAATACTAGTGATTAAGGATGGTACATACACAAATTTTATTTTTATTTTTGTGAAGGTAGTTGTTCTTGATAGACCCTCAATTCAAACAAACCATTTGAAAGCAAGTTTTAAAACTACTAACTTTCAAGGGTCATATGTTCTCATTAAGCTAAACGTGTATCATGTCAGATCATTTCTTTCCAATATTTTTTCGATCTATCTTTAATTTACTTTTTCTCAAATTTACCATATATAATTAACCTCTCGCATCTCCTTTTGAAGACATTTTTGCATCTCCTTTTTGCATGCATGAACTATCTCAATCTCATTTCGATCCGCATCTTATCTACCTCAATAGCTACTCTAACATTATCTTGAATATCTTCGCTCCTAATTATACTCCGTCTTACTATGCTACATATACATTTCAATATCTTTATTTTCGCTACTTTCATTTTCTAGACGTGAGAATTCTTAATCGGACAATAATCCGCTTGTACAATTCATATTGCACATACTTGCAAAGTAACATAAACATTAATTAACTAGAAAAAGACTGCAATTGGGACATTCTGGTCCTACATTTTAGGCTGTACAATAAAAACGTGTTTTAATCTGAAATACTAAAAACAGCCCTCCAAAATAACTAGAAAAGACAGCACCTTAAATTTTGTACGTTAATTAATTAATCTCGAAAGGTAATGTTATTGTCGCTTTTCGTACTTCTAATAATTATAACACTAACTACTAAGGGTGTGATTTGTACGATTAAAAATGTCTTCTTGTTTTTTATTTCTTTTCATGAACGTAGTTTTTTTTCTTTCATTTTTTGTGTTTGATGTATAAACACAAAGAATAATATCTTAAAAAAAGTAAACTTATATAATCTAGAAAAATGTCATAAAATGTGAGGGTGGGGTTGGTGTGTGTTGGCAGGGACGGATCAACGTAATTGGGATCTAAAGCGAAATTTAATTCGCAGCCTAAAATATAAATAAACTTTATATACGTATTTATTCAAAAATTATTTTTCTTACACTATTTAAATGAAAATTATCAGTATATAATATTGTTTAGTTTTTTAGTTTTAGGTAAGATTTTATCAACTCAACATTGAAAAAAGTCATTTCAGTGAGACAATTATTATATGAATTGTTAACATAATGACACAAGTAATAAGTTGACAAATATTAAAATTTGACTCAAGAAATTGATGACTTGGTATAACTTATTTTAATATGCTTGTAGTAATGCTTGAAACTAAAATTTAAAAAGAAATTAAAAAAAATTGTAATGCACTATTTGTTAACACTTTTCACTATTAATTCTTATTTTTTACAAAATACGAAAGAGGTTAAAGAGGATGAGATGATATATTTAAAAAAAATACTTTTTGTCATAAATAATTAATTTTTCAATAAAATTTTTAACACATTATTTATTTTTGATAAAAATTTGAGGCTCCCGAAATCTGGGGCCTAAGGCAAAAGCCTTATTTTCAATAGCATAGAGCCGGCCCTATGTGTTGGACCTATGGTGGTGTGATAATGGGGTGTTTAGGGCATCTTCAATCCTACTCTCTATTTTACTCTCCAAATATAGAATTTTTTATTTTTTCAGACAACCAACTCCAACAAAATTCTCTATTTTACTTTCAAAAAAGAAATCTTTTTTTGTCTCCTCAATATTATATTATTATTTCTATTTTTCATTCTTATTTTCTTATTTCATAATATAAACTCCTTATTTATTTTTCCAATAATTACGTTATATAATTTTCATGTGATGCAACATTTTATTTTTTCAAATTTTTTTATTTAATATAAAATGATATTTTATTTTAAATTTTTAAATAACATAAATTTGAAGAAAATATGCTATAACATACAAATTAATGGACAAATTCTAATAAGATTGAAATACAATTACATAAGCACTCAATTTTTGAAATTATAATGTTGCTTCTATAATGCTTTATTAATGCATATGAAGTTCAAAATGAGCATTATCGTCCTTATTTTTTTTATGTATAACTAAAAATTGTTCAAATCGGAGATTTTCATCTACCATTTTCGTCGTTGGAATTGAAACCTTTACGACATCTTGAATTGGTGCATTAAGATCATGTTTACCCTCAATTATCATGTTGTGCAGTATAATACATGTAGTTATTATTCATGTAGCACTTCATTTCCTCAAAAATGTGACTGTCCTATAATAATTGCAAATCATGATTGTAAAACTCCGAATGTACGTTCAACATCTTTTCGGTATGATTCTTGCTTCATTCCGAATTTATTATTATGTTATGTATTGTATTTTATCTTGTATTTAAATTATGATGTTATGTATTGTATTGTTATGTTGTATTTAAATTATCATATTATGTATTTTATTTTTAAATTAAAATTTTCATCTTATCATTTTAATTGTGTTTATTCTTAATAGTGAAAATTAATAATAAATCAAATTATATCATTTATGAAAATTAGAAAAAATTAAAATACTATTAATTCGGGATGAAAGTACAATATATTAAATAATATACTTTTTAAAATATTATATTACATTTGAAAAGAAGTATGAATATTAAAATATTTAATTAATGATATTATATGTAAAATAATATATTAATTATAAAGTAATAAAAATAATAATAAAATATTCAAAAAGTAAAATAGAGAGTGAATAGTAGTTCTCCAAATTCGGAGAACTATTATTCACCTCTCTATATTTGAAGAATAGAGAGTGACATAGAGATGGATTGGAGTGTCCCTTTTCTATTTTACTCTCCAAATATAGAGAATGGAGAGTAAAATAGAGGTGGATTGGAGATGGTCTTAGGAGGATATAAAGTATATGTGAAATATGTCATTCGATGTAGCTAGCGAAGTCATTTTTTTAAATTTTTCTAGATAAATATTTCCTCTGAATACGCGCTAACTTATTTCTTGATTAACATATTTTTACATTATTTAGGCATCCTCGTTTGTAATATTATCTTGGAGTGTATTACAAACTTTGAGGTGATCAGAAAACACTAATTCTCTCTAACTCTTATTTTCTTCATGCTTGTTAGGTAATAGACCTTACGTATTTCATTAGGATTTATAAGGTAAAACTAACTTCGTTAATTACATTTATTTCTAATGATATTTTTTATATTTAAAAGAAGACCACTAGATATTGTTTACTGGTAAATTTGCTAAAAAAAAAAAAAAAACCTCAAACATCAGAGTCAGTTTTTATAAGGCCATGAAGGAAAAATGATTTTACGGTGATATTTTTTCTTCAAGAAATGAAAACTTAAAAATATTTTTATTTTTAAATTATCCTTGACTAGATGCACAAGGTTTTAATGATTAAAGTATGTCATATTGTTGGAAAATTTTTGGGTTAGGGTCACTCATAAGTGGTATTAATTAACCTATAATTTATTAGTTTGTCCTTTTCTTATCCACTAGCCTATAATGTATAAATACAATATTATCTGTGTTACAAGAATAATGATTTTTCAATCATAATATGAATGCTAAGCCTAATTATACAAGAATAATTTTTTTTATATTATGTTTCTAATTTCTAATATCCTCATTTCCTAACCTTTCAATTTTTTGCTTGTAGTGCGCTTTCATATAATTTTAAAGTTAAGTTAAATTACATTAATTTAATATATTTTTTTAAAAAAAATAGATATTAAAAAAAATACTGTAGAATTGTCATTTTATATATATCAATATGATAAAAAGATATACTATAAAATATTAGTCAAAATTCTTATTATTTATTTTAAAAAAGAAAACTATACATAATAATTAAAAGTGAATGGGAAAGTATTTAAAAAGTGCAACAATTCATAAATTTCAATTACATTCATATAAGTTGGTATAAAATAAATAGATTCATAATTGAAACATTTATTAATTATCTTTTGTCACCTAACTCTGACACCTAATAAGTCATTACACTCGCTTTGCAAACCCTCTATACTAAACATAGTAGAATGCATATTAAGTAGATATATACTAATAAGTAATAGACTCATACTATATCAATTAGGGTTGTGATAAAATGGTAATCTAAATCAAATATTTTAAATTTTAATTTTCTTGAGAATGAAATTATTTTTGTTATGAAGTATTTTTATATGACTACTTTATTTATTTTGAAACTAGAACATATTCAATATCTTTTACTTTGAGTTTTATAGGTCCTTTACATATATTTGTGTCTTTAATATTAGAATGTGTTGAATGGACCCAAGATTAGGTCGACAATGAGACCTAACAAAAATAAAATGGGCTACTTTCAAATATTGTATATAATAAAGTAATTAGCTTATAACAAATATACTCATGTTCTATTTGCATAAGAAATAGTCAAAAGTTACGGTTCGTCAAAAGTCATAAAGCATAGACTGGTTATAGAATAAAGTTTATTTATATATGAATTATACATTGACGGTATATTTTGATACACTCGATTAACTGAATATAATTTAACTATACATGAAGTATATATTGAATATATATGAAGTATATATTGACTATCAATCTCGACCAACTCAAAATTACTTCTAAATTGTCTCAAATTTAGATATGGAATCATCTCGATGTTTCGAGTCTTTTAGTGTATAATTCGTGAAATAATTAAGGTTTGAGGTAGATTAATCTTTTTTTTAAAGAAAGAAAAGAAAAGAATTAAGAAAAAACAAGAAGAAGAAGTAGAAGAATAATACGAAGATGAAGACGAACCAAATTTTGCGTAATTTTCGGGTACATTTGTATAATTCAGTTACTTTTGTATAAACTCAAAATAACAAATTTATACAATTACAGACATCAGAAATGTAAACAATTATGCAAATTATATTATACAAATTCTGAATTATACAAAAGTTATACAAATAATATTATACAATTCCAAATTATCTAAATGTACGAATTATACAAAACTAAAAAACTGAGCAACATAATTATAGCTAAATATTAATTGAGGATTTTCAATTAAGGCAAACTATAGCTATATATACGTGAACTAACTAACTCATCTATAGTTACTTATATGTGTAAATTTCCCTAATAAATGACTTATTTAAGTGGTCTACTTTTTTATACAAGAAGTATAACATGTTGTCTAATTTATCCAAATAAAAGTGGTATAAGTCTTTATTACAATGAGGCCTAACTAAAATAGATATCCGCTCATATGGATCGCAATTAGAGATTGATGGTAAATAGTGTTAGATAATTTAAGCCCATTTTTTATTGAACCGTTTAAATAGTCTATAAAATATGAATTGAAAGAGTGATTTTAAATATAAATAATATTTGGGATTATACCTATATTTTATCCATTAAAATATGTGTATATTATGGGTAAACTACCGGTCAAATATGGGTATTGCAAGTTTTCTTCAAATTTTCAAAAAATTTTGTGTTATCAAGTTGTAGAAGTTATTTTTCAAAACTTTAATGTATGGGTCCCTATTAATATTTCAACTCTCAACCTCCACCCACGCTTCCCAAAAAAATAAATTAAAGTTCATTTTTAAAAAATATTTTGAACTTCAAAATTTCATTTTTTCACCTCTACCCTCGACCCCGTCCCCCACCCACCCCTGAACAGCCCCCTCACCCCCACCCTCCAAAAAATAAAAATTTGAGTTTATTTTTAGAGAATGTTTTCAACTTCAAAAATTTATTTTTCATTCCTATCATCGTCACCCCCGTCATCTCCATCCCCACTCCCACCCAAAAAAAATTAAGTTTATTTTTTTTTAAATATGTTCAACTTCAAATATTTATTTTTTCACCCTATCCTGAACCCACCCCACCCCTTACTCCAAACCAACCCACACTCTTCAAAAATATTAAGTTTGTGTAAAAAAGATTTTTAATTGCAATTTTTTTTCATCCTACCCTGGACCCCCCCTCCCTGCTAGCCCCCCCCCCCCCCCCCAACCCCGAAATTTTTTTAAAGTTTTTTTTTTTTGCTTTTATAATAAAATAAAACTAAATGAAGCATTTTCAACATATTTCATAAAAAAGACTAAAATATTTTCTCCTTATTGAATTCTTTAAGTAAACAACTATTTATTCATGAAATATGGGTAAACTAGTATTTTACCCAACCTATTTATTACCCAACCTATTTTTACCCATATCAAATATGGGCGGGTTGAATGATTACCCATTTTATGTTTACCCATTTTCAACCCACCCACATCTGACCCAACTCGCCCATTTGCCACCACTAATTGTAAAGTATAAAAGTCATATACATTGTGAAAATTATACGGAAAAATAGTAAACTAGTTAAAATAAAATAAAATTATTTAGTAGAAATATCCATACTTTATAAATATTAGTAATAATGTCATAAGTGTCATTTTTTAAAAACTTTATGTAGTTCAATTTTCTTCCTACTTTATCTCCCTTACACATTTTTAATTAATTCTATATATCTTCTTCTTTTTTTTTTTTTTTAAAAAAAACCCCTTCTCTGTCAATCTCTCATATTTATCTTTTCAAATTCTTAATTCTCTCTCTCATATTTATCTTTTCTGATTTTCCTTTAACATTCAAGTTGTCAATATTTCTATGTCATATATTTTTTTATTTTTTTTTATCACAAATTGGATCAACAAGAATTCCTTTGATTAATGTATCCCTAATCTTTTCAAATTTTTTTTTTCTGATTTTGTTTTTTAAATCTTAAATACTATTGTTTGTATTTTTCAATCTCCGTTAGGGTTTACTCTCCAATATTTGAATTTAAGAGGCTTACTGAAGGTATCTATCTTAATCAAACAATTTCTAGTGATTTTTCATTCTTTAATTTATTTATTACTCAAGAAATAACAGATAATGTAGGATCCGTTGTTAAAATGAGGGAAGAGAGAGAGAGTCAGAACATTTACAAGACCCAATTCGTGTGCAAAATCTTCCTCAAATTCAGAATGAAAATGTAGAATCTTCGTCTACTCATGGGAATCTTGAAAAAGACGACGAAGACTGAATAGTTGTCGAATAATTTTCTATTAGTTTGCTTTGTATTTATAGTTCTTTTTTAGAATTTAGTATTCCTTCTCAATTTGTATTCAAATCACTATGTATGCTATCAATTTGTTTATTAAAAATTCATGTTGCATAATTTATGAATCTTGTATTTATCCAAAAGTATGTCAACTAGTTATATATTTTATTTGTAGGAAGAACAATTTTCTATTAATTTATTTGTATTTGTATTCGAGTACAAATAATATACATATTGGAATGAACAATTAAGAAGAAGAAACAAGATTCGGATGAGAAAAATAAATACACAATGAAAAAAATATACGAATACAAATATGTTTCTTAAATAGCTACATATTTATTTGACATATATATTGGAATGAAAACAAACTAATAAAAGATACAAGTTTCATTATACAAAATACAACATGAAAACTATAATGAATAAAAATATAAATGGTATACATATTGGAATAAATATGATTTAAGCAAGGATCCAAAATTTTGAAAAATAAAACAAATACACTATGAGAAAAGTATGTCAAATTACAAATAAAAATATAGGTGTTCAAATTTCTAAACTAAAAAAATTTAAATTTAATTTACAAAACTATAATGCATTATCATAAAGTTTCACAACAATAATTAGTGAGAATTAGATATTAAATTTTTTGATTCTAATGATTTTCATAACAATAATTAGTGAAAAATTGATATTGAAAATTTTATAGATGTGGTACTTCTTTAATTATGTGATTTTCATAACAATAATTAGTAAGAATTGAATATTTCACTACAAGAAAAGACATATATTTACAAAATTCATTGTAGCTAAATATGAAATTTTTCGTGGTAAACACTTTAGCTATATTATTTTCTTTCGTAGCATTCGTAGCAAAATATAACGTGGCTAATAGTTTAACTATAGACTTTACATATTACGTGGCTGAGAATTTATATCTATTGCCCTAAAAAATATGTGTTATAGTTGCATTGGAATAAAATGTTGCCACGAAAAACATACTTATAGCAAGTAATTTATTCTTGTGCCATGATAAACAAAATTTGTAGCTATATTCATATATTGTTACCACACAATATTGTATTGTAGCAAAAAAGTTAATTTATTTGTCACACATACTTGGATCTTATGGCTAGTGCTATAGCTTAGTCTCGTGACAATAATGCTCATATTTAGCTATGAAATAAAATATTTAAAGCTATAAATTTAAGTACTTGCCACAAATATTTCATATTGTAACTGAGAATCGATACAAATAGCCATAAAATATATAGCATTGAAGCAAAATAAATATTCATTTGCTACGAAAAGTATTTTTTTTAACTATGCTTTTGGAACGTGGCAATTATAATAAATATTTAGAGCTACAAATTCAAAATCTTGTAGCTAAACTTCACAGTTTTTTGCTAAAGATTATAAATTGTAGCAAAAAAAAAAAAATTCTTCATTTTCTACGAAAATAAAAATGTGAAAACATGTTATCATTTGCGTGGCAGTTTTGTATGTTTAGCTACAAATTTATATATTTTATAGCAACTATTGGAAATTTTGACACACTAGTAATTCATTATTTATGTATGTGCACATTTATTTTAACATGAAAATTATAAATAATGATACCATAATATCTTAAATGGGGTAATAAATATAAATATAATGTATTCAAAAAAATAATAAAAGATAAACAATGTCATTCAAAATAGTGGAACAATATTCTACTCAAACATATAAAAGGTACTTTTAAAAGAGAAAAAAATAATTGTCCATCTCTCCATCACTTAGGTGCTTTGCACCAAAAGTTGCAATAACAATGAAAAATTGAATTAAAAAAAGTACAACAAAATATTTACTTTTAAAAAAATTTAAATGTGAATTTAAATATTTTCTTTAGAAAAAATCACATAGTATCAAAACACTAATATAAAAAGATAATATAACTTTGAGCTGCCATCATCATTTGAAATTTTTCTTTCCATCTTTTCGTCAACTCTTTTAACTTATTTCTTTCTTCATTTCTTCAATTTGTTCCTTCGCTTCCCTTTTAACTTCTTCCACACGCTCATTTGATTCTTTCTATGTTGATTCTAGTTGTTTTATGAGTTGTACCTTTGTTATTCTACCGCCAAAATATTCGCTAATACTTTTTCCCGGACCGTATGCACGAAGATATTCATTTTTTTGTGTTCCAAGTACTTTTTCGAAGATATCATCACCATTTAAAGAAAATTCTCCTTTTTATTGTTGTTTTTTTAAATTTATCAAATTGATCCTACAATTAAAGTAAATGAATAAAGATATATGCAAATATATATATATATATATATATATATATATATATATATATATATATATATATATATATATATATATTTATATATATATATATATATATATGCAAAATTTAGATAATCTAGAATAATTGTTCAAAGTTTATCTACATATTATAATATTTACCATTTCATGTCTAAGTTTTTCATAACTTTTTGTTCCAATATATAGAGGTAAAAAACGTTTCGATCTATTTGTCTTGTTTTGCAAACTTTTCTTCTAAGAAAAATATTTATGAAAAACAAATAATTATTAGTTTATATAATAAATTAAAAAATTACTATAGCAAATAATAATTGTAAATTATAAATTAATTTTTATTTAATTAACTGAAAATCAGCATCACCCCAAAGGTTGACCAAATATTTCCATTCATCTGCACCAAAATTTTTGGGTATACTCCTCAAGCGAAGTTGATAAGTTGTTTTTGAATCAAAATACTTTCTTTTCAGTTTGTGTCTATAGTCTTTGTAGAGATCACTCATATGACCAAAAATTGCGTCTCTTTTTCCGTCAGACACATCAAAATTGAATTTTTTTCTAACGAAGATATATGCACATATTTATGATCATATGTTTTAATAACTGTCAATTCATATCAAGTTCACACAAATGATTTTCTTACCAAAATAATATCCCACATATGATCGATTTTGTCTGTAATGACCCGAAAGGTCATTTTAAAATAAAATTTGATTATTCTTTTAACTTGAGTTAGTTAATTAATGAGTAATTGTAGATAATTGACTTAATTAATAATTAATGGGCTAAAGTGATAATTTATTTAACACCTTATAATATTTAATCCATATTTATCAAAAATAAGTTACTAGGGTTTGTCACATATAATACATAATTATTTTAATCAGATAAAATAAAGAAAAAGAGAGAAGGGACGAAAACTTACCTGACCAGACGAATGGCGGAGGAAAGGAGAACAAACTGCATCATCGTAAGGACAATTCTTTTTTATGTTCTCTTAGGCATGCATAAATTGTTCCTCATAGTGCATACTCTATCATATATATATATATATATATATATATATATATATATATATATATATATATATATATATATATATATATATATATATATATATATATATATATATATATATATATATATATATATATATATAGTGCTTGTGTGGTATAGGCTGAACCGAAAATAGTTCGAGAATTGAAAGTGAAATTATTGAAGGAAAGGCTAGATATGGAACGAATTTAGTAATATTTTACATCTATTAGATTGGTAGAAATGTGTGATTTATTTGGGTAACGTCTTTTCGGTAAATATGATGTGTTCTAGTGGTGGATCTAACAGTCTTTCACGATGTGGTACTAGTGTTTTATGAAAACAGATACGTTGATTGTCAAGTGCTAATACTGACTATTTAAGGAATTATCAATTTTATCACATGCTCATAGAGTAAGATTTGATGTTGCATTCAAATTTGAGAAACCAACTAGCTTGTTACTATGAATGAATTGGTTAAGCGTATGTATAAGGAAGATTTTAATGGTGGATTGTTGATGTGGTATCAATGTGTTAAGTTGAGAAGTTTATTCCGAATGTTCTAAAAAAGGACCGATAATTTCATTTTAATGTCCGAGAAAATGGATAGATATCAGAATGACAAGCTTATGGGTAAAAGAAGTCCAAAAACATATACTTGTGGAAAGGTAATTGAAGATGTTAGTAAGAAAGTGCATATAAGATTGGTTTAGTCCTTTGATTTTGGTTCGTATAACTAGCTTTATCGTGTCATATTGATGAAAAGATTGACTTCGTGGGGATGACAAGAGCTAACTAAGCATGATACTATAAGAGTTTGTGATGAATTATGATCGGAATACAACTATATGATAAGTTTTGTTGGTGAAAATACTTTTTGTACGGTAACGATGACTTTAGAATGTCCAAGGTATGGTTCACTGCTATTTTCTAAGTAGTGTGGTTGTATGATAAGTTTATGAAGAGTTGGGATGTCACTCGAATGGAATTGAAAGGAGCTAAAGTTATAATTAAAAATAGTGGAATGTAGTTTAACATTCAGATAGAGAAGAGCGCAAGGATATTTACTTTGATTGCAAGAGCTAAGGAGGTATTTTTAGAGGGGTTGAGAATTGGGTTCAGAGACACATGATTTCATCCGTTTTACGTTGATATGGTAATAGTGTCACGGGTTTATCAAATTGGTTAAAAAAAAACAATCGAATAAGATCTGAAAAATGAGTGTATATACGTTCAACTTGAGTGTGATGATAAGTTTATTCGGGGTTTTGAATTCGGTAATGAGTATGATTGAATTTTGTTTTTGAGAAAAATATGATAAGATTGATGGAGAGGCAATCAATGATAAGCTAAGATACGTGAATTCATAAAAATCTTCAAGGTATGAGCTAATAGTGATGGATAAAGGAATTAAGTTACACAATTGGATTCAAAATTCAAGTTTTTCATGGTGAGTTTAGGTTTGTAGTAGTGTGTTTTGTCAATGTATGAATTGGTACAGTGAGAAATGATCAATCGCATTGAGTATGAAGCATTTAGAAGGACTTAAAAATTTCAAGTAGTAAATTTGGTTACTTTTGATTGTCATACTTAAAAGGGGTTTCACGTAATGTTTTGATTTACAGGATAAGGTAAAAAAAAAATTATATATCATGAATTGTTGGTAAAAGGATAAGATTGGTAAGTAAGTCAGCGAAAGAAAAAAAAATAGAATGGTGTGTTGAAGGGTTCAAGATTTTAGAATTTTATGTCATGGAAAAGAAAAATCTACGAAAAGTGAAGGAATAAGACCTCTCGTATTAACCCTCGGTTTGTAGTTGAAGAATTTATTGATTTTTTTTTCTTTTTTTGCTTATGAGGTTAGATATGACTATGAGATGTAAAATAGTTCAATACAGACTGTTATGATGTGTTACATAGACATTTAATATTGAGTAGAGGTTATGAGCTTATAGTATACTGAATTATTGGAGTGATAAAAATTTTCTTAGGTGTTGGTACAAGCTGTATGATGGTTTTGAATATTAGTTGCAATTTGGTATATGAAAAAAAATAATACGTGGAGTTGACATTGAGTGTGATTCAGTTGTTGTATCTCTATGATAAAGAACTTTTAGATTTGAAATTACTGTTATGAGCCTTGGGTGTGACCTGTATTTGTCATGAAATGCTTAAATGGAAAGAGATAAAGCCATAGTTCAAATTTTTAGAGGCAATAATGTGTTTGCTAAGAAGACATTAATACTAGTGATGATTTGAGAGTAAGGTAAGTGACTGGTGTGGTTAGAATGTTTATTATCGTAGTGAGAAAGTCTATGGAGTTTGATAAATCGAGTTTGTGTGAGATTGTAATGGGGATCAGACTGGTTGAATTATGTGGCCAAAAAAAAAATTTGAGAGATGTACTCAGATGAATGGAAATATTTGATATGGACATTATGGGAGAAGTGTTTAGTATAATTCAACCTTGCTACTGTATATTCTAATGTAACCACCTTCTTGGTAGTGAGCACTATTTGGAGTATGATTCCCTACTTATATTACGCGTGTTTCCACATCTATGGGTGAATTCTTAGTGGTGGATCGGATGTGCCGATCCTTTTATGTCTTCTTGATAGGTTAGGATCCTTGGGTCTTGGTAATTTCAGTTATGATGGTTGGTGTCGTTAGGAATAGTTAAAGTATACCAATAGTTCTACACACAACGTTGTTTATGAGAACTTACTTAAGAGTTATGACGAGTTACAATTGTCTAAGAATATGATTAGAGGTTCTACATTTTGAAATATATCGCTTGTTGGGTGCTTACTTAATCATTTTCTCCCTTGATGAGTAACTGATGTCCAAAAAAACATATTTTTATAGTTAAAGCTTGTGGAAAAATTATGGTGGGGGGAAGATAATCTTGATAAGATCTATGATAGTTGTGCAATATGAGTATGTGGTGGTTAGTTCAGGTTCACTTCTGATTGTATCCGGTATAGGTTCAGAATGTTATCTTGATAATGTGAGGAAAGATTCATCCTAATGAGTGTGTTGTGCTCTAGAGAATTTTGGTTCAATTGGATTATTGGGTTAGTTTGTAACTTGGTAATATTATATGCAAAAGTTTGATTTGAAAGTTCAATTTCTAGTAGTTGCCTTTGATGAAATGTTCTTAAGGATGAGCTCACTTGGAGAGATAAACAATAACGGAAATTAAATCTCAAGCTTGGTAACATCGGTTATTCGTTCTTCTTTCACCTTATGTTTGAGGACGAACATGATTTTTAGTGGTGGATAATGTAATGATCTGGAAGGTCTTTTTTTTAAAAAAAATTGATTATTCTTTTAACTTGAGTTAATTAATTAATGAGTAATTGTAGATAATTGACTTAATTGATAATTAATGAGGTAAAGTGATAATTTATTTAACACCTAATTATAATATTTAATCCATATTTATCAAAAATAAGTTTCTAGGGTTTGTCACATATAATACATAATTATTTTAATCAGATAAAATAAAGAAAAAGAGAGAAGGGACGAAAACTTACCTGACCAGACGAATGGCGAAGGAAAGGAGAACAAACTGCATCATCGTAAGGACAATTCTTTTTCATGTTCTCTTAGGCATGCATAAATTGTTCCTCATAGTGCATATTCTATCATAATTTATGCATATATATATATATATGTATATAATAGTATTATACTATAATTGAACTGAAATAGGGGTTTTGGAATGAAGTACATGTGATATATGTATAGGTACAATGATGATATGCCATGTGTTAGTTTTATGTCTTATTCAATTTTCTCTTACAAGAATGTTAAGGAAAAATCTGTTCCAATTGCATGTAGTGGTCTAATTTATATTTGGAATATATAGAAATTAGAGAATTCTGTGATATTGTAATTTATCTATAAAAGTCAAAAGATGAATGAGATCCCTTTTAGATATTGGAGTATTTCACATACTTAACTAACTATTCACATTAGTTAGATTGTCATTGGTCCGGTAGCTAGATTTTATTTTATATAAGTGGAGTAAATTTGGTTTAGGTATTGTATGTTATGTTAAATTACTAGGAATATTTTTATCTTCGATTATAAAAGTTTTCATATGGTTATCGCCTTAAAATTCAAGGTTTGACATATTTAGATACCTAATTAAATAGTAGGTGCATTGTGGTTCGTGAATCTCAATTGACTTTTATATCTGAAGGAATAAAGACTGAACCCTAGGCCTGAAGTTTCGAAATTTTGAAAGTTGGTATATTCACTTGTATCAAGAGTAAGAACTTGATTATAAATGTGGACTCTAGGGGTTTTAAGTGATTTTTGGAGTACGAGGTAGAAGTATATCAATGTTGTTGTCTATAGGGTCATTTAATCACGAACAAATTGTATTTTATAGATTTGGGCGAGTTAATCGGTCTAAGTTAGACATATAGTAATATGAGTGTTGTTAGTCTTAAAATCTTATTGTGATTATTTTATTTGAATAGAATTATTTGAGTTGGAAGTTCAATGAATAAGGAAGGCTCAAGTTCCGGAGTAAATTCTTATTTGATTCAGGCAAGTGAATTTCTAAACTCTTGTTAAGTGTATGGCATGCGTGTATTTCCTTGTGGTATATGTTTGGGAGTAATGGGACTTGGTGATGGGTTGACTTCCACATTGATTAATTCAATGATGAAAACAAAGGGTAATAAAAGGCAATGTCAATAATGGGTTGTGTGTGATGTGTTGATAATATCGAATGATTTGAAAGGCTTGTTGAATCATTGTTGATGTTGTAAATTGTGCGATGTTATGAAAATGGTGATATCCTCTTTATTTCTGTGAACATGTCATTTGCATTATTTTGACACATGGTTGTGAAAAATGTTATGTGCATTGAGAAAGAATGAGAACTTAAAGAGGATGTACCATTTCGAGGGACGTATCGCGCGCCGCGATGGATACTATATTTCAAGGGATGTATCGCGCGCCGCCATGGTTACTATTATCGAGGGTCGTGTCGTGCGCCGCGACAGATGCATGGACAGATATGTCCCCCATGGGTCCCGGACTGAGAGACAACGGGTGTGTATCACTAGGTCAGACATACATCATTATACTTGACATTGCATTCCATTGCATTGCACATACTTATCATTAATGAACTTGATATTGTGTTTTACTGATCTTATGATTGCCTTTCTGCGGAACTTGTGATTGTTGAATACTAAGCTTGTTATTGAGGATATGTAAAGTGTTGTTGTTGAGGACATGTAATTTGTTGAAGTATTATTATAGAGAATGTGTAATTTGTTGAACTGTTGTTGAGGACATGTAATTTGTTGAAGTGTTGTTATTGGGGATATGTACTTTGTTAAAGTGTTGTAGTGGAGGATATGTAATTTGTCTAAGTGTTACTTTTTTTGAGTTACGTGCTATGTATTGAGCTACGTGCTATGTAAACTGTGAGCTGTTAGGTTAGGCTAATGTTTATGCAGGTTGTAGTTGTGGAGGTTCGGTTAGGGGTGGTAGGAGTACCCGTATTTCATCCCCTTAGCTTGTGTTTAGAGGTTTACTTGCTGAGTACCGTGTGGTTTGGTACTCACCCCTTGATACTACAAATTTTTTTGTAGGTTATGAGCCTGAATTTTTGTTGTACTTGTCATTCTCTTCTTGTTCGAGGCTTTTTGGAGATTTGTGAGGTAGTTGTTTCCATCTCAGCAGACTTTCTTCTCCATAATTATGATCTTGTTCTATTCTAGAAACAAGATCATTTGAGACTTGAGTTTTTCTTTTGAATCAATTGTAATACTTTAGAGGCTTGTACACGTGACAACCAGGTTTTGGGGTGTAACGACCCGCTAGATC
This sequence comes from Solanum chilense, assembly GCA_032847665.1. Classification (NCBI taxonomy): domain Eukaryota; kingdom Viridiplantae; phylum Streptophyta; class Magnoliopsida; order Solanales; family Solanaceae; genus Solanum; species Solanum chilense. The sequence continues at coordinate 85,650,630 of CM064963.1, forward strand.
GTTTTGAGAACTAGGACTAGTTTGACTCCTTTTAAAATTTAAAGGGGTATTTTTAAACTATTAGATAACTATGAGTACCCAATTAATGAAACTTTTATTAAATAAGTAATATAGATAATAGGTTACTGGGGTTTCACGGTTAATAAACTCTTGTTTAGAAAAAAAAAAGTGGATGCAGAAACTTACCGTAAGCGATGAACGAGAGGAGAAACAATAACCACTGCTAACGAAAACAAGGAACTTCTCATCCCTTTTCAATTCTACCAAAAGTATGTTGTCAAAGTAATTTGGTTTGTTGTTATTATTATATTATTACATGGATAGTTCATATCAAAGTGGGGAAAACGATTGGTATATATATTATAATTAAAAAAGAAAAAACGACACCCAGGATGTATTAATTTCCATTAATGACCATCATTCTGGTGGTGTACTTTGATTTAAGTGTTGATTTGTATGTTATTTTATTATTTTATTTCTTGTTATTATTAGTTTAATTGATGGAAAAATAAATTGAAAAAAAAAGGCAAATGGCAGTGGCATCGTTCTTTCCATGGCAAGCATGGAAGTTGGTCATTTAAGATTATTATATTGGTAGGAGATCTGCCAATCATTGGGCAATCATATGCCAATGATTGGCATTTGGTAAAAAGGTAAAAGAATTCTTTCTTTGAATATGACATATTGGTTATAATTTAGATTTTTTTGGGAAAATCGTGACCATTGTAGACCGATTGTGTCTTGCGTGGTATTGTTAATTGGTGGAGTTGATTCTTAGTTTATTTAATTATCAAATCAAGGTACTAGTTTTGACATATTGAGATAGATAATTAATTATTAGAGGTACACCATATGGTCAAATATTGAATGTTAGGGTATTTAAGAAATTAAGGTTAAATTATTGGCTTGAAATATGACAATTTGGCATATAAATTATGCCAAGTTTTGGGATTTGAATAGAGATATGAGTGAGTTTTTGAGGTTTATGTTGTACCTATAATAAATTTAAATGTCTACAAACTCGCTTATTTACGAACCTTGCATCATTGGTAGATCGTGAGCGTTTCGAAACTTTGCATAAAGGGAAGGAACTATCTTAAAGATTCGTGACACGAATTCGGCACTTGAGGTAGACTTTTTAGACTTGTTGAAGGACGTTTTCCTAATTAAAGATAAAAATAAAATAAAAAATGAAATAGACAATGGGGTAAGGGCGAAAGATGGGGGTCTCGTATCAATGGTGTGACGGGCTTTGGTACGAGTACCGGTGTTATAAAAAGGAAAATTACTACTATAGAATGTGGATTGTAATTTGAGAATGCCAAAGCATATGGGCATTAGCTGATATATTATTGACTTGAAACTTTTGTGTGATTGTGTTTTCTTTATTACACCCGTATAGTTGTGATAATTGAGCTGGTTATGTATTATGTTGATATTGATTGAGTGAGATGCATCATTATCCCCTTATATTGAAATGATATTGTATACATGCATTGACATGAGATTGAGTATAAGTTGGGCACGTGGAGATCGTCCGTGCTGGGGATGGTGAGATGTTAAGATTGTAATTTGGGCACGTGGAAACCGTTCGTGCGGAGATTGTTTGATATTATGATAGTGCGTTGAGATCGTCCGCACAGACACGTGGAGATCGTCCGTGTCGGTATATGGACCTCGAGTGTCCCCCATGGGTCATGAACTCTCGATGTATTTCCGAGGAGTATCATGTATATACGGTTGAGTGAGTACTGGTATTCTGAGACATATCATTACATGGTATCATATTGCATTGCATTTCATCCCATCATTCATTCTTGATGATTATATGTTTCGTTTGGTGTTTGGAAAATACTAAATGTTGATTTCCTTTATTGATGAAACTTAAATAGTAAGTGTAATATATATATATATATATATATATATATATATATATATATATATATATATATATATATATATATATATATATACTTGTATAATCTAAGAATTTATTTTCTTATATAACTCCCGTCACTACTTCTTCGTTGTCGGTCAATGAGACATACTGGGTACACGTGGTTTCGTACTCATACTACACTTGTTGCACTCTTGTGGTGCAGATTCGATTCTGAGTAGGAGCACATCTCGTGGAGCAAATTGAGTCTGAGCTTGGAGTTCTTGGAGTTGTGGTGAGCTGCTTGGCTGTTCCGTGGCCCACACCTCCCTCTATCTTTTATTTATTCTGTTATTAGTATTCAGACAGGATATCCCTTATGTTAGATTTGTCATTTAGTTTCAGACTTGCATCGAATTTTAGAAGCTCTTGTACTTAAGGCACCAATTCTTGGGGTGATATATTTTAGCTTCCGCATTTCGTACTTATAAGGAACTCAATGTTGGAGATTCTTGCTAAGTGTTAGTCTTTTTACTCATTTGTTGGTTTAGTTGGGTTAATATGTTGGGTTGGCTTACCTATTGGTTGGGAACATAGGTGCCATCACGACTTGTAGATTTGGGTCGTGACATGGGGTATAATGTAAGTCGATGATAAGTTTTCCGCATTTTATTGTAATAAGTTGAGTTTTAGGCTGACTTGTCTTGGTGGAATAAGACAAGTGCCATCACGTTCATTTTTGGATTGTGACATTGTCTTGCTCAATCTCTTTCCAACTATTTACCTTTAAAGGACAAAAACTTCGACTTCTAACTGTTTAACCCAAAAATCAAATAAATTGGGTTGCATTCTTACCAACAACTTGAAAATTCTTATCAAATTCTACATATAGTTTTTCTCCTTTCTGTAAGTTGATTATTTTTGTGCACCGTGTGGGTCCTCTGACTCTTCTTCTTTTCACAACATTAGAACCTAATTGAGGATTAAATAATGTAACGACCTGTTTAGTCGTTTTGAGCAGCAGATTTTATTTCTGGAAAAACTGGCTGAGACGACGGTTACCACGACGGACCGTCATGGGCACGACGGACCGTCGAGGGTGTCTCATCCCAGAACACTTGGAATTCTGAAATTTGTGTTCTAAAATCGACTCTCTGTAATCTGTGACGGACCTGCAGGACGGACCATCACATTTACGATGAACCGTCGTGAGATTCCGTTGCAAAACACTTCAACTCTTGAGAAATTGGTACGGGGAACGAGTTTCTGAACGTCATGACGAAGGTGCAGGACGGACCGTCACAGGTGTGACGGACCGTCACAGAATCCTTAGTGAAAAATGGAGTTCTAAGATGTTGCGACGACCTGCGTGACGGACCGTCGCAGGCACGACGGGCCGTCACAGGCACGACGGGCCGTCACAGGTTGCGTAAGCCCAATCAGAATCGGATTTCTTTACACGTTTTAAGGGACGTTTTGGACTATTCCTTCCTTAATTGTAAAGTTAGAGGGTTAATATTAATAAGTCTAATTACTTGGGGGTTAAAAGAGGTAACCCTAAGTTAATTAGTGGGGTATTATTGCCATCTTTTATTCTTAATTATATACTAATTAGGGTAAAAGGAAGAGGGTTTTGAATAAGAAAAGAGAAAGAACAGAAAGAGAGAGAGAGAGAGAGAGAGAGGGAGGAATATCAAAGCTTGGGAATTTGCTTGTGGATTCCAATTCTTCGGTGGAG
>CM064963.1:85660634-85682244 GCA_032847665.1 Solanum chilense
TTCAATTCAGCCGGTGCCATACGATAAGGAGGAATGGAAATAGGCCGAGTGCCTGGCTCCACATCAATACAAAAATCAATATCACGATCTGGTGGAAGACCTGGCAAATCGGTCGGGAATACCTCTGAAAATTCACTCACCACTGGAATAGACTCAAGCATAGGAGTCTCAATACTAGTATCTCGAATGTGGGCCAAGTACACCAAACATCCTCTCTGTACCAACTGACGAGCCTTAAGGAATGATATCACACCCTTAGAAGGATGACTAAGAGTACCTCTCCATTCTACTATAGGAATTCCAGGCATAGCTAAAGTGATGGTCTTGGCATGACAATTTAAAATTGCGTGGTAAGAAGATAACCAATCCATACCAAGAATCACATCAAAATCTATCATATCTAAGACCTTTAAATCTGCATGAGTGTCATACCCCATCAAAGTAACAGTACATAAACGATACACCCGATCTACAACTACAGAATCCCCGACAGGAGTAGAAACACTTATCGGCAAATCAAGAGACTCACACAATATATCCAGACTAGGAGCAAAATATGTGGACACATAAGAATAAGTAGAGCCTGGATCAAATAATACAGTAGCTGGTTGATGACAAACCGGAATAATACCTGTGATAACAGCATCTGAGGCTTCAGCCTCTGGCCTACCTGGAAAAGCATAACAGTGAGAACGACCTCCATCAGATTGTGAACCTCCACGACCCCCACCTCGACTAGAAGGAGAACCACCTCTACCTAAATGAGAACCACCTCTACCATTTTGTGCACCACTCCTAGCTGGAGGTTGTGCAGCCCTGGAAGTCGAAGCCTGAGAACCCTGATGTAAGCCACCACGTCTGGTCCTAGGGCAGTCTCTCACAAAGTGTCCCATATCACCACACTCAAAGCAGCCCCTACGAGACGCAGGCTGATGAGAGGAACCTGAATGACCAAAATGCCCTCCACGAACTACAGGTCTAGAAGATGAACCCTGCGAAGTATGCACCAAGCTCGAAGAGTTATGCCCAGCGTATCCAGCCTCAGACGCTGGTATAGCAGCATGAATGGGTCTGCTAGACTGAGGGTGATAACCTCTGCCTAAGTAACCCCGACTCCTAGGCGGAGCACCACCATAATCACCTGAATAACGAGTCCTTTTGCCCTCTCGCTGCTCAAATCCCTCACGTCGAATCATATCCAACTCCTTAGCAGCATCTACAACTTTCTGGAATGGAACACCAGAAGCAGCAACCTGAGAAACTCCTAGACGAATTGGAATAATCAGCCCCTTAACAAACCTCCTCACTCTCTCAGCCTCTGTGGGAAGTATCATCGAAGCATGCCTAGCCAAGGCATGAAATTTACCCTCATACTCTGCAACTGACATACCATTTTGCTGCAAACCCTCAAACTCGGCCCTCTTGCGCTCCCTCTCACTACGTGGAACAAATTTGGATAGAAATACCTGAGTAAACTCAGTCCAGGATAGTGGATGAGATCCAGCTGGCCTACTACTAATATAATCCCTCCACCACTGTTTAGCAGAGCCAGTCATCTGAAACGTTGTGTAGTCAACTCCATGAGACTCCACTAATCCAAGATTATGCACCCTCTCATGACAACTAACTATAAACTCATATGCATCCTCAGCTAAGTCACCAGTATAAGTAGGAGGATTCATTAGTCTGAACCTCCCAAACATCTTTTGCTCATCAATAGTCATAGAAGGCCTGTTCACCAAATGTGATGTCATAGCTGGAAACTCCATACTATCCAAACGAGGAGCTACAGCGGCAGCTGGCTGAGTCCTGGGAGTCTGAGAATCTGGAGCAACTATCGGGTCTGGAGTTTGACCTCCAACACGAGTCTGTGAGCCATCAGAAGTGACAGGCAAAGCTCCTGCCTGGGCCATCCTCTCTAGGATTCCTAACATACGAGCCAAGGTATCTTGAAGCACTGGGGGAACAATAGTACTGGGTGGAGCCTGAGCTAGCCCATCCCCCTCGACACGATCTTGCACATCCCCACGAATAACCTCTGCATCAGGAGGTACGGTCCTATCACGACCCTGGGTAGCTACTGGTACTTGACCATCCACCGGTGCAGCAACACGGCCCCTACCCCGACCTCGAGCTCGTCCCCTACCTCTACCTCGAATAGTGTTCCCAGAAGCAGGCGCAGGAATAGGATCCTGACCACCACTTACCGATGTACGATTCCTCGCCATCTGAGAGAATATGAAATATCAAGATTAGAATTTCTACAAGGTCAAGTGTGCACGATAATGAATAAAATAAAAGAATATTTCCTAAATGTCCTATAGCCTCTCGAAGATAGGTATGGACGTCTTCATACCGATCCGCAAGACTCTACTAGACATTGCTCTTGTACTCATGAGACCGATGAACCTAGCGCTCTGATACCAAATTTGTCACGACCCAATCTTTCAAGTCGTGATGGCACCTATGTTCCCAACCAATAGGTAAGCCAACCCAACATATTAACCCAACTAAATCAACAAATGAGTAAAAAAAAAAGACTAACACTTAGCAAGAATCTCCAACATTGAGTTCATTATAAGTACGAAATGCGGAAGCTAAATTATATCACCCCAAGAATTGGTGTCTTAAGTACAAGAGCTTCTAGAATACGATACAAGTCTGAAACTAAAATGACAAATCTAACTTAAGGGATATCCTGTCTGAATACTGAATAACAGAATACGTAAAGATAGAGGGAGGTGTGGGCCACGGAACAGCCAAGCAGCTCACCACAACTCCAAGAACTTCAAGCCGGACTCAATTTGCTCCACGAGATGTGCTCCTACTCGGAATCGAATCTGCACCACAAAGAGTGCAACAAGCGTAGTATGAGTACGAAACCACGTGTACCCAGTATGTCTCATTGACCGACGACGAAGAAGTAGTGACGGGAGTTATATAAGAAAAATAAATTATTAAATTATACAAGTATATATATACATATATTACACTTACAATTTAGGTTCCATCAATAAAGGAAATCAAGCATCAAGTATTTTCCAAACACCAAACAAAACACATAATCATCAAAATAAATGATGTGATGAAATGCAATGCAATATAACACCATGTAATGAATTTTCTCAAAATACCCAGTACACACTCAACCGTATATACATGATACTCCTCGGAAATACATCGAGAGTTCATGACCCATGGGGGACTCGCGAGGTCCATATACCGACACGGACGATCTCCACGTGTCTGTGCGGACGATCTCAACGCACTATCATAATATCAACAATTTTCGCACGGACGATCTCCACGTGCCCAAATTACAATATTAACATCTCACCATCCCCAGCACGGACGATCTCCACGTGCCCAACTTATACTCAGTCTCATGTCTATGCATGTGCACAATATTATTTCAATAGAGGGGATGATAATGCATCTCAATCAATCAATATGAACATAATACATAACCACCTCAATTATCACAACTATACGGGTGAAATAAATAAAACACAATCACACAAGAAAATTCAAATCAATAATATATCAGCTAATGCCCATATGCTTTGGCATTCTCAAATTTCAATCCACATCCTATAATAGTAATTTTCCTTTTTATAACACCGGTACTCGTACCAATGCCCGTCACACTATTGATACGAGACCACCATCTTTCCCCCTTACCCCTTTGTCTATTTTCATTTTTAATCCTTAATTAGAAAAACGTCCTTCAACAAGTCTAAAAGTCTTAACATACCTCAAGTGCCGAATTCGTGTCACAAATCTTCAAGATAGTTCCTTCCCTTTTTGCAAAGTTTTGGAATGTTCCCAATCTATCAATTATGCAATATTTATAAGTAAACAAATCCGTACATACCCGTATTTTACTATATGTTTTTCCTACACTCAAATCTATATCAAGTTTATAAATTTTGGTGTCACTAATATGCCAAGTCTCATATTCTAAGCTTCAAAACTAAGATTAAGTCTAAATTTCCAAAGCATTATTAAGTAGAACATTCAATTTTCTCCCACCTTCAATATATAAAAAGACCCACTTCCTATGAGAACAATGCATACTTTATTTTTACACCTAGTAAATTAGTACATACTCCATGGATTTGGAAAATCTAAAGTTCTCACCTGATTTGCGGTTGCGGCAATGCGTAGATAGGTTTTCCGCCTATGCTTTTCTTTCATTCCATATGAATAACACGCTCCCCTTTTCTTTTCTTTAGTTATGACCCAAAAATATTCAATTAGTTTAGTCCACTTTTGCCTATAGTTAAGTGGTTAAGCCACTAAAAAAAAAATTAAATACTTAAATATTAGAAGTGGTCAAGCCACTAGCAATTTTTATTAAATTAGTTATTAAAAAAAATTTCATCAACTAGATATTTTTATATTTTTTTTTTTTTTTTCCGAATAGTTTAAAAATACCCCCTCAAAATTTTCAAAAGAAGTCAAACTAGTCCTAGTTCTCAAAACGACCTAGCGGGTCGTTACATGTAAATACAAAACATTAACATGCCAGCTTTCTTGAAATTACTACTATATTTTATATTATATATATATATATATATATATATATATATATATATATATATATATATATATATATATATATATATATATATATATATATATATAAGAGTAGGAATAGATTACCTGGATTTGAAACAATAGGAGACCACACAAATTTGAAATTGAACTATCTATTGAGAAGAGAAAAGAAAGATGAAGAGTTATTTAAAGGTTGGATGGAAATTTCTACATAGAAGATATTTCATAATGTGGGATAAATATTCAGCCACGTGGTAAAAAAATAATGGGTAGGTAAATATTGCATCCCTTTATAATTAAAAAAGAAGAATAATAAAGTTATATATAAAATAAAAAAAGAAGGAACAGTCTTGCAAAAAGCTTAAAAATGAAAACAGTAGCCTACACAATTGCTAAAAGAATAAAAATGAAAGCAGACAGGAGCCTACACCACTCCATTTGTTACTGTATAAAGCAATGTATATTTTCTTTATTTATGACACGTCTCCCTTTTATTGATGTATTCTATCTCATATAATTATTATAATCACTTCCCCTATCTTCCCTTTTTTATTTTAAATTTGAATATTAATCCAAAAAGAAAAAAAAATTTAAACACTTCTTGTACATATATATATATATCTCTATGTTACATATTTATTTATTTATTATAATAATTATAATTATAAATTATTATTCATATTTTTTTCGTTAGAGATTTTGAGATTCAGGTAAAATGAATGAACATATCAAAAATTGAAATTCAGTTTAAGAAAATTTTATGATATATATATAATAAAAAAAGGAGGAACAATCTTTGCTAAAAGACTAAAAAATGAAAACAGTAGCCTACACCACTGTTAAAAGCCTAAAAAGCAGGAGTCTACACCACTCCATTTGTTATTGTGTAAAACAATGTATATTTTCTTTATTTATGACACGTCTCCCTTTTATTAATGTATTCTATCTCATATAATTATTATAATCACTTCCCCTATCTTCCCTTTTTTAATTTTAAATTTGAATATTATTGCAGAAAGAAAAAAAATTATAAACACTTCTTGTACGTATATATATCGCTATGTTTCATATTTATTTATTTATTATAATAATTATAATTATAAATTATTATTCATATTTTTTTTCGTTAGAGATTTAGAGATTCAGGCAAAATGAATGAAAATATTAGAAATTAAAATCCAGTTTACAAAAATCTTTAGATATGTTTAGATATGTGTATATATATATATATATATATATATATATATATATATATATATATAAAAGGAGGAACAATCTTTGATAAAAGCCTAAAAAATGAAAACAGTAGCCTACACCACTGTTAAAAGCCTAAAAAGCAGGAGCCTACACCACTCCATTTGTTATTGTGTAAAGCAATGTATATTTTCTTTAAGTCACGTATCTCTTTTACTGTTGTAGTACATCTCATATAATTATTATGACCATTTCCCCTATTTTTCCTTTTTTTATTTTAAATTTAAATATTAATCTAGAAAGAAAAAAAATTATAAACACTTCTTCTACATATACATTTCTATGTTTAATATTTTTTTATTTATTATAATAATTATGATTATAAATTATTAACAATCTAATTAAAAGCAAAATAGATTAAGCAAGTTACAACATAAAAAGAAGAAAGAAATCCCAATCTATATATATAGCACAAAAACATAGACTATGGGCAGACACAAAATTAATTAACATATATTAACTCAAAAATTAATACATATTAAAAGTCATTACATGTACAAATTAAAAATAAGTAACGGTTGATTGAAAAAATGGAAGGGTAGATACATTCCTTTATAATCATTACACAACTTAATTTGGAATGAAGGATTAAATGTTTTAAATGCTCATAAAGAGGGAATTTTTTTTTAAACAGATTTTTAATTAAAAAAAAAGATGAAAAAATTTGAAAATTATGGAAAATTTGATAAATAGTAATACTGGTCATTGAGGCATGCCATATCAGCAAACTGAGATTCAGCTTTATATATATTAACATATATTAACTCAAAAATTAATATATATTAAAAGTCATTACATGTACAAATTAAAAATAAGTAACGGTTGATTGAAAAAATAGAAGGGTAGATACATTCCTTTATAATCATTACACAAATTAATTTGGAATGAAGGATTAAATGTTTTAAATGCTTTAAATGCTCATAAAGAGGGGAATTTTTTTTTAAACAGATTTTTAATTAAAAAAAAGATGAAAAAAATTGAAAATTATGGAAAATTTGATAAATAGTAATACTGGTCATTGAGGCATGCCACATCAGCAAACTGAAATTCAGCTTTATATATATATATAGATTTTTTGGTAGAGATTTTGATATTCAGACAAAATGAATGAAATATCAAAAATTAAAATCCAGTTCAAGAAGATGAAGTTGAAATCATAGGTGCTTTTTTCATATATAACTCTTTCGTTGCCATGATCTTTGTTTTTTGCAAACTTTTGAAGACTTACTTTCCTTTCTTTCATCTTCTCAATTTGGTGATCCAACCCATGCATGTTTTTATCTCAAATTTTTGTCAATTCTCTACTTGTTTTTAATGTTTATGATATGGAATTTCTAAATTATATTGTTACTTATTATTTCGTCTAATCCTTTCTCTGAATGTAATTATCTGCTTGAATGTTATCTAATTAGAAGCTAATGTACTGTGTACTGAAGAAAATGCATGTTGGTTTGCCTATCTTTCTCTTGAAAACTCCAGTAGAATCAAGAAATGCCTTAAATTAAGCACACATCATTCCAACCCCATCTTTTCTTAGAAGGTACATATTATATTTGAAGCTGATGAAACTGAAAAAAATATAAAGCAGAAAAGTCAAAAATCTAGAACTTTAACGATACTTCTACTAAGCTAGCTACATTCTCGAGTATTCTACACTCTGTGACTTGCATATCTGCAGAAATCTAACTTAAAATCGCAGATGAGTTTGAGACCATATTTTACCAAAGAAAGAAAACATACCTAAAGTTTTGAATTGCAAATCGATTAATGGTTGTTGAAAGAAAAGAGCTGGAAGAAATTATGCTTTAGAATCATGTTTGAGTAAGTCTTTGTGCTAGGGATGCTTTGAATTTTTTTGTTTGAACAAAGACGGATGGTTCTACAAAGATAGAAGAAAAATGAATCTACAAAATGTTGCTATTGAAAATTGAAATTGAAATTTATCAATTTTTTAATGAGAATTACATATTTGCCTTCTTGCTTTTGAAAATGAAATTGTCCATTTGTTATTAATGTAAAATGACCATTATATCCTTGGTCGTCCTCTCACCACTCTCGTATATAAATAGTAATTAAAAAGCAAATCGAATAGTATTTGGACATGTATAACCTGGAAAAAGAAGAAGAAAAGGAGGGACTATAACAGTCAAAATTCGTAAAACCCTAATCGGTAGCCAAATTCCAGTATGGAGGGAATACAGAAGGCTTTTCGTAGTGCCATGTCTCAGGATCCTAATGGCAGTTTAAGTTCCATTTCTTCTGCACTTGAAAAGGCACCCATTAAATCTTCTGCTACTGTTTCGTCGGCTGATCAATCACAGCTTTTGCTTACTCGATCTTCGAGGTTATTCCCACTTACTTTCCCAGTTTGCTCTTTACCTGCGTTTATTTTACTTATTTTCTTACAATAATTTGACCTTTGCCGATCATAACTGTGTGATTACTAGGTGTGTCACATAACCCCTTTCCTTTTTCAACTCAATTTGATCCATTACGAATTGTGGCTTTTGGGAAATAACTATTGTAGGTTGTGAATTGTGATGTCATTCAAGCCTAGGAGTTTGTAGTTTGGTTCCCTTACTTTTTTTGGGGATGAAGTATGAACTCATACAAACCTTCCAAGTTTTGCTAAGTGTATGGTCTAAGATATCGGAACTTAAATGGTGCAGAAGTCGGTCGAAGAACACCAAAAACCTGGCTCAAGATTTTTGTATTGTTATTCATAGATCTTAGTATTGTTGCAGAAAAAGAAATGTAAGTTTTTGAGTTGCTTGATATTCGTAGTATCCGTGTCATGTATGGGAGCAAATGAGTATCCGTATAGATAGAATAGTTTTTATCAGACCGGTAATGAGATAGCTTGACATAAGGTCTTTAATTAGTAAGTTCATGTGTTTATATGATAGAAAGATGTACCCAGACTAGAAATCGAGATTGAGGATCTGTGCATTTTCATCTAGTATTAGCACCAGCTACCACTGCTGATGGTCAGCTCCACATTTTCGGTGCTGAACTTTTAAATCTATTTTATTTGAAACCCAAGTTAAGTATATCATAGCTTTTGTTAGTATAGTATCCTTGTTTAAATGTGACTAATGGAAATTATTGACAATCTCATGGTAAAGCTGTACATCTTCTATTGTAGACAAGCAGTATCACTGTGGACTTGCTCAAAGCTCTGTGCTATTTGTTTTGTTGCTGGAATATTTGTTGGTTATACACTGAAGCGTCGTGTACGCCGATGGGCTTCCAAATTTCTCAAGGGATTGAAGGACTAACAAGTTTTGGATACTTCCAGTTTCTGATTGTAATTTCATTTTCCATGTAGGTATCATATCACATTGTACTTTTCTGGCCATGATATACAGAAGTCTTTTATGGGTTTTTGCTGCATAAGCACTGAATTGTGTTTGATACAAAAAGAATTTATCGACTTTCTTCAATATTCTTTATTAACAGCCCTCTTCCATCTGTAATATCTGATATATCATTGGACCTTTTTTGACAACACAAAAAAAAAGATAGAAACAAATACACGAGACAGTTTATTTATCTTGGAGTACGAAATAATCTTTTCTATCACTGTTCAGGAAACTTGATAGGTATAATTGCCTTGTAATAGCTTGATTTGTCATTTACTCGGTGCTCATCAAGCAACATCATTCCACCTTTGCTTTCTTTTCCTTAGTACTTCATTCTCTTGCCTCATTTTCTTTAATTCTCATCTTCTATATCACACTTGCAGCTTAGTGGTATTCACAAACGCGCTGAGGATGTCATATACCATTCTTCACACCCTACGGCCTACACATAGGTGCATAGTAACAATATTGGCTGTATGTATTTGACACTGTAACGACAAACATGATTGCTTTCTTGTATCAATAGAAAAATCTCTTTGTGGAGATCCCAAAGGACAAATAATTACATTCTCCTATATATTGAACTCACTATTTTGACTTCTTTCTCTATTGTAACTCGTATAATATATGCATTTACATTTCTCTGGATCAGTGTGTAGTGGTACATTCATTCCTCTTAATCATATGGACAATTACAAAAAATGAAAAGAAAAATAAAGAATACCGTGTCGCTTATTTGCTAAATTTGCTATTTCAAAAGTACTCTTTGTGGAACTCAAATCGTGTGGATGTCTTATAAGTCAATTCTTGTGATAGCTTCTTCAATTCCTTTGCCAAGGCAGGCAACCCGCAGTAGAAGACTCCTGTGAATCACATAAAATTGTGTTGTTAACCAATCTATTAAATATCTTCTTCCTTTTAGTTCTTTTTTCTCTCCCCTCTTCTGTTGAAAATGCAAAATGTTATCAGGGAAGTGCCCTGTTGGAGGCTGCTTCTTTTTAAATGGTCATTGTCATGAAGTTTGATTTTTTTTTTCTTTCTGAAGTTTAAAGAACACATTTCATTCTCATTTACATTCTTTAGGTTCCTTCGAAAGACAAATTAAGATTTATAAAGCCTTGCTACTTTATCATGACAACGCATTTTAGAGCTATATTTTCTATCTTCATCTAGTCAAAAAGGATGCCATTCTTATAATTGGTAATGCTGCTGCATCATTATGTTCTACTTCATATTTCATGTGTTTGATAATACATAGTTGGTTTCTTCCTTCGCCTCTATTATGTGATAATTTCCACTGGCAGGAGGTTTGGACATATTGTAGGTGAGAGGTTAACAAATAGGTAAATGACACAATACTTCTTAGAACCACATGTGCTTGCAGTTTATTAGAGTTTAGGTTTTAGGAATTTCTTACCTACTGTGGAATATGGATGCTTTGAAGCAATTTTGTTGAATACTTCCTTCCAGTTGGGCCTTGCAAAATGTGTCCTTACCTGCAGTAGAATTAGTTTAATTAGTACTGGGGGTGGAGTATATTTCTCCTCTAGTTTGCTTCTCTCTAATCTGTGTTGTGGTTGAAAACTTTTCATGAAATTAAGTAGCTTTTGAATAATAATACATTTTTCTAGATAGAACATGGCGCTCGTTGAGCTAAGCTAAAATTCCTTACTACATTATATTTCTTTTCCATTTATCTTCAAGAAGGCTTGGTTGAGAATATTGATGGATTATACCTGAGTGCCAGACAGGATGTCAACACCGTGTTTTGCATGGTTGAGCGCCTGGACCATGGTGATGAGAGTTGACCTGGCATCACCCTCTTCATAAACACTTGTAAGATAATTGTGCATCTCTATCAGACCCTGTTTCATTTAAATCATCAGAAAAGGTATAGGTGAGTCAATTACTAATATATCATAGCTGAATACTTGATAAGATGATAAAGGGTGGGGAGGGGTGGGCACTTAAAGATATCCTGTAACAAATCTCTGTACATTACTTTGTGATCTATTTCGGCCATTTCATTCATCACCCCTTTAAACCACTCAAAGGATCCTGGTTCTCTGGTAACCCAATAAAAGTGTGCACTTTTTGTCCTTAGTGATTTCTTTTTTCCAGTTGATGCCATGCTTGAAGAGGCAAGACTTGTCCAGCTGTCATCTGAAGCGCTGGTTTCGGTAGTTGAATCCTAAGGTAGAATCACAGGCAAAGTGACTGTAAGTTGGGGCTTTTAACATTGTACCTGATTAGTTCCAAATTAACTTGAAGTAAGATTTGTACCAGTTCTTCTGATCTTGAATTGTTCAATAGATCTTTTAGGATACTTATAAAAGGCGTAGCTCCAATACCTAGTCCCACGAGGAGCAAGACATCATAATTTTGATAGTCCTGTGCTGGGGCACCATATGGTCCATCAACAAGCAATCGAGGTAAACTGCGTCATTACCAAGCCCTTTAGACTTCTTAATAAGGAAATCTAGATGTTTTTGTTAAAAAATCACACAAAGGAAGTTACCCTCTTTGATCAACATTCCCACGTTCTCTAAACTTAGCCCGCCCTATTTCACATGCTGAACTATCATCCTCTGTGAATACCCGCTTAAGTTCATTGGTCCAATCACCCACCATGCGAATGTGAACACTGAGGTAGTCATCTCCTGGGGCTGATGTTATAGAAAATGGATGCCTGGAGAAGCATCAAGATATATGTTAAATATCTGTTGGTTGAGGCATGATTGAGTTAAATCCAGAAATACTTCACTTACCATTCAAATGAGGAGATTGTTGGGCACTGCAGGAATATGTATTGCCCACTCTTGTATTTGAAACTATTAGGCTTTGACATGGTGAGGCTAAATACATCTCCTGGAAGTACAGAAACCTGTAAGGATCAAAGAAAAAACCAACTTCATTGGTTTCCTGTTTTGTTCCTTTCCTTCTCTCCCTGCTACCATGTTTATCTCAATATTGTTTTATTTGTTTCTTTACTACTGTCTTGGGGGTGGAGGCTGTATGAACCAGATGCTTATATCATCTCTAGGAATTTAGAAATGCTATTAAATACTTAGAGAAAAGACTATCATAAATGAATGACTTTATTTATAACAAGGGGAACCTTGCAGAACTAGTAAAGTTGCCTCCGCGTGACCAGGAGTTCACAAATTCGAGCTGTGGAAACAGCTTCTTGCAGAAATGCAAGGTAGGGATACGTACAGTAGACCCTTGTGGTCCGGCACTTCCCAGGACCCTGGCATAGTGGTAGCTTAGTGCACCAGGCTACCCTTTCCCCCCCTCTTATCTCTCGACTTTGAGTTTGCTAACGGTAAATTTTCACACTTGACTTAGTTCTATATTGGAAGGTTGTGAAAAAATTGTTGGGGCGCTGGTGGTTGGAGTGCCAGTATTTGATTGATTTATGTTGGTGCTCGATGGTCATGTTTATGATGTTACACAGTGGACGTTTGCCATGGAATAAGAGAAACTCTGCTGCTTAGGGAAGTAACTGATTGAATAAATGGTTTGTGGTGTTGTGAGATTTCGTTGGAGAGTTGAATTATTGAGGGGTGTAGAGGGAGGCTAGAAGCAGGTGTTGATTACAGCTTATTGGTATGCGGAAAAGGAGTCTAATTTCTCTATAGATGGAAAAGTTGATAGATAAAGCAAGTTACCTTCAAAATTTTTGCTGCATAGTGTTCTGATCGGCATGTTCTCAAACTTCTCTCTGCTACATAGAGGAGCAACGGCATGGAGATGTACATCCATGTCTGCAATATGGGAAATAAATTGTCAGCACACCCCATGTTTAGTTTATATAAAGCAAATTTGGTGTTTTATCTATGCCCTTACTGTTTTCTGCCACCATTGGTGAACCAAGAATAAAAATGTTCCATGTACCAGAAGTAGTACATAGACCACTGCTAGAAGGTGATGAGAGTACCAAAATGCATTGAAGCCTGTTAATCGACTGAAAGGAGGTGGTAGCTTCAATACATTTCTCCTGAAGGTGCGTGTTGCTAGTGTGAAGACAATTGCCATCAAAATCACCATCGCAATACCAGTGACGCCTTCAATACCAGTCAATAGACTTTTGTAAGTGGGCTTCACGTTGTCAAAATCAGAAGCTATCGGTGCAAACTTTTCAGGAGATGAGTTGATGAGACGAGGAAAATCACACGCTAAATGGTTCCCTGCGTGAAGCAAGATTCCAACTCCAATAGCATATGCAATAATCTGCAGTTGAAACAACATCGTTAAGGAAATTCTTGGACGTTGAACAATATACTCTGTTTGCGTGCATTTTACCTTGTGAAAATTGATATTATCATCAAAAGGAAGGAGGAGCTTGGCCCTAGTAGACCGTAACCAAGTTAAAATGTTTCGACAAACTGGTAGAAGAATAAGTGCCATGTTGAGCTTGAGAGTCTCTGCAGCTCCTTTAGCAGTTGCCAAGCAGTAACCCATGACTTGAAATGCTGCTCTTCGCCTATACTGCAAGAATTTCCAGGTGAAAAGTACAGCCATAATCATCACCCATAGCAAAAGAATCCAGCCTCTTTGCCAGTTATCTAATACAAGGCATTTAAATGCATAACTTGCTCTCTTTACTAGGTTCTTGGTCTTATTAAGAGTTCCTAAGTTTTGACCCCATCCTACACTTGTTGTGCTTAAGGGTCTGCTGTAGGTCATGTAATTGTCCCTTTGCAGAAGAAGCGTTTCCAACTGCCATAACTGTAACGAAAAAGATAATATATCAAAAAGCCATTTTGCCAAACCAATAAAAGTACTTCTTAGCGGACACGATTGAAATGACTTGACAAATATTACAAGTTTGCGATTTATTTTAAAAAAAAACATGACATGATATTTCATTAGTTATAAAATATAATTAGATTTCCTTTTACGAATAATTAAGAGGAATTATCTATGTATTAAGATAATATTTAGAGTTTGTCAAATTCAATTTTTTTTTCTTCAACAACGTTCTTGTGGTCCCCCAAAGTCCAAAGACAGTGCGAGGATTCCCTATGTTTTGACTTAGACGTGGTCGACTAAAAGAAGTTCGTGCTAAACACTTATTCAGGATAAAGTAAAAGAAAAAAGAAGTTTGTGGGTCCGGATATGTACAAGTCGTGGTATAGACAAGACACCTACTAACACTAACAGAAATACGTATAATTAATCAAATCTTCGTTTGGTAATTAATTGTAAATAATCAGATATTAATTTTTATTTTATAAATTGTGGTTTAAGAAGATATTTATAGATAAAAATGTTAGTTAGAAGACACTAAAAGAGAAGATAATGTTACCTCAATGTAACCAAGACATTCAGGGTCTAATTCCTCCATAATTAAAGAAGCATACTCGGCTGCACGTTCCTTCAACTTGGACAACTTATTTGCCGAAGCACTCAGCATGATTAGCTGTTGGATGAACAAAATATAAATACAATAACAAATCTTCGAGGGAAAACTATATTTATTATTACTATGAAATAAATATTCCTCCACCATTTACGTATTTTATTCTGTTCCATATGATTATTAATAACTAAACACATAACTAATGCTTTTTCGAATTATTGAAGATGCCCCGAATGGATTTTCACTAATAGAATATGGTTTGACTTTAAATGCTAAGTTTTAGTAGTTAACCCACGATAATCTTACCTCTTGAACTTCATCTCTCGTGATTTTTCCATCTCCGTTGCTATCCGCCCTACATGTAATATCATTATCAAGTAAAATAGTAAGACAAATATATATATGAAATACTAACAACTTATATCGAGTAATATGAGTATTTTTTTTAATTTTTCAATATATGATTAGCGATTCAACATCTGAAAAATCAAAATATATTGGATTTGATGTGTTGTAATCTGTAAGGAGGTCAAAATTCTAGTTTAGCCCACTCCAAAATCATATAGGAGGAGGAGCTGAATTTCAGCAGAATGTATTTTTTTTTATTTTACGTAAAACAAAGAAGTGGACCAATCATAACTGATTAACATGGTATAATAGTTTAAGCACACTGATATGTCTTTATGGTGTACGTTTGTAACTTCAATTCTTATTTCAGATATAGGACAAAAGAGAGTTGCTTTTCCGTGTTGAGAATTGAGATTAATAATAATGCATGCTTTCGAACAAAGTGGACAAAAAGAAAAAGAGAAACCCACATGTCAAAGAAAATCTGAAGCCTAGCATCAAAACTTTGGTCAGAAATCTGTAACCAAAAATCATGAAGCTCAGTTTTGGTTATCTTTGCTGCTTTTTGACGCCGCCGCCGTATCAATGCGTCGAAAACCCCAACTGCAAATTCCTTCGAATCCACCATTCCTGCACATGCACCCCGTTCAATAAAAGTATTATTGCATCTCAGTTAAAACTAATTTCATGCATGATTTTATTACTAGTAAAAAATAGATGGCATTCATATGGTTTTACATGAATTGAGAACTTTGAATGTACCAATGCATTCACCAAAATCTTCTCTAGCAAGTAATCCGTCTTTGGCTAAAGCATCAAACCGCGCCTCCACTTTTTTCCACAGCACATTTGTATCAGATTCCCCAGTTGTTTTGCTTATAAATCTCAATCCACCAAGCGCACGTTGAGCCGTTGATTTACTCCTTACTAGTTTCAATTTCGATTTCATTTCCTCTCGTGCAGATAAGGTGTTTGATGTATGGTGAAGCTGATAATTATCATCCGAGACTTCCGATGCTGCTGCCGATGTCCGTGACATCACCGACGGCGATCGGATCCACGAGAATTTCCGGCGGAGTTTGGAGGCCGCCGATGCACTACGAGCCAGAAATCCATTGGGCGGTGCTTCCTCTTCTCCTCTTTCACTACCTTCATTAATGTGTGATGGCGTTGGTGCTACGCTACACAAAACAATTGAATTATCATCCAATTCAAGCGTAACTTCCACTAAATCATTATCATTATTTCTCCTCAAATCATTGAGAAAAATCGGTAACATTGCTCCTCCGACATACTCCCCGCCGGTATCCAACGTCTCCGCCGGCTCCGCTATATCCTCCGGTAAGTCAAAATTCCTACTATAACTGGATCGTTTTGAGCTGCAGCTGCCCAATGATGATGACCTCAGAAATGATTTCAACTGCATTTTCTTTCCTCTGAAAAGATGGACAAGTAAGTAACACCTTATTTCTTGCAATGCAAACTATATTTCTTTAATTTAAAGCTTAAATTAAAAGAAGAAAAGAAAAAAAAAAAAGCTTAGATCACACGGTTCGTTCCGGAATGTTGTTAAAACAAACACCTCTCAACCGATCTCTTAACACGATTTCAACGCTTATGCCTCCAGACTCTCTCAATTTCAATTTCACATTGGTTCCATGTTGAGGGGAAAAAAATAGGATAGAGAGAGAAAGAGAAGAGAGTAGTTGGGGTTTGTTCAAGAAAAACTCTATAAAGAATAGCTTCCAACTTAATAAATATAACTTAATTGTACTACTAATATACTATTTTATTATTACTAAGAACTATTTTATGAGAAATTACTGGTAAACTATCGTTGTACATTCCTAACATAATACCCACTACGTATCTACCATTTTCTTTATTAAGATATACTTGGTTAATTCTTTTTAAGCATTATGAGTTTTCTACAAATGATATTGCTATTTTCATTAAGAATTTAAGATGAAAATGTAATTTACGTGGTTGCCTTCTTAGTTGAACACGACATGCGAATTTAACCAAGTAGGTGAAACGTTAACTTGGGACAATGTTACCTCATTTGATTACGCCCATAGAATTACACGTCTCTCACAATAAAAATACATGTTGCGCTCTATTATATAATAATATAATATTCTCCACATCAAATTATCTGTCATATATTTTTTTTTAATGTATTCATCATTTCAAAAAAAAGTAACGTAAAATAAATATTTATATCTTAATATATAATATCTTTAAATTTGTTCTACAATTCGGGTGTTTGCAGTTGTAAGAACGATAACTTATAAGAGTAAAATAAAAAAAAATATTTTTATTATAAATTTCTAAATTAATGCTCTAAATAATTTGAAATAATTACCTTTACATACCATAATAGATAATTTGAGACAGAAAAAGTGATGAATGATACTTTTTTTTTCACCTAACGAAATTTCAATTATTGGACTTATCTTTTTACTAAGATCATCATAAATTCTTAATTAAATGTATTATTTTATTAGAGGTTAATTATAGAAGGATGTTACCACAAGTAATATAATCTATAATAAATGGTACTTTTAATAGTTTGTTACTCTATTCAAGTTAAATTTATTCTGCAAATTATAAAATGGTGAAGCCGCCTAAGGATAATTCGAAGAAGACTTCAGCTGAAACTACGGCATATGTTGCGCCACATGGGGTTGGGGAATGGCAGCAACTTAATTAAATTCTGTATTATACTTTAAGTATATTTATCTTGTAATTGAGCTGGAATAACAAATTCTACCTAATACTACATTATTCATACTATATAATATTAGTAAGAGATGATTTTTTCTTTTCATATTAATCTAGTACTATTATAATTGGTGTTTCATATGTTTAAAAAGATACTAAGTTTTTGTTATTTTACCTTTATTTAGATGTGTGTATTTTTATCTAAATTCATAAACAATATTAAATAGGTACTTCATCTGTTTTAAAATAAATGATATTTTATAAAATTCCTCAACTTATCCTTGATAAATATTTTGAGATAAATGTAGCTCAATCGTTAGAAGTTTTTTGTTGTTGTTGTTGTTGTATAAGATTTTCTTTATTTTAATAAACATAAAATTGAAAGAATATCACAGTATCTTTTTTTTTTTTAAAAAAAAAGTTATTCATGTCTTTTTAATTTATTGATGAAAATAACAACACATGTATTAGTGCCTTCTTCATTATGTGAAACTATACTTATTCAAATTACAATAGAAAAGTAAATAACATCATTTATTTTGAAATAAAGAAAACATAATTAAGGATTATAAGTCAGTAAAATATTACTTACTACTCTCTAAAAATAAATAGATTTGTGAAGGAACGTGTTCAAACTAAAAAGACACCTTCTTATTACTATCTCCTCGTTCTATTTTTTCCTATTAAAAATAATAAATTAATATAAGAGATAATTTATTAAGTTATTTTTTTTTCATTAAAAGTTTCTTCTAGAACTGATTAATATTAAAAGCAATTAATTTCATTAATATTAAAGAAATAATTGAAAACATTTATTAATCTTAAATTTGAATTCTGGAGTAACAACTACTTTGAAATAATATTTCTTTTTTAGCTAAAAATGACAATTAAAATAAGACCAAAAAGGGAGTAATAATTAAGTATTTAAGAAATTGTTTTGGTATAGGGAGAGACAAGCTGAAAAGGAACAGCCTAACTATAAGTTTGAGAATTTTTAATTAAAGTCAAATTAGTTAAAACATCTCATTTACCGGTTTACTTAGCGACTTTTCCTCCAACTCTCTTTCTTTCCATCTTCTAAACATTCGTTATTTTATATTCTTCAATTTGTTATTTTTTAAATTTTTTTGAAGGATTTCAATCTTAATTTAAAATGTTTTCATGTTTTAATAGAGAGACTGAGATTTCTGTACCCATAATATATACCAAAAGTTTGGTTGGTATTAGTTTTACTAATAATTTCTCGACAATAACGTCGAACCCCCAGAACTAATATGATTGTTCTTATGAATATCAATTATTGGAAAAAATAAATTCTTCTTGTATGTGTTTGTTGAAAAGAAAAGAATATAAATTATACTTATTTTCCTCTAGCTTCTATAATTTTTTTCATGACTTAGCTTATATAGTAGTAATAAACATTTCCATTCATAGAAGTTTTTGAACATCTTTTAGATCCAACAACTTTCTCACTATAACCAAACACAAAAAAAGAGAGTACATGATGATTGATTGGCTTTTATCTACTTGTTTAAACCCAAAACAAATGGTAATATGGACAAGGGGAACATAAAACAAGCTAGATTTAAAAAAAGAATGAAATAATAGGAACTTGGAGATACAAGGACTACTAGAACAATAAAAATCGCTAGTATGGAAAATGTTTTCTACGAAAATGAGTGAGTGTTACTTATTTTCTAGTATTAGTATTGGTATATAATCTAAAAATATTAATCTGTATATAATCTCGATAAATATTATGAAGGAGAGGGCATAATTATTAGCTAGTGAAGATAAGATGTGTTGGAGGATAGAAAAGATATTTTTCTTACTTACAAAGGTTATTTTTCCTTTTTGAAGCAACTTATTTTTTCGATAACAATTTTTTCACCCTACCCAACACGCCCTAAGCCACGCTGTTTGCGTTCATTGAATTAACAACCACAAGTTTGACTAATTACGAAGATCGTCTCCAACATTATTTCATAACTCTACAATCTCCTAACTAGAGTGGAAAAAATAAATAAAATCTCCTAACCACGTTTTCCTAATAAAGTAAAAAAAGTAACTTCTACGTACCCTAAGTGGCCAACTACATAAATTAACCAAATAATAGTAATTGTTACACTTATAAAAAAGAACACGTATATATTTTAATCTGTTTATCAAATCAAGGAATGTAGTTAGATTTTTGTTATTACTTAAAGTTAAGGAATTTAGTCAGACTAGCAAAATCGTTTATATATATCATTTCTTCTGCTAGTTAATTTTTTCACATCTCACAACTAGCTATATAATCCTTCCATCCAATTTTTAACTTATAATTCTTTTCATGCCTACAAAAAATATAACACAAGATTTATAAAAATTTTCCTATTTAAAGAAGTTAGATAATTTTTTCCTTATGTAATTGAAGATAATCGTAAGTTATCGAAATAACAATTATGGTGAAATAATTTTTTTGAGCCAAAACGATAGATAAAGTAAATTGGGATGTTGTAAGAGTAACATTACTGTATACATGTGCACTTTTATGTTTTTCTCAAGAATTTCTTTGATGTAACAAATTCCTTATGTGCACTAATAACATTTTTTCTTCTTCTAATAATTGCGTGTCCTGTTGAAATTATCAAAACCTTAGTTTGATACACCAAATTTAAATCGTTGGCACCATTAATTATTAGTTAAATCAAACAATCCATTACTAGGAAACTCCTTTTTTGGAAAACTATGTCTACCAACCTATGTAATATTTTTTAAAGTATGATCCGACGACTATGCTAACTTTTAATCAATTATTTATGCTAATACTAATACTAATATCATAGCTAGCCATAGCCAATCATATATTTATTTAAACTAAAGACTAACAATAAAATATTATCCAGCTTTGGCATAATATCCGTGTCTCCCACTCTGTGTTAATGCTACCCAATCCTTCTTATAATTAAAATCATTTTGTACTACAAATAATTATTATGATTCAATATAACAATTTATTTATAAATATATATATATATGGATTTGTCTGACCTTATTATGACAGCTTTTTGATTTAATACCTCTTCTTTCCCTGATCCAATATGTGTTTTTAAGAGATACGAATTAAGATCTTTGAGTACCATTTCTCGTGAAGGATCATGAATTATTCAACAATCCTTAATTAGCAATATAATTTATTATATTTTCTAATTTAGAATCTATACGTCTATGTTTTAATATCATATCATATCCTTAAAATATATACGAAAAAAACAACATTCATATATTACACTATGAAGAGTTACTATTTAGATAATGGATAGAATCCCTTTAGTCTTAGATCTTATATTCAGGCCTTTAAAAATGACGTTAATTCAGATTAATCAGGATCCAAAATGAGAAATGGTTACGAAAAGTAAATTCCACATCAATACATGCATAGTAATTAATAGCTAGCTTATTACCTGATTGTACTTGGTCACGCAGGCTTAATGGTTGAACGATAATATGGACTTCGACTTGAAGGGTAAGAATGATGGTCTAAATAGTTGTGAATAAAATGCGTAGCAAAGTTACGGCTAAAGGTCGTGCTGTGTACTTTCCTTCTAGAAACTTTACCAAAACGTACTACAATTCTACTGTTGGTACACCACATCAATTAGAGACCAAGATATCTCTACGTCTTCTTTTTTTTTTTTTTTTTTTTTTTTTTTTTTTTTTTTTTTGGAAAAACTCAAATATGTCATTGAACTTTTAGGGTGTGTTTGGTATGAAGGAAAATGTTTTCCATGGAAAATATTTTCCTAGAAAATGTTTTCCTGGAAAACAAGTAGATTTTGAACTTATTTTCTCATGTTTGGTTGGTGAGTAGAAAATATTTTTCGGAAATGATTTTTAGTGTTTGATTTATGAATGAAAAATATTTTTGAGGAATACTTTTTATTTTTACTAGAATACAAAATAATTTATGAAATTGAAAATATTTTTTAAAAATAATTTCTTTTTTTGGGTGGTG
>CM064963.1:85682504-85755004 GCA_032847665.1 Solanum chilense
GAGGTAGGAGCTTAAAAATAAAAATTTGGAGTTGAAAATATCTTTAAAAAGTAAAATTAATTTTTTGGGGAGGGGGTGGTGTTGGGGGCGGGGGTAGAGGGGGAGGGTGGTCAGAGATCGCTGAAAAAATAAAATTTTGAAATTGAAAATATTTTTTTTAAAATTTATGTTTTTCCAAAAAAAAAAAATATAATTTAAAATTGGAGGAGAGCTATGGAGAATGTTTTCCTTAATTTTTGAAGGGAAGTCATTTTCCTTAATTTTGAGGAAAATGAGTTGATTTCGAAAACATTTGCCCCAACCAAACATGAGAAAATTGGAAAACATTTTCCGGAAAATGTTTTCCTTCATACCAAACACACTCCTAGAAAAGTTTTATTTATATCATTCGTTAAAAGTTTGGTCCATCTATACTATTATCGTTTAAGAAAAGACTTTTCTCATTCATGCAATTATTTTTTAGCAGTGGTTTTGTAAACCCATTTTTGACACGTGACTAATTGTAATTCGATCACGCCATTAATTTTTTTTATTAAAAAAATCAAAATTCTAAATAAAAAATTGCATTAAAATAACCCACCAAGTAAAGACTCATCCAAAATTTAAAATATCCCTAATTTATTTGTGTGGGTCTTTATTTGGGTGGATTATTTTAATTCAATTTTTGTTCATAATTTTAATCTTTTTTTCATTAAAAAAACTAATGATGTGGCCGAACTATAATTGACCACCTGTCAAAAATGGTTTTGCAATACCACTGTTAACGAATAATGATATGAATGAACCTTTTCTTAAACGGTAGTTGCATAGATGAACTAAAGTTTTAACAAATGGTATAAATGTACCTTTTCTGAAAGTTCGATGGCATATTTGAACATTTTTATTTTTTGCTTTAGGTTATGTTCATTAAGAAGCAAAATATGAAAAATGTTTCCGGTTTATCAAAACAAAATATATAATTAAATTTATTTGAGATTAAAAACATGCATCTTAATTTAACTCGTTATTAGTAGTTAGAGGTATATAATTAAGAACATAAGTAAAAATGAGGTAATGATAATGATATGAGTACAGAAAGCCGTATGAAGCGTTTGAGTGAGTGTTTATTGGATTCAGAGTTGTTTCAGCATTAGATATATCTAGAGCATTTAGCTTAGCTCTTTAGAATGTAACCAAGGTTTTTAACTTAATTTTTTGGTACTGAAAGTCTTAACCAAGTAACATGTCTCAATCATTTGGTGATTAATTATCATCCGTAGATAAATAATAATTCTTACTTGCTATTCGGAGTTTACATTAGAGTTTCGACTAAATTTGGATCATGCTCTGTAGGGTCAATTCGGGAATGACGCTTTGGATAAGATTTTTGTTAGGAATTTACCTTAATTTTTTTACCTTATTTGAAATTTTATTTTTCCTAAAGGAAAAGAAAAAAAATCACAATAAATATTCTTACTTTCATGAAGGAAATATATTTTTCTTCCTATTTGGTTTATTTCATCCTTAGATGAGAAACTTGGAACTCTATATATTGAAGGCGTGCTCCCATATCAATAACAATGACATCTACAATGTAATCGTTTAGAGACTTTTGTTTATGGGTAAATTTTCTCTCTCTACATTTTCAACGTTTTTAATATTATATTAGTTTTGATATAATAATATTTTGATTTTTAGTATAATTTTTTGTTATCTGATTTATCAACCATATGATTTGCAAATTATAACATTCCGCATGATGCGCTAATCACCTTTCATAATGCAACAAGTGGTATCAGAGCACATAATTGAACGACCATATAACCCTAACAAGTGGTATCAGAGCACATGGTTCAATGATCAAATAGAACGAGTTTAAAGACAGACTCAAGATGGTGTCAAATCAATTTGTAATCAATTTGATGATAATGAAGATTTTTGTCAAGCTACATGTGGAGAAGAAGTTTCAACCATATTTTCAACATTCCTGCTGCTGCAATTTTTAAAGGGCAAGGGTCAAATATACCCTTATACTATATGAAATAGTTTAAATATACCCCTATTTATACTTTCGGGCTAAATATACCCTTATGACTAACAGAGAACACGTGGACGACTGAAACTAAATAAACTATACAATTAAAAATAAATCAAATTCTATAACCCGCCTCCCCGCTAACTTAACCCGACCTCATATGCATTAACCTATCCAATTTGTCTTCCAAACCAGAAAACTTAATGTGCATTTGAGTTCTTGCCCAGCAACGTCTGCAATTTGGAGCTTCTGCTTCGCCAAAGATTTTTGTTGTATGATTTCTATTATGTCTACTACTATTTCTTTTTAGCTTAATACATAATCAGTCCCTTAAACTTGTTAGATATAATTCAGGAAGCTAGCAGATAAATTGCAGCTTTAGGGTACTTGGTGGTTGTTCCTGATTTCGTCACAGTGATAAACCTTTCGATTATGAGAAATATAACTTACAGACATGGTTCAAAGATCATTGCATTGTTGATACCCTGCCTAAACTTCTTAATTTCAAACAATATAAAGGACTACAACACTTGAAACTATTAACTTTGTCGAATGGGAATATTGGCTCAAGTCTCCATGAAAATCATGTAGCCGTCATGCGTATTAATGGGTCATAATTTTTAGATGATCACGGAAGTTAAGCTATTGGATCCACTAAGTTAAGGAGTTCTATGTGACGACAAAGTACAAGACAGTTCTGACAGTGTGGGCAAGACATTGTATCACGACTTAAGCTCATAGTGGTAGTTATCGGTTAGAGAATCTCCCACAATAACTATATTACTTTTATATATAAGTAAAGTTGAGTTTGTTATTGCATTTTCTTTAATGAACTAAGTATTTACATTGTTTTACTAGCTTTTATATATTGCATATGTCTTGTTGCTTTATATTAAGTCAAATTATTCATGAGTTTAGCAGAGTCAAGGTAAGTGTTCCTTCTTACTCTTTTTCAAGCTTAAGTTGTTCTTAGCATTCCAAATCGCGGACTCGTACATTCAATGTACTAATTCTAGTTGGCCTGCATCGTATCATGATGTAGACGCAGGTAACCAGGATCAACATCACCCAACTTTTCGTTGATCCAGCCAAGCACTCGGAGTCAGTTGTGAGCTTTCTTGCATTCTGGAGGACACAAATTTACTGTTTTTTCAGTCCTTTCTTTTATAGAATGTTGTGGGGTTTGTCCTAACATTCATCTTACTATTATAGAGGCTTCATAGACAGATAGTCAGTTTTGAGTCTCTATTTATTTGCATTTCAGATATTATATTATAAGACTTAAGTGTCATTTTGGCCAAGATATTTCTTTTAAGTATGTTTATGAGAATGTTTTTCGCTTTATATCGAGTTAAGTCTTCTGCTGAGTTAAATAAGTCAGGTCAAGGGTCCTCTCAAGACTAGCAATGGTCATTGGGTGCCGGCCACGTCCACGGTGTAGGTTAGGGGCGTGACAAATAAGAAAACTTGATGAGAAAGTTGTGATCTGTAAGCATTGAAATAAAAAGGAACTAGCTTCACATTATGCAAAATAACTTGTAGTCAAAGTTAATGCGTTGTACGCCAGAGGGGCTACTAAAAGGATCTTGTAATGCATCCGATAAATGTGCTTGTTGGAAAAGGGGGTATCATTTCTTTATAAAGGTGGTGTAAGATTGTATAACTAATGCAGTTTTTATTTGCTATATGCAGAAGAAATTTAAATGGCTCTCTCACTATATTGATGTTATACGGCGTAATTTTCAGAAAAAGGCATTTGAAAGTATGACACAACTTTCTCAAGATGTTAGGAAAAACTTGCTTTTGAAGCCACGTTGGATGGTGGATGTGGTATTCAAGGAGATGAAGAGGCACTGGGAGTCTCCAATATGCAAGATAAAGTCAGAACAAAACAAAAAAAAAATCGTGATTTAAATGCTGGTGCATCACTTCATACATGTGGTTGTATACCTCATCGAGTGATCTATAAGAGAATAATAATCATAAATCTTTTCAGATATATTTATTGTTAGAAAATAACATCATACTCAATATTGATAACACAAATATCTTCCTTCATAATAAAAATAATCTACTGGAAAAGATTCATCAATTCCAGAATTTTATTTCGAACTCATAACAGAAAAACTAATAAAACTTGGATAATTGAGAAAGCTGAAACTGATTATGTGAGTATTCATTCGTTCTATTCTTTTTGTAAATTGAATAGTTTATTGAATAATCATTTAGTTAATAATATTTTGAACATATTTTCAATCAATTACTAACCTCACATTGAACTTGAATGCTATATTACCAACAAACTAACAATCAATTAGTAAGTTTATTAGAAAAAAATAAATAATCATACTAACGTATTTAAAATTATTACCAACAAGGGTTGTGGTGGAGTGGTAAGTACTCCTTCATCCTTAGCAAAGAGGTCTCAAGTTTGATTCTTGTCACGACCCAAAACGAGCCGCGAGTGGCACCCACATTTATCCTCCTATGTGAGCGAACCAACCAATCTAAACCCCAGTCATTTACCAATATTTCAACCATAATGAACAAAATACAATGCGGAAGACTCAAAATCTTTATTAATATAACCAATAAACAAGCTTCTAATCCATCACAATTACATAATCACATCATGCAACACATAATCAAGCATATAGAAGATTTTACAGAATCATCCAATACATATCAATCGCTATTTAGAGTTTACCACGGAATAACATAAACCATAACCTACTTCCACCGAAGAATCGTGATCAAGCAAGCTAATTCCCCAATGCCCTGCTGTCCTCTTCATTCCTCTCTCTCTCGATCGTTCTCTCTCTTTTTCTTTTTATTTTTCTCTTTGTTTTACCCTAATTATCACATAGTTTATTATGATAAAAGTAACCCACTATTTAGGTTTAAGTTGTCTCCTTTAACCACCAAATAAATAATTTATTAGCATTAACCCACTAACTTTATAATTATAATCATGAATAGTCCAAAACACCCCTTTAAAAACTTTAGCAGAATTCCGACCCGAGTGGGCTTACGGAGCCTGTGACGGTCCGTCATGACTGTGACGGTCCGTCCTGCAGGTCCGTCACAAAGGTCAGAGAGTTAATTCTGTGGAAAGATCGGTGACGGTCCGTCGTGCCTACGACGGTTCGTCCTGCAGTTCCGTCTTGAAGTTCAGAGAGTCGATCTCAGTACCCAAATTTCAGAATCTAAGTGTTTTGGAACGACACCCCCTCGACGGTCCGTCGTGCCCATGACGGTCCATCGTGGGATCCGTCGACCCAGACAGTTATTACCAGAAATAAACTCTACTGCTCAAAACGACTAAACAGGTCGTTACAATAGATACCAATTTACCCATCGTTCGTCCTCGAACGATCAAGGGAGAAAACAAGGACGAGAAAGAGTACCTGAATCTGTGAACAGATGTGGATATTTTTCTTGCATATCAGCCTCATTCTCCCAAGTGGACTCTTCAACTGGCCGATTTTTCCACTGAACCTTGATAGATGCAATCTCATTTGATCTCAACTTGCGGACTTCTCTATCTAAAATAGCAACAGGCTCCTCCTCATAAGACAAATTTTCATCAAGAAGAACTGAATCCCAACGAATAATGTAGTTCCCATCTCCATGGTATTTCTTCAGCATAGACACATGAAATACCGGGTGTACTCCTGAGAGTCCTGGAGGCAAGGTTAATTCATAAGCCACCTCCCCTACTCGCTTAAGTATTTCAAATGGTACAATATACCTCGGACTTAGCTTACCTCTCTTACCAAACCGCATCACACCCTTCATGGGTGAAACCTTCAGCAAGACTTGTTCACCCTCCATGAATTCCAAGTCTCTAACCTTTCGATCTGCATATTCCTTCTGCCTACTCTGAGCTGCTAAAAGCTTTTCTTGAATAGATTTCACTTTCTCTAATGAATCCCTCAAAAGATCAGTACCCCAAGGTCTAACCTCAAATGCATCAAACCAACCAATGGGGGACCTACATCTCCTCCCATACAGTGCCTCAAATGGAGCCATATTAATACTTGAGTGATAGCTATTATTGTATGAAAACTCTGCTAAGGGTAAGAAGTTATCCCAATGACCACCAAATTCTATCACACATGCACGAAGCATATCCTCCAATACCTGAATCGTTCGCTCAGACTGACCATCGGTCTGAGGGTGGAAGGCAGTACTAAGATCCAACTTAGTACCTAATTTAGCATGCAATGTTCTCCAAAACTTAGAAGTAAATTGCGTACCTCTATCTGATATGATGGAAAGTGGAACTCCATGCAATCGAACAATCTCTGAGATATAGAGTTTTGCTAACTTCTCTGCATTGTAAGTCGTCTTGATCGGGATGAAGTGAGCAGACTTAGTTAACCTTTCAACAATCACCCAAATAGAATCAAACTTACCCAATGTCTTTGGAAGACCAACCACGAAGTCCATTGCAATTCTTTCCCACTTCCATTCAGGAATGGGCATTCTCTGAAGTGTTCCTCCGGGCCTCTGGTGTTCATATATTACTTGCTGACAATTTGGACATTTGGCAACAAAATCAACAATGTCACGCTTCATTCTACTCCACCAAAAGTGTTGCTTTAGGTCACGGTACATCTTGGTTGCACCAGGATGTATAGAATATCCGGAACTATGAGCCTCTGTAAGGATAGTGTGGATCAAATCATCAACACGGGGCACACATACCCTTCTCTTAATCCTCAAAACACCTTCCTCATCAATTATTGCTTCTTTAGCCTCTCCTCGCAACACCATATCCCGAATTCGGCTCAGCTTCTCATCATCAAACTGTTTTCCCTTGATCTTGTTAAGAAAAGAAGATCTTGCCTCCACACAGGCCAAAAATCCTCCCTTTTCTAGTACTTCCAGCCTCTAAAAGTCGTTGGCCAAAGTCTGAACCTCTCTAGCCAATGGGCGTATAGAAACCTGTAAGTGAGCTAGACTTCCCATGCTCCCTGCTTTTCTACTTAAAGCATCAGCCACCACATTTGCTTTTCCTGGGTGATACAGAATAGTAATATCATAGTCCTTCAACAGTTCCATCCACCTCCTCTGCCTCAAATTCAAGTCTTTCTGGGTAAAGACATACTGTAAACTACGATGATCTGTGTAGACTTCACACTTGACCCCATATAGATAATGTCTCCATTTCTTTAATGCAAACACAACTGCAGCCAATTCCAAATCATGGGTCGGATAGTTACGTTCATGCACCTTTAGTTGCCTTGAAGCATAAGCGATTACATTCCTCTCTTGCATTCACACTGCATCCAACCCAGAATAAGATGCATCGCAATAAACAATGAAATTCTTACCCTCTACTGGCAAGGTAAGGATAGGTGCAGTAGTCAGCAAGGTCTTGAGTTTCTGAAAGCTTTCTTCACATTCGTCCGACCATACAAATGGAATGTTCTGCTTAGTCAAATTTGTCAGCGGGGAAGCAATAGAAGAGAATCCTTTGACAAATCGACGGTAGTAGCTGGCTAAACCAACAAAGCTCCTTACCTCTGACACATTAGTAGGTCTTACCCAATTCCTCACTGTTTCAATCTTAGAAGGATCCACCATCACTCCATCCTTAGAAACCACGTGCCCCAAGAAGGACACTGAATCTGGCCAAAACTCACACTTGGAGAATTTGGCATAAAGCATTTTCTTCCTCAACAACTCCAATACAATTCTCAAATGCTCCTCATGTTCCTTCTTACTCTTTGAGTATATCAGTATATCATCAATAAATATGATAACAAAGAGATCCAGATATGGCTTAAAAATCCCGTTCATCAAGCTCATGAAAGCAGCAGGGGCATTCGTAAGACCAAAAGACATTACTACGAATTCGTAATGCCCATACCTGGTTCAAAAAGCAGTCTTTGGCACATCTGTTGCCCGTATTTTCAATTGATGATAACCGGATCTCAAGTCAATCTTAGAGAAGACACAAGCACCTTGTAACTAATCGAACAAGTCATCAATGCGAGGAATGAGGTACTTGTTCTTAATAGTTACCTTATTCAACTGCCGGTAGTCTATGCACATCCGGAAACTCCCATCCTTCTTCTTCACAAATAACACCGGAGCACCCCAAGGGGATGCACTCGGTCTAATAAAACCTTTACCTAACAACTCCTGAAGTTGAGCCTTTAATTCCCTTAACTCCGCTGGGGCCATCCTATAAGGGGGTATAGAAATGGGGCGAGTATCCGGCTCCAAATCAATACAGAAATCAATATCCCTATCCGGTGGTATACCAGGAAGGTCTGCAGGAAACACATCTAAGAACTCACGGACTACCGAGACAGACTCGATCGAAGGTACTTGGGAAGTATCATCCCTGAGATGGGCCAAGAAGGCTAAACAACCCTTACTAACCATTCTCTTAGCACGAAGGAAAGAAACGATACGAACTGGAGTGGAAATATAGTCACCCTCCCACACTAGCGGATCTGTCCCAGGCTTGGCCAATATCACAGTTTTCGCATTACAATCTAAGATTGCAAAATTTGGAGAAAGCCAAGTCATACCCAAAATCACATCGAAATCGACCATCTCTAGAATAATCAGATCTACATAAGTATTGCTCCCCACAAAAGTCACAAGACAAGATCTATACACCTTCTCAACTATCACAGACTCACTCACAGGAGTAGAGACACGTATAGGTATGTCAAGCAATTCACAATGTAAATTAAGACCAATAGCAAATGAGGAAGATACGTATGAAAATGTGGATCCAGGGTCAAATAATACAGAAGCCATGCAATCACAAACCAAAAGATTACCTGTGATAACAGCATCAGATGTCTCTGCATCAGACCTCCCGGGGAAAGCATAACAATGGGCCCTATCACCTGTCTGCCCGTTGCCCCTGCCATGTTGCGCTGTAGTCGTTCCAACTTGCCCGCCACCCCGACTGGTTTGGTGACCACCATTTCCTTGGCCACCACGTCCTCCAAAATGACGGCCTCTACCATGACCACCTCTTCCTCTAGCTATTGGGGGTCTGTAACTCTGTTTTGGACAATTCCTCCTAATATGTCCAGTCTCCCCACATCCATAACATTCTCTGGGGTCAAGCATGGGTCTCTGTGAAAATGATGAATTCTGGGGGTAACCCTCAAACTCAGAGAAATGTTGACTGGTCTGCGATGGTCCCCCAGCTACAGCCTGCAGTGAAGACTGAATGGGTCGGGATGGGTAACCTCGTGAACTCTGCCCTCTGGAGTAGGACCCACTAAACTCACCTCCCTTACGGAACCTATTAGATGCCGATGCTGTGGTGAAATCGCTTGGCTTCACCCCCTCTACCTCTATAACAAAATCAACTACTTCCTGAAAAGATTTTGCTGCAACAGCTACCTGTAAGGCTGAAATCTGTAGATCTAACCTCAATCCTTTCACAAAGCGACGAATCCGCTCTTGTGGACTGAAGCAAAGCTGAGTGACATATCTGATAATGCACGAAACTTAGCCTCATAAGCAGCAACAGACATCTTTCCTTGCTCTAGGCTCAGAAACTCATCTCTTCTCCTATCCCTCAAGGTCCGGGGTATATTCTTTTCCATAAATAAGTTAGAAAATGATGCCCAAGTCAGAGGTGGTGCCTGTGCTGGTTGACACTCAACATACGACCGCTACCACATTTTGGCATTTCCTTGAAACTGATAGGTCACAAACTCAACGCCAAATCGTTCTACTATGCCCATCTTATGTAGCAACTCATGACAATCAACCAGAAAATCATAGGCATCCTCAGATTCAGCACCCTTGAAGACTGAAGGTTTCAACTTCAAGAACTTAGTGAAAAGTTCATGTTGATCACTAGTCATTATAGGCCCTGTAGTCAATCGAGGAAACGTGCCTATTTCCAATGAGGCATCCATGCGGGGAGCCATAGCAGCTGCTTGTTGTACTCCCGGAACCTGAGGTGATGGTGCAGAAAACACTGGAGGCGTCTGGCCCTGATCAGATAACCCGCTAAGATAGGCAAGAACCTGGTTAATCATTTCTGGGGTAGGTTGGGGTGGTAACTCCTCATCTTGCACTTGTTCATTTTCCCTTTCCTCACCCTCTCTTACTACCTCATCAGTCGGTGGAGGAGTCACTGCCCTAGTAATAGCTGGGCCAGGTGTTTGTCCTCTACCTCTAGAGGACGTCCTCCCGTGACCTCTACCACGGCCTCTTGCCACTGCTCCTCTTCGAGCTACAGCCCCAGTGGCTGGCTCAGACGCATCCTGTCTTGCCGGTGTTGGTGTTGGCACAGTTGTTGCTCTAGTTCTAACCATCTGCGAAATAGAGTGAGGATAAAGTGATCCCAGTACCCAGATTCCAAGAGTTGAAGTATTTCGAAATGAAGACCCTCGACGGACCGTCGTGCCTATGACGGTCCGTCACACTTGCCGTCGAGGGGAATAAGAGAGCAGCAGAAGAAATTGCTAAGTATGGGACGACGGAGTCCATGACGGTCCGTCGCGACCACGACGGTCCGTCGCGTGGTCCGTCGACCCAGCCGCGTTTTGGCAGATTTCCAGCAATTAGAATCCTTGTTTACTTAGGTTTTTATTTTTTATAAATAGTTCAAAAAACCTCGTTTTTGAGGTTAGACTCTTAGATTATTAAATTCCTTATAGTTAGACTCTGCGAGATTAGACATCATATTATTAGACTTTGTGTAATAGTGTTTGATTTTTGGAGATTCTTACAAGTGATTTTTTGGTGATTAATCAAGCAAATTTTCGGACTTTATTCTTTCTCATTGAAGTAAGTACATGAATTCTGATTTAACATATTTGAATATTGTGTTTATGGCTATGAGTAACTAAACTCCATAACTAGGGTTGTGGGAACCATAGGCAAATAATGAGATAAACCCTAGCTAAAATAACAATTCTAGAATAGTGTCTTGCATGTATTAATAATTCTTTCGCTTAGAAGTCTTTTTAACGGATGATCAACGTTAGAACTCGCCTTAATGCTACTTGCCGGACCAAGGAGGTAGATAATAGGAAAAGAATTATTAACATAGATTTAGTGTATACTATCTAATAATCTAGTATTGATTGGTACGAGGTAATAACTTAGTCAAATATCGAATACGATGCTTAATATGAGGTAAAGATAAGGGTTAGGAAAGCAACACACGTAGCCGGACCAAGGTGCGGAGTGATATTTTCTAGATGCCGGACCAAGGATTTAGAAATACATAACTTATCACTTTGCATGCAAGATACTAGGAAAGAATTGTTATAGTTAGAATTATCAAGTTATGAACCTGTGGGGAACACGTAAACCCTAGTTACTTTGATTAATTGATTAAAACCCAAAATTATAAGCTGTGAAGTGTCTCTGTCAAGTTCGTTAGTTATTTTTACTCATTAGGAAATACAAATCCCCCTTTTTATGCTTTTACTTTCTAAGGAAGTTATCAACAGAACAATAGCAATAACAAGTTGAAGTTAAGTCTAGACTATTTTCCTCGTGGGAACGATCCCAACCTCACTAGTTGGGTTATTTACTTGACGCGACCGCTTTACTTCTCATTTGAGAAGTATGTTTGAGCGTATCAAATTTTGGCGCCGTTGCCGGGGATCCACAACCTATTCACCAGGCATCGCTTAGAGTGGACAGCCCGTCCGTTGGGACGATACAGTGAGGAGGTGGTCCGAGAGTTCTACGCATCCTACGTAGCGACTCTTCGATCACAGATCGATAGGCGGGCTGCTCCCGCCAAACAGGCCCCACTGGAGCAGGTTCGAGTCCGGGGCGTGCAGGTTGACATTTCCCTGCCAGCTATCCGCCGGTTCCTATACGGCGAGAGTGCAGATGCTACGCGGACCCCCATCACTGCCGAGTTTGACTACCGCTGGCAGATAGTAAAGAATGGACAGTTCTTGCGCGAGCAGGCACTGAGAGAGACCACCAAGAGGTGGATGGCCCTGCACCTATCAGTCGAAGGAGAGGGTGCCGATTGGGTCACTGAGCCGAAGGGGGCCATCAAGAAGGCCAACCTCACGTTCGTCGCAAAGTTCTTGTGGCTGCTCGTCCGTCACTGCCTTTCCCCCACAGCTGCTGATAACATCGTCACCTGGGATCGAGCAGTGTTGATGGCGGCGATGATAGCCGGCTTCAAGGTGTACTTCGCATGGCTTCTCCAGGCAGTCATGCACGAGAGGGCATTCAAGGTCACTACTACCTACCCCTTCCCGTGTATGATCTTTGCCCTTTGCAGGTCTGCAGGTGTGCCCATATGGCACATAAATCAGTTGAAGACCCCACAGGGCACCGTTGACGTCGGCCTCATCAGAGACGAGGCCAATGAGTTGGCACCACGCAGAGGGCCCCGTCCTGAGCTGCCACCTCTTGCTGATGATCTTGTGGATACGGTTGCCCAGGCCCGCACATCTACACAGGCATCCACTGACACTACCCCGATCGAGTCTATCCCGGGTAGTAGCACAGCCCCTCTACCGTTACTTGCCCCGCTTGCTAGGGTCCAGAAACTGGAGGCACAAATGGCCACTCTTCTGCATCATATCCAGCCGTGGATGCAGAAGTATATTACTGAGTCTGAAGCGCGTACAGAGAGGAAGATGCAGCGGAAGATTGTTGAGGTTAACCAGTGCCTAGATGCCTTTGAGCTGAGAGTGTTAGCTCGACCAGCCCCTCTGGTAGATGTGTCGACTCTTCAGGCTGCAGTCGACAGTCTGCGTGCAGACATCGCCACGATACTAGCGGCGAGGGTGCTGGATTCTGAGGCCCCTTCTGTCGAGCCTGCTGAGGACACAGTATTGGCGGCACTGTTTACTACTTCTGAAATTCCACCACTTCCCCCTCCAGAGAGTGCAAAGAGGCGTAGGGATCGAGGAGAGGATGAGGCGCGAGCAAGGAAGAAGGAGCACCGAGAGATGGAGGCTGCGAGGAGAGCCTCACTTGCTGAGGCGGAGGCACACCACATCAGAGCATCGCAGATAGCGGCTGGGGCGTCTAGCTCCCGCACTGTAGAGACAGCAGGAGGCACTACTGATGGTGCGGTTGCTGCTGAGGACACCACTGAGGGTGTCCAGATTGCAGAGGACGTGGGTTCCGGGAAACCGGACCCACCAGCTTGCTGATCGACGGCGCTATGCGCCACAGGTTTGCTTTACCTACCACTCTAATATTTAGATTTTTTATGCATTGGGGACAATTGCATGCTTTTTTTGTTGGGGGTGGGGTAAATGGAAAGTGAGTGTTAGGGTGAAGTCTGAGTAGCCCAACTCACTATCCTCTTTTGGGGTTTTCTTGCCTGTGTTCTTTTTCCCCAAAAGACTGATTACTTTTTCTGTTGAACCGCACGTTCCATCTTTTGTACATAGTTTAACTCTGAAGCATGATGGCTAAAATGATATCCTGATAAAACTAGAAAATGTTGCATGACTAGGCGTAGTAACTGATAATTGTGTGGCTCTAAACATGAAATAGAGTTACACCATTGCATTACCCTAAATCTTCAAGTCGAACTAGGTGTCTGATAATCTGGTATAGTGATGAGATGTCAAGTGAGTGTGAGGAAATTTGAATAGTCCACTATTGGTACTGAGCTAGAACTTGCCTGGTTAGTCCTGCTAAAAGTAAGTTGTAACAGACAATTAGGAAAGGATCATAGGCCCTTATTCAAAATAGCCCATTTCTAGCCTAAATAAAAGAAACCAAATGAAAGTTATCCTTCTTTGATCCAAATAATTTGAGCTTAAAATTAGACCTTTCTTTTTCACCCCAACTGATTTTTCTGGGAACAATATGTTGGCCCTGGTCCCTCCTTGGACATGTGCACCTCAGCTTATGCCAAAAGCATAAGTTGAGGGTGGCTAATGCATAGACAACCTTCGTTATGGCCCTGACCCAACTTTGGGTATTGTGTACCTTGACTCATGGCAAAGCCATGAGTTGAGGGTGGCTGTTTTGAGGAATGCTCTGGAAAGTGGGGTTGAAAGAACAAAGAGAGAGAACGAACAAAAGCAAAGTGACTCAAGAACTCGTTGAAAAAAAAATAAAAAAAAAGAAGGGAAAAGAGTCACTTACACAAATGAAGAAAGAAGGGAAAATAGCAAGATGAAAGAATGGGAGAAACTGGGCGAGATAAAGTGATAGAAAGTGGAAGGTTTAGCCGATATGTCAAGGAGGGCAAAAAGTCACTAAAGTATACCTAAATATACCCTACCTGACTCTGAGCCTATGTTACAAGCTAAGAAAGTCCTATCGTGATCCTAAGGGTTGTATAGCGAACTTAAGGCAGTGAAAATAAGGGCAAGCTTATGGCAATAGGTATGAATGAGTGTGACTTTGTTCTGAGAGCGAGTGTTGAAAAGTAATCCTTATACTCAAACTGAAATCATTGTGTGAAAAATGAGGATTTTGTTTTGAAGTGAGGACACAAGTTGCAATACCGGAATTGTTAGCACCTCGGTGAGAAATTGAAGAGGATAGGTGTTAGTGCATGGTGAGTCTGTGTCATGTTCGAATCCCACAAAATTCAAGCCTAATAGTGATAGCATGCATAGATTTGATGAGATTAATCGGGATTGATAGCCAAATGATTGCAAAGGATAAAACATGAATACTATTGTACAAAGATTGTGTAGTGAGTCATAGTGCGTCGCTTGAGGACAAACAACGAATTTAAGTTGAGGGTGTTGATATACCGTGGTTTCACGGTATAATTAATACTTTTTCCTTAAGTTTAGTGTGTCCGAAAGCCTTTTTGTGCTAATTTTGATATAAGTTTCTCTTTGTTTTGCAGGAAATCTGTCCAGAGCTGAATGCGGAGATTTTGAGCGAAAAAATGCAGAAGAGACCACCTACGGAGCTTATGACGGTCCGTCGTGCTTGTGACGGTCCGTAGGTGGCAGCGTAGTGCAGCTGCTGAAGGAAGATGGGGAAGTCTGACCAAGTGTGGGATTACGAAGCTTGTGACGGTCCGTCATGGCCATGACGGTCTGTCCTGCAGGTTCGTCGTAAAGATCAGAGAAGTGATCCCAGTACCCAGATTCCAAGAGTTGAAGTATTTTGAAACGAAGACCCTCGACGGACCGTCGTGCCTATGACGGTCCGTCACACTTGCCATCGAGAAGAATAAGAGAGCAGCAGAAGAAATTGCTAAGTATGGGACGACGGAATCCATGACGGTCCGTCGCGACCACGACGGTCCGTCGCGTGGTTCGTCGACCCAGCCGCGTTTTGGCAGATTTCCAGCAATTAGAATCCTTGTTTACTTAGGTTTTTATTTTTTATAAATAGTTCGAAAAACCTCGTTTTTGAGGTTAGACTCTTAGATTATTAAATTCCTTATAGTTAGACTCTGCGAGATTAGACATCATATTATTAGACTTTGTGTAATAGTGTTTGATTTTTGGAGATTCTTACAAGTGATTTTTTGGTGATTAATCAAGCAAATTTTCGGACTTTATTCTTTCTCATTGAAGTAAGTACATGAATTCTGATTTAACATATTTGAATATTGTGTTTATGGCTATGAGTAACTAAACTCCATAACTAGGGTTGTGGGAACCATAGGCAAATAATGAGATAAACCTTAGCTAAAATAACAATTCTAGAATAGTGTCTTGCATGTATTAATAATTCTTTCGCTTAGAAGTCTTTTTAACGGATGATCAACGTTAGAACTCGCCTTAATGCTACTTGCCGGACCAAGGAGGTAGATAATAGGAAAAGAATTATTAACATAGATTTAGTGTATACTATCTAATAAGCTAGTATTGATTGGTACGAGGTAATAACTTAGTCAAATATCGAATACGATGCTTAATATGAGGTAAAGATAAGGGTTAGGAAAGCAACACACGTAGCCGGACCAAGGTGCGGAGTGAGATTTTCTAGATGCCGGACCAAGGATTTAGAAATACATAACTTATCACTTTGCATGCAAGATACTAGGAAAGAATTGTTATAGTTAGAATTATCAAGTTATGAACCTGTGGGGAACACGTAAACCCTAGTTACTTTGATTAATTGATTAAACCCAAAATTAAAAGCTGTGAAGTGTCTCTGTCAAGTTCGTTAGTTATTTTTACTCATTAGGAAATACAAATCCCCCTTTTTATGCTTTTACTTTCTAAGGAAGTTATCAACCGAACAATAGTAATAACAAGTTGAAGTTAAGTCTAGACTATTTTCCTCGTGGGAACGATCTCAACCTCACTAGTTGGGTTATTTACTTGACGCGACCGCTTTACTTCTCATTTGAGAAGTAAGTTTGAGCGTATCACCTACGACGGTCCGTCCTGCAGTTCCGTCTTGAAGTTCAGATAGTCGATCTCAGTACCAAAATTTCAGAATCTAAGTGTTTTGGAACGACACCCCCTCGACGGTCCGTCGTGCCCATGACGGTCCGTCGTGGGATCCGTCGACCCAGACAGTTATTACCAGAAATAAACTCTACTGCTCAAAACGACTAAACAGGTCGTTACAATTCTCCTTGGGTACGGAGTCTCCTTTGTTAGGGATCACTTTAACCTCCAATGTGGGACTTTCCGGCATGAATCTGGATTTAGCCGGACTCCAATATGGTGTACTGGACACCCGATGGAAACCCCCCAAAAAAAGTATATAAAATTTATTGATAAATTACCAACATAAATTTCTATTACTAAAATTGTCAATGTACGTATTACCAATAGAATTGAATAATGAAGAAAAAAATATGCTAATTCTTTTCAATTCGTTAATAAAGGTACTAACAATATACTAAACAAAAAATAATTGGTAAATTTACCAATAGAAATTTTAGGGTCATATTTCAAAATTTTGTAGCAATATCTTTGGGTGTTTACCAACTGATTTTCAATTGATAAATTTATCAACAAATTAAAATTTGTTGATAATATTTATCGACGAGCCTTTTAAAAATGAATTAATATAAATTGGCATTTGGATGATAACTTAATTTGTAAATCAATTCGATTAATTTACTAATGAATTTTTTATTGATAATTGAAATTTCTTTTGTAGTGTGCAATCACTCCAGAATGTGCCTGTGCTATCATCTTGAGTGATCAGTCATCACCGTTTTACATTACAGGGAAACATAAATATTGAAAATATTAGCATGGGTTTCATCTAGAGTAGTTTTATATAATCAAATATAGTAGCTTTATATTTGTGTAACGGTCCTCTTAGTAATTTTTATGAATTTTTACCGATTTTTTAATTTTAATCCTTTTAATAGATTTTATAAATAATTTATGACATGTGAGATAAGTGTCATGATTTATGAATTAAAAAAAATATTTTGTTTACTAATAATTAAAAAACATAACGTTTAAATCACTTAATATTCAGATCAAAAGATAATATTTTAATTATTCAAATTTTAAATTCAAATCCACACATCTTATATCAAAATGTATAAATAAGTAATCAACATGCTATACCAAAACTAGGAATATTTTTTTCAAGGTTCTTATTAATTCCATGCCCAAATTAAACCTATATATGCACTAATACTAAACTACATCTGTCTATTCTTAATTAGTTGATCTCGTGATTATTACTTTATTTTAATTGCATTGTCAACAAAAACAAACCCGATGGCGATATTAAAAATATTTCATCTGGTGAACAACTACGAACTAATTTTAGTTACATTATTTTTCATATATATATTCCAAACATACATAACGTCCTTTATGAAGTCATAGTTTTTATTCATTTAATATGGATTTAATTATTGAACTTACCAAACTTTTAGCCTAAATAGAACGTATCTGAAAGTCATATCTCACTAGTAATTTGATTTGTCCAAAAAAATAAAATGAGACGTTTCTAGAATCTAATACTATGTTAGAATTTGAAAGGTAAACCTCAACTAACTTAGCTTTGACATTCTTAAACTTAAACAATACCTTTTACCTTTGGTCTTTGCTTTAAATTGATCTGATGAGTGATGGTTGAAAGTTGAAACTAGTCTTAGCATTTGTCTTTACATGAAGGAAACAACTTCTAGAAAGTATGTTATAACGAATCTGAGTGATCATGCGAAAGTTTACAATTTATAAATTATATTTATGATAAATTAGATGATATAGAAAAATATATTATAAATATGCTTTGGTCAAGCAATTTTATTCAGTGGCGGAGTTAGATTTTTAATAAGGGGTTTTACAATTTGAAGAGCTAAACACACAAACTAATCGAAGAGGGTTCGACATCTACTATATATCATAAGAAATAATTTTAATCATGTATAAATTTGTACTTCTTTTGTTCCAATTTATGTGACATTTTTTCGTTTTTCAAGAGTCAAACAGTTTAAGTTTGACCGGGAATTTGCGCATGAAATCTTCAATTTTTTGAAATGAAATTTATATATTTGTTAACTATGTAATAAGTCCTATAAGTCACAACAATTGATAATTCAAAATATTTATAAGATCTATGAAAAATTTACGGTCAAAGTTAGACTAATATTAAAAAAAAAAAAAAAACATAAACATATTGGGAGAAAATCTCCCCCTAAACAAAATTCTCTACATAACTATATTGTGGATGTTCTTATTGTGTTCATGGTGTGAGAAGAGAGGTCTTCAATTTATATAGTTTCATACGTTTCCTCTAAGAGAAAAAAATCAAATATTAAAAAAGAATTATATTTTTTAAAATAAATAAATAAATTTAGTAATCTAATCCCATTTAGTTTTGAAAATTCATGACATGTGAAAGCAGGTCCGAAATTTTAAAAATTGTAGAGTACTCAATTATTATGTACAAAGTTCTTGAAAT
The DNA here is from genome assembly GCA_032847665.1 of Solanum chilense. Lineage (NCBI taxonomy): Eukaryota > Viridiplantae > Streptophyta > Magnoliopsida > Solanales > Solanaceae > Solanum > Solanum chilense. Next base: position 85,701,319 of record CM064963.1, read on the forward strand.
ATTTTCTATCCACTTTTTTTTCCCACACTCTCATTGTCACTTCTATATATTATTATTATATTATATTATTAGGTGCATCTCTCTATATTATTACAAAGTATTTGGGGGTAAATAAGAGGTCCATCACAGAATAGAAGTCAAATTAATGAGATGAAAAGAGTAAACAAATTTGATTTTGATACAATAGTCAAATGAAGTTGGAAGGAAAATAAGTTATTAAACTATTTAACCAATCGTATTAAAAATTTTACAGTAAAAAAGTATAGTATTTTTAATGTTTATCTCACATATTGAATATGTTGGAGTCAGTTTGCCAATGATAAGGGAGATGAACATGAGGTTAATTAAAGATGGGGTTCTATCATTTGATTATTACATTACTTTGAATTAATTAGTTAATTAAAGATGGGGTTCTATCATTTGATTATTACATTACTTTGAATTAATTAGCAATCACAAGACACATTTCTCAATTTTTTTAGTAGGCTTGTTACTCAAATTGTTGGTGAAGAAAGCAATTGAAAACTTAGTAATGTTATAGAATTTGGTGCCTCAAAGTCTCTAAATAAAAGAAACTTCTTATTCACCAACCAAACGTACTAATATTAGGGAACAAGCTCCTAAATTTGATAGTGCAACTTTTTGTGATGAAACATGCAATATGGTAATGTAATCCCAATCCCTTTCCCAAACTTTACTAACCATACTCGGCTATTTACTTGTAATGATGCATATTAAATTATAGTATATCATCTTGTTTATCAAAAACTATTCTTATATGAATGGAGAGAGGGGGTTGGGCCATTGAATGACTGAATTTATCTTAACTCAATATTTTTTACGTAACTTTAATACATAAATCTTAAATCGACCTTCGAAGTTTTTTTCTATACATAAGCGTAAGTAACAAATGATGTCATTACTACATTTACTATATTTCAAAATTTATATAATTCTAATTTTTGTCCTATTTTCTTTTGACCTAATTATTATTTTGAGATTTAAATTAAAAAAAGTTTTTTATTTTTAATCTTCTTAATCATTTTTATAAATATTTGACGACAATATTTAGGGTACTAGTTCCTTCGTACTTATAAATGCTTTTACTAATTTATTTCCACTTTCTGGATGCTTTTACTAACCGTTTTCTCAATTTCAATTTATGACATATTTTTTTGGCAAAGTACAAAAAGTACATATTTCTAAGAAAAAATTACAATATATTCCTTAAAAGTTTATAATTATAAAAATTCCTCAAACTGATACATTAATCTGATGCTCGAGATACATTAATCGTTAAGTAAGGTACATTACATTTTGTACATGATACACTAATCTGATGTACATTTTATATATGATACACTAATCTGATGTACATTTAATACATGATACACTAATTTGATGCGCGAAATACACTAATTTGATGCGATTTTATGTATGATACACTAATCTAATGTGCATTTTATACATGATAGACTAATCTGATGCGCGAAATACACTAATCAGATGCTCGAAAATTAAGAATTTTGGAGATTTGTAAAACTTATAGGGAATAACGATAATAAGTAAATTAAAATGTGAGATTTCTCTAATATTTTTTATTTTTTAACTATCAATGAAAATGTCATTTTCATATTTAGAATAACTTTAGAATTTCTGTATTTTAGAAATAAAAATAACACTCCACACACATTTAAGATGATAAATATCAAGTTATAAACATACTTTTTGATAATAAATTACTTATAGCATATTATTATCAAGTTATAGCATATCAAGAAAAAATATATTATTCTCATTAATTATTTAAATAATAATTAATTTATTTAAATAATTACATTTATTACTCAGTTACCTTTTTTAAATCAATCTATTTAATTAAATTCATTTTTTAACTTACCTTTTTTAAACCAAATTATTTGATTACATTATTTTTTTTAAGTTACCTTTTTTAAACAAAACTCTTTAACTATTATAAATTAAAAACATTATATAGTTACCTTTTTAAAAAAATTACAAAATAATAGGGATTTTATCATTCCATAATAACTACCCACCACTATCTAAACCAATACCAGTTTTTTTTAAAACCTCACACGCTATATTTAAAAAAAAAAAAATTCATCTTCCCCAAATATTTTGTTCTTCCCAAAATCCTCACCAAATCTTCTTTATTTCGCACGCCTAACATTAATCTTCACCAACATTAGCTGTTTTGCTAAAAAATCTACAACATTAACATTCTTCTTGACCAAAATCTACTGTTTTGGTCAATAATCTTCCAAATTTGCACTCAAAAATCTGTATAATGTCGATGAGAGGCAATGAAACCCCGCGTAAAAGTAAAAGGTTGAACGATGAAGCAAGATCTCAGGAATTTCATGCTCCATCTTTCAACATTTTGTCTCAAACACAAACTCAATCTTCATCTGCAAAAGAAAAATCTAGAACAGAAAATTCAAAAATGAAAAAAAAAAAACAAAGAGCCAAAGGAAATCGAGAAGAAGAGAAAAGGGAAAGAAAAGCAAACCGTAGGTGAATCTGTGAAAGAAGGGTGGACCTCGAACTCATAAAGGACAAGTTATGGACATAGCCAATTATCCTACTCCAAAATTCCGTAACAGAAAGTAGAAATTTTCATCGCACACTATACATTTTTTTGAATGACATGTTTTTTTAACTTATGAACTATTTATGTAATTTTCCAGTTTTTTATTATGAATACTGATGGTTTTATATAAATTATCAATGAATATTACTAATTATTAAATCTGTCTCACTTATAAATTTTGAACGCAACAAGAAAATATAGGAACACTGTATGAATCATGTATGAACATTATATGAATTATGAATGTCATATTATAATTTGATATATAGAACATAGACAAATGTTATATATATACTATTTTTTTAAAAAAAATTTATATAAATGACAGTCTGCTTCACTATATATTTATAATTTTTAAATGTGTATGATATTTGTATAAATTGTACTTTTAAATATGTAATGTTAAATTTTTATATGCATAATGTATGAAAAATATATGAAATGGTATTGATATATGATTCAATATGACAATATGAATAAATATATAATTATACCTTAATAAATGTGTATGACTTTTGCATAAATTACTTATTCAATACGCATTAAATTTTTGATGTATGAATTCTGTATGATAACTGTATACTTTCAAATACAAAACAGAAACAAATGTTACTTATATTACTGGTATGAATACTGTATGAAAAATGTATGAATTATATCATATTATACTTTGATATGTAGAACATAAACAAACATTATTTTATATACAAATATTGCTTGTATAAATATATAAATTTTGTATATAGTCCACATTCAATATGCAATAACTGTATGCATGCTATATAAATATTATATGACTTATTAATGGTAACAAATGTTAACATATGAACAGTTGTATATACAATGTATGAACATTGTTGAAAAATAATATGATTCAACAAAAAAAAATATGTGATTTAACAATTTAAATACTCAAAAACACAGATGTAACAGTAGGAAATCATTGTTTTTGTACAGGATAATTTGAACATATGTTCCTACTGTTTCCAACTTGATGGCATCTACTGCATGTGTTTTTTGTCCTCTTGAAGTTCACATCAGCGAACCCCTTCCAGCGTTCAAATTTGGGTCTTGCCGCTGATCTTTTTTGACCGGGTGGCATCATTTTAGACACAATTCATACACACTTTCTATATATTTCACTGATATATACAACCAAAAAAATCCAATTTCATACACAATTAATCCACCGTTTATACACAATTCATATATATGTAACATATCACTTATAAAAAATCAATTCATACAAAAATAATATATAATTCACTTATACATACAATCAAAAAAACACTTTCATACACAATTTATACAATTTATTAAAGATTTAATACACAATTAATCCAAACTTTATACAAAATTCATATATATATATATATATATATATATATATATATATATATATATATATATATATATATATATATATATATATATATATATATATATATATATATATATATATAACATATCAAACACTGATATATACAATCAAAAAATGGACTTTCATACATATTTCATACAATATATTCATACATTACATACATAAATAATACAGTTTTCATATTTCATCAATATACAAAATTTTATCACCTGACAATTTAAATATAATATGCAGTGGTTTTTACCAAAAATTCACATTTCATATAACTTTGAAAATATATTAATACAAATTGTCAGACTTTGTTCATTTTTTTTCACAATAAAACTGCACAATGATTCAAAATCTGTAAATTTTTGTATTTTCTACATAAATCAATCATCACGCCAATCTTCATTTTAATTACAAATCAAAAGAAAATTAGTATTACTTAATATTTTTCATGGTATCATATACACATCGTAATTGTATCACAAAAAATACATCATATCAGCATCTGCAATATAACAGAACAAAAAAAACATTCAATACATGACCAAAAAACAAAAATATAATTACAACCAACAATTTATACTTAAAACATAACAAATCATAATTAAAAACTAACCTGATGAATTCCACTTGCCACCATGTTTAATTAATATTGCCACAATGTTTTCCATCAAATCAAATCTAATCATTTTCAACGTCAAATTTTAAGAATTTTTTTTTAAAAAAAAAAACAAAAAAATAACAATATTCAAATATCAAAATAATACCCAATTCTGGAAAAAAAAAACAATGCACGTTTAAGGAAAGAAAATAAAGATTAGAGTATTTTAAGGATTTAAATTTAAGGATTTAAATCATAAATTATTTCATTAAAACTAAATGGAGACTTTTATGGTATATCTAATCTGTAAAAAATTTCAAATCCCTTAAAATATGCTAATTAGTTATCAATAATTAATAATAACTAATTTCACGCATCACACTATCTAACATTAATTTATCCATTTTTTTTATTTTACTATCTATTTTTAATAATTTAAAATTAACATTATTTTCTTTTTAAAAAAATGCTATAACTTGATATATAAAATGTTATACAATGCAAATCAAACTCTTATGCCATAACTTGAGAATATGACTACATAAAATGTTATATACCTAATTTACACTGACGATGGTATAAGTAAAGCATATATATACTTATAAGCATGAAAGTGAGAGAGAGCATGTTTAATTTGTAAAAAGATGTGGTGAAATCAATTTAACAATGATGATATGTGGTGAAGTGAACACAAGGTGAAGTATGAGCTTTCGAATATGGTTAAATTTTGACATTATTCTGTACTCAAATTTCTTGTGATAAAAGCAATTGAAAATTAACTTGATAACTCTATTGAATTTGGTGGTTCTAAAAATCTTAATTTTTACTTAACTGGATTAGTGAGTTACGTTGTTGTTTCACCAACTCAACATACTAGAATAATTTGGAGGACAAGTACAACTTTTCTTTAGCAAACATGTCCTATAGGCTATAGTACTATTCTTTTGTTATCTTCATTCAAGAAAAAGACTTCAAAATATTGTTTGTTGTTGCATCATGCATGCAATGGAAAGTGAACTACATACACAAAATTTAGAAATAAAATATAGGTTTTTGGGAAGAGTAATGCTTAAGTTTTTTTATTTTTATTTTCCTGTTCATCATTCAAAAATCCATTTCTTTTATTTAATCTGAATTCACCTAAAAAAAAATTGAGAAAAAAAGAAGAAGACAAATTTAATAATAATTCCGTGTGGAGATGCGGGGGATCGAACCCCGTGCCTCTCGCATGCAAAGCGAGCGCTCTACCATTTGAGCTACATCCCCTTGTTGTTAGGCAACTCGCATATGTTGATATAGCGTTTTTTTAATACATGTAAATTTTACTGGCCCAAGCTTTCTGTATATGTTTTGTATATATTAAGGCCCTACACATTTGGCCACTCGCAAAATACAATTCGGGAACTTTCACATATAGCCAGTTTAAACTAGTCTTATTATTCTCCATAACTATAGTTTGATAATTACAGTTCGTAGCTACATATTATATGAAGGAGAGAGGCGAGCGAGACTGGGAGAGAGAGGCGAGCGAGACTAGAAGGAGAGGCGAGAGAGGGGGAAAAGAGTGGGAGAAAGTTGATTTTATATGTATATCGGTTAGATAATTGTATGTTATGCATATGCAATTCTATATATGACAAGCGAGATTGGGAGAGGGAGGAGAGAGGCGAGCGAGACTGGGATAGGAAAGAGAGAGGCGAGCGAGATTGGGAGAGGGAGGAGAGTGGCGAGTGAGAGAGTTGAATTGTATATGTATATAGGTTAAATAATTGTATATTATACATATGTATTTGTATATTCTGGTGAATTATACATATACAAACGTGACTAATTATACAAACTCAAAGTCAGTTCATATAATTAATATAAAATGTTAGTCGCGAGTGGTAGTAATAGCAAACTATAGCTATGATGAGTAATTAAATATTATAAGTTTGTTTAACCGCATATTTTTCCTATACAATTTTATATATTACAAATACTTAGCCAAAAACACTATATCCCCATTTGGCCATTTCCTCGAATTTTTGGCAAAAACATCCTTAAACTATATCTCAAAATTAAACTACATCCTTAAATTATCTTCTTAGCAGAAAACATCCTTCAAGTATTTAAAAGTTAACAATTTTCATCCTTTTGTTAGATATAGTCAAAAAACCAAAGGATCTTATAAAAACATGACTAGTTCACGTCTATCAACAAAAGTTTTCCTACACAATTTGTTACCTGCTATAAGAAGTTTATAAAAAAATATTAAAAATCTTAGACACAATTACTTACTGAAACTAAAAAAAATATTTGGAAGGTGTGACCACATGATCTGTATTTTTTCACATTTTGTAACGGAAAGAAGTTGAATCTTGATTATCTTTACCTTTTTTAAAGTCAAATTGTATTTAGATCAATAAATTTTTGGAACAATCAGATATTGAAGCAATCAAAATATTGATTATGTTTCGAATTTGACTTTCATTCTACATTTTTAGCAGCGGGATTCTCCAACAAACACTGCTTCTAGCATATTTAATTGAGAAGAAATATATTCAGCTAATAATATTTTTAATATCAAATTACATGAAAAATAAATGAAAAAAAAAGTTCAAATTAAAAGATTTTGCATAATGTGAAACTCAATTATGAAAAAGTTCACTATAGCATTTTTGATGTATCCAAGAGTAATAATTACAAAGGGATGTTTAATTTTTGTGGTATTTGTTAGTTTTTTTTTTTAATAAATTCAAGTAGAAGGATGAAACTTGTATACTTTTAAAATACTTGAAAAATATTTTCTACTAAGAATGATACTTAAAGGATGTAGGTTAAATTTTGGGTATAGATTAAGGATGATTTTAACCAAAAAAACTCTCATTTGCCCGTAAGGAAGATATTTTTTCCATTATTTACATAGCCAAGTTTCTATGTTTTTAGTCCCATAGACACTAATTTCTTACGGTGATGTTTAAGAAAATCGATATACAGTAATACAAAAGATGTACATTTGGTATACAATAATATACAAAACTTTCGTAAACTGTTTTATAACAATATATGTTTTAAAACATGATATACAATATCATACATCCAAATATATAACATTATATACAATCATAAGAGATGTTTATACACTTATAAACAATACCATATAATATTATAAACTATTATACTACACCAGACTTTGTCTTCTTCCTTGAATCCAAGCTATATATCAATCCAGAACACCTCAAAAACTGTACAAAATCACCTTAAATTTCATATTTAGTTTCCGCAATATATACTCGATCTTTCATAACAATACTCATTCGAAACGGAGCTTATTTATATAAAAATAATAATTTTTAAATTTTAAAGCTTCAAGATTCAACAGTATTCATCTCTTTGTGAATATAAAAAATTTTATTAAATATTTGAGAAGTCTTTTCAAGAGAATATATATTTCTTTTTATAGGTATAAGCTAGAATTTATGATAGAATACCCTTCAAGAAATCTTGATTTTTTGAACTTAAAAGATCATGAATTGAATGTGTCTCATAGACGTTCGACTACTCTAATCGAAAAAAAAAAAGAGGAAAGATGCTCCATGACTTAAAACATCAACAAACAAACAAACAAAGAAAGTTGACCAAGGCTTGGCTATGATATTTTCCAGCCTAGCTAGTTCCACTTAAATTGTTGGCCTTAAAGGATTTACTCACTCCACATGAATTTTTCCTCAATCATGGTATAGCACTTGTAATAGTTTCACATGATTCAAGGAGTATGTGTCAATAATTGTCAAAATAAATTAAGGCTACCAATGTATGGTACTGAGGCCTTCAATTGCTGTTGTTCTTTGTCAACCACCTATTGTTGTAACTTGTAAAAACAATATTGAATACCTCAATACGTGTACAAGGTATCCGTGAACACCTTAATTGGAACTTGCAAGTATCCCTTTCTTAATTTTTACAACATCATTAAGAAAAGAATATTAAATTATATATGACATATATTATTAAAAGGGCAACTTTCACATATAACAAATAAAAAAATCATATTTGTATGCTATAGCAAAGTTTGTATAGTTGCGCTCCATAGCAAACATAGAAACTGGATAATTCGTTATACATATACAGCTGAAGCAAATAGTATAAAACGAAGTGTATAAAACAAGAAAGAGAAAACACTTGGGCAGAGAACTGTATAAAAACGAAGTGTATAAAACGAGTTTGATTATTATAAGTGTATAGAACGATTATATACAATTTAAATTTGTATAAAATGAGAAAGAGAGAAAGACAAAAGAGACTTGACAATGAATATACAATTGAATCGAACTGTATAAAACGAGAAAGAGAGAAATTAAATACAATTTGAAAATTGTATAAAACGAGAAAGAGAGAAAGGCAAAAGAAGCTGGGCAGGGGAATATTTTTATTGTATAATTATAAGTGTATAGGACAAAAATATATGTACTTGCATGTGTATATATAATTTTCTCACGCTTTATACAAACAGAAACACAATTTATACATTTCGCTTCTGTTTGTATAAGTGAGAAAGGCGAGGGTGGCGAGCGAGATCTGGAAAAGGGGAGAGAGGGAAACAAAAATATATGTATTTATACAATATTCTCTGCTTTATACAATTAGAAACAATTTTTATATACTTGTGTTTATATATAAAGTGAGGAAGAGAGCGAGAGATTGGAGGAGAGTGGCGAGCGAGATATTTGGGAGAGAGGCGTCTGACAATTTTTTGCAAACGTTTTCTATGGAGCACAATTAAATCAACCCTAGCTACTCTATTTATTTTAGGTTATTAGTTTGATATTATATACAATTTTCCCAACTTTTTTTTTATGTGCAACAATTTATATAGCTCTCTCAACTCTTTGGTTTTCAATTAACCATCTTTAGTGTGACAATCATATTGAAATTAATGAATTTGTTTGTTTTTTCAAGATACTTGATCATACGTTATGTTTTGCTTTGGATTAAAATAAAGTCTAAAGTATAATTTACAACTATATATTATGTATCTCTAGCTTAATTTTCCTATAGACAAGGGAGTGTACAATCAAACTAGTTTCCTTAACACCCAATACTACAAATCAAATGTATTCTTTTATAAAATCAAATCAAATAGTCGATGAAATTTGTTTTTTCATTTGATTTTTCGATTTTCAAACAATTTGCACCCCTACTTCTAATAAGTTCTAACTAAACAAGTAAAAAAATTATAATGTCAGTATATTTTTTTTCTGTTGTAAACTTGATATTTTCCTCGTTTCATTTTGCTTATAAAAAATAAATGTATCACTTTACTTGAGTCCGAAACTGAAAGGGTACAAATTTTTTACAAAAATTCCAAAACGGTATATAAAATTTTATATTAACCAAAATGGTAAAATCGCTGCTGAGGCAGCGAATTAGCAAAAAAAATTGGCAGCGATTTCAAAAAAAAAAAAATTTAAATAAATCGCTGCCCTAGCAGCGATTTATAAAAAAAAAAAAAAAAAAATTACATAAATCGCTGCTACGGGCAGCGATTTATTTAAAAAAATTTTTTTTTTTAATAAATCGCTGCTAGGGGCACGATTTATTTAAAGAAAAAAAAATTTCCTTATTAAATCGCTGCACGAAGCTTTTTTTTAAAAAAAAAATTTAAAGTTTTTTAATACAGCGATTTTATATTAAAAAAAAATTATAATATTTTTTAAAATTTAAATATATAACTTATAAGAAAAATTTTATTAAATCGCAAAAATGTTAATAGCGTCAAGCTATCTTGCACATCGACTATTTCACTAGGTATTTGTTCACCAAGACTTACGCAGATGAGAAAAAGAATCATGTATTATAATGTTGGATGTATATTTTTTTTAATGATATTGACATATGCATGAAGAAAAAGTGGACAAGAAAATCTACTTTTGCTCTGCTCTATAAGCATGCTTCACCACAATCTATGGATTGTTTATGTGTTCCTTTATCATTAACAAACAAAACATTTCCAACTTTTTAGGTAGCTAGTAAAGAAACAACTCATTCATATATTAATTTGTATAAGTAGTAATATGACGTTTGGTAGCTAGTGGTATTTACGTATAAAATTAATATGATCTTTGATTTGCGATTTAATAAAATTTTTCTTATAAGTTATATATTTAAATTTTTAAAAATATTATAATTTTTTTTTAATATAAAATCGTTGTATTAAAAAATTTTAATTTTTTTTTAAAAAAAAAGCTTCGTGCAGCGATTTAATAAGGAAAATTTTTTTTTCTTTAAATAAATCGTGCCCCTAGCAGCGATTTAATAAAAAAAAAATTTTTAAATAAATCGCTGCCCGTAGCAGCGATTTATGTAATTTTTTTTTTTTTTTGAAATCGCTGCTTGGGCAGCGATTTCATTTTTTTATTAAAAAAAAAAAATTTTTTGCTAAATCGCTGCCTCAGCAGCGATTTTACCGTTTTGGTTAATATAAAATTTTATATACCGTTTTTGAATTTTTGTAAAAAATTTGTACCCTTTGAATTTCGGACTCCACTTTACTTGTTTATTTTAGAACATCAAAAAATTTTCTCATATATACTACCCTTAGTAATTAATATTAAATAATTACATTACGAAATAATATCATTAGTAAGATTAGCTAACACACTTCTAATTATATGTTGGGAAAAGGGTCTGATATACCCCTCAACTTTGTCATTTAGAGCTGATATACGCCTTGTTATGAAAGTGGCTCATATATACCCCTACTTGTAAACAAATGGCTCACATATATCCTTTTCCTCTAACGGAAATGAACAAAATAATAATTTTAATCTAAATTTTTATTATTTTTTTCTAAAAAATATAATCCTATATGAGTAAATTTAATCCTCGTCAAACATATTTTTTTGATTTTTTTGTTTCAATGACTAATTTATAATTATTATTCTTGTAAAACTTATTGTAGATGACCAAATTTTTTCTTTGAATACGAAATTAAATTACAATACATACAAAAGAAATAGTTTAATTTTTTTCTTTAAACTAAGGAATGTAAGAAAAAACAAAATAAGAATAAGAAACTCAAATAATTATAATAAAAGAAGTCAAAAAATAATTTATGTATGAAAAAAATTAAAATATACCTTGAACTTTGATAGAAGAATCATATATACCCCTAAATAATTTTCTTTTAAATTTTGAAGGAATAAATATAAATTTAAAACTAATTTTTTAACTTCCGTTAAATGAAGGGTATGTGTGAGCCATTTTGTAACGTCAGGGGTATATGTGAGCCGTTTGTATAACGGTAAGGGCATATATGAGTCACTTTTATAACGATGAGTCACTTTTATAACGAGAGATATATCAGCTCTAAATGATAAAGTTGAGGGGTATATCAGACCCTTGTGTCAGGTCTACAATAAAATATTAGTAACAACGGGTGGACTCATAAATCATAGGAAAAGCGAAAAAAGGGGTGAAATTCCTAACAATAGGGAGAAAACAAAGAATGTGTATATAAGCCCAAAGAGGAGTCTGATGTAATCATTTATCATTTTTCATGATATGAAAATTAATATGACATTTTATTCACAATCATTCTTCATTTTAATGGATTCTTCAAAATCTATCAAACTCTTTAACAAAAGAAAAACAGACCCTTTTATCTTCTAGCCAAAATTTAACCTTCCACCACTCTCCATTTCAAAGAACCTTTCATATCATCGATACAATATTGACGATGAAATTTCAGTTAATTGTCATTTAGTAATCTCATCTTTTATAGAATCGATCGATCTATGATGTTGATCTTATTCTATTCTTAGTACTTTCTTTTGACCTGTCCTTTCAGGTAATTAAATCAACATCGAATCTTATACTTAACTATTTTTTTTTTCTTATTTGATTTGTCTAATTTCTCTTTGCATTGTTCTCTTGATTGTCTTTCATATGCATGTATGTAATCTCTGTTATTAGGGGCGGTTGCAAGTGCTATTATATAGTTTTAAAATAATACAAATGTATTATAGTACTAATTAATAAAATTTTGTATCCATCTTTGTTTATTACTGTGGCAATTAAAAAAGATATGTCAATATTTTGATTTGGGTATCACAAAGAAGATATGCAATGATCTGTATTAATTTTTTTAATCTTTATTTGGGGTCACCTTTCAATCTGAGAAATTACAAAAGTATACTCCATTCGTTTCTTTTTACTTGTCCTATAGGTTCTTTTTTGAGATCAAACAAATAATATGAATTTTGATTGATATTTTAAAATATTTTTTTATCAATATTGATATGAATAGTTCTAATTTTATTATACTTTTAGAATAGTTCTTGAGTATTTATATTATTATTTTAAAATATCAAATTAATATAATAATATAATTTATTTTAACTATAAACATTAATTGAATTGACTCTCGAAAAGATCACGAAAACTAAATAAACAAACGAAATACTAAAAAACAACGGAAGGAGTATGATCCAAGATTGAGTTAATAATTGAAATTCCTAGTGTTTTGATGAGGTGGCGTTTAATCAAACATCCATATTTGATGGATCCAATATTGAGTTATATATAATAATTAAAAACCTTACTGCTTTTGTGTATTGAGCCGAAAGATGGAGAATATTTGGGTGTCTTAAATAACAAATTAAATCAATAAAAAAAGAAAAAGAAAAAAACAACTACTATATAGCTTTATGTCACCGCCATTATTTATTTAATTTGTTTATTTCTATGGTTGTATTACAATCCATGATTGCTTGTAATGTTAAATTAATTTAATACATATATGTTCATGACTCTGGATGTATATGTTATAAAAATAGTATTTTATTTGCTAAATTAATGATTGTATTAGCTGCTCATCATGTGATTTGCAAAATGCTTATGATTCTAGTAAAGTCATACCCCATTTTAGATTTCACATGCACTAAAATTATTAAAGCTAAAAAAAAAAACCAAACTTAGCTCAATGGATCTCTCTTTAATATATTAATTAATTATCTCTTGATTATGATATCATCTATATAATAAAATGAAATTGCAGAGGAACAAGATCTGATGAGTCATATTTTTCGATAGCGAATCGATCGATTATATATTGTTAATATCATCAATCTTTGTTGCAAAAGATGGATGAACATGGAGGAGGAGGAAGCAAGGTGACAGGTATAAGGCAAATTGTGAGACTTAAAGAGTTGTTACATAAATGGCAAAATGTGACACTTAGTCCTAAAGGTACTAATTCATGTCATGAGCATGATGAACACCCTCTTCAATCATCAAATATTGATAGTAGTAGTGGCAATTTTCATGGAGGTATATCACCAGCTATTACTAAGAGGCTAAAGAACTCCATTAATGTGTATTGTGATTCGGACGACGAGAGTTGCCAGAGTCCAGAGCCACCCCATGGTGTTCCTAAAGGTTATTTAGGAGTATATGTTGGACCTGAGCTTCGTAGGTTTATAATACCTACAACTTACTTAAGTGATCCTTTGTTCAAAGTGTTGTTGGAAAAAGTTGAAGAAGAATTTGGATTTGATCATACTGGTGGACTTACTATACCTTGTGAGATTGAGACTTTTAAGTACTTGTTGCAATGCATGGAGAGTCATCAAAGAGGTGTTGATCCTCAACATGATTCTTGTGAGTTATTTTCCCTACTCCTTTTAATTTATCTTTTTTACATGAATTTGATCATTTGGTGATTACAGTAGAGGCGGATCTAGAATTTAAAATTTGATAATGCTAAATTCATTGTACTTTTAACTTCTTGTGTCTTTCACATATATATCTCACATCTATATTTTGTGTCGAAAATACTAGATTCAATTGAATTCATAGAACATTGGCTCCTCCATCTATAGAATAAGTACTTGAAATGTGTCATGTTAAATTTTTTCTTGAAGAGTCTTTGGTGTGATTCATTTTATTAGGTGGTTTAATTGGAAATCATTTGATGGTTTTGGATGCAGCTGGATCTTCATTGGCGATTAAGGGGTGATTAACTACAATGGTCTTAGTGATGGATCAATCTTTAGGGATTTTTATTTCTTGTTTTTAATTTTCCTTAATTCTTCTGGTGTTAATTAAGCTAAGATGATCTTCATGTAATGTAGATTTCACAATTCTTTTTCTTTTTTTTTCTCTTTTACTTCTATCTTTGTATTCAAAGTTAGAAGTAACAAGGTTAGATATTTTTTAACAAGGTTCATTGGCAAGAGAAACAACAAAAACCTTTGACCTTTTGCTGGATATAACCTACAATATTTTAGTGGTTATTGACCTTTGCATTTTTAGGCAAGTCTATTTACATCTTTTGGCTTGTATTTTCTTATTTGGTTATTATATTTTTGTACCATCATGTTTAAATCTCTCTCTTTTCTTTCGAGTTAAGGGTCAACGTAGGAATTAATATATGCATATATTCTATCCTTTTATACGTGAATTATAGAGGTAAATTCACATAAAAAATTGGATGCTAGAGTATCTATTAATCCAATGAAATTTTTTTATATATATAAATCGAAGAAAGTAAAAAATAGATATAAATAACTCACGAATAACATTGAACAAAGCGTCTCGTAGGCATTTTGGTTCAAGGGTAGACTTCAGAGGTCATTGATGCCTAGAGTTAAGGGTTCAAATATCGTATATATTTTTATTGAAAAAGCTAACTCAAACTTCTTTATTGTTTTTTTTTTCTCTTCTTTTTATATATTTTCACCTTTCACTTTTTGCTTAAATTTTTTTTTTATTTTTTATTTTCTATTTTTTTGTATTTCATTTACTAATTTAACTATAAAAGTATTAATTAGCTTCTAGAAGAGATTTTTTTTGGCTAGCTACTTTAAGTGAAAGATTTCGATCACCTACTATTATCAAATTCTAGATCCATCACGGATGAATTACACTGAATATGTTATAGTTGTTTTTTTACGTGTCACTACTCCCATTGATTTAATTAGTATAACTTTTATATTTATTACTGAAGGGTCGATTTGAAATATCTGGAAGAGAATATAATCTTGGTAACATGCTTATGTTTCCAAGGTCTATAGCATGGTATCTTTGTTGAAGATTTAATACAATATTTTAACTGATGTAGTAGTTACTTCACAAGCTGGGTTCTCCCAGCCTTAACTTTCACAATGCTGCTAAATTAACATGCTACAACTAAGCAAATTACATGCAATATTGGAGGTAAGATAATTTAGGATATTACACAATACTATATACTTATCGATAAAATTAGCCCATAAAAATATAATACACAGTTTATCTATGTTTGAGTGTAGGGATATCAAATGAACAAGTTGAAATGAATATGACTGTCCCAAAAATTTTAAAGGATTTTTGGAAGCTAATTAAAAAAAAAAGGTTATATATTCCTTCTAATAGATGAGTTTTTGAGTAATCGTCTGTCTTAATTTTGTGAGATATCATTTTTGATTAAAAAAATATCCAATACTTTTCAATACAAAAAATTATACAATTTTACCTCTTCTTTTGGAAACGATTTCAAATTACACCACATTATATTTTGGACAAATTATACAAATACACACATTTTATTTCATTTATTTCCATCATTTCCTATTACTTTGAAAAATCTCCAATATTTCTTATTTTTTTAATGTATCCGAGTTGCATATTAATGTATCCGAGTCAGTATTTAATGTACCCGGACTACATACATATTATGTATCAAAGCTAGTTTTTAATGTAGTCGAGCTACATACTAATGTATCCGAGCCAGTATTTCATGTATCTGAGCTACATATTATGTATCCGAGCTACATATTAATATATCCTAGCTACATATTAATATATCCGAGCTTCAATTTATTTTTTAGTTCACTAATATTGTGTCTTGTATTAGTCCTTAATTCTACCAATGCTTCAGCATGAAACGAGAAAATACCCGCTCAATCAAAATGTTTAACCCAATAATTTCACAAATCAAAATATTTTAGAAAGAGATTTAGATTTACCCATGTTCTTCTATTTTTGTTTTCTAATTATCCTCTGTTATATTACATTCAAAAATTATTTTTTATATTTAATGATGTTGGGAAGTATTGAAAACTTATTATTTAATTAAATTATGATTATTGTTTGCACTATTTGTCGAATATGTTAATATAACATGAAACTTATCAAATACCCGGTACTCAGAGAATGAAAAAAAATAAAATCAAGCCATAAACACAAGTTAAAGTAAATCTTTGAAATAGGTTATAATGAACTATAATGAAGATTTTGGGTCATATTTGACACCCATATTTGGGCGAGTTGGGCTCACTATATTTTCATAGGGGAAGATGGTTCAATATGGGTACAACCAAGTCAGCCTATTTAGAAGTTGGGCTCATTGAGCTGTGGTAGACAAAATTTGAATATGAACCTTAGGAAGTGCCATACGGTGCAAATATATAATCTCAGTTTCGAGTTTTGAAATGATCTTATATTTATAACTTTTGGCTTGTATTTTCTTTTTTCGTTATCATATTTTTGTACTATCGTTTTTTTGAATCTCTCTTTTCTTTCGAGTTAAGGGTCAAAGTAGAAATTAATATATGCATATATTTTATTCTTTCATATGTGAATCACAAGGGCAAATCCATATAAAAAAAAATTAAGTGCTTGAGTATCTATTAATTCGATAAATTTTCTTTTTATATATACAAATCAAAAAAAGTGAAAAATAGATATAAGTAACTCACGAGCAACACTGAACAAAGCATCTCGTAGGCACTTTGGTTCAAGGGTAGACTTCTGAGGTCATGATGCATTGAGTTAAGGGTTCAAATATCGTAATATTTAGTTGAAAAAACTAACTCAAACTTCTTTATTATTTTTTTCTCTTCTTTTTATACATTTTTACCGTTGACTTTTTGCTTAAATTTTTTTATTATTTTTAACTTTCTATTTTTTTATTTCATTTACTAATTAAACTATAAAAGTATTAATTAGCTTTTAGAAGGGATTTTTTTTTGTCTAGCTACTTTAAGCGAAAGGTTTTGATCACTTAAAATCATCAAATTCTAGATTCGTCACTTATGAATTACACTAAACATGGTTGTTTTTTTTGTGTGTTACTACTCCCATTGATTTAATTAGTATAACTTTTATATTTATTACTGAAGGGTCGATTTGAAATATCTGGAAGAGAATATAATCTTGGTAACATGCTTATGTTTCCAAGGTCTCTAGCATGGTATCTTTGTTGAAGATTTAATAGAATATTTTAACTGATGAAGTAGTTACTTCACAAGCTGGGTTCTCCAAGCCTTAACTTTCACAATGCTGCTAAATTAACATGCTACAACTAAGCAAATTACTAGCAATATTGGAGGTAAGATAGTTTAGGATATTACATAATACTATATACTTATCGGTAAAATTAGCCCATAAAAATATGATGCACAGTTTATCTATGTTTGAGTGTAGGGATATCAAATGAACAAGTTGAAATGAATATGATTGTCCCAAAAATTTTAAAGGATTTTTGGAAGCTAATTAAGTTATTCCTTCTAATAGATGAGTTTTTGAGTAATCATCTTACTTAATTTTGTATGATATCATTTTTTATTTAAAAAATATCCAATACTATTATACAATTTTACCTCTTCTTTTGGAAACGATTCAAATTACACCTCATTATATTTTGGACAAATTACACAAATACACACATTTTGTTTCACTTATTTCCATTATTTTCTATTATTTTTAAAATCTCCAAAATTCCTTATTTTTTTAATGTAACCGAGTCAATATTTAATGTATCCGGACTACAAACATATTATGTATCAAAGCTAGTTTTTAATGTACTCGAGCTACAAATTAATATATCCGAACCAGTATTTCATGCATCTGAACTAAATATTATGTATTCAAGCTACATATTAATGTATCCTAGCCACATATTAATATATCCGAGCTTCAATTTATTTTTTAGTTCACTAATATTGTGTCTTGTATTAGTCCTTAATTCTACCAAAGCTTCAGCATGAAACGAGAAAATACCCGCTCAATCAAAATGTTTAACGCAATAAATTTCACAAATCAAAATATTTTAGAAAGAGATTTACATTTACCCATGTTCTTTTATTTTTGTTTTGTAATTATCCTCTGCTGTATTACATTCAAAAATTATTTTTTATATTTAATGATGTTGGAAAGTATTGAAAACTTATTATTTAATTAAATTATGATTATTGTTTGCACTATTTGTCGAATATGTTAATATAACATGAAACTTATCAAATACCCGGTACTCAGAGAATGAAAAAAAAATAAAATCAAGCCATAAACACAAGTTAAAGTAAATCTTTGAAATAGGTTATAATGAACTATAATGAAGATTTTGGGTCATATTTGACACCCATATTTGGGCGAGTTGGGCTCACTATATTTTCATAGGGGAAGGTGGTTCAATATGGGTACAACCAAGTCAGCCTATTTAGAAGTTGGGCTCATTGAGCTGTGGTAGACAAAATTTGAATATGAACCTTAGGAAGTGCCATACGGTGCAAATATATAATCTCAGTTTCGAGTTTTGAAATGATCTTATATTATTCCTTTTATGCTTTATCCCTGCTAATTTTCCTCCAAAAGTATAAGGTTGTTGCCAAAAAAAAAAATTACAAGAAGGGTCCGGTTGAGTTTACTCTCTAGTCTCTACTTGATAGAAGTTTATCAAAGATATTTAACTAGTTGATTTGTTTAGGTGTGATATTTTGGATCATCATACGCTCGCTAATGAGTATCGTGTCTTTCCAATTAAGTGGAGTCATCTTCATGAGGCCTCTTGTCTGACTTTTAACAATAGTCAATTGTATTTGATTGAAATTTTAAAGACTCCTAATTAATTATTTTTTTTATCACTTTAGAAAAAGAAAAACAGATATTATCTATTGGGAAATCAATTTTATTATCATATTGAGGGGAATGACAAATCAGAGAATGTTGTATATGTTGTTCATATTGATTGTCCAATGAAATCACAAGATCTCCATTATAGTCTCAAAATGACCAGGTTAATATTGTTGATGCTGTCTCATTAACCAAGTCTTGTAGCATAGATTTGCCTCTATGGAATAAGAGGCTAGTAGTCACTAAGATTTTGGAGTGAACGTGTTCTCACAAGTATTTATTGAAAGTCAAGAGGAGAGGGCGTTAATTAAAATTTCCTTCAGTCGACTTCATGCTCTGGTCAGTCGACTCACCTACACGTTAGTAAAATAGATAAACAATAATGATAAATTTCCTTCGGTCAACTTTCTATTCTGTCAGTTGACTCACTTAATAAAACAGATAAACAGTAATAATAACTTGTAGTAAGTAAATAAATCAGTGTGTTTTAACACTGGTTCGGATCACCAATGTGGTGCCTAGTCCAGTCCCCTTGGGTTTCAAGGATTTCCTTAAGAGCTTGTTGAGAACTTGAGTGTTACAGAATGTTACGATTAAAATCTCATCTGATATGCAAATCAGACCTTCTTCTCTAACACAACCTCTACCTGTATAACGTACACTCAGATATTTCTTTTTCTTTTCTTTACATTTGTTCACTCAAAGGTGTACAGAGTTCTATGAAAGATAACAGAAGATGACAATGTAAGTTCAAGTGAAGTGCGCACTTCACAACTATGGTTAAGAGAGGATTATATAGAGTGGACGATTGCTGCTCTATTATGGAAATCCAAGGGTGTTCAAATCAAGGATCCTTCGATTGAATCCTTGATTAATTTTATGAATCATTTCCATATTAAATATGTGCATGATTAAATCAATTCCTTCCTTTGTTAGATGATCTCCCTGAATCTTGGTTGATATTGGTAAATTTCATATTATATTCTTTCCTTCTTCCTTTGTCCGATGATCTCCTTAGATCTTGTCTGCTATAGCAGCAATCTTCAGAATATACTATTTCCGTAATTAATTAAATGGTTGTCTCTTTCCTTGCATCTAGGTTGATATCCGCAATCTTCCAAATATATTATTTCATTGATGAACAGATTTGCTCGTTCCCAAGTGTTTGTGCAGATTGATTGAGATCCCTTGCCATTCGTGTGTTGATCTCTCTTTCCTAATTGATTTCCTTTTCGGAATGATGAATGATTGAACCAATCTTTTAGATTTATTGTGTGTTGATCCATTTCCATAGTTGCTGCAGATTGTGAGTTCAATCTATTCCTTGATTAGTGTGATCCTTCTTCGTGTATCTTCTCTTGATTTCCTGCGATATGAATTCAGTTTGCATTATTCAAAATATCGTAAGTTAGCATTTATTTGATTAAGAGGTTATCCTCCACTATTCTTAAAGAAGAGGCTCGTCATAATTTATTGTACCATGTCTCTCTTTCCCTTGATCATTTAAGGGTGTTTGATTGTTTTGTGTTTGATACTAGGGTAATAAAGGTTGACAAATTTCTCAAGAGATATTATAGTTGTGTTTATTGGGTACTCTAGTATCCAAAAAAGATACGAACTTAATATTTTGCACACAAAGGAGTTTTTGTGAGCAGAAATATTGTCTTTAAGGAGACTGTATTTCCATTTAAGCACAACATCACTTCTTGTTCTTCTTTATTTCATGTTCTTCTGTTCACCAAGGATCACAACACTCCTTCTTCATCTATGTAGACTCAGTTGCATGTAGTGACGAAGTTCTAGTTGAGTCTCCTTAATTACACCAGTATAGTTCTGGAGTCCAATGCTGCTCATATAAGCTTGCCTTCTAATGATGTTACTATAACCTAGTCCACTGTCCTGGGTAGATCTTTAGACTAAGTAAACCTCTTATATATGGATGTATGATCTTCATACTACTTAACCTAAATATCATTATCTTTTTCTATCTCCAATTATATGAGTTATGCATTCCTTTCAATATCATACTGTAAAAATCTAGCTACTTATTTTGGGATCTCTAGGCCCACATCTTTTAGCTTCTCATCCTCAATGGATTGAACCACTAAATGTTGAAATTGCTGCTTTTGCGAAGAATGATACTTAGATCATTATTGAGCTTTCTCCTGGTAAGTAACCCATTGGCTATAAATGAGTGTTTAAGGTGAAGTATTAGCACCAGAAGCCATTGAGAGGTATAAGACAAAATCAATTTCCAAAGGTTTTAGTTAGAAAGAAGGTGTTTGGACTACACATAGACTTCTTCTCTAGTTACAGAGATGATTATTCCGAGGTCAGTCTTGTTGTGGCTATTGCTAAACACTATCCTATTTTTCAAATTGATGTTCACAATTCCTTCTTACATGATGGTCTTTCTAAAAATGTGTGCATTGTTGTAGCACCTAGTTTTTATAAACAAGGTAAATCTAGCAAAGTCTGCAAATTACATAAGTTTTTTATGGACTCAAGCAAGCACCAGGACAGTTGAACCTGAAGTTAACTCAAACGATGATTCAGTTGAGATATATTCAAACCTATTTTTTTATTTAGAAAGTTGATAAAGAATCAATAGTGGTTTTTTTTGTATATGTGGATTATCTCCTTGTAGCTGGAAGTTACTTGTTAAGATCAAAAATGATTTGAAGTTCAAGTTCAACATGAAGGATTTGAGTGAATTGAAGTTTTTCTTTAGTATTGAGTTTGCTAGATCTAAGGAGGGATATGTTATAAACCAGCACAAGTATACCTTGAAACTTATCTCTCAGATGGGGTTAAGTGGTGCAAATCAGTTCATACACCATGGAGTATGACTCACATATATAGAATTCATGAACTACAAAAACAAACAACTCTTTAAAAATTACGGAAGATATCAAGATTCAAGGCTAGTAGGAAAATTGTTATATCTAGCTATGACTAAGGTAGATATCTCCTTTGTAGTACACATCTTGAGCTAGTGGGCTAGTTCATACATGATCCAAAAGAGTCTCACATGGAACCATCTCTCAGGGTAGTCAGGTGTATTAGAAGAATTCTCAATCTAGGTTTTCTGATGCTTTTACAAAGCTCACTAACTACCTGTTGTGCTCTGATTGGGGGGCTTTTAAGCAAATAAGAAAATTCGTTACAAGAAATCTTGTAAAATCGGCTGAGTCTAGAAGTATGACATCAACAAAATTCACTTGGCTCGTTGGTTTATACAAAGAGCTAGGGGGTAAGCCATTGGTTCTGTGATAGTAAAGTTATATTTCGAATTGCATCCAATCCTATATTTCATGAAAAGATTCAATACTTTGACTTTGATGGAAATTTTGTTAGAGAAAAAAATATTGCTTTCTCCATTCCATTCTATGTGAGGTAGTTTGATTCAGCATGAAGTTTAAGAAATAAAAGAAGACTTTTAAAATTTTTGGTCCAAAATAAATGATAGAAATTTGTGAGGCTGTAAATCATTAATGTGTCTTTTTTTTTTTTTTGGGGGGTGGGGGACTTACTAAAAAAGAAAGTAAGACACATAAAAACTCTACATGTGTCAATAAGGGAACAGTTAGATGACCTACTTAACATATGCATTAAGATATGTTAATTTAGGGAATTGCCCTAAAATATCATTTATGTTCTATTTAGAATCAAAATATTACTCAACTATCACTATTTTCCTCCAAACAAACTTGACACTTCAAAAGCCTCACTCTCTCCTAATTAGAATGACATGTCATTAAAGTCTTTTTTTAATAATAGACTAATTTGATTCATTAAACTCATTTAACTAAAATAGTGATCATAGTATTTATAATATAAATATTTATATTTAAGAAACTTTCTTTATAATTAAACTTTTTATTCTTTTATGTTATGAAGAATAGGTTTTTAAAACGTACTATAATATCATCAACTTTGACTACTTATAAACATATACATTCAAAAAAAATATCAATGTACAAATCACTCATTAGTGCTAATTGCTTACATCAATTAATCATAAATTTTATAATGAATCAATAATATTAAATGTCAATTAACTACTTATTACAATAAAATTAATTGTGTATCTTGAAATTCATGCTTTCTATAACTTTTTTCTTGAAAAAAGTAGAAAGCGAATAGTATTGTTACTATATTTTATCCAAGAAAATAAATATTAAATATCTCAAAAGTCTCCTTCTATTCTAGTTGATATGTCATGTTATTAAATTATTATTTTAAAAAATAATAGACCTATTTAATTCATCAAACTTATGTCTCTACAAAACAAATATATAAATTACATGAGAATTTATGAAGATAATAATTTTTTTTAAAAAGGATAATGCACAAGTACCCCGTCAACGTATGCCCGAAATCTCAAAGACACACTTATACTATACTAAGGTCCTATTACCCCCCTGAACTTATTTTATTAATAATTTTCTACCCCTTTTACTTATAAAATAAGTTCATTGGGTAATAAGACCTTAGTATAGTATAAGTGTGTCTCTAGAATTTCGGGCATAGGTTGAGGGGGTACTTGTGCATTTTCCCAACAAACAAAAAAAAGAAACTAATTCCTAATATAATTTTTTACCAAACAAAATTCAATGAAAAAGACTTTGTGTGCAATTATATTTTGTAATTTTCAAAATTCCTAGGTAAATTATTTGAAAATTTTAAGAAATTTTTTTCATAAAAATATTCAAATAAATTTGTAAGGTTATATAAAAAAGTTGGTAAGAAAGAAAAAATTATTATTTACCCTTTTTTTATTTAATTTTACTTTACTCTTTTATTGCTATATTATATTATAATTTAACTTATCATACACCAATATATTGTCTCATCCCAAATTCATGAAATACAAGTAATAATTAAGGTAATTGCATATTTTAATTCAATAACATACATATTATATGAGATTAATAAACTGATAACTAAAGATTAAAATTTTATTTTCTAATATAAATATTATTCACTTTTTATTTTCTTTTCAAGAAAAGATGTTGTAAGTTGGATTCAAAGTGCTCAATTAATTATTTTTAATAGTTAAACTACGTTTAATTTTATTGATATTTGATCCATTATATAATAGATGATTAATTGATGTAAGTTGACATTCATGATTAAGTTATAGTAACTTCTAAAAAATATTCTTCCTAGCATAAAAAAATAAAAAAATAATTATGATAAAAGATTCTTAAGTATGAAAATTTCTTTTTAATAAACTAATATATATTAAAAGAAATAAATAATCATTTTTTTAGTTAAGTTGGTTTAATAAATTAAATTATTCTATTATTAAAAAAACTTTAATGACATTTCATGCCAACTAGGAGAGAATGACTTTTGAAGTGTTAAGTATATTTAAAGGATAATAGTAATAGTTGAAATGATATTTTAGTCCTTAATAAAACATAACTAATATTTCAAGTCAATTCCTTAAACTTGAGTGTCCATTTAGGAAATTGACTCCATGAAAAGATTATTATAGTTACAGATTCTGTCAGAATTTTTTTACAAAGTGAGTTTTAGGCATGATTAAGTTGAGCTAACTAGTCTAGATAGTTAAGATCCTAGTAGCTACTACACTAAATGATGAAGCTTAGATACACTTATAATTAATCTGAACCATTATGCGAAGCTTTAATTAAATTTGGATCGCGCTTTGCATGACCTATTTTGTGGTGGCGATTCCAACTCAATTTTCTTCATATTCAGGGCTCAAACTCGAAATCTCTGATTAAGAATGAAGTACTCCCACCAGTGTACCACAACCCATGTTGATACCATTGTTGATACTTAACAATAGCTATGTAATGTCAATTTTTTAAAATTATAATTGAGGATGATAAATAAATAAATATATATATATATAACACATAAATAGGGGTGTTCAAATTAGAGGAGATAACTAGTGTCCATTTACAAATCCTACGAAATGCAATGTGGAGGAGACGTGTTGTGGTATGTGAGTCCCGATAAATTCGGCTGAGGGCACATGGCCTTGCACTATATAGTGTTTGTTGTGCTTCTTAATTCTTTAGCTAAACCAATTAAATTTCCATTACACCAACACTTGTTTTATTTTGTCCCATTTATTCAATCTTCTCTTAAAAAAAAAATACGTACTAATTGCTATATGGTTCTGGCCCTAGCTGAAATTTTTACACCTTTTATTACTACTCTCAGAAACAAAGCAGCCCACGGAATTTTTGAGATATCTGAGGACTCTATGATTATGAGAAGTCACATGTCATGTCCAATTTGGTACTGTGCTTTTGGATTTTACTGCCCTCTTGTGTTCCATATTATAAGTATTTCATTTTCAACTTGTTGATGGTGTGATTCGATATTATTACTCTTATTATTTTGGATAAAAGAATATTTTTATATATTGTTAAACATTAGATGATAACAAATAGATTACCAAATAAGGCTAAATTATTACATGTTAACCATAATATTAAATTACTAGATAGTTCTCTAGCTTGGTCCATCTTGAATTGATCTGTTACAACATCTCGAAGGGTTAACACGATAAACGGTTGATCGATCATTGTTAACTTGGAATCTAATTCAAATAAAACATCAGGCTACTTTGTTTGCTTGTTGAAAGTTATGATGAACAACCAAATTTTTCTAACTTCTTCAAAGTTAACCTACAATATATGTCAAATAAAAATATAAGTTGGCTGGATGTGTCAGCTGATGTTGTTGCATAACTTACAGGGGCATGGATGTACAAAAGAAAGATTATTTAACTTTAACTTTTTATATAACGATTATATGAGTCATCTAAAAGATAACAACAATATTTGTTCATTAAAAAATGAGATTTAAAACCTATAAAAATAAAGTAAATTGCCCACTGTATTGTATAATAGATTAAAATACACCTTATAGTTTTAAAAGCTCTTTAATTTACACTCATAAGCATATATCATAGGGTTGTACATTAATCTTAGGGCCACAACTTCACAATGACATGTTAATAATTGTATCAAGTGAGATGCAATTATTAGTAGTGATTTGAAATTATCTTTTAACTCAACAAGTTTTAATCATAGATTTTATGGATAATGCTTGGGGTTGGGGTGCTAATGTAGTTATTGATCAAGTGTTGAAACGAGAACATATATATATATATATATATATATAACGATGTCCATTAACATGATGTACTTCCATTTCGTTGTTAAGCATTAAGTAATATTATATATAAATATTTTGTCTGAATCCCAAGAGGTGATGGGTATGAATGAAATAATAATTAATGGATCATATGTAATAATAATAAATATGTAATAATAATACATACAAGTATTTATAACTATTACTCTATATATAAAACATATGGGAAAATTATGCGGTTAAGCAAATTTATATTATTTAATTATTCATCATAGTTATAGTTTGTTATAAGTACCAATCACGACTAACATTATATATTAATTATGTAGGTGACTTCGAGTTTGTATAATTAGCCACATTTGTATATGTATAATTCGCCAGAATATACAAAATATACATATGTATAATATACAATTATCTAATCAATATACATATACAATCCACCTCTCTCCCACTCTCTGCCCTCTCTTGCTCGCCTCTCTCCTCCCTCTCCCAATCTCGCTTGCCTCTCTGCTCTCTCTCTCTCTCCCAATCTCGCTTGTCTTTTATACAAATGCATATGTATAATATATAATCATCTAACCAATATACATGCACAATTCACCTCTCTCCCAGTCTCGCTCGCCTCTCTCCTTCCTATGACATGTAGTTACGAACTGTAATTACCAAACTATAGTTATGAAGAATAATTAGACTATTTTTTAGTGGCTATATGTGAAAGTTCCCCAAATAAATATTGATAAAGACTTTATTAGTAATTTTGGTTGTTATAAATATTAATTCAATCATAACTAAATATATTCTTTGTGATAACATTATTTTATTTTTAACTATATATACCAACTTATTATACATCAATTCAATGTCGTATGTAGTCTTCTAACACTATCAATATTTTTAAAAAATCATAAACTTTACACATAATATGAAAAGAGTTTTCATTATCAAAAACAATCAAATTTCCGCTTTCTTGCGATGCATTGCATTTCGATCGTGAAAAGAAAAATAATTGAAAAAAAATATATCTCTTTTTGTTGTAATGTCAGTCACACTAACAAAACAATAAATTTGGGTTTTTGGCTGCTTCTTCTTCTTGTTGGATGATTGAAAAAGTTGACAGGCTTTAATCTTTAGTAATCAAAACTCAACTAGTCACTGCCAAAAACTTGACTTCATTTTTTAAAACAAAAATAAAAAAAATAGTCACTTCTAGAAAAAAAACTTATAAATTTTTTCTTACCCACCAAAACATCCAAAATGGATATGAAAATAATAATAATAATAATAATAATAATAATAATAATAATAATATATATATATATATATATATATATATATATGAGTTACTTGAATGTTTAAATATCTTATGTTGCTTATATACATTAAAATGTAGTGTCAAAAAGATGAAAATTATTATTAGTGTTGTTTTATAACATACAATTACTAGTGGGAATCTGTTAAAGTTACTTGAATATTTAAATATTTTATGTTTATTGATGTTTAAATTAAAGTAATAAATTAATGAAGAAAAAACAAATAAGAGGAAAATAAGTTGAGAAAATAAAAGTTAGAAAAAGGATATTAAGTTATAATGACAGGTCAAGGCCCACTAAGTTGGAAAAACAAGGCACTGTGGGCCGGACCAGTTTATTCTCCCTCTGTTTTCTTCTTCTAATATCACTTTTGGGCCCCATTTTACTATGAGCTCTCTTTTACGTCTCTTCTCCCACCTATTTTGTTTGTCTTCTATAGTGGTGAACAAGACAATATTGCCCTTCTATAATTTTTAAATATTTAAGTTATATTTCTGAAAAGTGGTCAAGAAAGAAATATTTAAATTACATTGGAAACTAGATGTGTTAATTTTAGTTGTTGAGAATGCAATTATAATAAAATATATGTATATTCGATGTGGATTATTGATTTTGAATTCGAACTATTGATAAACTTATTAATTTGATTGACTGAACTTAAATACACCTCCAAACTAGCACCAGAGTGATATACACCCTTATATTCATGTCAAGTTAAGGGGTGTATTCAACACGTCTCTTGTTTTTTTATTAAGAGTCTCATGTTCCTACAAGAGTTTTGAGCTCATTTGCTATGTTATGTTGCATATAAGGGGTGTATCCAAGTTTATTTAATCAAGTAGAGGGATATTTTTTAAGGCTGACAATAGTTTGAGGATGAAACTAAATATTTGTGTCAAATTCAACGATATTTCAATACTTCACTCTTAAAATAATAAAGTATGATCGTTCTATAACAATTAATGCTTTAATTTTAGATGAAATCATCATACTTTAACATGGTATTAGCTCAGATGAAGATCCTGAAATCGGATCTCACCATCACAACACCACTCATAAAAATAAAAAAAATTCCATATACTTGACCTATGGAAAAAAAATCAAACCTACAAATTAATCTCTCTGAGTTGGAAGCCTTGTACATGCATTTAAGTTAATAGGGTAGATATAAAAGAAATAGCGTAAGTTGTAAGAAGTTAGGAAATTAATTCGAAACCCAAGAAAATGCATATTATATTATGATAATCTTTTGGTTTCTTAGATGTCCAAGCATTAATGTTATATTGTTATAATAATTTGTTTGGATTGTAAAAGGGAGAGGACATAAAAGGAAAATGTGTTAAGGAAACTTGTATGATTAAGGAAAACAAAAACGTAAACGTGGTAGACAAAACACACGAAAGAGGAGATTGCTTTAGTTGAATAAGGATTTGTGGGCTAAATTCTTGAGGGGCCTATTCTAAAGCTAAAATGAGATTTCTAGTCCCACTCACAACGTGGTATGGTCTCTTAAACATGGTTGACCTAATTTCTTTTATGATAAAATTTGTAAATAATGCTATTAGAATTCAATGAATGCAACAATATTTTTCGCAGCATAACTTGCCATATTCTTTTACACTATCCTTCTACTTAGTAAAAGGTGAAATATCCGCTCCTATCTTGTTCCGAAAATCTGAAAATTGCTTTTTGCAGTGTTTTAGTGATCTTGTTCCGAAAACCTGAAAATTGCTTTTTGCAGTGCTTTAGCGTGAATATAACCTAACCGTTGCTTTGATGAAACAAAATGTGTGACAAGCTATGTAGCAATTACACTTTGATAATAAACGTATCCATTTTGTACAATAATTCATTCTAATTAAGTGATCTCGTGTGTTGTCTAACTGCATTTCGTATGTGTATGTATATGCATGTGTTTTCACGACTCAAATAATGTATTTATGTTTGAAAATTCACTTTACACGTATAAATTATCATTTTTTTTTCATAAAATGTTTTTCAAAATTGAAAATTAATAAATTCAAAATCGTAACTTTTCAGTGGGACCGACGTTGGTACATAGATTTTCCACATGCTAACATGCTCGACTTCTTAATCGTTTGTACAATTTAACTGTTTCTGTTTTCAGGCTTCATTCCATTGGATCTATAGGACAAGGTCTAATCAATTGATCAACAGAAAGTAAATTTTCAACGAACATTTATTAGAGTTGTTAGTACGTAATTGGTGA
Source organism: Solanum chilense (assembly GCA_032847665.1). NCBI lineage: Eukaryota > Viridiplantae > Streptophyta > Magnoliopsida > Solanales > Solanaceae > Solanum > Solanum chilense. The sequence goes on from CM064963.1 coordinate 85,731,460, forward strand.
TTAGTCATAACACACTTATGTTCATGTAATTAGTAGGGAAAACATAGTACAGACGGCTAAGAGAACAAATAATTAATGTTTTTCATGTTTACACACTTAAACAACTAGAGATATAGAACATACAAGATAAGTTTTAGCTACTATACAACTCTTAAAATACTGACTTTAGTTCTTGAGAAGGCCCAAAATAGTCGTCATTTTAGGTTAAGAGTCAAAGTCACGCGTGAAGTTCTAGTAGTCCCTCATACAATATTGGTTCACTTTTGAACCTCTCCTAAATTTTTGCCTAATTTTATCATTAGTTTTGTTCATAATTTTATGTAAGAAATTTAGTAGTAAAAATAACTCTATATGAGAGAAGGTAAAAAGAAGAATAACTTGTTATGTTCAGTATGAATAATAATGCAGCTAAACTAAGAACATTTTAACATATGACATTGTAAGAAAAGAAAATTTTGTACTATTGCACGTGAAATCGTCACGATGGACCTCTCGACTTTACCTGCAATACGATTTCTACTAATCAAAACAAGGTGTTTTTCTTCTCACAATCTCTCACATGAAATTATATATCTACTAAATATAAATAATTAAAAAAGACGATTAAACTCTCCATTCATAAATTATTAGTAAAATCAATGTTAAAAAATAGGCAAATGTTGAATTAATTGGCATATATATAACCATTGAGATTGTCATAGAACAATATAAGTGCAGTCTTCAAGTACATATTGTAGTTATTAAAATTTTATTGGATGAATTTATATTGAATTTTTTAATTAAATATTAAATCCATAATTCGTTGATCAAGTCAATTTTTTAGTTAATAAAGTTACATTATTATTTAAGTCAAAATTATATAAATTAAGTGAAATTTAATTATATTTAAGATAATATGTAAATTAGTTTACAAGACAAACTCAATCCATGTTTTCAAATACAAGATCCACTAGAATTACATGGAGATGACAACACCCTCAAGCTTAGCTCACGCCTATATAAAATGTTCTTCATGAGGCAAAAAAAAAGCTCCTCTCTTAAGTGGCAATTCACAATTTTATGTACTTTCACAACTCTAATTAAAGATTGGCTCAGCATTCGTGATGAAATTCCAACAAATATTCAATTGATTCAAGATAACCAACAAATATTCAATTGATTCAAGATAAAACAAAGTTTTAGAATTGACGATCGTGAAGAGAAGAATTATAGGATACTTTATTATATATATTATATAAAGATTGAAATCCCGCACTAATTAATGATATTAAATATTATTATTTGTTATTATTTTTCATTTCTTCATTATTATTTTTCATGAATGTACTTAAGTCATTCACGAAAGGCATAAGATCTCCGACAAATATCGCCTAATTGGCTAAATATGATGTGAAGCAGCATAAAGCGGCTATCTCATATCATCTGAGTGGGCAAGTTAAAGTGTCTAAATAAATAAAGTTCATATTGATAAAGACTACAAATACCAAGAAGTTTGACTAGTCCTTGTTCTCATTGATCCCACCAAATTGTACTCCTCTAATTAGGTATAAAAGACCTCAGGTGATTAATCAACTTAAATTTAGTGTGAATTAAATTATTAATATTTTAATGAATAAAATTTTGGCATGTATAAAGACGGAGGAAGCATGGAAAGACACAGTACAATTGACATAATAAGAAGCATGACCGTGTGTCTTCTCATAAAAAAGCCGCAAACATCGGTCGTCTTCTCTTGAGCTACATTTTGTTTTTTTTCATATTTCTCCATACAAAATATTGATCCCTCCATATATATATATTTTCTTCTTTGCTTTGTCAATGTCAAGTTACTTCCACATATACATACCCTCTTTTCTCTAAACTCCAACTTTATCAACTCCCAAATTATCACGAGGATTATGGTGAAATGAATAAATTTTTTTTAATTTTAATTAGAGGTCTTGAGTTTGAATTCTGAATATAAAAAAAGTCTGGTTAGAACACACATTTCACTTACCATATGAGACGTGAATTTGAATTAATAAAAAACACAATGTGCATACTAGACACTAAATAAAATATTAAAAAAGAAACTCTCAAATTAAACCGTCTTTCTTTTTCCTTTTTTTCTTTTATTTTTCCTCTAGCTACACTAGGAACAGTATCACACGTTATGTAGCGTATCACATACCAAAAAAAAAATTAACTTAGTACTATTATCAACTAACGATGTAAAGTAATTTTTACATTACCAGTATATATATTTTAACTTGTTATAATGTGTAGTAATTCGTACATTTTTTTAGGTTTCTAATTTGAAACGGATAATTGTAATTGATTTCACTTTTAGGCAGGAGGATAGAGTAAATATCATTTCACAAAAGTTAAAGATGAACTCTTACAAAAATGCGTTATATAACACCCTCTTAGTCATGCATTTGTTTGTTAAACTTTTTTACTTTTTTGCCACACGCAATACTTCCACATATACATACCCTCTTTTCTCTAAACTCCAACTTTATCAACTCCCAAATTATCACGAGGATTATGGTGAAATGAATAAATTTTTTTTAATTTTAATTAGAGGTCTTGAGTTTGAATTCTGAATATAAAAAAAGTCTGGTTAGAACACACATTTCACTTACCATATGAGACGTGAATTTGAATTAATAAAAAACACAATGTGCATACTAGACACTAAATAAAATATTAAAAAAGAAACTCTCAAATTAAACCGTCTTTCTTTTTCCTTTTTTTCTTTTATTTTTCCTCTAGCTACACTAGGAACAGTATCACACGTTATGTAGCGTATCACATACCAAAAAAAAAATTAACTTAGTACTATTATCAACTAACGATGTAAAGTAATTTTTACATTACCAGTATATATATTTTAACTTGTTATAATGTGTAGTAATTCGTACATTTTTTTAGGTTTCTAATTTGAAACGGATAATTGTAATTGATTTCACTTTTAGGCAGGAGGATAGAGTAAATATCATTTCACAAAAGTTAAAGATGAACTCTTACAAAAATGCGTTATATAACACCCTCTTAGTCATGCATTTGTTTGTTAAACTTTTTTACTTTTTTGCCACACGCAATGATCGTGGGAAGTACACATTATTTTCTTAACCATGTATTATCTGAAACCACTTTTCAGATTAAGTCACATTACTTTTATAGGATATGCTATCGAAAAAGTGATATTGGTTTATTATTGTTGGGATAACGATTTTTAAATGGTTCTATTAAATAAATATACTATCAAGTTATTGATTTTGTTTTGCTTTTCAATTTTAGGTTATTGGGTACCAATAACTTATTAAGATTATAGTAATTTATTACTTTATTCATACGTAAATATTAAATATTATAATATCAATATCTTACTAGTTTTAAGCATGCAGGTGTACGGCTTTGTTTAAATTTTACATTACACAAAACGTCAAAATCTAAAGTAAGAATCGTATTCCTCTTAATTTCTCTTTGTTGTTGCACTTGTATTGTTCTTTTCATGTAAGTTACTATTATTTTTATTTAATGAGCATTTGTACAGTTACATTATTATCTTATCGCGTCAAATTGTTAGAGAATTTATATATTTATTTTATTAACTTTTTCATTTGATTAAACTGAAAATCAAACTGTTGAAAAACAATACCAACTAACCAAAAATTGATAATGTTATTTTATTGTTTTAACTTTTAATTTAATATATTTAAAAAAATAAAAATCAATAAATTTATCAAATTAATAATACATAACATCGAGCTAAATTGATTCGTGCATTCCCCTAATTTTAGCCAAGTAAAATTACATATCCTAACAGTAAACCCTGTTTTGCCTAATGCATAGTTATTGTAGTGGAGTGGCAGACAAAAGCATGCAGGTGTACGGCATAATATATTAGAGGATATACTTTTATATTTTCCGCGATAAACAAGTTTTTTTAAAAGCAATCTGAATGGAATTGTTAATTTTTTGAAAACATTTACTTCAAATCCAATCAAATCAAAGAAAGAAATTTAAAAGTATTTGCTTCAAATCATAGAGGTTAACAAAAATAGAAATAAAAAATATATGAAATAGATAGAAAATAAAATTTGAGTCCACAGAATTTATGGTGTTTTCTTTAAAAATTTAATCGTTTCAAGTACTTAAGGTTATAGATTAATTCATCCCAAGATAAAACTAATTAACTATTAGAGAAGTAGCAGTACATCAAACTTCACTAATTTCAGCAACTAGAGCACACATAAACTCAGTCGATCGATAATTTTATTTATATAAGAAAATGTTTGCATAGAGGGAACAAAATAACGTCTTTTCGGAAGGAACAAGTCCCTTCAAAACGAGGTTATTCAAAGCCAAATCCGAGCAAGTAACGATGACAACAGCGCGAGGGAAACCTTTTTCCTAACCCTTCAAGGACTAAAAGAAGTGATTCCTGATAAAAGGATAACAATTTTTCTTTCTTCTTATCAATATGGAATAAATTTCTTTTCATTTGCAATTTACAATGACTTTTCATTTTCCCTCCAAAATTGATTTCCCACATTTTCCATTTTCTCCTCTTATTTCTTATTCACAACTTGCTAAAACCCAATAGATCTTTCTGATTGAAGTCATTTATTCATATTCAACTTGACACGTAAGAGTACTTACTCTACTAATAGTTTAGTTATTGGTCTTGCTTCCTTCCCGAACTATTCATCTTAAGCATGCATTGATCAGTTGGTCTGATTTATATATTATCGATTTGATTTATCAATTTTAATTTATGAATCGACTATTAATAATTAAATCAATAAAATATAATATTGTTATCAATTATCAATTAATCGATTTCCAGCCTAATCGATAAAAAAATGTTGAAATAATCATATATACATAATATTTATAAAACATAAATCATAGTAATTAGGGGTGGACATTGATTAGGTCGGTTCGATCTTATATATTATCGATTCCGTATATCAATTTTTAATTTTTAAATATGCTAACTCGATAAGAAATCAATAAGATATTATTTATCAACTTTCGGTTTATCGGTTTTTGATAGTTATGGATTCGATTTTCGATTTACCCAATAAGAAAATGTCCGTAAAGTATTATATGATTTTTACTTATATAAATATAGTACGAAGACAATAATTCCATGTCACAGCCAAAATATAATATGGGATTTTTGATGTTAATCAAATTATGGACCTTTACAAACTTGCAAATGCTACAACCTATAATTACAAACTAAAATTAAAATCAAATAATCCAACAAGACTAAAACTAAAACTAAAATCAAATAGCTACAATTGCGGACCCTTACCTTTGTCTTTAAGTTTTTAGTAAACAATAAACTAGTAAAGAAGTTTAGTGTAAAGTGGATAGAGTACTAATAATTTGATATATTTATAGTGTCTATTTATATATTAAATTATTAATATTAATTATTAGGAAGGGTATAAATAGTAATAATTCCGTCTTATTGGGTTATCGATTTACCCAATAACTCAATAGTAAAAACTGATACCGAACCAATAACTCAATAAATTTTTTTAATAAATTCATTAAAAATCCAATAACCCAATATCATTTTTTCAGTTTGATTTATCAGGCGATTTGATTTTTGTACATACATTTTACCTTGATCACTTTTATTTAAGACAAAATTATTTGAATTTCTTCTAAAGAATACAAGAAATTGCTTAAATAAAATTAAGTAATTGTCTTTGTTACAATCAGATTATATAACTCAGAAGTGAGAAGGTAATACTAGTTTGTGTCGAAAAGAGAAAAATTTCACATTAGGGAGACTAGTTCGTGTCGCCTACAACTGTAAATAGTTCTTGAAATTAAGAAAATATGGTTGGAAATATTAAAGTCATTGTTATATAATTAAAAATAACTATTATAACCTTACTGTGTTATCGATACAATCATTAATTAATGAGAAACAAATTGAGAGTACGGAGCCTAAAGGGTACAAAATATTAACAAAAATTTCAAAACGGTATATAAAATTTATATTAACCAAAACGGTAAAATTGCTGCCTCTGCAGCGATTTTGCTTTTTCCGGTGGAGTAAATCGCTGTTGATGCAGCGATTTTGCCGTTTTGGTTAATATAAAATTTTATATACCCTTTTGAAATTTTTGTTAATATTTTGTACCCTTTAGGCTCCGGACTCAACAAATTGATAACCCAATAAAAAAAGTTTATAAAACCTTCGACCCAATTACCTAATATTGATAAACTAATATAACATTTTTAATTCAACTTATCGATTAAACCGATTTTTACATACCCCTAATTCCTCTCAATAAGAAAAACAATTGAAAATCTTAAAAAAAAAAAAATCGAATATTTCGCTTCACAAAAACAATTTGCAAAACTAAAAATAATATTTAATTCTTTTAAATTTTTTTATCATGTTTCATTATTCTGATCGAATTAATTGTTCCAACAAAATATCAAAGTCATAATTAACCAAATTAGAAAGATTAGAGTTTATTAGAAACGCGTTGTTACAGATAATAAGGTGCTCCACTGCGTGTTAATTAGGAGCTACTAATATATAATTCTATTTTCATGTCTTCCACTTAGCAATACACAAAAATCCTCCTTAAATCCATATATCTCTTCATTAATTATTTTTTAAACATTTTAATTCAAAAGGGCAATGAGAATATCTTTCTACCAACAAGCAAAGCTACAAAGAAGAGCGTGTGTTGGGTACACCATTTAATTAATATATAATTATACTTGTCACCATTTTAACAAAATCAATATATATGTTCCTTTTTTATAAATAAATAATTAAAAAAAAAAGCATCTTCAACTACCCAATCATTAGTATAATAAAATATGCATGCTGACTGCCCATTTCTTTCTACTATGGGTTGAATAATAAAACAAGTTGTAAAAGATTACTTTTCTCTGCTTAAGAGCTAACATATTAATTATTATATTATTTTATATATTATTATAAAGAGAAGTTACAACCTAGCAGTTGATCCACTAACCACTGAAAGACTCAGAAAAATTAGGAAGAAGTAATTAATTAAGATATCTCAAAAAAAGAAGAAGTATATATACAAAGACTAAATTAGATGTAAATCAACCTTTACACACAACTAGTTGGTCGCTGCAAAAGTTACTTTTTAATTTGTTTTATTAAGCCATAAGCATCGGTACGTAAATAGGACCACTGTATTTTATATTTTTAAAATAATACTAAACTAATGATAGGGTACTAAGGAATTCAAAATCTACAAATCAGAAACAAAAGTTATCTAGTTAGGTCGTTTAGTGTGAGGTATAAGGTATATTAATTTTAAGGAATAAAATGTAAGACTATTTTATCTTGTGTTTGATTAAAGATGTTAAGTATTTCAAAAATTATTTATTTTACCATTTATATCTTAGTGAAGAGATAAATTATCTCATATATATGGTGGAATAACTTATCTCAGCACAATAAATTCAGAATAATTTGTTCCTAAATTAAATAACCCCTAAGTACTCCATCCATGTAATACCTTGACTAGGTACAAAGTCTAAAAAAGATAGAAAATCTTTTAAATTTTATAGTCTAAAACAAATCGTATCAAGGACAAAATGAAATATTAAGGTTAATTATTGTATCTAAATGTAAAAATAGTTCTTCTCTTGACACAAACTAAAAATGAAAATATGATAGAAGGATCAGAGTGGAATAGCATATATTAGACATGATCATAGATAGCTACATGCTAAGGTATTAACCTAATTAAGTAGTTAAAATAGGCAAAATTATAGCCATCATTTTATCTTAGAAGCTGCAAATTAACTCAATATAATTGTGATTGTTAATTAAGTAGCCTTGTTCATGAAGTTTAAGTATTAGCTTCTTCAAAACTCAAACATAATATATAGTTTGAGAATTAATCGAAAAAGTGTATATATATTATTGACAGATCAACTTCGAGTTATAGTTTAACAAAAAGTGAGTACGTGTACAAGGAGCCTTGTAGTTCTTGGACAAATTATGTGGAGGACAAATTAAACACACAAAAAATAAAAGATCCAAAACTGGTGACCCCAACCAACACAGCTGTATGGAAAAAGAAAAAACCAACAGCTGTGTAGTACGTTAAAATCAAGGATCAATTTTATCACATTTTTCAACATCACATGCTTAAGCTTAGCATAACGTGTAACCTTTGTTTATAGAAATGCCACAAATAAATTATACTCACATGAAATCGTGTGTTATAAAACATGATTTATCGAAGAATGAATGTCGTTAAAGGTAATAACTGAAGGTTTGCATGCTAGCAATTTTCGCTGGTTTTAATTCATTAATTTAACCTATCTCGCTCGCCCCTATGGCAACTGTCTCATTGTTCCCCATTATTATATCTACTTATTTATTCAAACGTAACAAATGCTTAATTGAGACAAATATTAATATAATCGATAATTATAAAGTACTATGATCAATTGGTTTCTTAACAAGATGGATTCAAAGTTTTGTTAAAGTACAAGAAAGTGTATCTATAGAGTATAACATTACATGCCTTAGAAAGAAATTTAATCAAGTTATGACTATCATTTTACAAATTTGCATAAATAACTTAACTACAACACTAATTTCTATTGCCACATCTTTAACCAGTAACCACATATACCAAATGACCCCTTAATTTTTTATCGTAAAGAACAAAATGTCAACATTATAGTTTCAAATAAGAAAAAAGATAATTAAAAAAAAAAAAACTGAAGGAACAAAATGGATAAGAACAAAAACTTGGTACATATTTGGAAAGAATGGAACATGCATTAATTAAATAACAAATCACTCATTAGGCTTGTCTCTTAAATACAGAAGAGATTTGCCTTAGACTAATCCTCTTTTTTAATTTATTTTTTTTCCCTCCGCTCCTTCTAAACCACTAATTAATCAAAATCATTAACTCTTAACCCCCCCCCAAAAAAAAATAAGAACAGAAAATTAAATTTACAACTATTTACTACCAAATATTAGCCATTTCCAATTCCCACGTCACAGTTATTTTTTACCATTCAGTTATTTCCATATCAGCAAGAGTAAAATTCAACCAATTCCTCTAATGACTCCGGCTGAGGATCTGCATTTTCAAGCATCCATAACAAATGTTCAAACAGCACAACTTCACATCCAACTGTAATATATTCTTCAGTCTCACCGGACCTTTCCACGAGTTCGCGAAATAGCGGGTGATCGATTACGTCGGAGCTCACCAGGTACCGGCGGCGAGATTTTCCGACGTATACCGGGAACAAATTCTTACCGGAGCAGCGATTTTCATCGGAAAATGAATCGTCTTCTTCGGAGGAAGAATGATGATGAGTTGCTGCTACGCCAGCGGTGCTATTTACTCGGCCAATTTTGAAGGATTGCATTTTCTTCAACACGGATTTGAGTTTTGTGAGTTTTCCTCCTTTCGCCATTGTTGTTTGTGTAAAGAGAAATAAGGAATTTTGGTGTTTTTGAAGAGTGAGGTTTGGGGAGAATATAAAGGAGAAAGGGGAAGGGTAAAATTGGAAATGTGTAATGAGAGAGCAGTTACATTACATGAGGCGTTTGGGTGTAGGGCCCACGTAATTCATGGGTACAAAGTTTGGGTCAGCCAAACCAGCTGCGCCTTTCTGCCTATTTGTGAAGAGAACCTCCAGATTCTTTTGTTTTTTGGGAGGATGTAATTTTGATATAATTATTTTTTTAAAATTTTGTGTAACAATATTTGATTCCATATTAAACTTTATTACATCAATTTTTTATTATTAGAACATAGGGTAAACAAGTTTAAGAGAAGTATTCATATATATTATGGTAAAAATGTATCTCAATCTCCAATTCATCATTTTATAGTTAAATAACATCTTTTTATAGCCATATAAATCTCATGACCTATTCAATACATACTTAATACTTAAAGAAATGAAAAATATTTTTTTCCTTAAACTTAGCGTTCAATTAAAAATTTAAATTACAAATACATAAATTTAGACGTATTCAATACATACTTAAAGTATGAAGAATATGTTTTCCCCCTTAAACTTAGCATCCAATTAAACATTTTAATACAATACATAAATTTAAGTAGAGAGTGTAATAATCTATTTGAAGTTTACTAAGAAAAAAGGAAAAACTACGTATACGGATTATAAAATTTAAAATAATTACATGTTGATATTCAAATCCAGAATAATTCAAGAAATATTCATTCTCTCATAAATAACTACAACTCATATCTCTTTTTATTAAGACTGATAATTTTCACTTAACTAATACTAAATCAGATTTATATACTGAAATTCATTAAGACTGATAATTTTATTTAACGAATACTAAATTAGTATCACTTAAGTAAATTTATCAGTATCTTACTGAGACCACATAATATATGATACTAAATCAGCTAAGTGAAATTAATGAAAGGTATATAGTAAATTATTTAGTGGGATATAGATATAAAAGGCTATATATTTATATCAAATTTCCTTTTAAAAATACTAGTAGTTCAACTAAAATTAAAAGAAAGAAGCATATTTTTTTTAAAAAAATAACTTCTTTTACTCATCCACAACACATCCTCTAATCTATTAGTTGTGAGAGATGTCTTCTTGTCTCACAAATAAGTAGAAGCGGACCTATTTTTAGAATGAATGTTTATGTTTGAAAAATAATAAATTAATATATCATTATTATTAAATATAGAAATGCCCCGACAATTTTAATTTTTGAGTCTAAAAGAAGGGAGTGCAAATTTTATAATTTGAATGGATAATTTTTATATATATTTATTGTTGAGATAGGAAGGTGGCTCATGCAACTAGTTTTAGTTGCTGAGATACACAATAAAATATTTCTTTATCTCATGTCAACTAGCCTTTTATCAGAGTGATTTTTCATATTGCCATAATTAATACTTCATTCGTCTTGATTGTTTATATATATATATATATTTCACTTATCGAGATGTCAAATTATATAATCTTTGTTTGAGATTATATTGTTTAAATATATTAACATAAATAGAAGTATAGTTTATAATATTTTTTTGTCAAACTTTCTATTATAGAAAAGTATAAAATATTCATGATTTAATTTAATTTAATTTAACTTTAAAGATAATTAAAATTAATTTTCTATAAATAGAAGTATCACATAAATTAACAATGAAAACTATCGCACAACAATATCATGCTTAGCATCTTAGCTTAGTTTAGGGGTGGAAAAATAAATTCATTCGACCAATTCATTCAAGTTTGGACGGATTATTGACCGTCTATTTATTAACTCAATCTATTTTAGGCAAACTCATTTCAACTTCATAAGAATTGAGTTAAGATGTATCTCAAATTGAAAATCTTATTAAAATATTTTGTTTTTATTTTTTTAATATGTTATATTTAGACATAATGAAGAAAATAATAATTTTTATTAAATACTATAAATTTATAAAAGAACAAATAAAATAATTAAACTTGACAAAATTTGAACTAATTGGATTTTTATAATCTGCACTTTAGTCCATTTCAATTCAATCTATTTTAATTCAAATAACTCTTAAACGAAAACTCAATTTGATTTATCCAAATTAAACTCAATCCGTCCGACACCTCTAGCTTAGTTGGAAATGAAGATGACTCGCCAACCTGTAGCTTGCGTTCTGTTCCAACTAATTCCATTCATAAATTGAGGGTTTACTAATTGACTGACCATAACTTTTGACCCCAACAGTAATATTTGCAAAAAAAATTAATATATTTTCCTTTTCTAAAAGAAATTATATCAAGCATTTTTTAGTCCTCAAGAAAAGAGTGAGAAATCATTTTATTTGTGTAAATCAAAATTTTACCATTCTCAACCAACAAGGAGTAATATTATGAAAAAATGACTCAACCAAGCAAGTATCTATTAATGTTTTATTAACATGACTATAGTTTCATCTGATTATAAATCCTCAATATTATTTAGTGAGGATGACGGCACCCTCAAATCGAATTTGTATTACAATATTAAATTAAATGTATTGATTTTCTTTTCCTTTTTATACAAATTACACTTTTTTCTCATAGTATGACTCACTGATTTTTCTCTTAAAATTACTCAACTATATTCGAGTGACAAGTACTTTTAATAACTTTGTTTCAATTGCAAGCTCTCCAATTTGAGTGACAAGTATTTATTTTGTTTTAAATTATTTGTCTTTTTTTTTTTATTTTCAATTTGTTAAAAAATATAATTTTTTTGTTTTTGGTAATCCTTTTAATTCTAACTTTCCATTCACATGTTTAAGATCATAAAATTAACAAATATTTTGATATATATTTTACATATCTTTAATTTTATAAATTTTTTAATTTTGTATCAAATTAAAACAAAGAAAATAAGTACTTAGTAATGTATTTTGTTGGTATGGCTCTCTATGTTCCTCTTTGGTCTCTATTTATGTGTACATACATCAATCTGTCGTTTTCGTGATAAACCTAATTATATACTATTGTTATGGACTATGATAATTATTCTTTCACCATTTAAATAAGTTCTTTTTTTTTCAATAAAGGGAAAAGGACAAAATAGACTAAGGGTAATTATTAATTAAAACGGGCCAGAAAACTCCATACCCTGTACATATTTATTTATTTTTTTCAGTGGAAGAGGGAATTTTTTTTTTTTTTTTTTTATACATAATCAAGTATTCATATCCCTTTCTTTTAATGGTGTGTACATTTTGTCAATTTGGACTAAGCCTCTTATAAACATGACACGTTACATTTTGGATTTGGATTTGAATTAATTGTTGATTATTAATTAAACAGCATCTAACCTAATTAGAATTTCAATAAAGTAATTGCTAGCACGACTTTTGTTTATTAGACTATATATATAAATGATTAATATTAAATCTTACCCCTTAAATTTCGGTGGTTGGGTCCCATATCTAGACCTTTAATCTATTTTCCTCTCTATTCACAACATATTAAGTAGTAAGTTAATGTATCATCCATGAGAAAAATTGGAATATCATAATGTAGCAAATTAAAAATCAGTATAGTCATCTGGTTAAACAAAGTCAAAATTTAAAGTTTATATGTTCGAAATTTTTGTATTTTTACGTTATCAAGTTTTCAAGATAATTATAGTATTTAGCAACATGCAATGTTTATTAAGAATTTGATACATTCCCTCTTGTTTGACACACAAATTATTTCTTTAAATTATTTATTATGGATGAGAAAGTTGTTGGTATTTTTAAAAAAGCCATGAAAAATAATGAAAAACGGTTCTGTTGGTTTGTTTTGTTTTTCTTATAATTTCATGATGAAGAAAAAAAATTGTGACCGAAAGCGACAGACATGTGCAACCGCTAAAAAGTTGAGCAAAAATAATTCTAGAGAGTTTTGTCCAACTTCTTAACTTTTTTTTTTTAATCTTAATTAATATTTAAAGAATGGGTTAGGAACATATACAATTAAGGAAATAAAAATTTGGAAAGAAGAATTAGGATAATTTTTTTATTATATAGTAGTAGCTTAGTTCGAATGAGGTCAAATATGGAGGTGCTAACTACTCAATTCTTCTACTGTTTTTGGTAGATAGAGAATATATCAACTTTTGATTTTCTAAAATTTTATTGGATAATCAACTCTTGGCCAATCATGATTTATCAAACAATTAAATGAATTTGTCAACATATGCCCTTTTTATTTTATAAGTACCTAATTAATTAAAATTTGTTTTCTACACCAGCACCTTTTATTATCTTAATTATCATGAAGTCAGCTAATGAAGTTTATAAAAATAAATAAAGTATAATAAGTATGCAGCTTGGAGGCTGGGGCTAGGGGTTTTTGATGAACCTTTTTAGGGAGAAAATTATTTTATATAGATAGAATATACATTAAATTTCTTTTGATTAGTTTATATGTTTACGTTTTTATATTTTAAATTTTTAGTGAAAATTTTAGTTTTGTGTGTGACTGCGCATGCATATGTACAGCTAGTGGAGAAGAATTCTAATGGGATACGAAAGATAAATTGATGAAATAATTATGGGCAGCAGAAAAACAATATTATGTCTATAAATTGACAGCAAGTTTTTTTTTCCAGACGAACAATGAAAGTGACACTAGCTTATGTACATCTTTTAGTAAAACAAAATTTGATAATGATGTTTGTACAAATAAATAAAAATTAAAAATGAATCGAGAGAGATGATGTAGTAGAAAGTGTCATTGTCCTTGTCATGGGATGTGAGTGTGGTTTTTTTTAATAATTTATTATATTATAGTATATAGTAATTGAAATAGATAATAAAAGATGTATATACGCGAGGAGAATAAATCAAATAAAATAATTTCACACTTATATTATGATGATTACATATTAAGTTGTTGGGGAAATTACAATCCAATGTCTTTGATCATCTATTACCTTACCAATATATCTATCAATTTGTTGATGATGATTAATCGATAATGAAGATTGAAGAAGAAGAAGAAGGAAGAAGAAGAAGAATCTTATTAAGAGAGATACATCTTCATGCTTTTACAATGTGTTTTTCTACCCTACAATGTACAAGCTACTTATGTATATATACAATCATAGCTAACTAACAAAGTTAATGTTCCAATCACAAAATGACAGCTGGCTAACAAACAATTAACAACTAACAACTAACTAACTAATTGAAGTTAACTAATTAATTGAACTTTAACTAACTAACTCCTTATCATCTTCCTCAATACCCCCCTTCAAGCTAGGAGATATGAAGATGTTCTTCATTCCGAGCTTGGAAACCAAATACTCATGTTGCAATCGACCAAGCCCCTTAGTGAATACATCAGCAGGTTGTTCAGCAGTAGCCAAGTATTGAATGGATATGTAACCTCTTTGAACCTTTTCTCTAATAAAATGACAATCAATGTCAATGTGTTTAGTCCTCTCATGGAAAACTGGATTGGAGGCAATCTGAATAGCAGCAGTGCTGTCACTATGTATAACAATAGGCAAGACAATAGGCATGTCTAATTCACGAAAGAGGCCAATTAACCATGTAACTTCAGCAACAGTAGAAGCCATGCTTCTATATTCTGCTTCAGCAGAACTCCTGGATACTGTAGATTGCTTCTTAGACTTCCAAGAAAGTAATGATTCCCCAAAGGTAACCATGTATCCAGTAATGGATCTCCTAGTATTAGGGCATGATCCCTAATCAGCATCACAAAAAGCTTGTAAAGAACCAGAATGCTGAGCAGATAACATAACACCTAGGCCAGGTTGTTGTTTAATATATCTAACAACTCTAATGGCAGCATTCATATGAGATTGCTTAGGAGCATTCATGAATTGGCTCAGATTTTGAACAGCATAAGACAAGTCAGGTCTAGTAATGGTTAAGTAGATCAGTCTCCCAACTAATCTTTGATACTCACCAATATCTGATAATACATGATCAGATGTAACTCCTACATGCTTGTCAAAAACTGCAGTAGTGAGCTTTCCATTCATCTCAACAGGTGTGGCAATAGGTTTAGATCCACCTAATCCCAAGTCTGAAATAATCTCCAATGCATATTTTCTTTGATGCATGAGAATTCCTTCACTGTTTCTGGCAAACTCTATCCCTAGGAAATATCTCAATGATCCTAGATCTTTGATCTTGAAGTTATCTTTTAAAACTTGTTTGGTCTCATTGATTAGTGTGATGTTGCTGCCAGTGACTAACAAATCATCAACATAAACCAAAACAATCACAATACATTCATTAGACTTCTTGATCAATAAAGAATAATCCAAATGGCTTTGCTGAAATCCAGCAACTAATAGTGCCTGAGTCAACTTCACATTCCACTGTCGTGAAGCTTGCTTAAGTCCATACAATGACTTAAGTAACTTACATACAGGTTGATCTCCAGCATGCATATAAGAGAATCCTTGAGGTATCTGCATGTAGACTTCTTCTACCAAATCACCTTGCAAGAATGCATTATAAACATCCATCTGTTGGACATCCCATCCCTTAGATGCAGCTAAAGTGAGCACTGTTCTAACTGTGACCATCTTAACAACTGGAGAAAATGTCTCCTGGTAGTCTAAACCTTCTTGCTGGCTGTATCCTTTGGCTACAAGTCTGGCTTTGAATCTTTCAACTTCACCATTTGCTTTGTACTTAATCTTGTACACCCATTTGCAACCTATAGCCTTTTTGCCAACAGGTAAAGTTACTACCTCCCAGGTCTTATTCTCTTCCAATGCCTGTATCTCCTCTTTCATGGCTGCTATCCATCTCTTATCCTTTGCAGCTTGATGATAGAACTTAGGCTCAGTGTCAACTGAAAGATTAGCAATGCAACATTGATAAGAAGGAGACAAATTTCTGTAATCAATGTTGTTTTCCAGAGAATACAAACAATTGGACCTTGATTTAGACTTGAATGTGGTAACAAAATCCTTTTGCCAAAGGGGAGGCCTAGAAGTTCTAGTTAATTGTCGTCTGTTGGAGCTCAAGAATGAATCATCCACAGTTGGTTGATCCTGCTGGTGTTGATCCTCAAGATCATTGACAGATGCATTATCAACATTATCAATGGGATCATTTATAGTTGGTTGATCCTTCTCAAGATCATCAAATCCAACTGGCAAATCTGAAGATTCAATGGGTGGTACATTGTCTTGTATGTCATCAAAACACTGATTTTGAAAAGGAAAGATAGATTCATTAAAAACCACATCTCTACTAACAAAGAAGACTTTATTTTGTAGATCATAGAGTTTGTATCCCTTCTGTGTAGTACCATAACCCATAAGTACTGATTTGATTGCTCTAGGACCAAATTTATCAGATCTCAACAATGTAGTTGCATAACACAGACATCCAATAATCTTCATGTAAGACAAATCTGGAGCTTTTCCAAACATCATTTCAAAAGGTGACTTATTAAGTAACACAGTGGATGGAATTCTATTGATGATATGAACAGCAGCTAAAGCACACTCTCCCCAAAACCTGATTGGAATATTGCCTTGAAATCTAATAGCTCTTGCTGTCTCCATTATATGTCTATGTTTTCTTTCCACTACACCATTTTGTTGAGGTGTATATGGACAAGAACTCTGATGTATAATACCTTGAGATTCAAACAATTCATTCACTTGAGCATTAAAAAACTCTCCACCATTATCTGATCTAAAGATTTTGACTTGAACATTGTATTGAGTCTTAACCATAGCAAGAAACTGTTTCAATATGGTAGAGACATCAGACTTGAGATGCATGAGATATATCCATGTCCATCTAGAGTGATCATCAACCAAAGTAAGAAAGAACTTCATTTTATTATGAGTTGTGATCTTGTAAGGTCCCCATACATCCATGTGAACTAAATCAAAACATTGCATACTTCTAGTACTGCTATTAGGAAATGGTAGTCTGACTTGTCTAGCTAATGGACAAATATTGCAACATTTCAACTGAAAATCCCTCTTATGAGCAAATATGTCTATCTTCCTTAGGACACTCATAGGAATGTGACCTAGCCTCTTATGCCAAACTTCACCTTCAGCAGAATTCTTCACTGCAACAAAACTCTTATGCTGTCCAGTGTTCAGCATTTGTGATGACTTTAAGATGTATAGACCACCATTCTCTTCACCAATCTCCTTCACTTTCCCAGTGAAGAGATCCTGAAGGAGAAAGAAATCAGGATAGAAAATTACACAACAATTCAATTGCCTAGTAAGTTTAGCCACTGAAAGAAGATTGAAGTTAAGTTCTGGCACATATAAAACATTCTTAACTACTTCACCTCCTTGTAGTTGAGAGCAGCCTGAATGTGTGACTTTAGTTGAATCACCATTTGGAAGTTGAACAGTTCCTGAACTCTTTACTGTTGATCCATGAGTTAGCAATTCTTTAGTTCTCACCATATGATCAGTTGCCCCACTATCAACAATCCAATCAAAACTAGAAGTTGAAGGAGTAAACTGAGAATTTCCTGCAAATATACCTGTTGCATTGGCACTACTATTGGTAGCTACTGTGTTTGTGTTTCCCTCATGAATCAATGATTTGTTCATCATCTGTAAAACTTGTTGGTATTGATTAGGTGTAAAATGTTGAGATAAAGCAGCTCCTGAATCACTTGAACTTCTATATTGTTGTGACATCTGATGTGAACCACCACTCTTGAACTGTTGCATCTGATCTACATTTTTACCATCAGTTGAACTACTTGGATTGTGAAATGGAGGATTGTAATCAGTTGTCATAATATTGGCTTGTCTCTTCCCTTTATAATTGGTAGGATAACCTATCAGCTGATAGCAAAATTCCTTTAGATGTCCATGTTTGTGACAATGAACACAGTACTTCAGCTTGTTACAATCAGCTCTACTGTGGCCTTTCATATCACAATGATCACAATACAAATATCCACTTCTCTGTTTGTTAGGCTTCACATTACCACTTCGATTATTCTGACCATTAAAATTGTTCCCTCCAGATCTACTAGTGAACAAGGCTGTAGGATCCATTTGTCCTCCTATATTATAGTGATCTCCACTTAACTCCCTTTGACTTTCATCTTGAATTATCATAGCATAACACTGATTAACAGTAGGAGGTGTGTTCATCATAAGAATTTGACTTCGAGCATGACTATAATTATCATTCAAACCCATCAAAAACTGCAGAAGCTTCTGTCTAAGCATGCTATCAACATATTCTTTAGATCTTTCACAATTGCAAGATGGAGGAGGAACAATTGAATCAAATTCATCCCATAGATCTTTCAACTTGGAATAGTATACTGAGACTGGAGAAGTACCTTGAGTATGTGTAACAATCGACTTGTGTAAGTGAAATATCCTAGACATATTCACTTTGTCAAATCGTTCCTTCAGATCACTCCAAACCAGTGATGCATTAGAACGAAATAGGATTCCACTCATCAGTTCCTTACTCACATTGTTCATAAGCCATGAAAGCACCATTGCATTACATCGATCCCACTGTTTCTTCTCAGAATCGACTGTGTAATCTTCACGTTTGATGCTGCCATCAATGAATCCCAATTTATTCTTTGTTAGCAATGTTAACTCCATTGCCCTGCTCCACAAAGTATAATTCTCCATTCCTACAAGTTGAATACCAATTTGAACTGCACCTGTAACATTAGAAGAAGACAGATACAGAGGATGTGTATGATCGATTTTAGTTGCCATTATTACCTCTCTCGATCTACAGATCCAGAGGTCCAAATGAGCTAAAATTTCTCAGAGATCGTACTCCCGCTCTGATACCATATCAATTTGTTGATGATGATCAATCGATAATGAAGATTGAAGAAGAAGAAGAAGGAAGAAGAAGAAGAATCTTATTAAGAGAGATACATCTTCATGCTTTTACAATGTGTTTTTCTACCCTACAATGTACAAGCTACTTATGTATATATACAATCATAGCTAACTAACAAAGTTAATGTTCCAATCACAAAATGACAGCTGGCTAACAAACAATTAACAACTAACAACTAACTAACTAATTGAAGTTAACTAATTAATTGAACTTTAACTAACTAACTCCTTATCATCTTCCTCAATAATATCTACAGAGTGTGTAGATACTGTATACTTTATATTAAAATTTGTATACATTCTATTATTCTCAAATCTCACTTAGTGAGGCTTCACTGAATATGTTGTTGTTGTACTGAGGACATAAATGATGACCAATATCACGTAAAGATTGAGTCTAGGTAGAATGCAACGATCTTGATGCCATATTTTTATGTATATATAGTGTATATGAATAAGTAGTGTTATACAAGAATAACCTCAATAAAACTCCTATGTAGACCTAGCTAGGATTCAAAAAAGAACTCTTCCTAATCCATATGAGACAATACTCCTATATTGAGATATCGTCTTAAATGGGGCTATAATTATGAATATTTACTTACAGTTTTCTAATATGGTGGAAATTTATGCAAAAACAGCTAGAAGATCAGTTGAAGACCAATGGGACATACAAAACAATATCTTATTGTATATAGTTAGACACAATACATATTCATCACTTCTCATTCATACTTGAAAATTTTGCTAGAGACAAGAGAGGTGATAATTAAGTTCTACAAAAATATAAAATTTAATTTCTATGTTATAGTTAATTAATAGCCACCAAAATGTTCAATGTATATCAACACAAAGCATTTCACATTTTATGTCAAATAAACAATATTCAGAGAAAGAATGTTTATTTTACGGAAATAAATGTATATTATATGGCCACCATCTCTTATAGTTCGTCAATGGGACCAAGTAACTTTAGCACAAGTAGCTCTTTAATCTTTTTACTAATATTTTCCTGTTTAAAAAATTGACTAAACGAAAATAATAAAGCATTAAATTTTTTGTCTCTGAGTGATGAAATTAAACAGCTACAAGCCGCCCAATAATTAGCATCTTAAGTTTTAATTCTCAAACGGTCAAACCTATTATGCTTTTATCGAAACTACATTAGTTCCAACATCTCGAGTGTAACAAGACATCAGGCATGGAGTAAGATCACGAAAGTATAGAGAAATCAAGGATGTATTGAAATGGACTATCATTTTATTCGTAAGAAAGTGGCTAATGGACAACTTTTTATTTAGTTTGTGAAGTCTAAGAATTAATTAGCTGATATTCATATCAAAGTCTAAACAAAACAAGTTTTCTCTGATTTTCGTAGCAGGCTAGGAGTTATAGTTCCTCCGGTCACTAGCTTAAGGGGAAGTGTTGAAGGGAGCTTGACTACTGACGGAACATGTCGAAGGAACAAGTCCATCGAAGCAGGCTGACGAGTTTGAGTTAAAGTCATACTAGGACAAGACTACTAAATCCTAAGTTATGTACGACTAAGCTACTGAATATAATAGGAGCCGACTAGAATAAAGTATTTAACTTGTAACACAATACTACTCATGTAATTATTTATATTGTAGTAGAATTCTAGTATAACTAGAATAAAACTCTTTTCCTATATACGAAGCTTGTAACTCAACATTATAATTAATAATGCATCCTTAATCAACAAGGTATACTTGTGATTTTGAATACCAAATCATAAATATTGAATATCTTTTAGCTTCATTGATATAATATAATTAAAAATATTAATCGATTGAATCGATCCATTAACACTCTTTATATTTATATATAATGACAAATTAATGTTGTAATGCTTCATGGTCAAATTTCTCAAGCCTTGACAATGAAACACACGTCTCTTCTTGAGCAAAACCATGTGAGCACCACATGGACTCTCCCTATATTACAAGCATTTAAATTCTTCCATGTCAACCTTTTAATTTAATGCAAAAAAAAAAAAAAACTCCCATAACTCCCATGTGGGAAATCTCTATTTTTATCGATGTAGTGTTATGTAACATAATCTCCTTATTTATTTCGATTTCGTACATTTTTATTTTTTGTGCTTTGTACATGGACATAGATACATTACGACATGTCTATATTTAGCTATGTTTGAACTTCATTTTCATGAAAATGTCACTTGTCAAGCTAATTGCGTTATATTTTGTTGCTTAATTATATAGTCCACCATCCATTTTTTAGTAAAAGAACATGCATTGGGAGGAAAACATGAGCTGGCAACGGCAGCTAATATCATGTATTTAGAGAAAGAGACACAAAATTAACTGTTTAGTCGAAAAAAAGAGTCGTATTTAATTAATTAACTAGCTGATGCGATAATAGTTTACAAGGCGATGTCATATAGCTACTCAGAGATGATATAATCATATACACAAAGAAACTAATCTATATAATAATGGTATAATTATGCATAATCATTCTGTATATATGACATACTGATTGTATAATTATTGGACAACTTTCACATATAGCAAATAAAAAATTCACATTTATATGCAATAGCAAAGTTTGCATAATTGTGTTCCATAGCAAACATAGAAACTGTATAATTCGCTATACATATACAGTTGAAGCAAATTGTATAAAAGGAAGTGTATAAAATAAGAAAGAGAAAGACACTTGGGTAGAAAACTGTATAAAAACAAAGTGTATAAAACAAATTGTATCATTATAAGTATATAGAACGATTATATACAATTTGAATTTGTATGAAATGAGAAAGAGAGAAAGTCAAAAGAGACTTGACGAGGATTATACAATTGAATCGAATTGTATAAAACGAGAAAGAGAGAAATTAGATACAATTTGAAAATTGTATAAAACGAGAAAGAGAGAAAGGCAAAAGAAACTGGACAGGAGAGTATTTTTATTGTATAATTATAAGTGTATAGGACGAAAATATATGTACTTGCATGTGTATATACAATTTTCTCACGCTTTATACAAACAGAAATGCAATTTATACATTTCGCTTCTATTTTTATAAGTGAGAAAGGCAAGGATGACGAGCGAGATTTGGGAGAGCGACAAGCGAGATCTAGAAGAGGGGAACAAAAATATATGTATTTATACAATTTTTTCTGCTTTATACAATTAGAAATAATTTGTATACGCTTATGTTTGTATAAAAAGTGAGTAAGCGAGTGAGAGATTGGAGGAGAGTGGCGAGCGAGATATCTGGGAGAGTGACGCCTGACAATTTTTCGCAAACGTTTGCTATGGATTACAATTAATTCAAACCCTAGTTACTCTATTTATTTTAGGTATATATGTATTATATTTACACTAAATACATGTTAGTATATGTATTATACTTGGTATACACTAATACATATTTGTGCCACTTACGACTACGCGCGTAAATTTTGTTTGCCTCTTGACTAAAAGTCTAAACTGTAAACTTTCTTTTTTATTTTGTATTTGCATGCATTCTCCACCCAAAACACAATAAAAACAAATATAAACAATAATGATATATTTCTAAATATAAAATACATTTATTTACAAAATTAAAGGCTTTACAACATATGTAACTCACTAATGCTTGCATGGTAGTCTGGTAGACTGTCTACGTACATCACATTCTTTAAGATATGATCTTTTATAAATAATAACGGTATATTTTTATTTATAAAATATATTTATTTACAAAATTAAAGGGTTCACAACATATATAAATCACTATTGTTTGCATGGTAAATTGTCTACGTACATCACATTCTTTAAAGTATGGTCCTTCTTCGAATCCTACAAATATTTTATATTTTATGCACTGAATTGTTTTTTTACGACATATACATCAATAATCATCACCAATGTTCTTGGGGGAGAATAAGAATTAGATATATGTTAAGATTCCTCCTAGATTATACAGTGACACTTCAATTTATAAATATTTAGTAAAAGATTTGGCATGTTGGTGAAATAGGAGAATTGATTCATCCATCATTTTATGCTCAGGGTTTCATATCAATAGACAATAGGCATCTAATTAAATACATTATTTTAACTGTTATTTTGGATTATAATGTGATTTGATTCTCCATTATAGCAACACAATCCAATCATTGCAGTATTTGCTAAACACTCACACAG
>CM064963.1:85760004-85777562 GCA_032847665.1 Solanum chilense
AAATTGATTTTATTCTATATTAATTGGTCATGATTGAATCACCTAAGAATGAATTGAACTATATTTAATGAATTAAGATTGGTCTTGATTGAATTGACCCCTAAAGAAGAAAGTATGACATTATTCACCTAGTTTTGAAGAATGTGAAAAAAGCTAAGGCTAGAAGACTCTATAATTTAAACATGAATGAAGATATAATGAATTGATGAATAATGAACCTTAGGATGGTTGTGTTGGCTGAAGATTTAGGATGGTTGATTGAAAGTGATAGAATTCACTTGAGCATGGAGATTGTCAAGGACATCCCTCAATGAGAAAAGGTTGAGCAGAGCTTGACAAGTAAACCTTGGAGTATATGATTGACTCCAAGTGGATATGCAAAGTGATATGGATGGTCTAGAAGGGTATGGACTCCAAGTAGAAAGGTGAGACACACCTAGTAGTTGTGATGAATATCCAAGTAGATCTCATGAGGCGGGAGTCCTTCACGTAGTAGAGTCAAGGTATCCTAGTAGAGATCTCTATATCCTATGAAATTAGACATGCTTGAGAAGCATCTCGTTGTGTTCATAAGCAATGAGTGAACTTAGACATGCCCAAGGGGTATCTCGTAGTGTTCATAATGTGTGAATGAATTTAGACATGACCAAGGGGTATCTCGTAGTGTTCATAATGTGTGAATGAATTTAGACATGCCCAAGGGGTATCTCGTAGTGTTCATGATTATTAAGGGATCAAGACATACCTTAAAAAGTATCTCGCAGGATCCATATGATTAAGGAACTTAGATATGCTTAAAGAAGTATCTCATAGTGTTCAAAAGATAAAGATAGGGGCTAGACTCCAAAGTAAGAAGTAATAGAAAAGGATCCAAAAATAGTAACTTGCATGAGTGGTGTTATGGGGCATCATAAGTGCATTGAACATGTATAACCTAGGGTCATTAAAGAAGAAGATACTGAATATAGGATTGGACTTGAGTTGCCTTTCCTAGTAAAGTAGACTAAAGAAAAGAGAATCTTAACAAATGAAGTTAAGTAATGATAGGGCTATGAAGGGTGAACATGTTAAGGATAACTTTAAGTCAGGCTTTGTATGTGAGGTAGTATGAGCTGCCTTATGTACATTGCCCAAGCATGTTTTGAGGAAATCACAAGAGTATATTACTCTTTAGTATGAAGTAGGGCTACTAGAGACTTGATGAAATAAGATTAGGTGACTTTAGGATATGCTTAGTGTGTAAGGTAGTATGGGATGCTTCACATGCATTGCACAAGTATACTTTGGGGTGTCCTAAGGGCATATTGCTCATATGATATGATGAACTTAGTCTTAATTATGAAAATGGACTATGATCAAGGATGACCAAAGAGATGTAATTAGCTTTGGTAGTTGTATGGGATGCTACCTTAGCCTTGCACTAGTATAGTTGGAGGTGGCTTGTGAGGTAGTTCATTTGAGTAAGAAGGACAATGATTTTAGCATGAACTCTTATATGACTTTATGATGCTTTATTATGCTTATGTTATTCATGTTATGATTATTCTTTCATCTCTTATAATTATGTCTATTATTGACTAAACCCTTTGAAATATGTTATGTTTGGATTATAGTTTTCATACTTAGTACATATCGTACTAATGCAAATTGCCTATATGTTGTCCATGTAGGGTCTTGAGAAGATTGAGTTACTTTCAAGGGTAGAGTTTCCAAGGCTTGCAAGGAAAGAAGATTGGTGAGTCCTCATAGCATCCGAGGGTGTGACTACTACGTTGTCGTTTATATTCTCTCATTTTTAGACTTTTATGGGTTGTGACCCAAGACTATTGTACTCATGATGTCGTAGATGGTTTTTGAGACATATGTTAGACGTTTTATGAAATGACTTCCGCATTACATTTTGAAAGAAAAGTTTTAATTTCGCACTACTTTTAGTATTTATGCAATGAAAGATGTCTAGGAGGCTTGTACAAGACCTCCGAGAGGTCAAGTACGCCGTCTTGTGGCCTAAGAATTCCCT
Source organism: Solanum chilense (assembly GCA_032847665.1). Taxonomy (NCBI): domain Eukaryota; kingdom Viridiplantae; phylum Streptophyta; class Magnoliopsida; order Solanales; family Solanaceae; genus Solanum; species Solanum chilense. The sequence goes on from CM064963.1 coordinate 85,762,025, forward strand.
AACTTCTAGGGTATACATGCGACTCATGACAGAGGCAGACTCAAAATTTGTGAATGACGAAACTAGCTACAACTAAAATGAATTCAAAATTTAAATTTAGAAAATATAATACACTATGGATGTCAAATATTACACCAAGCCAACTTTGCTACATTTTATCCAAAATACATTTTAGGTCCAAAATATTAACAAGTTATAGGCAAATCTTAAAAGTTATCCTTGCTGACTCTCTTTTAGTCACTTTACATTTCCCTTCTTCTCTTTTCTTCCAATCTTCTTACTTCTTTCATCTACTACCTATGTCTAAGGGTGATAGTTGGACGGATTGAGTTAAATTTATACGAGTTTTAACGATTCAAGACCCAATCTAATCCAAACTAATCCAAATTAGGATGGGTCGAAACAGATTAAGTAATAAGTTATATAACCGATTCGGATTCAAATAAATCCAATTTTCACTAAACTAAATTATTTTATTTATTCTTTTAACTATTTTAGTATCTAATAAAATAATTTTTTCAGACGAAGGTAGGGGCGCAGACTCTAGGTCAGCAACAAGTTTGGGTTTTCATGATTAGGTGGGTCAACCACCAGTAGTTCCTGTAGCGGCTATTAGTAAGCAAATTACTCCTGAGTTTATTCGAACATAAGTTGACCAGCAATATTATGAGATATTTCAAAGGATGAAACCACTACAATTTCAGAGTGGTAAGAGCGAGAATGCTCATGAATTCTGATTTTTTGCCATTAGGCATTACATATGGTGGCTTTTCGTGTTGTGTATTTTGTTGCACTTCAGCTTCGTGGACTCACCAAAGAGTGATAAAGGACTTATGTGAGGTCTAGATCAGTTGGAAATCCTTCGACAGAGTGGGATAAGTTCTTTAGTACTTTCCAAAAACGTTCATCCCGTGGAGAATGAAAGAGGAAAATCAATTATGGTTTGAGAGTTTGACTCATGATAGTTTATTTGTGACTAAGTATGAAGCTCGTTTCTGTGAACTACTAGGCATGCCATGACTATTATTCCAAATGAGGCAGAGAGAGTTCGTAGGTTTATGAGAGGGTTAACTTTTCATAGGGATGCTATAGCTCCACAGAATGGAGGTCGGGGTTTTTACTCAGACTGTACGTGGACGAGAGGGCCAGTATTATGATTTTTCAAGGAGGCCTAAGCCCGAGTGCTCTGATCTTGTTATTACAGATGTTGTCTTAGTTTTCCACTGACTTGCATTTGTATAGTTTAATCTAGGATCTACTTTCTCATTTGTTTCTTACTTAAAATTTTGTCAAACTTGATATGATGTATGATTGTATGTTTGTGCTTATTCATGTTTCTAAACTAGTGGGTGAATTCTTAGTAGGTGATCAAGTGCATCGATTTTGTTTTATTTGTTTGTTCAGGTATGATAATTGGGTAGAATTGATCATGCTGGGGATTGTAGATTTTGATATTATCTTAGGTAAGGATTGAGTTTATTCGCATCATGCTATTCTTTATTGCTATGTTAAGACTCTTACCTTAGCGATATTGGTGTCCCGAGATGTGAGTGGACGGGTGCTAGTGGTTTTTATCCTAGCAAATTTATCTCATTCATTTGAGCTCAGAGATTGATTGGTAGAGGGTGTTTGTTCTATATAGAAGCATGATGAATTAGGACAATTAAGGCTATTTTGGTAAATTTCCACTAATTGAAGGGCAAATTCGTCATTTTTGTTCAAAGACAAATTTCTAAGATTAGCTTTTTCTTTGCCTTTCTAGAATACTCTGTTGTTTCATCTTTTTGTTTGAAGACTTCTCCCACTTGTCCAAAATTTTCTTTCATCCAAACTTAAATGCAAGACCTACACATTAACTTCAGGGTTTCCAATCTTAGTGTAATGACTTAAAAAATGAAATAGGTCTAACTAGAGCTTCACATATATTTCATGAGATAATAATGTGTCAAAATAGTGAATTTTAGTGTTGAGGTCAGTTTGGTAAAAGTTTGTACGTCAAACGTCAAGGGACGACCAAGACGTTCGACGACTAGACGTTTATGTGCTTGCGTGTGTTCTAGTTGCCTTGGCATGTTTCATGAGTTGTTTTGAGTCCAGATTGTATGGGAGGAACCTAAGAACTAGGTGAGAATATTTAGGGGTTTAACATTGGTGTAAGACTCACCAAAGACCACGCCAAAGGTCCTTGAGTAGGACCCAAGACTTGGCAAGAAAACTGCCAAATTCAGTCCAAAATGACGACTCACAAACGATGCCTCGTCGTCTTGGGGCATGGCTCCAAACTTAGTGGTGGGAAGATAGCCCCTCAAAATGCGGTCTGTGAATCAAACGACGACCATGCGGGACAGGCCGTTGATCAGACGACACCCCGTGCATGGTGTCGTCGTTTGATGTCTGCCGCACTGCCTACAAATCGGCCAAGTGAGGGGTGAATTGGGAAATTCCCCCACGTACTAATTAATTTGTGGTCAATTGTTTCAAGGGTTTTTAGGTATTTTATGTTAGTTTATAAAGTTAGAACCTATGTTAGTCTTCACTTTTCAAAAATCAAAACCTCTCTCTCAAGAAAGACCCTCCAAAAACATTATTGAAGTTAGAATTCAAGGTAGAGCTTGAATTGAATTTCTTGGATGATTTCTTCACCAATTTCATGGGATTTTCATAAATAAATGTATGATAGTCCATACTTAATTCTTATATCATTCAAGGAGCCAATCCAAATACTTTTCAAAAAAGGTTTCAAAGTCCTAAATTCTTCTATTTTGAATTCTAAGTATAAGTTCTTTCATGAAAATGTTTTAATGGATATATTATGATATTATTGATGTTAGTTGATGATTTTAAAGTCAAAAACTCAATGAACCCATGCTCATGCAAATTCTCAATTTTTGACTTATGAATTGGGTTTGATGAACATCTTAAATGCTATATTATGATGAATTTTTGGAGAAATTGAGAACAGGTGGTGAAGGCTTGGATGAAGGGTAAGTCGTTCTATAATTGATTAGTTCTAATTGAATTTATGTTGAGTGGTATGTTACACTTATCGTAGTGGTGTTTACTTGAAGTATATGATTATATATGTGTATTGTGTTTATGGCCTTGATGGCAATTAATATGAAGTGAAGTTAAGTGAAGTTATGATGAATACGCATGTGAAGTCTTATGAAGTTGAGATTGTGTGTCTTGATGATACTATGTCTGAATGAAGAATGTGTATATGTGAAGCATGATATTGTGTAAATTATGATGAACGTAATATGATCTATGTCTAGAATGTTAAGGTCATGCATGATAAGGGTTATGTGAAAGGTGTTCTAACATGTTTTCTCTCACACATACCTAGAATGAATGAATGAATGAATGAAGTTAATATAAATGTATGAATGGGAGTCTATCAAAAGGTTTTCTCAATGAGACTCTAATGAATGTAAATGCGTGATTGTAGGGTAGACACTTTTCGTTAGTAGAGATGAAGTGTGTAGACCATTCTTACTATTCCTAGAGTATGAAAAGAGGGATTTTGGGGTGAACACTCTTCGTGAGCTGATATGAAGTGTTTAATAGTGACCTCACTCTTCCAAATGAGCTTTCCAAGATAGGTTGGAGGTTGAATACCCTTTGTGAGTTAAGATGTGGTATTCAAAAGTAAACTCTAGGGATCAGTACTCTTCGTTAGTTGAGATGTGGTACTAGTAGTTATCCCTTAACCTATAGTGTATGAATGTTTAAGACTCAGTGGGGGAGTTATGCTTAGTACCGAGAGTATTTGAAGAAGGGGTGGTACACTTCGTGAGTTGAGATGTTGTATCCAATGTACCTTTTGAGATTAGTGTTCCTCGCTAGTAGAGAATGAGTTACTTAGTAGCAATCTCCTTATCCCTTAACTATGCGTCCACATAGGTATAGCTATTTAAGATCCATGAAAAACTAAGAATATGACCCTACCTTAGGCAAGTATGGATCCCTCATCTTGTAGGGGTCAATTTCAAGATTCCATGTCTAGCTCTCACGGTCTATGTTGGTTAAATCTAGCCCCCACAAATGAATGATATGAACCAAGTCTTCTTAAGGGTGTACTACTTAGGGTAGATGGTGGAATGAGACGCTATCTATCAATTGCAAAAGTGGACATTTGGAGGGACTTGGTTGTCCTTTATGAGAATGTATGGATGGGTCACTATATGATGTTAATGAAGTAAGTTGAATCTATGAAATGAATCATGTTGACTATATGTCTAAGGTTAATGAAGTATGTTGATATAATGTCTTATATGATGAAAGTTATGTATATGGTGAATATGATGTGCTTAGTCTAAGTGATTTCTCAATAAGCGCTAAGGTGGGAGTAGTAGTATTGGATGTACTTTCACATTGCACTAAGTGTAACTTGGGGGTTGTCTTAGAGTATGGTGTTTATGTGAAGTTCTTAAATGCAAGTATGATTCTTCTAAGTGTCTTTAGTAAATGAATATTGACTTGTTGAGTAGTAATGAAGTATGCTTATCCTTGGTAGCCTTAAGGATCACTTAGGTGTGTATTGAAGAGGTTGTATGAGCGGTCTCTTCATGTTTTACCTAGGTGAGTCTTAGGATAACTTTGAATAGGAAAATTTATATGAGAAATGGTTTAGTGTAAGGTGTGACTATATGTTGAGATTTATGAAAGTGTTACTTTATATGATACATGGTGACTTATATGATGTTTTGTAAAGTTAATTCATGAAGATTTTATCAAAATAACATTGGAAGTATGTTTGAACTAAAATGTTCTCTTTTAGCATGATTTTGCATAATGTCATACTTAGTACAATGTTTGGGTGGAAGGCAAATGAAGGTTCTTAGAAGGCAAAGCTTGGGAAGTTGATTCTCTCAAGATTGGTATGTCTTGATATGTTCGAGGACATAATCTATGTTTCTTTTAGCATTTTCTTTAAGTTAAGACTTAGTCTTTTCATTGGTGGTCTTTCCATGGACCAACGGTAAAGATTTTACCAGATAATTTCTTTATTCTTTATAAGTAATGGGCAAAAGTCTCTCCATTTATTACAAACTTATTTTTACAAGATCATGTTTCTTGTATTGATAAAATAGATCAGATGTATTTTTTTTATAGAATTCTCAATTCCTTGGATCCATAAATGGACTCCGGAAATGGGCTATACACCAGGAGAAAACATCCCTTGCTTATATAGAAAGTATTTTACTAACTTTTGGGACAAATTAAATCGTAAGGATCCAGCTACAGGCAAATTATATGGGCAAGAACTTCTGGACCAGATCAGCAACACTGTAAAAATTTATCAAGAAATTCCTCAGAAAGATATTTCTACAGAAGGATCAGTAAAGCATATTGCTAGAAGAATTTCCATCCAAGAAGGAAATAAAGAAGAATTAATAAATAAATATTTGGCCGAAATTAAAAGAAATCTGCTAACAGACATTGCAGAATTTGATAAATCAGACACTTCTATGAGAAGTGGTCAAAGTGATACAGCTGATGATCAGTCTGTAGATCAAAATTGCGAGCTATCAGAAGGACAGCTGCAACAAGTGGAAGAATTTCTAGCATCTATGAAGGAACAGGAAAACACAATAAAAAAGAACCTTAAAGGAAAAGATAAGATTTAAAATCTTATCAAAAATCTTATCTTTTAACTGTTTAAAATAGTATGTAGGGCCCATATGAGGACCCCCCTACTTTTATTGTCTATATAAGAAAACCTAAACTCTCATTTGAGAGCAAGCTTTCTTAAGTTTGTTTTCTATTTCTCTCTCTTCTCTCTCTTGTAAATCTCTCTAGTTTGAAATAATAAAGTTTGATTTGGATTGAAGAACTTCTTCAAGGTATAATTTTATTTTCTTTATTTTATTATCATCTTCTGTAGTTGCCGCCTATATGGCCGGCTAAGTTACTTCATATCTATGCTAGCTTCATAGTTCTTGTATGATGTTCTTATCTAATATCTGGATCTAACTAAGTTATGTTGAAATCATATTATAGTTCTTAAATCTTTTATCTTAAAGTTTTTGACTTGGTTTTGAGATGGTGGTAAATCTTGAATATGAATACATAGCGAGCAGTGGTATTGTAAGTCCCCGTTGAGTTGAAGTTAGGGGCAGCCTGAAACCCTGTTAGAACTGCTATCTATTTATATTTGGAGATGAATCCCATGCATTTAGGATAAAACTTTTAACATAACTATAATACGTTTCAATTCATAACCTGGGTTCATGTTAAATCCAGATCTGGATGGCCGTGCGGACTACCGCCAGCCTTTTGTGTAGATCTTGGGTGAAAATGGTATCAGAGCCAGATATTCCTTAAGAACATGTAACAGATCTGATGATGCGAAGTATAGATATGAAATTTATTGAATATTATTAGAAAATGAATGTTGATGATAATCATATTAAAAGTTCTAGACTTGAAGAGGTAGATATACCTCAAAATCTTGATTTATTAAATAAATGGACTATCCCTAAGGTGGATACAAGACTAATTTATGATTATGGTTGGTTTGATAAATTATCTACTAAGCAGGTGGTTAAAACCACAGAGCAGTCTCTTGCTCTGAATTCTGATGAACAAGTTATTCAATTATTAAATAAGAGGGATATTGACCTCTACAAATCCAGATATAACTGGATGCATATTGGTATGGTACAAATTGCCTTCAAACCATTAACTCTTAAAGGATTACCTGAAACGTTTTTAGCAGCTCTAAGATATGCAAGAAACCTTGATTTCAGACAATCGCTTATGGGTTCTATTGAATCAACTGTTGCTTACGGGCCAGTATATTTCAATACTCAACCTAATTTGCAATTGTCTTTATCAGACAGGAATATTCTTGATGCTCTTACGTTAAACGTAAAAACGCATGGATATAACTATGCAATCGGATCTGAGCTTATATGTCTTTCTTATAGAATTTATTATAAGCTTTTAACTACTCTGAATCCTAGATGTAAGTTATACGATTCATCTAGTGAAACTATCCTTGTCGAAACTAATTTTATTAAATCAAAAATTACGACAAGAAGGCCTATTAAATGGGATGAAATTAATTTTCCTGATAAATGGATTTTAAATAATGTTGTGTCTCAAAGACAGGTTGCTGAAGAAGTCACTAATAGTGAATATTCTCACATTTCTCAAAATCCTGATGGAAAAGTTTGTATAGAGTTTTCTGATAACTCTTCTGTTTATAACTCTCCGATTTACAATAGGAGATCCTTTTCTGGTTATAGAAGGTTACCAGAAATTCAACATATTTCTCCTATAAGTCATGAAGGTCCTAGCTATGGAACAGCTAGACGAAAACCTCTATCTCTTCACACTTTAAGTGATATTGCAAGTGAAAGATTGGTTGAAAGGGTAAGGATAGACCCTAGAACAAATATTGTTCAAGCAACTGACAAATTGTCAGATATGGATCCAACCCAGTCTGAAATGGACTTCAGTGTTGATAAATCAACTGACCTTAATGATATTTGATTATGTTTAAGCAACTTATTGATTTTAGTCCAGGTTCTCTGGCAAGAAAACATATTCAAAAAGAATTTTATAATAAAAAATGGAACCAATTTAGAATTTGGTTTTTTGAAACTTATAGTGAAAATGATTTAAAAAATATTTCTGAAGATTTTTATGATATTTGTAGATTACATAACAAAATTATTTATTTTGTTCCTTGGTTTATAACTACTTATTTACCTTTATATGTAAATGTTATTGAAAGGACTTATAAAGAGAATGGTGGTGCTATTACTAAAGCCATTTACCCTCCTCAAGCTCCTTTTATTTTACCAAATAATACTGGGATAACTTTTTCAGCTTTTCAAAAGTTTATTGAAACAGATGTTGCCCAGATTACTGTTCAAGAGGTTAATAACCTTATTTCTCAAAATAATTATTTGAGTCTTTATGTTAAAGTCCTTGGTGAGCATATCAGTTCTTTAGACAAAAAATTAGATGATTTGATTAGATTGGTTAAAGATTTTCAAAAAACTCCTAAAGAAGATATAGCTTCTACTTCTAAAACTGTTTTAAATGTTCCTACTCATATTCAACGACCTGTTGATACAACTGGTTTTAAAGTTAAATCTTTTTATAAAGAAGTTGAAGATCTTCTTGATAAAAAATTGTCTGGTTTAGGTTCAAAACCTATTTCTAATGATTTTCCTAAAAATGATTATTTTAATCAACTTTCTGGTATCCAGTATCCGAATCAAGATATTTCGGAAGTTCAATCCAGGAGATTTAAATCTGGTTATAACCATAACCAAAAGCAAAAGGTTATAGGAAAAGGGGGTTATGCAACTCTCCCTTCAATGATGACTTATTATTATCCTCGTCCAACTCCTCAAGATGTGCTAGTTGAAGAAAGAGATTGGAACCAAACTAACACATCCTACAGTGGAAATGAGGTATATGAGTGGAATATTGATGCCCTAACTGAGAGGCAGGTATCTATTGTAGTACATCGTATGTTGATGTACTCATCAATTTGTCGTCATACAAATAGCAATAATGATCATGCTATCTGTAAAATAATTATAGCAGGTTTTACAGGTCAACTAAGAGGATGGTGGGATAATTTTCTAACACCTGAAGAAAAATATGCAATTATGAATGCATACAAAGAAGAAATTATAAGACAAACTGGTACGGATGAGAAAGGTCAGCCAGCAGAAAGAACTTCAGTTCAAAAGGTTGAAGATGCTGTTTATACATTGGTTCTAACTATTTTAGAACATTTTAATGGAAGATTTTCCAACCAGAATGAAACTATTAGAACTCTTCTAAATGGTCTTAAGTGTAAACATTTGGGTCATTTTAGATGGTACAAGGATACTTTCATGAGTAGAGTAATGGAACTACCTGAAAGTAAAAATGATTATTGGAAGAATAAATTCATTGATGGTCTTCCTCCTTTATTTGCTGAAAGGTTGAAAAGAGTTTTAAGAGAGGATAATTTAGAAATCCCTTATAATACTTTAACTTATGGAAAGTTAATAGGAACTTGTACCCAAGAAGGATTAAATCTTTGTAATGAGCTTAAACTGGCTCAACAGATAAAAAATACTCAAAAGTCTGAGAAATCTCAATTAGGAGATTTTTGTACTCAGTTTGGTATTGAAGGACCATCCAGTTCAAAACAAAGAACAAACAGATATGAAGAAAGACATCATAAAAGAAGTCATCGTTCAAAACGATATAAAGAGAAAAAAGAAGAAAAGAAATCCCATAGGAAAGCAACAAGGTTTGCTAAAAACTTTTCTACAAGAGACTTAAAGAACATTAAATGTTACAAATGTGGGAGGTTTGGACATCTTGCAAATAATTGCAAAGCTGAAAAGTTTAAAGCCTTGGAGTTGGATGAATCAACTCAGGACAAACTCTATGAGTTACTCTATGAATCAGATTCAGATTCTAATTCTTCTGATAAATCAGAAGATTCTACAGGGCAGGTCTCAGACAACAATATTGAGATTTCTAACAATTGTGCCAATTGTCCAGATGGTAACTGTACTTGTGGTCATGATGAATTTTATAGATTGCAGTCTCAATTAGGAGATTCTTACATTGATAAATTACATCAAAGTTTTGAAGATTTATCTTTTAAAATGATTTCTTCAGAAAATATTATTGAACTTTTAAAAGATGTTTCAGATGAAAATCTTCGAAACAAGATTTTAAATATGGCTTCTTCAAAACCATCTTCTTCAAAGAATTTTGAAAAACCAAAGAAGGAAGAAAAATCTTTTGAAAACCTTAATACTAGTCCATATTCTATTCAAGAAGTTTTTACTAGACTTGAAAAGAAAAAACCTAGTATTATAAGAGATACTTCTTTGGATGATTTAAAACAGGAGGTTGAAAACCTTAAAAAAGAAATTAAATCTTTAAAACAAAATCAATTAATTACTGACCATCGTATTTCTCAATTAGAAAATAATATTTCTAATGAAAATGATTCTATTTCTGAAAAAGAGGAAGATGATATTCCTGAGCCAAGTGTTAAATTTCTTGGAATGCTTCAAATTGTTACTGCTCATCGTTGGTATATAAATTGTACCATTCTTATTGATAATAATTTTAAAATTTCAAGTATTGCTAAATAATAATAATAATAATAATAATAATAATAATAATAATAATAATAATAATAATAATAATAATAATAATAATAATAATAATAATAATAATAATAATAATAATAATAATAATTATAATAATAAATATAATAATAATAATAATAATAATAATAATAATAATAATAATAATAATAATAATAATAATTATAATAATAATAATAATAATAATAATAATAATTATAATAATAATAATAATAATAATAATAAATTTTTGCAAGAGGTTTATGAGCTGTAATTAATTCAATAGTTTTTAAAAATGATTCTTTATTTTCTTCTGAAAAATCATCAGGAGTTAAATTATGAAGAGAATTAAAAGAATTATCAGCATCCTGACTCTCTTTTTGAGTATTATTAATACTTTCAACAAATGTAATTCTCTTATCAAGAATAATACTCTCATTTTTTAAATCATTAATTTCTTTTTTAAGGTTATTAACCTCTTCAGATAAATCTTGAATTGTAGTTGGAATATTATTCCTTTGAGACCTCTTATGAAGTTGTCTCTTTAATTCAGCCATTGTATAAGTAGTGTTCTCAGTCTGAATTTCTTTTCTAGGAGATTCTACTTTATTAGTAGAGGTGCTTCCCATTTTATCAATAATCTGAGATCTTATTATAGGATCATCTATTAATTTGATCATCTCAATCCAATCATCACTACTAATGACATTAAGATTAAGATCTTTGAATTGAGAATAAAGTTTATAAAACTCATCTGTATTCTGCTTGTCTTCACAAGTTTCTCCTAATTGACAAGGCATACATTCTCCATCTGACGAAGAGATATAATTCTCATCATGGAGAACCCTTAAATCCTCACTAGTATGAGATTCTTCTTCCCCACTATTATCAGGGCCTGATTCTTCAGGTGAAGAATTTACCAGAATTTTACACAATGAATCCTTGATATCATCATCTAGATTAAGGCTCTTAATTTTGTCCTTAACTTTACAATCTTTTGCATAGTGGCCAACCCTTCCACATTTATAACAAGCATTATTATGCTTAAAGGATTTTTTATCAAATCTTTTGGATTTCCTGTTTTCACTTTTTTCCAGTCGTTTCTTTTTCCTATGAGGTTTATAAGGTCTTTCAGTATAATCCTTATCTTTCTTCTTTTTAGAAGATCTTTTTGAGGATTCTGGTATATCAATAGCAAATTGTTCACAGAATTCTCCCAATTGCTGCTTCTCATTCATATGATACTTCTTGATTTGTTGATTCAACTGTATTTCATTGCATAGAGCTAGTCCTTCTTGGACTACAGCGCTAATAAGCTTTCCATAATTATAATTCTCATAATTAATATTAACCTCATCCCCTCTAAGGATTTTTCTAATTCTTTCTGCAAATAAATTTGGAAGTCCATCTATAAATTTAGATTTCCAATGAGAACTAAACATTTCAAATGAAATTATTCTTGGAATGCCTTTCTTTTGGAAAATTTATCCAATTACTTCTTGGGATCATACTGGAATTACTGGGAATTTTGAAGGGAAAAGGGTTAGGATTGATTTTATATCTCCACCCTATTCAAAGTTCATAAATGAAGTTAAGGATTTAATTTCTTTAAAGAACAAGCAAATAGGATTTTTGAAAAATGAAATTTGTAGTCTTACTATTGAAGAGACTTTACAAAATCCTAAATTACAAGAAAAAAATGAATATTTAAAAAATCAATTTTCTTTACAAATTTGTGGTGATCACCCGAATATTTTCTGGGAAAGAAAAAAACATATTGTTAGTCTTCCATATGAAGAAGATTTCTCAGAAGATTATATTCCTACTAAGGCAAGACCTTGCCAAATGAATTCAGATTACTTAGAATTATGTAAGAATGAGATTAATAGTCTCTTACAAAAAGGTTTAATAAGACCTTCAAAGTCACCATGGTCTTGTACTGCTTTCTATATTAATAAACATGCAGAACAAGAAAGAGGAATTCCTAGACTCGTTATAAATTATAAACCTTTAAATAAAGTTTTGAAATGGATCAGATATCCTATTCCTAATAAAAAGGATTTACTAAATCGTCTTCATGAAGCTATTATATTTTCAAAATTTGACTTAAAATCTGGGTATTGGCAAATTCAGATTTCTGAAGCTGATAAATATAAAACAGCTTTTAATGTACCCATGGGACAATATGAATGGAATGTTATGCCATTTGGTTTAAAAAATGCCCCATCAGAATTTCAAAAAATTATGAATGATATTTTCAATCCTTTTAGCAATTTTATAATTGTGTATATAGATGATATCTTAGTATTTTCTAAAAATTTAGAAACCCATTTCAAACATCTTGATTTATTTAAGAAAATCATTATTCAAAATGGTTTGGTTATATCTAAGCCGAAAATGCATATTTTCCAAACTACTGTCAGATTTTTGGGACATAACATAGAAAAGGGAAAAATCATTCCTATTCAGAGAAGTATAGAATTTGCTTCTAAATTCCCTGATATCATTACGGATAAAACACAGCTTCAGAGATTTTTAGGAAGCTTGAATTATATTTCTCCTTTTATAAAGGACTGGGCAAAAGATGCTGCTCCATTATATGAAAGGCTTAAGAAAAATGCTAAGCCATGGACAGATGGTCATACGAAAGCTGTCCAGCAAATTAAAAGCAAGGTTAATAATCTTCCATGTCTTGTTCTAGCTAATCCCAGTTGGAACAAAATTGTTGAAACAGATGCCTCTGATATAGGCTATGGAGGGATTTTAAAACAAATCTCCCCAGATGATAATAAGGAATATCTAATACAATTTTATTCAGGAAAATGGAATAATAGCCAAAGAAATTATGCTACCATAGCTAAAGAAATCTTGGCTATTGTGAAAAGTGTTCTAAAATTCCAAGGAGATCTTTATAATCAAAAGTTTATCATAAAAACTGATTGTCAAGCTGCTAAATTCATTTTTAATAAAGATGTAAAACATGATGTTTCTAAACAAATGTTTGCTAGATGGCAGGCCTTATTAGCACCTTTTGATTTTGAAATACTTTATAAAAAAGGAATAGATAATAGTCATCCTGATTTTTTAACTAGAGAATATCTAATCAAATGATTCTTTTTTGCAGCATGATGAGGCCATCTTGGCCCTCTTCCTCTAATAGAGGAAAGGGAAGAGGACGAGGAGGACGGACAAATAATAATGTCCTAGCTCAAATTGGAAATCAGAGGCATATAGCCGCAAATATCACAAGAACATCGGGTAGCACATCTACTGGCATATCAGGGATAGACGCAAGCAATCCAATGTATAAAGAATTTATGGATTTTATAAAATCCAGGCAACAAGAACAGCCATCATACTCCGCTGTGGCAAATGAAGAGGTCGTTGAAAATATTGAAGTCTATGACCAAAATGATTTGGATGAAATAATACTAATTTTAGACCCAAAAGATCTACAATGGAAGGATGAACCTTGGCAAATCATGACAAGGTATTTCGATACAGCATCATATGCTGTCCAGACTTATAAATTCAGAATGCATTATGAGATTATACTCTCATCCATGGTATCAGCTGAATTCCAACATTTTTACCCAGCAAACACTAGGAAAGTTTATAACTTTTCTAAGATAATCATAAAAAAGATAGTTACTCCTGAAGAATGGGGAATTAGTACAATGAGGGAGAGAGAATATACTCACCCAGAACAGAAAACAGCAGTAAGATTTAATTACTGGGATTATGTGGAAAGCTTTAATAAAGCTCTGTTATATGAGAATGCTAATAAGAAGCATTCATGGTTTATTAAGATCTGCTCTAATAATTTTAAGCAAAACATCCCAAATTGGTTTTGTAAGTGGTGGACTTTATATGGTCCCACAATAAATATTCTTCCTGAAAATTATAAGCTGTTATATGCAGAATGGGTGGATATATCCCCCAAGATCTTACAATTACAAAAAGATGATATTTACTTTAAAGGGATTTCAATAATGTATTTCTTTATAGAATTCTCAATTCCATGGATAATGAAATGGACAGTTGAAGTTCAAACAGATGGACAAGAATTTCCTTGCCTCAAAAGGAAATTCCATACAAAGTTCTGGAGTAAATTACTCCACAAAAATCCAGAAGGACAATTACATGGACAGGAGATAATAGACTCCATTAGAAATTCCATTGACAAAGGTAATAACCAGGTTGGTTCCTCAACAGATAGGGAAGATAATAGTCCCTTTAAGCAAATTTGCAGAAAAATCCAAATGAAGGGAGGAGTCATATCCAAGTCTGAGATCTTAGCTTCTTATATGGAGGAAGTAAAAAGAGACTTAATGAAGTATCTGGGAAAAAATATCCCAAAAAATACAGATAACATGTCAGTTTCTACTTCAAATGAAGAAGAATGCCTAGCCGGAGAATCCCAGGATGAAGACGAAATGGACGTTGAAGAATTCCTGCAACAATTCAGCAGTCAGATGGAAGAATCTTCCAGTTCAAAAAATGACAAAGGCAAAGGAATAGCAAAAGACTAAAAAGTCAAAAAGATAATAATTGATTTAACTTTTATAAAGTAGTAGGTCCCAATGTCGGCCATTATTAATGCGCATGATGTAAGCGCTTATGTCATTTATTTTGTTATTTTCCGTGATCCTTCTCTATAAAAGGATCCTTCTTTCTTAGTTAAGGCAGGCATTAGCCACCAGTGTAAAAATCTCTCTCTTTAAGAAGTTTGAATAAAATATCTACTAGTTGTTCATACAAGAAGAGTTTGAAGGTATATCATTATATCTATTAATTTTATATATATCTACTTTATTTACTTTGTTGTTTAATTACGCCTAAGATGGTAGGCTAAATTATTACTGACAGATTAATATCGATCTAAATTATGAACAAGATGGTAAGTCTTGAACTGTTCCAATGTTTCTAAGGTCGAAATAGTGCAGTTTAAGGATGGAAAAGTCTTGGCTTTGCCGGAGTTCCTGTTTAGGCCCATGTTTAGCCGTTGAGTAGGCGTTGTTTTGGGCTATGTTGGAACCGTAAAGGGCTTTTTCATCCCTAAGACTGTTCAATTTCGTAAAAGATCATGTAGTTACATTGAAGCGATTCTGGATGAAGCATTTGATTCCATATGCTTAAATTGGCCGTGCGGATTACCGCCAGTGCGGATTACCGCCAGCCTCTGTGAGTAAATGGTATAAATAATAATAATAATAATAATAATAATAATAATAATAATAATAATAATAATAATAATAATAATAATAAGAATAATAATAATAATAATAATAATAATAATATTATAATAATAATAATAATAATAATAATAATAATAATAATAATAATAATAATAATAATAATAATAATAATAATAATAATAATAATAATAATAATAATAATAATAATAATAATAA
>CM064963.1:85777739-85888443 GCA_032847665.1 Solanum chilense
TAAGTCCAAGGTATATTGGACCATTTGAAGTGCTTAAGCGAATAGGGGAGGTGGCTTATGAATTAGCCTTGCCCCCAGGGCTGTCCGGAGTGCATCCGGTATTCCATGTGTCCATGTTGAAAAGATACCACGGAGATGGAAACTACATTATCCGTTGGGATTCAGTTTTGCTTGATGAGAATTTGACTTATGAGGAGGAACCAGTTGCTATTCTAGATAGAGAGGTTCGCAAGTTGAGGTCGAGAGAAATTGCATCCATCAAGGTCCAATGGAAGAATCGACCGGTTGAAGAAGCTACTTGGGAGAAGGAGGCAGATATGCAAGAAAAATACCCACATCTGTTTACAGATTCAGGTACTCCTTTTCGCCATTGTTTTTCTTCTTTTGATCGTTCGGGGACGAACGATGGGTAAATTGGTATCTATTGTAACGACCTGTTTAGTCGTTTTGAGCAGCAGATTTTAATTCTGGAAAAACTGGCCAAGACCACGGGCACTGCGACGGACCGTCACAGGCACGACGGCCCGTCGAGGGTGCATCGTTTCAGCATACTTAGAATTCTGAAAATTGGATACTGAAAATCGACTCTCTGTAAATTGTGACGGACCTGCAGGACGTGCCGTCACATCCACGACGGACCGTCGTGAGCTCCCGTTGCAAAACACTTCAACTTTTGAGAATTTGGTACAAGGAACGAGTCTCTGACCGTCATGACGGAAGTGCAGGACGGACCGTCACGAGTGTGACGGACCGTCACAGTGTACTTAGAGAAAAATGGAATTTTAGGATGTTGCAACGACCCTCGTGACGGACCGTCGCAGTCACGACGGGCCGTCACAGGTTCCGCAAATCCCAGGCAGAATAGGATTCCTCTACACGTTTTAAGGGTCGTTTTGGACTATTCTTTCCTTAATTATAAAGTTATGGGGTTAATATTAATAAGTCTAATTACTTGGAGGTTAAAAGAGGTAACCTTAAGTTAATTAGTGGGTTCTATTGTCCTCTTTTACACTTAATTATATGTTAATTAGGGTAAAAGAAAGAGGGTTTGAATAAAAGAAAACAGAAAGAACAAAGGGAAAGAGAGAAATCGATCGAGAGGGAGGAGAAAACAGGAGCTTGGGAATTTGCTTGTTGATCACTAGTCTTCGGTGGAGGTAGGTTATGGTTTATGTTACGATATTGGTAGTGAACTCTTAATAGTGAATGTTATGTGTTGAAAGTATTGTAAACCCTGCTATGTGCTTAAATTGTATGCTTGCATGACTATGATTATGAAATTGTGATGAATTAACAAAGCATGATGAAGCTATTGAATCCCAAATCTTGAAAGAACCCTAATTCGCTTGATATATTATATAATAAGATTAATGATGCCTTAGTATGAGAGAAGGCTTGATAAATTATATAATGAGAATGATGATGCCTTAGTGTAAAAGAAGGCTTGATGAATTAGGGGATCGGGTGCCACGTTCCGGTACCAGGATAGAATGAGGATCGGAGTGTCACGTTCCGACACCAGGATAGAATATATGGATCGGGTGCCACGTTCCGGTACCAGGATAGAATGAGGATCGGAGTGTCACGTTCCGACACCAGGATAGAATATATGGATCGGGTGCCACGTTCCAGTACCAGGATAGAATGAGGATCGGAGTGTCACGTTCCGACACCAGGATAGTATATGGATCGGGTGCCACGTTCCGGTACCAGGATAGTATATGAGGATCGGAGTGCCACGTTCCGGCACCAGGATAGAAATAGAGGAGCGAAGTGTCATGTACCGACACAAGAGGAAGAAAGATAATGAATCTTGAAAGATAATGAATATACTCAATCTAACGAACTTAATTCCCAAATGAGTATGGTATTGAGGCTTGAGTCCTCATGTGTAAACTTGACGGTAATTGTTAATGATAAAGTAATTGATGTTGCTACATGTTGAGTATTGTAGTTGATTTACATTATTATTGATATATATTGTTCCCTATTTTGAGTTAACCGATGATATCTACTCAGTACTTGTGGTTGTACTGACCCCCTACTTTTATGTTTCTTTCTTGTTATTTGTGTAATGCAGCAAACGTTCCGTCAACTTCAACTCAGCAGTAAATCAAGCCAGTCTTCGTCACACCGGATCTTCAGGGTGAGCTAATGCTTCTAGCTTGGACTGGGTCTTCTTCTTCAAGTCTTGATGCCTTGAACTTCCGGCGTGGACTAGCTTTTTAGTTATTTTTGTTCTTAGACATACCTAGTTTAGTGAGTAGAGATAGATGTTCTTGTGATGATGACTTCCAGATTTTGGGGATATTAATAATAGTTTTGAATTGTTTTATTAATGAGTTTAAGTCTTCCGCATTTCTTTGTTGATATTGTATTAAAATGTTAAGGTTTATATGGGTTGGTTCGCTCACATAGGAGGGTAAATGTGGCTGCCAGTCGCGGCCCGGTTTTGGGTCGTGACAAAGAAATTCTATTGACTGGAAGGTATGAGGCACCCCCCGAGTCCCGTGGTTCTAGCACGGTCGCTTTATTAACTTATATTTAGCTAAAATAATTTATTTATTTATTTTGAATAAGAGGGGAAAATTTGTATTAATTACTATTTCTTAAAAAAATTGATTGGCCTAAGAGCGTAACCGCACACAAGACCCTTCTTTTTAGAAAAGAATACACACCAAGGATCGTAACCGAACACATGATAATATATGAACTTTTATTTTATTTTTTTAAGAAAAAAAAACACAACAATTAATTACTCAATTTTTTTAAAAAAAATAATGATAAAAATGAATAAAATAAAATGGTGCAACATATAGACCAATAAATGATTAGTATTTATTTATTTATTCATTATTATTAAAAAAATTCTAGCATTTATATTTATTGTTTTACCAAAAGAAAAAAAAATAGACAATTAAGTTTTACTACTAGACAATGACAACAAAAGAAGAAAAACCAAATTAAATTTTTTTTTTACAAAATTACAGTTAAGCACTTTTTTAAACTAATGAAATACTAGTTTTAATTTCTTTTTTATATATTGATAAAAATTTAAGAAATAACCAATTTGGTAAAAAAAATTTTTTTACATAAAATGACTACCTTGACTTATTTGATAGAATATTGCAAAATATTAAATTTTCTAATTGTTAGATTATTAAGTCAAATTTGTAATTTTACTTTAATAATCAATTCAAATATTTATTTAATGGAATTTTATTTTATTTTTTGAAAAAAAGACCATATTTATATATTTTTTTTATTTTTTTGGGTAAATAACCAGATTTACATTTTTTTTTTCAGAAATAACCAGATTAAACTCTTTTGCAAAAATGATTAGTTTTACATTTTTTATTTTTATTTTTTTCTTAAGTTCGTTTTTAAAAAGAAAGTTACCAAAAACCTAAAAAATTACGATTTTATATTATTTTTTTAAACTTTTTTTTACATACTAAAGATAATATTTAAACTAAATATGATTAATAATATATATGTACATCATAATAAACACAATTATATGAGAAACACTATAGAATAAACTAATAAAAATATACAAACTAAGTAACATAAGGATAAACATAATCATACGAGAATCATAATAAACATAGCAAAAAAAAATCAACAATTTTCCAAAAAAAAAAAAAACATAAACACTAATTCAAGATTACATTGAAATGTAAAAAGAAATACCTAGAGTTGATGACAAGCAAATAATATATGCAAATTCAATTGAATTCCCAAGATAACCCAAGAGAAATATCTTCTTTTTTTTTTTAAGAAGAAGAAATATTTTTAAGTTTTTTTTTCTTGCATTTTTCTTTCGATCTTTTTTTTTAAATGGAAAAAAGAAGGGGGTTTAAATAGGTGTTCAACATTAAACCTCCAACTTTTCTTGAAAACTTAAGATCCAATGCATGCATTGGACTTTTTATTTTCCCAAGGTGCCACCCAAGATGGCCAATAATTTTTTTTTTTTTAAAAGAAAAATTAGATTAATTGAATGATTCATTTGCCCTTTTAGATGACTCACTTAGTTTATTCATTAATTGAAGGAAAAATTAGTAAAGTAGTCACAATTCCTAACTTAATTAGTAAAAACATCTACACTTTAGAATATTTAGTCAAAATGTCAATATTTTAAAAATAATTTGTAAATACTATTATTTGTTTTTCTTTTTATTTCTCAAAACAGTCCAACATTAAATATATTCACTATCTATTTAGACTTCTACTAGACTTTAATACCATTAAATTTATTTTCACCTTTAAGATTTCAATTTTTTTTTCTCTTTTACCATTTTCACTATTATTGTCTCTTATTGTTGAAGAATAATTAATTATTCAAGTTCATATTAATTTGTCTATATCTATCGATTAATTCAAGAAATCTCTCAATACATAAAGGTATTTTCGTAATCATCTTTTATTTTGCGAGATTTCATAAGATTTTGTTTTCGAAATAAAAAATTATGTTGAATTTTGGATTGTATGTATTACAATTTTTTCGTCATTTTTTTGTTTTTTTTATATGAGTTTGTTAACATCTCATCAAATATTTATGCATTTCAGAATTTTAGTATTTGAAACACTATTTTTATGATTTTATTTTCATATTTGAGATTTAGTAGATTGTAATTTGAAGTAAGCCACATAAGCATTCATACATAATATATTGCTTGATATTTTTTGTATATTCATATTTAATAATTTTGAATTTTTCTTATAAGGTTATTACTTCACAAATAAACACAGATTCAAATTTGAATTTGGTGAAAAAAATTGGAAAAAATGAACATAGCAAACGAAGAAGAAAGAGAGAGTCAAAGAAGATGGTTGCGAAATTGTATTCAAATTAATTTTTGTTTGTCAATTATTTTTCTTTTACTCATAATTTGTACTTTTATTAAGAACATTGTATTTTTTTTTTTATTTGTAGTCATTCAAATACGTATCTCATATGAATTGGCATTTCTTAAACATAGATGTATCCTATTTTTTAACAGTAAATTTATATTTTTTTAGAATATTGTATTTTGATTATATCATTTTCACTATGTATGCTATCTCATATGAATTTGTATTTCTTAAACATATATGTATACTGTTTTTCAACAGTTAATTTGTATTTTTTTTTTTAGAATATTGCATACTGATTATATTATTTTACTATGTATGCTATATATTTTTCAGAATCTTGTATTTTTATTTCTTTCATAGTCAATTTATACTTATTTTTTTAGAATATTATGTCCTTCCTCAACAAATTTATTATTTCCACCAAGTATGCTATTTTCTCCCAAATATCTTGTACTCTTTCAAATCATATTCATACATATTGAGATACGTGCATATATATATATATATATATATATATATATATATATATATATATATATATATATATATATATATATCAAGTAATACAATTTTGATCACCGAAACACAATTTGTAGTTTGAAAGAAAAAAAAATCAATTTTAGTTTGAATGGTAAAGTGAGCACATAAAATGTAAAAAATATTGGTATACAATTAAAATGAAAACATAACAAACGAAAGTTGATCTAATAGAATGAAAAAAGAGTTTTTTCTTTAAATTGTTAATGATGAGAATTTTAAGTGATATGTTCCTTCTCTAAAAACTATTATTTCACTTTTTTATCATACTTCTTTTTTGTATTTTATATATGTTATACAATATTCTAAATAAAAATATAATAAATAGAAATACGAATAAAATAAATATTGAAATGAATACAAAATACAAAATTTTCGAAGAAACAAATAAATACACATGAAAAAATATATGAATACAAATATGTCTTAAATAACTATAGATTCATTTGGCATACCTATTTGAATGAATGCAAACTAATAAAAAAAAGATAAAGATTATGGAGAAAAAAAAGAACAAAGTTTTAGTTTTATTTGAAAATATAGTTGATGAGAAAGTTAAGTGATCTTTACATTTCTTTTGAAATATTCTCTCTCTTGATTTTCTCCCTTTTGTTATTAAATAATTATATTCTTTAAATAAAAATAAATAATAAAAACATAAATAAGATACATAACAAATAAAATTTTGACATTTTTACTAAATATTGAAAATGTTGCTAATTAACACTCTTAAATATTAAAATATTGACATTTTGAAAAAATTCTCTTAATTGAATATAGTTATGTGGGTCATCAGAAAATAATAGGCCCAAATGTCATTTAGATGACCTATTTCTTTTAGGGCAACTTTCACATATAGCAAACAAAAAATTCATATTTGTATGCTATAACAAACTTTGCATAATTGCGCTCCATAGCAAACATAAAACTGTATAATTTGCTATACATATACAATTGTATAATTTGCTGGCCTAAATTGTATAATTCGCTGGCCTAAATTGTATAATTCGCTGGCCTATTTGGCTGCAATTGTATAATTTGTTTTGCATACAGTTGAATCGAATTAAAATGCATGTATATTGCATAATTATAAGTGTATAGCAAGAAGATATATATGTTTTTCTCGCTTTATAAATAAACAGAAACACAATATATACACTTCTGTTGTATAAAGCTAGAGAAAATTGTATTTCACTGCAATTGTATAATTCGCAATTGTATAATTCTTTGGCTTTTTTCTCTGCAATATTTGAAGTAAATTGTTTGTAAATTGTACAATTAAGTGTATAACACGAAGATATACATTTTTGCATGTGTATATACAATTTTCTCTCGCTTTATACAAAACAGAAACAAAATTATACACTTCTGTGTATAAAGCGAGAGAGGTGAGAGAGAATGGAGAGTGGCGAGCGAGATTTTTGGGAGAGAGACGCTGGCAAATTTTAGCTAATGTTTGCGATGGAGAACAATTAAATCAAACCCTAGCTATTCCATTTAATTAAGGTTATTAGTTTGCTATTATATAGAATTTTCCCTTTCTTTTATTCATTGTTTGAATAATAGTTAATGGGTCATCTGAAAATAAAAGGCCCAAATGTCATGTAGATAACCCATTTCTTATAGTATAAATTTAAGGAATCCCATAGTGTAATTCAATAATTACATTCTGTCCCGACAAGTTTAGTAATTACAAAAAATTCCTTAAATTTGTTGAGCCGTGATACTTTAGACTGTAGTGATCCATGGTAAATGATACATGGTAATTTAAAACTGTTGAGAAAAAATAGGGGAAAAACGGTAAAGTTAATGTTGTTAGTAAAACAGCTTAATTTGTGGTAACAGATCATTAATCAGCATTAAATCAGCACTTAATTGGATATTAATTTCAAATTTTGAAAATCAAAGATTATATCATCTATTTTGAAAACAAATTTTTTAAACAGTCTGTTAAAATTGGAACTACAGAAATTTTATTGTTGTTACAGTGGGTTTTTCAAGTTGAATACTTCGATTTTGATGAGACATTTCGAAATTTGGGTGAACGAATTGCAGTATGAAAGTTACAAAATCGATGGAATCGTTGTTGGAGATTCAATTTCGTTGTAGCTGAAACTGTGTATCCACCTAGATACAGAAGATCATCTGGACGACCAAGAAAAAGAAGAAGAAAGAATGCAGATGAAAAGATTTCGGTGAACACAAACTGTTGTGGACAATGTGGACAAGAAGGGCACAACAGAAGAACTTGTACTTTCTACCCAAAAGAGAAGTGAATTAGTCGTAATGTTTCTATGATATCAAGAATAATTTATAACGTAAACATTTTAATGAATTTCAGTTTTCATTACAACTGCAAATTGAACACTTTGTGTTTAGATAAATAAACTTACAAACATGTGGTAATTAAATTTGAAGTCGTGCTTTTGATTATAAATACTTTTTTATTATTGGTGTTGATAAATATACTTGTGTCAATATTTGTTTTTAATATAAAATTTTATAAATCTTATGCTACAGTAAGATATATAAATTTAAGAATTATTAGGTAACATAATGTACATGATACATATGGTTTATCTAGTGTATCATGTACTTTTATTGTGTGTTTTTGGTACACATTGTTTATCTAATGTATCATGTACTTTTAGTGTGTATCATTGATTTGCACAATGATACATCTCCATTAGAAAAAAAAATACAAAAATATTATTGAGGTTATTGTGTACTTTACAATGACTATAAATCATGTATCATGTGAATTTATATAATTTAACTCGTGTAATGCTTTTTTTGTTATGCTTTTCTTGAAATATACAGTAAATAACTTTACTTTTAAAAAATAATACCAATTCATATAACTATGCTATTCAATTTACCTAAATATAATGTAAAATTTAAGGATTATAGGGTAACATAGTGTACATGATACATACGGTTTAGCCAATGTATCAGTTATTTTTAGTGTGTGTTTGGTATATATGTATCATTTGGTTTTGCCTAGTGTATCATCTCCATTAAATAAACGATGATGGATTCAAGAAGAAAAGAATGAAATATGCTGGGTTAAGAAGAATAAAGATGATTATGGAAAAAAAAGAACTGAAACTTGATGGAGTAAGAAAAAAACGGTAGAAGTTAATGGAAGTTGTCCTGCTTCCTGAAATTTTTACTTTTTTAAATTTCAATTTTTTTGAATTTTGTAATTTAAAATTTCAAAATTTGGTCTTTTATTTAAAATTAATTAAATTTAATAATTCAAAATCAAAAAGCTGATTAAAAGGTTGAGTGTTTAAATGGATAAAATTTAAAATTCAAAAATTGATTTAAGAGGTTGAGTGTTTTAATGAAGAAAAAATAGGCATTAAAATGGGTAAATATGTATTATAGGAGAGAGAATGTAATGTATCTAAAAACTTACACTAAAATAAAAAAAAGGGAATTATGTAATATTTAAAAAAAGTAGGGAAAATTAGAGAATATAAAAATTATAGTTGTGTATTTAAGTTATTTTTCCTTTCTTTTTTTCATTGTTTGAATAATAGCTGATGGGCCATCTGAAAAAATTTAAAATAGGCCCAAATGTTGACGCATTTCATCAAGACCCAAACAAAATTGACCCATTGACACAAAATCTAAACATCTAAACAATTTTAAAGATCAAACATAACAAAATAATGCAGAAAAAAGTAAAAATAATAAACATAAAATGAAATAAAATAAATATATAAATAATAATAATACTTCAAGCAACAACATTAACATGATAAACTTAAAGAACATAAATATCACAAATCCGACATCAAACGACTAATATGGTCAAACGAAAAAAGATAATGATGAATTTGGATAAAGATTGAGAGGGGGGAGGGAAAGATTGACATAACTTCCGGGTAAATGAAGGTTGCCGAAATTTTTTTTGACGGATTCTGAACTTAAAATTTATATCAAATGATAGCTCTTGAAGGACTCTACACATTTATGTAAAGGATTTGGAATGGGAATGATCGAAACTTTATAAATCTAAGAAAAAAAGTAAAAATTCATATTTGGTTTTCCTTAGATCTACGGAGTTTGGCTATACATATGGATGAAAGGTTTGTAGATTTATGTAGAGGAGGATGAAAGGAAAAGATGGTAAAATTTTAAAGATTTTTCCGGCCAAAAAGGTGGTGGCCACAGGGCGGTGGTGGCGGCAGCGATGACCGGCCGGCGGCATGGTAGTAAGGGGAAGAAAAATAAAAAATCTAAAATAAAAAAAATGCTAATTTTTTTGGAGCTTTGTATTTTTGTTTGGGACCAATATCATGAATGATTGAGATTCAATCTTGACCATTTCTATTGACCGGGTCAAATCAATTGGGTCATCAGAATTGATCTAAATCAGTCCAATTTAAACAAAATTGGGTTATTTGAGCCAATAAAATAATAAAGGATGTATGCTTGTTGCACGAAATTCAGATTGGTGCGTATTGCACGAAATTCAGACAGGTGCGTATTGCACATGAACAAAGGAAGGTGCGTATTGCACATGAATAAAACACGTGTGCGTATAGCACGGAATTCATATTGATGCGTATTGCACATGAATTCCAATTGGTGCGTATTGCACAAAATTCAGACTGGTGCGTATTGCACATGAACACATGATGATGCGTATTGCCCATGAATAAACGATGTGTGCTTGTTTCATGGAATTCAGATTGGTGGGTATTGCACGAAACTCAGTCAGGTGCGTATTGCACATGAACAAAGGATGGTGCGTATTGCACATGAATAAAGGATGTGTACTTGTTGCACAGAATTCAGATTGGTGTTTATTGGACAAAATTCAGACAAGTGCGTATTGCACATAAACAAAGGATGGTGCGTATTGCCCATGAATAAAGGATGTGTGCATATTACACGGAATTCAGATTGGAGGGTATTTCTCGAAACTCTCGCATTGATAGGCAAAAATGCGAGTAGCATGAGATGAAACACCAAACATTTGAAGACTTTGGAGATCTTCCTTTTTGTGATGTTTCCTTTTTGACTTGTAACCCTGTATTTCTTTTTTCTTTCTGTGTTGAGAAAATAAAAGAGAAAATTGTTAGTTTAAAGTGGTGGTTGGTTTTTGGCCTTGGTTCTCCAACGACTTGACCATACTCACGATCAATTTCTCCAACTCTACTACAACTCCTTGGTTAAGCAACCTTTGAAGCTCCCTCTTTGTTAACCAGGGGCCTTGATCTTTTGGTACTACCAAATATCATGGTGCGAGTGATTTCCAAATTAATAATGAGCTTCATGAATTTTCAGTGAAGATTTGAGGTGTTTTTAGTTTTTGCTCAATGGCTTGTCAACTCAGATACTCAGCTTTACTTTTGGGAATCCGTAGTAAGCTTTGCACTCTTCACTTTATTTTGTTTAGAGATTATATCGAAAAGAGAAAAAAAATATATCAAACTTAAGAGTATGAAAGATTGGATCAAGAAGCTATAAACTTAATGAAGGATATTCCTGAGAAAGAGAACTTATCTAGAGGCATATGTCGACTTTGATTGAACCATGACATGCACTTGGACTTGCCCCCTGATCCGTTTGAGTTTTTTAGTTCTCAAAATCTGATTCATCATCTTAGTTCTGAAAATCTGATTCATCATCAATTTATCTATGTGCCCTTTATGCAGAGGTGTCGAAAAGATCATCTTTGCAGATTTCATTCATGATGTTCTCTCCCTTTATCTTAAGGTGCCTTATGATGCCTATGAAAGTTTTCACCGATAAGACTCTCTCATTTTTTTTACTTACTTATGGTACCTCCCAAGGTTTTTCACTCATAAGTTTTTTTTCGAAGTTGCCTTTGATGATTAGTATTATTTTCAGATTTGATCAAAAAGTCGGTTGCAGAATAAATAAAATTACGATATGACAATGTTCTATATAAAAAAATTAAAACAATGCCCCAATTTTCTGTAAATACTGGAAACTGATTTTTTTATATGACCGAACCCCTAAAGGGTTGCCTACGTATCCTTTCGGAATCAGGTCAAACGTAGTTCAGAATTTTCAATGAGAGATTTTTTTTGAAGAGGTGTCTTTGTTCTTTCAACCCCAAACTTGTCGCAAAACCTTAGAATGCATTAGATATAGTATCTTTTGACTGAATCAGCATTTATAATTATGCCCGTGATTTTTCCTTCCACATCAGTAAGGTGCAGGGCTCCTTTGGACAATACTTCCTTGATAAGATATGGACCTTGCCAATTCGGGGCAAACTTTCCCTTGGCTTATGTTGGTGCGGGAGAATGCGCTTTAAGACCAGTTGACCTACTTCAAAATGTCTTGGGTGCACCTTTTTGTTGTATGAATGAGCCATCCTTTGCTGATAAAGCTAACCAAAACAGACAGCCGTCAATCGTTTCTCGTCTATTAATGCGTGTTGCTCTAGTTGGATTTTGACCCATTCAGTATCTTCAATTTCAGCCTCGACAATAATTCTAAGAGATGGAATTTTGACTTCCGTTGGAATCACAGCCTCAGTTCCATACACCAGCAAATAAGGAGTTGCACCAATCGAGGTGCGCACAGTTGTGCGATATCCTAAAAGTGCAAATGGTAGCTTCTCGTGCCATTGTCTAGTGCCTTGACCCATCCTTCTGAGAATCTTTTTGATATTCTTGTTGGCTGCCTCCACAGCTCCGTTGGCTTTTGGTCGGTATGGAGTAGAATTGTGGTGCACAATTTTAAACTGCTCGCATACCTCCTTCATCAGAGTACTATTGTGGTTTGCAGCATTATCTGTGATGATAACTCTTGGGATACCAAATCGACAAATAATGTTTGAATGAACAAAATCCACGACCGCCTTCTTAGTGACTGCTTTGAAAGTTACACCTCCACCCAGTTGGTGAAGTAATCAATTGCAACCAAAATGAATCAATGTCCATTAGAGGCTTTTGGATCAATTGGTCCGATTACATCCATTCCCCATGCAACAAAGGGCCAAGGAGCAGCCATGGGGTGCAACTCTGAATAAGGTGAACGAATTAGATCACCATGGATTTGACATTGATGACATTTTTTCACAAAGTGAAAGCAATTCCTTTCCATGGTAAGCCAATAATACCCCGCCCAGAGTATTTTTTTTGCAAGGACATATCCGTTCATGTGTGGTCCACATACCCCAGCGTGCACTTCATTCATAATTTTCTCGGCTTCTTCAGCATCCACACATCTCAATAAATTCATATCCATATTTCGTTTATACAAAACATCCTCACTCAAAAAGAAACCATTATCAAACGTCTAATAGTTCTTTTTTGGCTTCTGTTGGCATGTTCGGGGCATCTCCCTGTCTTCAAAAAATTCTTGATGTCTGAGTACCATGGCTCACCATCAGGTTATGCTTCCACTGTATTACAATAGACATGTTGGTCCCGAACATGAATCTCTAATGGGGTGATGTAAGTGTTTTCAGGATAGGGAAGCATTGAGGCCAAAGTAGCCAAGGCATCGGCCAAATCATTATGAAACCTGTGGATGTATCTAAACTCGATGTACATGAACCTTCTGCGAAGATCTTTCACACATTGTCTGTATGGAAGGATCTTGAGCTCTCGAGTTTTTCCATTCACCTTGAGCTTGTCGGATAAGCAAATCAGAATCACCCAACAGAATTAATTCTTGCACACCCAAATCTATTGCTATATTTAGACCCATGATGCAATCTTCATACTCAGTCGTGTTTTTGTACAAAAGAAACGAAGTCGAGCTATTGCAGGGTAATGTTGCCCTGTGGGCGATATTAAAATTGCCCCAATCCGTGTGCCTTTTGTGTTGGTTGCTCCATCAAAGTACAATTGCCAGGCTTGATTTCCATTGGAACCTACTTTCTCAATTGAGTTAATCTCTTCATCTGGAAAATATGTATCCAATGGTTCGTAATCACCATCGACTGGGTTCTGTGCTAAGTGGTGAGCCAAAGCTTGGGCTTTCATTGCAGTGCGAGTGACATATATAATGTTAAATTAAGTGAGCAAAATTTGTCATTTCGCGAGTCTGCCAATTGGCATTGGCTTCTGAAAAATGTACTTTAAAGGATCCATCCTTGATATGAGGTATGTTGTGTAGGACAATAAGTAATGCCTTAACTTTTGAGCTACCCAAGTTAGGGCGCAACACGTCCTTTCCAAAAGGGTGTATTTGACCTCATAACTAGTGAATTTCTTGCTCAAGTAGTACATAGACTGCTCCTTCCTTCATGTAGCATTATGTTGACTGAAAATACACCCAAAGGAGTTATCTTTTACTGAAAGATATAGAAAGAGAGGCATGTCAGGTTCAGGCGGTACCAACACGGGAGGATTGGACAAATACTCCTTGATTTTTTTCAAAAGCTCGTTGATAATCTTCTGTCCATCTAACAGCAGCATCCTTCTTCAGAAGTTTGAAAATGGGCTCACATGTTGTTGTGAGTTGAGCAATAAACCTGCTGATGTAGTTCAACCTCTCAAGTAGACTCATGACTTCGGTCTTATTTTTCGGGGATGACAAATCTCGAATGACTTTTATTTTGGAGGGATCCAATTTGATTCCCCTTCTACTGACAATAAAACCCAGAAGTTTTCAAAATGGAACTCCGAATGCACATTTTGCTGGTTTAAGCTTGAGGTCATATCTTCGCACTCTTTCTAAGAATTTTCTCAGATCTTGCGCATGATCAACTTGTGTTTTAGACTTGATGATTACGTCGTCGACGTGTACTTCAATTTATTTATGCATCATATCATGAAACATGGTGGTTATAGCCCTCATGTAAGTCGCCCCAGCATTTTTAAGACAAAATGGCATGACCTGTAGCAATAAGTTCCCCGTAGAGTAGTGAAAGCAGTTTTCTCAGCGTCTTCTTCATCCATCAAGATTTGATGATACCCCGCATAACAGTCCACAAAAAATTGCATCTCGTGTTTTGCACAATTATCAACTAGGATGTGGATATTTGGTAATGGAAAGTTGTCTTTTGGACTAGCCTTGTTCAAATCCCGATAGTCAACACAAAGTCTTGTCTTTCCATCCTTTTTTGGCGCAAAAACAACATATGCCAACCAAGTAGTGTAACCAATAGCTTGGATCACCTTTGCATTCAGTTGTTTCATTATTTCTTCCTTGATTTTTTCACTCACGTCCGGTTTGATTTCCTTCTTTTCTGTTGGACAAGTGGAAAATCAGGATAAATGGGCAACTTATAAACAACTAAATCAACACTCAAACCTGGGATGTCATCATAAGACCAATCAAATACATCTTTGTATTCAAACAAAAGTTGTATTATTGCCTCTCTAATTTCCTGATTGATATGTAAACTTATTTTTATTTCTTTAAGATCCTCAAAACTTCCCGAATTGATTTTCTCAATTTCACTAAGATTAGGCTTCGATTTGTGCTCAAACTGTTCCAGTTCCCAATTAATTTCGCTAAAAGCCTTTTCTTTATCATATTCCACCTCTTGACTTGGTGATTCAAGAATAATCAACTCTTTGAAATCAGGGAGTGAATTCCGCATGCATGTCATGTTATCAAAGTCGGTATTTACAGAACAAAAAAATAGAGAATAAGAATTAAGGGAGGGAAAAAGACAAAATTTACTATGAAAATGAAATTTCATTTCATTGACATCAAAAAGGGACAGAAGGGTTGACAATAAAAAAATACTTTATACTAATCGGCCACAACCCTGAGAATAACAAAATACAAAAGAGTAGCAAAACAAACTACCACGACTCCTTCCTTATGGGGAAAGGAGTGGCTTCCCAATTGCTTAACTTAACACCTGAGACCACGAGCTGCATATTGGCATGACTTACACCTTCACCAACTTGGACCAAATTTACTTCACAAAACAACTGAATGAAATCCTCAATAACTACTTCAATGTCTTCAAGAGTGAATGAATCTTTCAATTTTGGACCCTGATGTTTGATAAAAGAATGAGAAATATGGGGAATCGTTTGTGGCAACGACCGATAAATCCTTTTGTGGTTCTTAGCCTTATATCCATTTCTCTTGCTTTGTTTGTATCCCAGGCCAGAGGTGCCTTGGTTTCCTAAGAGAGTAATGGGATCCACGATTCCTTGCGAATGTACTCCCAAACCTTTACCGCGTTGATAACTATATTTGAGCATCACCGTTGCTACCATTGAAGCGAAAGGATACATCAACTAATACAACCTCAAAAGACTGGTAAACAACAGAATCATATCCTTCCTTTGTCTCAATGTATAGAACGGATGGGTCTCTGTAAATAGGTGAATCATCTTCCCCATGAACAGTGATTTCCTGATTGTTGTATTTAAACTTGACAACTTGATGTAGATTTGATGGGACGACTCGAGCCATGTGGATCCATAGCCTCCCAAGTAGAAAATTATAAGATATTTCCATATCCATTACTTGGAACACAATCATGAAGACTACTGGCCCAATTGTCATGTTTAACTTGAATGGTATCCCTCCTTGAGCCATCATAAGCTTGCACAAATACATTACTGGGGCGAATTCGTCAGTGTTAACTTTCAAGCTTTGCAGCATAGAAAGAGGACATATGTCTTCCCCTGAACCTCCATCTATCATGACCCTCTTTACATAGTAACCTTTACATGTCACTGTATGATGCAAAGCTTTGTTGTGTCTAGCTCCCTCCTTGGGCAACTCATCATTAGTGAAAGTGATGTCGTTTCACTCGAAGACGCACTTGGTCATATTCTCCAACTGATTTACTGTGGGCTCTTTTGGCACATGTGCTTCATTCAAAACCTTATTCAACACAAGGCGATGTTCTTTGAGTGCAAAAGTAGAGACAACAGTGAAATTTGTGCAGGCGTCTTTTTCAATTACTCCACGACAGAGTAATCTGGAACCTTAAGCTTTTTTAGAAATTCTATATTTTCTTCCTCAGTAACTGTGAACACTTAATTTTTTATGTGTTTATTTTACTCCTATAATATTTTAGTAAGGAATTTTATTTTTATTTGTATTTTGGGTACTTGTTTTATTATTTTATTTGCTCAAATGACCTAATTTTATTTAAATTGGGCTGATTTAGATCAATTTTGATGGCCCAATTGATTTTGACCCGATCAATAGAAATGGTCAAGATTAAATCTCAACCATTCATGATATTTTGATCCAAGGGATATTATTGGACCCAAACAAAAATACAGAACTCCAAAAAATTAGCATTTTTTTTTAGATTTTTTATTTTTCTTCTTCCCCTTACTACCATGCCGCCGGCCGGCCACCGTTGTCACCACTACCGCCCAGTGGCCACCACCTTTTTGACCGAAAAATCTTTAAAATTTTACCATCTTTTCCTTTCACCCTCCTATACCTAAATCTACAAACCTTTCATCCACATCTATAGCCAAACTCAGTAGATCTAAGGAAATCCAAATATGAATTTTTACTTTTTTCCTTAGATTTATAAAGTTCCGATCATTCCCATATCAAACCATTTACATAAATGTGTAGAGCTCTTCAAGGGCTATCATTTGATATAAATTTTAAATTCAAAATCCATCAAAAAAAATTCCGGCAAAGTTTTCCGGCGACCTTCATTTACCCGGAAGTTATGTCAATCTCCCCCCCCCCACTCTCAATCTTTATCCAAATTCATCATTATCTTTTTTCATTTGACCATATAAGTCGTTTGATGTCAGATTTGTGTTATTAATGTTCTTTAAGTTAATCATGTTGATGTTATTAATGGGCCTATTTTAGATTTTTTTACAGATGACCCATCAGCTATTATTCAAACAACGAATAAAAGAAATGAGTCATCTACATGACATTTGGGCCTTTTATTTTTAGATGACCCATTAACTATTGTTCAAACAATGAATAAAAGAATGAGTCATCTAAATGACATTTGAGTCTATTATTTTCTGATGACCCATATAACTATATTCAATTAATGAATAAAGTAAATAGGTTATGTAAAAGGGCAAATGAATCATTCAATTAATCTAATTTTTCTTTTAAAAAAATATATTGATCATCTTGGGTGGCACCTTGGGAAAACAAAGAGTTCAATGCATGCATTGACTCTTAAGTTTTCAAGAAAAATTAGAGGTTTAATGTTGAACACCTATTTAAACCCCCTTCTTTTTTCCATTTTTTTAAAAAAAAGATAGCAAAAAAAATTTCAAGAAGAAAAAAAAACTTAAAAAATTTTCTTCTTCTTAAAAAAGAAAGATATTTCTCTTGGGTTGTCTTGCGAATTCAATTGAATTTGCATCTATTATTTGTTTGTCATCAACTGTAGGTATTTCTTTTTACATTTCAATGTAATCTTGAATTAGTGTTTATGTTTTTTTTTTTTGAAAAATTGTTGATTTTTTTTGCTATGTTTATTATGATTCTCGTATGATTATATTTATCCTTATGTTACTTAGTTTGTATATTTTTATTAGTTTATTCTATAGTGTTTCTCATATGATTGTGTTTATTATGATGTACATATATATTATTAATCATATTTAGTTTAAATGTTATCTTTAGTATGTAAAAAAAAGTTTAAAAAAATAATATAAAAACGAACTTAAGAAAAAAATAAAAATAAAAAACGTAAAACTAGTCATTTTTGCAAAAGGGTTTATTCTGGTCATTCTTGCAACAAAAGAAAAATGTAAATCTGGTTATTTCTACAAAAAAAAATGTAAATCTGGTTATTTCTGCCAAAACAATAAAAAAAATATGTAAGTATGGTCTGTTTTTTTCAAAAAAATAAAAATAAAATTCTCTTAAATAAATATTTGAATTGATTATTAAAATAAAAATACAAATTTGACTAATTTTACTTAATAATCTAACAATTAATAAATTTTCTATTTTACAATATTCTTTCAAATAAGTCAAGGTAGTCATTTTATATAAAAAAAATTTTTTTACTAAATTGGTTATTTCTTAAATTTTTATCAGTATAAAAAAAAACTATTATATCATTAGTTTAAAAAAGTGTGTAATTGTAGTTTTGTAAAAAAAAAAAAATTTGTTTTTCTTCTTTTGTTGTCATTGTCTAGTAGTAAAACTTAATTCCCTATTTTTTTTTTGGTAAAATAATAAATATAAATGCTAGAAATTTTCTAATAATAATAAATAAATAAATACTAATCATTTCTTGGTCTATATGTTGCACCATTTTCTTTTATTCATTTTTATCATTTTTTTATTTAAAAAATTGAGTAATTAATTATGCTGTTTTTTTTCTGTAAAAAATAAAATAAAACTTCAAATACCATCATGTGTTCGGTTACGATCCTTGGTGTGTATTCTTTTCTAAAAAGAAGGGTCTTGTGTGCGGTTACGCTCTTAGGCCAATCAATTTTTTTTAAAAAAAATAGTAATTAATATAAATTTTCCCCTTTTATCCAAATTAAATAAATACATTATTTTAGCCAAATATAAGTTAATAAAGCGACCATGCTAGAACCACGGGACTCAGGGGGTTTCTTATACCTTCCCTCCGGTCAATAGAATTCCTTACCAATCTCTGTTTTTCATAGACCAAAACAAGAAAAAGTTTTTTCTTATTTTAAACTAAGAACTATCTGATGACTTGGAACACCTAATAAAACTCAATTCCAAGTGGCGACTCTACAAAAAAATAAAAAATATATAATTTTTTAAAATCCGTCGTCATATCCTCAACAATTGTAAAAATTATAAGAGGTGTGACAGTCATAACCACCCACTGTGGTAGGCAAACCCACTACAAAGTCCATAGTAATCCGCTCCCACTTCCAAGTAGGAATAGGCATCCTCTGAGATGCCGCTGGTGCTCACACTTGACCTGCTGACAAGTCAAACACCTCGAAACAAGTCTGAAATATCTCTCTTTATCCCACACCACCAGTTATGCTGACTCAGATCATGATACATCTTCGCCGCCCCGGATGGATGGAATATCGAGAACAATGGGCCTCTTCAAAAATTAATGTAATCAAATCGCCCGTTTTCGGCACACAAATCATGCCTCCGATCCTCAAGACGCCATCAAAATGAAGGACAGCTTCCTCGGCTTACCCTCTCAGTACTTTGCCTCAAATGAGACATAATTTCTCATCATCAAACTGGTGTGCATGAATCTGCTCGACTAAAGAAGATCGAGCCTCAATAAAAGCAATCATCTCATCACTCTCCTCTGAAATCTGCAATCGGACAAGACTGTAAGCTAATATCTGAACATCTCTAGCCAATGGTCTCTCCTCAATAATAAGTGATGCAAAACTTCCCATGCTAGGAGTCTTCCTACTCAAAGCATCTGCTACAATATTGGCCTTCCCCGGATAATACTGAATGGTTACATCATAGTCCTGCAGCAACTCAAGCCATCTCCGCTGTCTCAAGTTCAAATCCCTCTGACTAAAGATATACTGAGGACTCCGATAATCAGTGAAGATCTCACAATGCACCCCATACAAATAATGATGTCATAACAAAGTACAAATACCACAACTTCCAACTCCAAATCATGAGTAGGGTAGTTCTTCTCATGGACTTCAATTGCCTATAAGCATAAGCAATCACTTTTCCCTTCTGCATCAATACACCAACATATTCAACTCCTGAAGCATCACAATACACTTTAAAGTTTACACCCTCGTCAAGTAGAGTCAACACAGGAACTAAAGTCAACAAAGTCTTGAGCTTTTGAAAGCTCTGGTCACACTCATCAGACCAGTGAAAATCCACATCCTATCGAGTCAATCTATTAAATGGAGTTGCAATAGTAGAAAAATTCTAAACAAATCGTCGATAATAGCCTGCCAATCCCACAAAACTCCAAATCTCAGTAGGTGAAGTACGTCGCATCCAGCCTCTAACTGCCTCAATCTTGGCCGGATCTACTCTAATACCCTCCTTGGACACCACGTGTCCCAAGAATGCCACAGATTTAAGCCAGAACTCACACTTTGAGAATTTGGCATACAACTTCTCTTCTATCAACCACTGAAGTACAATCCTCAAGTGCTGGACATGATCCTCCTCAATCTTGGGGTAAACCAAGATGTCATCGATGAAAACAATCACAAAAGAATCAAGGTATGGTCGAAACACCCCTTTCATCAACTCCATAAATGTTTCAGGGGCATTAGTCAATCCGAAGGACATCACTAGGAACTCATAAAGCCCATACCGGGTCCGAAAAGTTGTCTTCATATCCTCAAAAAATGTAAAAAATAAAAGAGTTGTGACAGATCTGACGACTCCGATGGGGACCACTTCTTTTAGAATTTGAGCTTCGTACTTAACTTTTTTTTTGCTATTTTGTTTATTTGGATAAATTTTATATTTGGATGCTAATTGTGTTATTTAAACAATTCATTGTTTTGATATTATATTGTATAAATTGTATTTTCTCTCGCACACCCTCTGAGTCTCTTTAATTTTGTTATACACTGTGTGCGGTTACGCTTCACAAGACTTCTGTCTAGGATGAGACAGTGTGCGGTTACGCTCCTGATTTTAGGTTGTCACACATGTTAGGCGGGGTTGGACCACCAGTTAAGCCAGAATAGCTCTGCTACCGGTACGCTGACCCTCCCCGACTCGAGTTGTCCACTCGAGTAAGCCAGTCTAGACACCATCGTAAATGTTAAACCTAGATAAAATGTCTCTGTATGCTGTTTTTTTTCTTTCATCATATGTATTTGACCTAGCGAAATTTAAGATATGTATCCATGCTAGACCAAAATGTTCATTTTATATGCTATGAAAAAAATAGTTGGTTCAGAATCCCTTGACATTGTTGATCATCTTCAAAATAGCTTTCTGAGTTTAATTTTTTATTTTTTTATTTTTTTTATAAAAAAGGTCAAAATAAAAGGGGTAGTCTTCCCAAGACAAGTTTTTCTTTTATGAACTACACACACCTGATTCTTACTTAA
Organism: Solanum chilense; assembly: GCA_032847665.1. Lineage (NCBI taxonomy): Eukaryota > Viridiplantae > Streptophyta > Magnoliopsida > Solanales > Solanaceae > Solanum > Solanum chilense. The sequence goes on from CM064963.1 coordinate 85,799,066, forward strand.
AAGAGATACGTAGGCATCCCTTCTCGGATTTGGTGTTTGTAAAAATTGATGTTTTATTTATTTTTTAAAAAAAAACTTTTTTTTTACTTTTCTTTCTTCACTCTGTTAGAGTTTGTCATAAAAACCTTTATTGGATTCTATTTAAAGGTACAAATGGCACCATCGATCAAAGGACAAGGTTCAAAAAAGCCTAGAAGCAATAGAATTCCAGAGTTCATGATCGTAGATACTATACCAAAAGAATTATGGAAATGGTTGACAGAAATGAGAAGTCATGAGAAAAAAAAGAGTAAAGGAACACTTGGGGCATTTAGGGAATCTTATGGAGATTGACTCTAGAAGGGATGTGGTCGAGACATTGATTCCTTTTTGGAATCCCAAAAAATAATGTATTTCATTTTTCTGACTGTGAGATGACACCAACTTTGGAAGAAATTGTCGACTTCATGGGGGAGGAGTCTACTATTCGAGGTGTTGATCTATGAAATAAAAGACTCATAATTCTGAAACATGTCGATGCCAAAAAATTCCTGGAATTGCTCAAGATTAATCAAATAGCAAAAGAGAGTTTGAAAAATGGGTGGGTCTCATTGGACTTTCTATACCAGAGATACAGCCAAAGGGATGGATTCAAAAACTAAAAACCAGTTGAGTAACCAAGGGGGTGAAGAGGCTTGGAAGTCAAATGGATGTTTTGCTTTTATGGTCGCATTTTTGGGGCTCATTGTTTTCCCCAAAAGGGACAGGCATATTGACATTCGTCTGGCTGGTGTGGTGAAGACGTTGACCACAATGGAAAATCCAACTATTATTCCTATGATCCTAGCAGATATGTTTCGTGCATTGACTAAATATTTAAGTGGGGAAATGTACTTTGAAGGATGTAATATTTTGCTCCAAATATGATTTTTGGAACACCTTTATCACCATAATCATGCGTCTAGGTTTACTCCAGATTGGTGCAACTATGTTTCCTCTCATAAGAAAAGGGAAGCCAAAATTGATTTTCCAAAAGGATCATAGAGTGTGAAGAAAAAACTTTCAGTGATCACATCTGATGAAGTAGTGTGATCACTGAAAGTTTTTCTTCACACGCTATGATTCCTTTTGAAAAATCAATTTTTGCTTCCCTTTCCTTATGAGAGAACATAGTTGCACCAATCTGGAGTAAACCTAGGTGCACGATCATGGTGATAAAGGTGTTCCAAAAACCATAATTGGAGCAAAATATTACAGCCTTCAAAGTACATTTCCCCACTTAAACATTTAGTTAATGCATGAAACATATCTCCCAGGATCATAGGAAGAATAGTTGGACTTTCCATTGTGGTCAACGCCTTCACCACACAAGTCAGACGAATGTTAATATGCTTGTCCCTTTGGGGGAAAATAATGAGCCCCAAAAATGCGATCAGAAAAGCGAAACATCCATTTTCCTTCCAAGCCTCTTCAGCCCCTTGGTTACTCAACTGGTTTCGATAGTTCTTGAATCCACCCCTTTGGTTGTATCTCTGGTATAGAAAGTCCAATCAGACCCACCCATTTTTTAAACTCTCTTTCTATATTTGATTAATCTTGAGCAGTTCCAGGAATTTTTTGGCATCAACATGTTTCGGAAGTATGGGTCTTTTATTTCATAGATCAACACCTCGAACAGTACACCCCTTCCCCATGAAGCCGGCAATTTCTTTCAAAGTTGGTGTCATCTCACAGTCAGAAAAATGAAATACATTATTTTTGGGATATCAAAAAGGAATCAATGCCTCGAGCACATCCCTTCTAGGGCCAATCTCCATAAGATGCACTAAATGCCCCAAGTGTTCCTTTACTCTTTTTTTCTCATGACTACTCATTTTTGTCCACCATTGCCATAAATATTTTGGTATAGTATCTACGATCATGAACTCTGGAATTCCTTCGCATCTAGGCTTTTTTGAACCTTGTCCTTTGATCGATGGTGCCATTTGCACCTTTAAATAGAATCCAATAAAGATTTTTATGACAAACTCTAACAGAGTGAAGAAAGAAAAGTAAGAAAAGAGCTTTTTTAAAAAAATAAAAAACTTGAGACATTTTATCTAGGGTTAACATTTTTATAAACACCGGACCCGAGAAGGGATGCCTACGTATCTATTTTAAGTGAGAATCCGGTGTGCGTAGTTCATAAAAGAAAAACTTGTCTTGGGAAGACTACCCCTTTTATTTTGACCTTTTTATAAAAAAAAAAATTAAAAATTAAACTCACAAAGTATTTTGAAGATGGTCAACAATTTCAAAGCCTTCTGAACCAACTATTTTTACATAGCATATAAAATGAATATTTTGGTCTAGCATTGATACATATATTGAATTTTGCTAGGTCAAATGCACATGATGAAAGAAAAAAAACAGCATACCAGAGACAAGAGACATTTTATCTAGGGTTAACATTTATGAAGGTGTCTAGACTGGCTTACTCGAGCGGACAACTCGAGTCGGGGAGGGTCAGCGTACCGGTAGCAGAGCTATTTCGGCTTAACTGGTGGTCCAACCCCGCCTAATATGTGTGACAACCTAGAATCAGGAGCGTAACAGCACACTGACTCATCCTAGACAGAAGTCCTGTGGAGCGTAACCGCACACACAGTGTATAACAAAATTACAGAGATTCAGAGGGTGTGCGAGAGAAAATACTTATATACAATATAATATCAAAACAATGAATTGCTTAAATAACACAATAAGCATCCCAACATAAAATTTATCCAAATAAACAAAATAGCCAAAGAAAAAAGTTAATGTACAAAGCTCGAATTCTAAAATAAGTGGTCCCCACCGGAGTCGCCAGATCTGTCACACCTCTTTTAATTTTTACAATTGTTGAAGATATGAAGGGTTTTTTAAAAAATATATTTTTTATTTTTTTTGTAGAGTCGCCACGTGGAATTGAGTTTTTAGGTGTTCCAAGTCACAAGATAATTATTAGTTTAAAATATATATTTTTGTTTTGATCTACGGAAAACAGAGATTGGGTAAGGAATTCATTGACTGGAGGGAAGGTATGAGGCACCCCCCGAGTCCCGTGGTTCTAACACGGTCGCTTTATTAACTTATATTTGGCTAAAATAATTTATTTATTTAGTTTGGATAAAAGGAGAAATATTGTATTAATTACTATTTTTTTAAAAAATTGATTGGCCTAAGAGCGTAACCACACACAAGACCCTTCTTTTTAGAAAATAATACACACCAAGGATCGTAACCGAATACATGATGGTATTGAAGTTTTATTTTATTTTTTAAAGAAAAAAATACAATAATTAATTACTCAATTTTTTTAAAAAAATAATGATAAAAATGAATAAAAGAAAATGGTGCAACATATAGACCAAGAAATGATTAGTATTTATTTATTTATTATTATTAAAAAATTTCTACCATTTATATTTATTGTTTTACCAAAAAAATAGACAATTAAGTTTTACTTCTAGACAATGACAACAAAAGAAGAAAAACAAAAAAAAAAAACTTTTTATAAAATTACAATTAAACACTCTTTTAAACTAATGATATACTAGTTTTAATTTCTTTTTTTTTTTTATATTGATAAAAATTTAAGAAATAACCAATTTGGTAAAAAAAAAAAATTTATATAAAATAACTAACTTGACTTATTTGATAGAAGATTGTAAAATAACAAATTTTCTAATTGTTAGATTATTAAGTCAAATTTGTACTTTTACTTTAATAATCAATTCAAATATTTATTTAAGAGAATTTTATTTATTTTTAGTTTTTTGTTGAAAAAAAAGACCATATTAAGAATTTTTTTTTTTTTTGCAGAAATAACTAGATTTACATTTTTCTTTTGTTGCAAAAAATACCAAATTAAACCCTTTTGCAAAATTGACTAGTTTTATATTTTTTATTTTCATTTTTTTCTTAAGTTCATTTTTCAAAAAGAAATTTACCAAAAACCTAAAAAATTGCGATTGTTATATTTTATTTACTTTTTTTTACTTACTAAAGATAGCATTTAAACTAAATATGATTAATAATATATATGTACATCATAATAAACACAATCATATGAAAAACACTATAGAATAAACTAATAAAAATATACAAACTAAGTAACATAAGGATGAACATAATCATATGAGAATCATAATAAACTCAGCAAAAAAAATCAATAATTTTTCAAAAAAAAAACATAAAAAGAATATAAACATTAATTCAAGATTACATTGAAATGTAAAAAGAAATACCTAGAGTTGATGACAAGCAAATAATAGAAGCAAATTCAATTGAATTCCCAAGACAACCCAAGAGAAATATCTTCTTCTTTTTAAGAAGAAGAAAAAATTTTAAGTTTTTTTTTTCTTCTTGCAATTTTCTTTCTACCCTTTTTTTTTAAAATGGAAAAAAGAAGGGGGTTTAAATATGTGTTCAACATTAAACCTTCAACTTTTCTTGAAAATTAAGAGCCAACGCATGCATTGGACTCTTTGTTTTTCCAAGGTGCCACCCAAGATGGCTAATGAATTTTCTTTTTTATTTTTGTTTTAAGAATAATCAGATTAATTGAATGATTCATTTGCCCTTTTAGATGACCCATTTATTTTATTCATTGATTGAATATAGTTATATGGGTCATCAAAAAATAATAGGCCCAAATGTCATTTAGATGACCCATTTTTTTTATTCATTGTTTGAATAATAGTTAATGGGTCATCTGAAAATAAAAGACCCAAATATCATGTAGATGACCCATTTATAAGGGAAATTTTTCAAAATGTCAATATTTTAACATTTAAGAGAGTTAATTAGCAACACTTTCAATATTTAGTAAAAATGTCAAATTTTAGTTTGTTATGTATCTTATTTATGTTTTTATTATTTGTTTTTATTTAAAGAATGTAATTATTTAATAACAAAAGGGAGAGAATATTTCAAAAAAAAAAAAGGTAAGGATCATTTAATTTTCTCATCAGTTACATTTTCAAATAAAATTTAAACTTTGTTTTTTTTTAATCCAGAATTTTTACCTTTTTAAAATTATATTCATTCCACAATATATTCTATTTATATTTATTATAGTTTTTTTATTCTATTTATATTTATTATAGTTTTTTATTAGTTTGTATTCATTCCAATAGGTATGCCAAATGTATCTATATAGTCATTTAAGAAATATATTTGTATTCATATATTTTTTTCCTATATAGTTATTTTTTTCTTCAAAAATCTTGTATGTATTCATTTCAATATGTATTTTATTTGTATTTCTATTTATTCTAGTTTTTATTTTGAATTTTGTATAATAATATATAAAATACAAAAAATTAGTATGATGAAAAAGTGAATGAAATATAAAATTGAAAAGAAATAATTGAATACTTGGTGTACTCATTCTTAAATAAAATACATACCTAGTTGACATACCTTTAGAATAAATACAAATTAGAAAATGAATTAAATATATGAAATACAATTCCAAATCGGTGGATACAAAATACAATAAAACAATGAAAGATAAAAATACATACTGACTAAAACAGCAACAAAATTCAATATACACTTCAAAATCTATGAATACAAAAAACATTAAAACTATGAAATATACACAATCAAACTCATATAATGTGTTACATTGACATAACTAACACAAAAAGAAAAACAGAACACAAAATACAATAAATATATGAAATACAAAAATAAATATTAACTATAACATAATAAAAATTTCATATACACTTCCAAACGCATTGTAACATGAATTTTTTTGAATCTTAAAAATTACTAAACAAATTAAACTAAACATGCAAGACACAGAACATGCAAAAAAATACCTCTTTTCCAACAAATTGGTCTTCTTCAACTTCATGGTTATGAGTTTGTGTGGGAATTTTGCACATCAACCGATTCAGGCATTTTTTTTCGTTGTATATCCTCCTTAGATTTAGAAGCGGAACCTACATTGTTGTTTAATTCTTGAGTGAAAAAAATAATAAATGATTTGATTATTTTGTCCAATACCTTTAATAACTCTCTTGAAAACATCCATTGAAGAGAAAATTATGTAGTCTCAACCCTAAAAAATGTTTTAAGAACAACAACAAAACAAAAAAAAAATTAAAAAAACACTAAAATCAGTAAGTAAATAAATAAGGAATCTGAAAAACATAATATTCAAATCAACGTTAATCTTCAAATCAAATCTTGCAACGAAATTAAATGAGAATAATAGAAAATATTAGTATATTGAATTAAAAATCTGTGGAATTGATTTGGAAGAATATTAGAGAGAAAAATTGAAAAGAAGCTTAAGAAAAGAGAGAAAAATCTGAGGATTTAATTAGGAAGAAAGTAAGAGAAAGAAATTGATAAGCTTAAGAAAAGAGAGAGAAAAATCAAAATGACATTAATATCTATCCAATAACATAAATATAGGAAAATGTGTAATCTATGAGAGAGAGAAAATGATGTAAATAATGAGACAGAAAATATTAATAATATCAGAATAATTATTTTTTTAAAAATAATGACATTTTTGACATGTTTACTAATATTATTAAAATATGAATATTATCACCAAATAAATTAGCTAAATTTCCCTTTCTTTTATTCATTGTTTGAATAATAGTTGATGTGTCATCTGAAATAATCTAAAATAGGCTCAAATGTTGACCCATTTCATCAAGACCCAAACAAATTGACCCACTTACACAAAATCTAAACATCTAAACAATTTTAAAGATCAAACACAACAAAATAATGCAGAAAAAGAAAGTAAAAAAAATTAAAAAATAATAAACATAAAACTAAATAAAAATAAATAAATAATAATAATACTTCAAGCAACAATATCAACATGATAAACTTAAAGAACATTAATAACACAAATCCGACATCAAACGACTTATATGGTCAAACGAAAAAAGATAATGATGAATTTGGATAAAGATTGAGAGGGGAAGGGGGAGATTGACATAACTTCCGGGTAAATGAAGGTCACCAGAAAAATTTGCCGGAAATTTTTTTGACGATTTTGAACTTAAAATTTATATCAAAAGATAGCCCTTGAAGAACTCTACACATTTATGTAAATGGTTTGGGATGGAATGACCGGACTTTATAAATCTAAGGAAAAAAGTAAAATTCATATTTGATTTTCCTTAAATCTATAGTGTTTGGCTATAGATATGGATGAAAGGTGTGTAGATTTAGGTATAGGAGGGTGAAAGGAAAAGATGGTAAGATTTTAAAGATTTTTTCGGCGAAAAAGTGGTGGCCACCGGACAGTGGTGGCGGCAATGGTGGCTGGCCGGCGGCATGGTAGTAAGGGAAAGAAGAAAAATAAAAATCTAAAATAAAAAAATGCTAAATTTTTGGAGTTTTGTATTTTTGTTTGGGTCCAATAATAGCCTTTGGATCAAAATATCATGAATGGTTGAGATTCAATCTTGACCATTTCTATTGACCGGGTCAAAATCAATTGGGCCATCAAAATTGATCTAACCCAATTTAAACAAAATTGGGTCATTTGAGCCAATAATATAATAAAAACAAATACCCAAAATAAAAATAAAAATAAAATTCCTTACTAAAATATTATAGGAGTAAAATAAACACGTCAAAAATTAGGTGTTCACAATGACTCTATTTGGGTTGTTGTTGATAGGCTGACCAAGTCTGCCCACTTCAGTCCGGTTCGGGTGAAGTATACGGCAGAAAAGTTAGCCGAGCTATATATCAGTCAGATTGTGCGACTACACAGAGTTCCTGTTTCTATCATATCAGATCGAGGTTCATTATTTACTTCTCACTTCTGGAAGGCATTACAACATGGTCTGGGTACTCAGTTAATTATGAGTACAACCTTTCACCCTCAGACAGATGGTCAGTCTGAGTGGACAATTCAGGTGTTGGAAGATATGCTCCGAGTGTGTGTGATCAATTTCGGAGATAGATCGAATCGACATTTACCCTTAGCGGAGTTTGCCTATAATGACAGTTATCACTCTAGTATCCAGATGGCCCCATTTAAGGCGTTGTATGAAAGACGGTGTAGGTCTCTGATTGGTTGGTTTGATTCGACAGAGATGGATTCTTTTGATACAGACTTGCTTAGAGATGTTATGGAACAAGTCCGTATGATTCATTTATATTATTGACAGCTCAAAGTCGACAAAAGATTTATGCAGACCGAAGAGTTTGAGACTTAGTGTTTATGGAGGGTGATCATGTTTGGCTCCGAGTATCACCCATGAAGTGTGTGATGAGGTTCGGAAAGAAGGGCAAGCTTAGCCCTAAATTCATTGGACCTTTTGAGATTTTGAGCCGAGTGGGAGAGGTGGCCTATAAGTTGGCATTGCCACCTAGTTTGTCGGCAGTTCATCCTGTTTTCCTTGTCTCTATGCTTCGGAAGTATATTCCAAATGAATCTAATGCGATTTCACTCAATTCTGTGGAGTTGAGTCCAAGCTTGATATATGAGGGGAGCCTATAGCTATATTGGGTAGGCAAGTCCGAAAGCTTAGGACCAAGGAGCTTGTTTCAGTGAAGGTGCAGTGCAAGCACCGTTCAGTAGGGGAAGCAACTTGGAAGACAGAGTCTGACATGCGTGCCAAGTATCCTCAACTTTTCGAAGCTCTAGGTACTTTCTTTTACTTTATGTTCGAGGACGAACATGATTTTTAGTGGTGGATAATGTAATGACCCAGAATCCTTTTTTTATTTGAAAATTTAAATTATTTGTGTAACCGAAGTTATTTAATTGAAGAATAATTGTAGATAATTGAATTAATCCATAGTTACTGGGATAAAGTGTCCATTTGTTTAAAACTCTATACTATTAGGGTCAGGTATTAAAAGAATAAGTTAGTGGGTTTAATCAGTTTTAATAACATTAATTTAGAAAAGATAAAGAGAGTGTGCGGCTGTTGATAGAAAATAAGGAGAAACAGAACGAAAATTGAACGGTGGCGGCGTCGATCACGAGTGCAGGTATGTGCTTTGATAAATGGAAATTTTGGATGGATTACCTGCGTGAATCACAATATTATAATTATATATATAGGAATGTTAGTATATGATGGGTAGAAAGAGAAAGGAGACTTAATTACCTATATTAGAATTATTAGTTATTTTTTTTGTAACTATGTGATTGTTGTTAAAAGAAAAATTAATCATGGGTAATGATTGTCTGGAAATATGAACCAATGTAAATGGAAAATATTGTAGATAATTATTATTATTATTATTTTTGTTGATTTGTAATTGCCACATTATTAAATTGAAAATTTAATGATTTGTTTATTATTAATGTTATGTGTATTGTTGGATCATTGGAAAAAGAAAAAAAATAACAAATGTTTATCATAAATGGATTGAAAGGAAAAAGGCTCATGCGTGGGTCCCTGGAAATTTTTATTGATTGATGTGCATGTGTGGATAGAAATTAGATAATTAGGAAGAGTAGATCGGTGGGTGCAAATAATTTTTTTGGAATTTTGAGGTTGTGTTAGTTCCGTGAGTAATTAGTTATTTGGTAAATTTTTTATTATTATCACATTATGAGTAAAGTTTGGGGATGTAGAATAGGTGGTTAAATATTATATCTATTGAATTATACAAATTCGAATTATGATATTGAAAAAAAATTTGAGACATAATCATAAGCTTGAAACTTAGGAACCTGATTATAAATTTGGGTGAATTTTTAAGGTTAAAATTAAACACATAAAAGTGTGAGTGTTGTTAGTTCTGAAACCTTATTGTGAATATATACTTGAATAGATTCCATTGGTTCGGAAGCTCAACGGAAAGGGAAGGATCAAGTCCAAGAGTAATTATTCGATTGACTAAGGCAAGTGAATTTCTAAACTCCTGTTAAGCGTATGAAATTCGTGTATTTCCTTGTGTAGTGTTGATAATGATTTGGAGACTTGTAGCTTATTTGTTGGTATCATATTCCTTGTTGCAAATTGTGTTTTGTTATCAAAATGGCTATATCCTCATTTTTATTTGAGCATGTAATTCACACTGCATCTGAAACATGGTTGTGATAAGAGGATGTACCATTTCGAGGGTCGTACCTCGATGGATATTATATTTCGAGGGACGTATCGCACGCCACGACGGTTACTATTATCGAGGATCGTGTCGTGCCCCGGAACAGATGCATGGACATATATGTCCCCCATGGATCCCAGACTGAGAGACAACGGGTGTGTATCGTTAGGGAAGACATGCATCACTATACTTGATATTGCATCTCATAGCATTACACATTTTCATTATTGATGAACTTGAATACGTGTTTTGCTAATCTTGTTAGTGTTTCTCTGTGAAAAATTGTGACTGTTGAATATTGAGTTGTTATTGAGAATATGTAAACTAATAGAGTGTGGTTATTGAGTTGTGTGTTTGGTAAACTGTGAGCTGTTTGTAGTGTGGAGGTTCAGATAGGGTGTAAGGAGTACCCGCATTTTGTTCCCTTAAATTATGCTTAGAGGTTTGCTTGTTGGGTACCGCATGGTTTGGTATTCACCCCTTTCTTCTATAAATTTTTGTAGGTTACGAGCCCGGATTTTCGTGATACCTTCCATTCTCTTTGTTTTCGAGGCATCTTGTGGAGGGTTGTGAGGTAGTTGCTTATCATCTCAGCGAACTTTCCTACTCCAGTTTATGACTTTGTTTTTACTTGAAAGACAACTTCATGTTAGCCTCGTATTTTCTTTCAATTTTAGTATTTACATTATAGGCTTGTGCACGACTACCAGGTCTTAGGAATTGAACTAACTTTAATTGTTTCCGTATTAGTAATCGTTATCAGACTTTTGTTTTATTTCTACATTTTATCGAAATTATTGGGTTAGACTGACTTGTCTTTGTGGGATAAGACGAGTGTCATCACGCCCATTTTTGGGTTGTGACAGAACAGATAACCAATCTTGGTCCGTTGGTTTGGCGCATGGCATGTGCGATCAAACAATCCACGTGAACTATAGTTGCATCGTAAGAATTCAACTAAAAGTTCATATTTATTCTTTTCATATTTTTAGTTCTAGTTGTAATTCTTTAATGACATGTCATGCCAACTAGGTGAGTGTATTTACGATTAAGATCTGAGTGAGGTAATTTGATGACGTCGTTCAATACATGAATAACAATTATTAATTGGGAGAAAAATTCTTATAAATAGTTATTAACTAGGTAAGTGTATAATTTATATTAAAAAATACATATATAGATACGCTACATTGATTTTGCATAAAATTTAAACTTGAGGTAATAATATATATTTTACATTTATTTACAATTCTATGTATGAAACATTATATTGGTGCAATAGTTAATTGTGCAATTTCATTACTAGTTCATTCCTACGAAGCTTGTTTCACATTTATTAACGTTTTCTCTTATGTATTTAATACTAATAGGTGAACTTAAAATAGTAAGTGCATAACATTTTATTATATTATATAATTTTTAATTTCTATAGTAATATTTCAGAGGAAAATTTTAATTAATCAGTATAACGTTGCTAAGGATTTGAAAGCTCAAATTGAAATTATAATTATATAGATAATTAATTAGTATAGTAGCCAAGATTTAATTAAGTTGTTACTTGTTGTTTTTTATTATCTCAGTTGACCCTATTGCTAGTGAAGTTTCTAAATAATACTCAATTCCAAATAATAAATAAAACACTAGTGACATTGATGAAGTTCCCAAATAACAATCAATCCCAAATATTAAATAGAACACTTAATGACATTGATATCTTTATAAAATTACCTAATATGCATTTATTTCTAGCCATTAAGAAAACTATCATTAGCCACATAAAAGTAATATATAAAAATTGGCTAAAGAAAACTATTGGTCACACNTTATAGTTGATTTATGATATTAACTGATATATACTGTTTTCTATTTTGAGTTGGCCGATGATATCTACTCAGTACCCGTGGTTTGTACTGACCCCTACTTTTATGTTTTCTTCTTTGTTATTTGTGGAGTGCAGCAAACGTGCCGTCGTCTTCAACTCAACAGTAAATCTAGCCAGTCTTCACTACATCGGAAATTCAGGGTGAGCTAATGCGTCTAGCTTGGACTGGATCTTCTTCTTCAAGTCTTGATGCCTTGAACTTCCGGCATGGACTAGCTTTTTATTTGTTTTAGCTCCTTAGACATTTTTAGTTTAGTAATTTGAGGATAGATGTTCTTGTGATGATGACTTCCAGATTTTGGGGAATAATAGTTGTTGAATTTTAGTAGTTATTGAATTGGTTTTTATTAATGAGTTAAGTCTTCCGCATTATTTTCTATTGTTATACATTGAAATGTTAAGGTTTAGATTGGTTGGTTCGCTCACATAGGAGGGTAAATGTGGGTGCCAGTCGCGGCCCCGATTTGGGTCGTGACAAATTTTAATCATTTAAGAAGTTGACTCGGATAATATGAAGGTAAGAAAATCGTTTCGAATAGACCTTTGACTCAAGTTGAGAATGACAAAATCATTTTTTTTAAAAAAAGTGAAAGGCCATATAAAATAAAATGGAAAATTGCACTAGCAATAATCAATTACATAATAATCAAATCAAATTAGACAATAACAATAATAAAATCAAATTAGACTATAACAATGATAAAATCAGATGACACGAAGTAAATATATATACCAACACTAATATCACCGGTTGCATCAATTTCATCATACAAATATAGAGATTATGTTGCCTAAAATATTTGCTTTTGTTCTAGTAAAATACAAGTCATACAACTATTTAAAATGTTATTTACTAAAACAATATAAAATATGAGATAAAGGGTGATTGTCCTTAATTGTCGAAATATTATCATTGAGATGATGATCTTTATGTATACTATTCATAGTATACTAAATCATAAAATTTGTCAATTTTATTTCTTAATTTCTGATATTTTACATAATATTTTTGAGAAATAATTGGTGTAGTGATTTAGCTATTGTTGTTCCAACTTTAAATAGATCTATGACCACATAATTATGATATTATGATCGAAATATGAATTTTTTAGTAGTGTTGATTTTTGTGCTACTAGGATGAAAGTTTTGTAATTTTTATGTTGGAAAATTTAACTATGTTACTTTAGTAAAAAGACATCATATATTGTACTGTAGTACTGCTCCTTCCACAGAAAGTCAAATGTCATTTTCATTTTTTTGGTTTGGGTAGCATTTGGAGAATTTCTTAGAGAGCTCGTGAGTTTATAAATTTATACATTTAGTTTATATTATGTCTCAAATTATTTCGAAATGAATTTTGGAAGAATTTGAAAATCCTTTACAATTGTGCTATACTAGCTTTAAAATCAACAATAGAGGTGTTGAATAAAATGAGCTCAATATATTAAATGAAATAGCTCTAAAAAACACACAGTGAATCGCTCGAACTTAGATACGTAAAGAAGGAGTTGAACACATTGAAAAAGAGTTATTTTTGTGTAGATGTGTACAAATGAGCAAAGAAAAAAATTAATTTGCAACCCGTGAATTGTATTCTTTGGCTAAAGGTCCTTTGGATGGTGTTCAATGATTCAAAGGGTATGAAATAAATGGGTTTAGATTTCATATTAAACTACTTGAGTAAACAAGAAAACCCAAAATAATGGTGTTTTAGTAAAAGGAGAAGCGAATGGTAAAAATATTAACTACTATGGTATTTTGACTAAAATAATAGAACTTCAATATTTTGAAGGTAAATGGATTGTTTTGTTTGAATGTGATTGGTGGGATGTTGATCATATCGGAATAGGAGTGAAAATAGATAAACATGACTTTGTTAGTGTTAACACTAAGCAAAAATTAGTAACAGATGAACCCTTTGTGTTTGCATCTCAGATTTTTATGTCAAGGACCATCTTCATCCCAGTTGGTCAACTGTATTGAATGGTCATTCTACATATTTTATTGGAGGTGCTATTGATGAAGATACTTTTCGACAAGATGCTTGTAATGAGTCATTACATATATGTGAGGATGATGAAGACATTATGATTTGAAAATAAATGATCTTGATGTTATCCGTACTGATGTTACCTTGGTTGATGATATTATTGAAGTTAGAGAATCACAACCAGAAACTGATGATGAAGATTTTTTATTATAGATATTGCTCTTATTTTCATATTGATTATATTCAATTAAGGTTCACAATTTTATGTACTTATTTTTTAGAGATGATCTTTATTTTATTGAGTACTTTTATTGGATACAAACCAATATTCAATAGTGTTGAGTTGATAATATCAATTGTATTGAGTTCGACTATTATTATTATTATATACAGCGTGTTTGTTGAGAAAGCCTTCAGTTACAATGTAATTTTTTCTTCTCGAACTAGGATGATTTAGATTTGACCTCTCTATATGAATAATCCATCAATTTGCGGAGTGTTCAAGATCTTGATCTCTTTTTGAAATTCCCGAGATGCCTTTTAAGGGAATTTAGTACCCTTTATATAGGCATAAACTAGGGTTTAGGGTTGAGTAACCTCCAAGAATCCTTATTTGACTTGAACACAATTTGTAGAGTCCCAACTCAAATTGAACGCATCTTGTAGAGTCACACAAAATTTTAATGTCTACACATACACTAAATACTATTAGCTTGTAGAGTGATTTTTGGAAACAAATTGTCAACATTTATTTTTTTTTTATGAAAAAGAATTATCCTCTTTAGATTATGACACTCTTCATATTTTGTGTCTCTCATTGAATACCAAAAATATTATTGTTAATTTGTTATGACCATATAAGTACGATTACATGCTAACTTCAATCCTAGAAAATATTTAATATAGATAAAACATTAGTATGTACTACAAACTTTAACTTGTGATTGAAAATAATTATTAACTATGAAATATTTATCATGATAATAGTTTTATGGCTATATTATTTTATCATGACAAGTAATTATACTTTTTATGTCAACTGTTGCCACGATTATTTAGTACTCAAAAAAATTTACTCATTTGGCTATAATATTTTATTTTAAATCATTTTTCGTGACTAAAACGTTATTGTTCAAAAAAATTAACCAGATCGTGGCAAAATTGAATAGTTATCTATGCAATTTTGATGTAGCAAAAAAATCATGACTATATTATCTAATATTGGCACAATTTTCATAACTTCTCAAAGAGTTATTGTTTAGCCAGAGATTTGCTTCAACAATAATTTATTGTGGCTAAAAATTATTATTACTTCGATAAATTTTAGCTGTGGCAAAAAATAATAATTAGTTATGGAATTATGAAAGCAAAATAATTTATGTCTATTTCATTAAACTCTTGCCACAATCTTTTATTACTTGAAGTAAGATTATTTTATTTAGCTACAATATTTGTTTGAAATTATATATTGTAGCTAAAAGACCAGTATTGCTAGAGGTAATTTTATCACGTGGCAAAAGCTTAAAATTAACTTGAAAGTTTCACCGTAGCAGAAAAATATATTTATAGCAAATATTTAAATTATATTAAATGTGATAGCTACTGTTTAGGAAAATTTTGATTAGTAGCTACAGTTTCTCCCAATTGCATGTAGTGCAGTATCCCCGGAAAATATGTTTATTGATCAGTTTTAAATCGAAAAAAAGATTTGACTGCTCCAAATTTCTTTATTAGGAAAAGCTTATTGAGGCAATATAATAGATATAATCAATGTCATAATTGATATCAAAATAAGGGCTAATGAAGAACAAGTACTAATTATATGTAGAATAAAATAAATAATATGATTGATATTATTATTATTGAGCTATATTAATTATTTTACCAACATTTTAATCATCTGATTTTGATAAATTGCTAACGACAAAATATTTTCTTGTTTTCTAGTCCTTGTTACCTTCTTTGTATGACCATTTTTCTTGTTTTTTGAATACCCAATTATGGCTTCACAATTTAATTAACTTTAAGCTTTTTGAATTTCAAAAAATTAGAAATTATTATATGTTAAAATCAAATATATTTTCAAAAGTATTATATATAATTCTTATTTTTATAAAGATTTGAAAATCGTTTTGCCAAAAAAAAAAATTGTTTGTTTTGAGTGACGTAATTGGTACTTTTATTTAAAAAGTTACTTGTCTATAGCATAATAATTACTGTATATAGTTAAATTTAAGATGCTTAGAAATTAATTATAAATATATATTTTTTGGAAAGCTACATAATTAGACATATTTCACAATTATAAACATGCATTTTTCTACCCTCAAACACAAAAATTGGAGGAGTCAAGCGAGATTGGGGAGGGAGGCAAGCAAGATGCGTTTGTATCTCATATACATGTGAATCATACTAAATATAGACTAGATACATATATTTGTATGTATTTGGAGTGATTCGCATGTATCTGCGATATCATACACATGAGAGAGTAGGGAGCGAGATGGAAGAGAGACAAACAAAATTTGTTATGCATTCAGATACATGTAAATTCACAATTTCAAATTAATTAAAGTTTCAAAGTTAATTAAAGTTTAAGCATCAGGTAGTGACAGTCATTTTCAAGTTAAGCTTCTCTTGGTCATCCTATGTTAAGTTGAATTCCTGCTTATTTGGTGTCTTCCACATTTCGACACAATAAGTTTCTTTAACTATGTTCATTTTATGACTTAATGGTCACTCGATAATTAGTTGCACAATGACAACATTACATTACTTGAACACGAAATTTAAACTTAGATTATCGGATAACAAGTAGGTACATACTATTTATGTAATCGGATAACTAGTAGGAACAAAATACAACTTAATGTTGTTCAAGATAAATCTAAATAATGTGGAATGTTTGCGGGAATCCACTCGTCACCTTTTATAAATTTCCTAACCGTAAAGTTTGAATAAGAAGAAACAATCATAATTCATCAAAAATAATGAAAGTATTTATAGAGACAGGGACTTACAAACAGTTATGGTTTCATAAGTTTTGTTGTCGGCGACAAAACTTCTATTACCCTTTATGGACATAATATCCATCCCTTTCTCCAATCAGGAATATATTAGTCTTCTTTTTATCAACTCTAATATATTCCTCATACATGCCTTTTTTAAATTTTATGAAAAATGGCTTGACACTGTGATCAGGGGCCTCAAATATTGCTCCAACACAACTTTTGAATCATTTATAAATAAATTTTGAAAGAATTTAAAACTCCTATACAACCTCGCTATCCTAGCTTTAAAATCAACATCGAAGGAGTTGAATGAAATGAGCCGAACAAATTGAATGAAGTAGCTTTCAAAATCACATAGAAATTCCACTCGAATTTAGATACATAGAGAAAAATGTTGAACACAATAAAAATAGTGATTTTTTTACGTATTATTTGTCTTTTTCTGCTCATTATTATTTTACATGTGATACTATTGTTCAAGTCCAGTGAGTTGAAACTCAGCATACATACATAGTATACTCTCGAATTGGACTTTAATAGCAATTAATGAGCTAAGTCAACCTAAAGATATAATATGATTTGGTAACATTTCATTTCTCGATTCACCAAGTCACAGTATCATACTAATTTGATACTCCAAATTTACATTTTTTAACCAAATTAAAGAGAATTATACTCTAAATCGGTATACAATTTTCTATTTGTTATATAGTAGAGCAGCACGAAATATATGCTACCAACTGGCATATACACAAAATCAATTGTAATTGTGTCATCAAAGCTCTTGACCAAATGACCATATTAAAGTTGAGAAAACCGTTTGACCTCTCCAAATTTCCTTATTGGGAAAAGCTTATTAAGGCAATGAATATAATCAATGTCTTAATTGATATAAAAATAATGCTAATGAAGAAAAAGATTGATTGAAAAATCATATTTAGAGTGAATTAATATTAAATTATTTCTATGCCTAAATAAAAAGAGGATACTTACTATTACTACTTTATTTCAAAATCATATTTAGAGTGAATTTATATTAAATTATTTCCTGCCTAAATAAAAAAGGATACTTACTATTACTACATTATTTCAAAATCATATTTGGAGTGGACTAATATTAAATTATTTCCATGTCTAAATAAAAAGAGGATACTTATTAATGCTAGTTTATTTCGAAAGGAAATGATATAATTACCACAATCTTTACCCAATAATAACTACAGTCTTTTATGGAAAATAAATACTATGAATATGTATTGATATAGCTATAAGAACCACTTGACATATGACTCAAAAAATACAAGTATAACTGAAGATGAATTTCGTGAAAGCATTATCACTTATTTTCATGCTCTTTCTTTTTTTCGTAACATTTTCATCGGGAGATTTGATAGAAGATGTTTGTCGAAGGTCTAGTGATTATAAAACATGCATCGATGCTCTTAGAGCGGACCCTAGGAGCTCTTCCGCTGATAAAAAAGGTTTGGCACGTATTCTACTTCAACAATGTTTAACAAAGACAAAAAGTATTTACAATAAGATTGTAAGTCTACTAGAGCAAGTAAAAGAGCCCGTTATTTTACAATCTCTTCAAGTTTGTAAGGAAAATTATGACAGTGCGATAGATGATGCTACATCAGCACTTAAATATTTTGACGCAAATGACATTTTCGGGGCGAGCAGTGCAGCTACTGGTATTGCGAGTGCTCCACAGACTTGTGAAGATTCATTTGCTGAACCACCTGTCAGAATATCCCCAATTAAATCAATTAATAATGATTTTATGAATTTTATTGGTTTAACCATTACTGTGCTACATCAATTAAAAAATTAATATGTAATCAGAAATTCAACATTCTGTTTTAACTTATAAGATGCTTTCATGATTTATGCTAAGGTTTATTTACGAGTTATTTGGCTTTCTCTGCACTTTAATTACCTTCATGGTTATTCTTTATGTTAATAATATAGTCTTCTTATTTTATAGGACAATACACATATAGTTTATTGATGTATACTCTATCTATATTCATGACTAATTACCAAAAGAGGATTTATATCGATTTAAATCTACATTGAAATTTCAATTAAATCCGGATGGATCTATTCGGAAAAAAAAATATGTCCATTGAATCTAATTCATATAGCCCATAAACAGTCAATATGGTTGTTGTACATCAAAAGGGCTCAGCAGAAGCAGAATTTGCGCTAAAGCCCAAAGCATATACCAACAGATTACAGCCCCAAAATGATCGAATATTGTGAATATTTTTGAATAACAAGTTTCCCTGAATCCCAATTTTTGAAATTTTAATTCAGATTAAATTGCCAAGTAACAATTATTATTGAGATTTTTATATTTAATTATTTTTCAACTTGAATTAATATGAATGTGTAAGTTTTGACACAATACGTTATGTTCTTTTTGGTGATTTAATGTTAAGTAAACTAGTTAGACAATGACAACAATGAATACTTAAAGACTAGCAACAACGAATTACTTAAAAGACAAATCAGATAATCATATTCATTTGAACAAACAAGACATATACATAGTACTACTATTTTTATAAATTACTAGGAATATAATACAACCTATTGTTATTCAAGATAAATCTAGGTAACGAGGGATATTGGTGGGAATCCACCGGTCACCATTTATAAAATTTCTAACGGTAAAAGTTGATGCAATATTAGGATCCGTAGTGACAGATGCCCATGTCACACGTCCCTTCGTGACAGCACCTGGTCCTCTATTTTTGTACTCCAAATAATATGGTCGATGAATAATACTGGATTTATTTGCTGATTCAATCCACTCAACCCATCCTCTAGGATCTATTAAATCATCGATATAGCTTTCCATTATCACAGTCCTAGAAAATGTACCCCATGGCCGACCTAAATATGTCGTGACGTCCGATTTCTTCAAATCGGGGGTAGCTTTTATCGTGCAATTTTGAAGCACTATTCCAGATTCGTCGGACTCAAGCTCTCTTTGTTGCGCTATGATTGTGTTATATTGCCTCGCCATTGGAGTGCGAGCTTCAATCAAACAGTTTTGGAACACTGCTATAGCGTCACCACATATGAAATCTACCGTGCCATAGATTTCACAATCACGGTAGAATTGACGTCGCTTTTTCGCATATAAAGTGTCTTGATACCCGTCGAATCGGCATCTATAAAATGACACCGAATCTGCTTCAATTCTTAATGCCACTGCCTGATGTTTTATGGGCCCCACATTATTTCTAAAAGTTAAGTCTTGAGCTATGAAACCATCGCCAAGAACACCTGTAAATTAAATACGAAGAAACGATTATAGTTTCATCAAAATTGATAAAATTATATATAGAGAGAGAGGGACTTACCAACGGTTGCGGTATCATATGTTTTGTTGCCGTCGACAAAACTTCTATTACCCGTTATTATCGTATTATCCATCCCTTCTCCGATCAAGACTATATTAATCTTCTTTTTTTGAACTCTAATATATTCCTCATACGTGCCTTTCTTAATCTTTATGAAGAATGGCTTGACACTGTGATCAGGGGCCGCCAATATTGCTCCAGCAATTGTATTGAAACTTCCGGTCCCATCTTTAGAAACAATCGCGTTATAAGATGTTTCTGTTATCAATTGACTTTCAACACATACAACTATAGTTATAGCGAATAACATCATTATATACCCTGCATTAATAATAAGTCTGATGATTTTATGAACAAGAATTACAACTACAATCTAGAGATATAAAGAAAGATACCGTAAAAATTATTTTTGATGGCCATTGCAAAGTTGATAATTGGCAGCAATTCTTCTTGCTAGTGGAAGAGTCTTACTTTTTCTTAATATTGTAATATTATCCAAGCTTAACAACCCCATCCTTTATATTCTAGTAACCTTTTACTCTTTCTTGCACGTTTAAATTTTTGCATACATTTGTAAAATGTCATTTTTAAAGACTCTTTTGTTGGACACCTCTATGTCATCTTCATTTCATTGTTTTTTTCTATCATTTACTTACCTTGGTAATATGTAATTGTAGTAACATTTTAATTCTTAGCTTAGTTATGGTATTCCTTCTTCTTTTTTCATCTTTTCTTATTTGGAGGGAATCATTTTGTGACTTTTGTAAACTTTTCATTTTGTGAAAATACAATCTTGTACTTTCTTCACTTTTAAAAAAAAAAATATTTTAGCTTTTATAACATTCTCCAAAATAAGCGATTTTTTTTAATAATATGAAGACGATATTATTTTTTGTTTTTTTCTTCAAATTTAATCCTTACAACTTAAAATGCATAAGAATTTTTATTAAAAATAACATGGGTACATTTTATAAATGACAACAAAGTGTAAAACCGGGTTAAGATTAGTCTTTTCTTTTGTTTTCGTCTTCGATTATCTTGTAATATTTTGTATTAAATTTTTATATTTTGAATTTCATAATAAAAATTTTTATTTCCATCAGACAAGGACCGCTCGATGCGTCAAAACAACTCTAAAATGGAATTGGAATGGGACATTTTATAGGTGGATCTTTGCCTATATGTCATTAACCTTTAAGTAGCTTATCGGAGAAAAAAAAAAAGTCTAAGAATTTTTTATGCAATTTCATAATCTTTCTACTTTCTTGGAAGGATTTCTTAGACGTTAAGTAACTACAATCTCAAAGTCGTAGGTTTGGATCATCAAAGAAGTAAAAAGATAGTAATATGCTAATACATGTGTCCTTAAACTTATAATAACGTGACTTTCATTCATCCTATATTTGTAATTGAACTCGCTACTCTTTTAGCCCCTCATGTATATTAAATTTGTTAATTTATTTCATATCTTTTTTTCTTCTTATAGTATCACTCTTTGTATTAATAGTATAAAAGAACAATGTACTTGCACGTTAATTTCAAATTTTACACCCACATGATAATTGAGTTATTGGATAACACAAAAAGTAAACTAGTTGAAGAGCAAATATCCAAGAAAAATACAAGTTGGAGTGATGCACTATATGATCCCCTATAAGTAGTGTTTTAGCTAAAGAAAAAAATAATATATATATACATATATATATATATATATACATATATATATATATATATACATATATATATATATATATACATATATATATATATATATATATATATATATATATAATATATATATATATATATATATATATATATATATATATATATATATATATATATATATATATATATATATATAAAAGTAAAATTCTATCATGAACACTTTAATTTATTTTATCTATATATAGGTGTATTATTATCATTATACTTTAAAAAGGACCTGCTATATTGTTGATAGTCACAATCATGTGACACATTAATACAAAAGTTAGTGCAAAAGTTCATGATTTTCAAATGAAAATGATAAACGAAATATATATATATATATATATATATATATATATATATATATATATATATATATATATATATATATATATATATATATATAAAGTTCTTACTAAGAAAGAATATTTAGATACGGTTAATACTTAAGTGAACGATAATTTAATAACGTTCAAGACACATGAATAACTATTATTCATTGGAGAAAAAAACTCTCGTAGTGTTTTCACTAAAAGAAAAAAAAGAAAAATAATAAGTCTATGATTTAAATTTAAACAGGTACATTACATTGATTTTGCATAAAATTTATTACACTTAAGGTAATAATATATAGTTTACATTTATCTATAATTCTAATCTCTAAGTATAAAATATTGATGCTATAGTATTGCACAATTCTATTACTAGTTCATTTCTACGAAGCTTGTTTCCCATTTATCAACGTTTTCTCTTATCTATCTAATTCTAATAATAACAGGTAAACTTACAATAGTAAGTGAATAACATTTTATTATATTATATAATTTCAGCTTTTAATTTTTAACTTTTATAATCATATTTCAGAGGGAAATTCTAATTAATTAGTATAACTTTGATAAGATTTAAAAGCTCAAATTGAACTTTGATCACTGATAGCAGTCAATATTTAATTAATTTGTTACTTGTTGCTTTTAATTACCTCAATTGACCCTATTGCATAGTGCAGTCTCTAAATAACACTCAATCCCAAGTATTAAATAAAACACTAATAACAATAATATCTACATACTATTACCTAAAATGCATTTGCTTCTAGTCATGAAGAAAACTATTATTGATCACATTAAAGTAATTGTCAAAATTGGCTAAAGAAAACTATTGGTCACATGAACATTAAAATACCAAAATTGCTAGGGAGGAGGGGGGATCGATGATAAAATGGTTTCTTTTCTTCTATACTACAAAGGTTTAAATAATTATATGTTTAGGTATCGTTTGAGCAATTTTATCATTTAAGGAGTTGATTCGGATAATACATATAAAGATAAAAAGATTCTTTCTAATAGACCTTTGACACAAATTCATAATACCAAAATTATTTTTTTAAATAAAAAAGAAAAATGAAGTGGAAGGTTATAAAGAATAAAATGGAGAAAATTGCAGTAGTAGTAATCAATAATATGATAATCAAAACAAATTAGACAACAATAATAGAATCAAAGAAACAGGAAAATAATAGTAAATATATATCCGTCCATATCATATCCTCCACCCCCCAGGTCCCCCATCCTTTTAATTGTCTTTGTTTCTAGCTTAGCCAGTAATATTACTACTAATCGGCCATGACTAGGACCACCACCAACGCGACTAATTATATCAACTCCGTCATACAAATATAGAGGTTGTGTTTAAATATTTTTTTTAATACTAGTAAAATATAAGTCATACGACTATCTGAAGTGTTATTTTACTAAAACTATATAAAATCTGAGATTAGGGTAGTGGTCCTTAATTGTTGAAACATTATCATTGAGATGATGATCTTTAGGTGTACTATTCATAGTGTACTAAATTTCTTAATTTCTAACATTGTACATAATATTCTTGAGAAATAGTTAGTGTAGGGATTTAATAGTTATTTCAACTTTAAATAGATCGATGATCACATAATTATGATATTATGCATCGCTGATTGATCAAAAAATGAATTTTCCAGTAATAGTGTTTTTTGTGTTATTAGGGTGAAAGTTTTGTAATTTTTATGTTAGGAAACTTAATTATATTACTTTTGTGAAAAAAGTTGAAATAAATTTATCTATAATCCTCTTGAAATTTAAGACAAAATATATCTAATTAATAATATTGAAAATTATTTTTTTTTTAAATGTCATTTTTATTGCTCCTTCCCTAGAAAGCCAAATGTCATTTTCATTTTCTTGATTTTTGTAGCATTTGGACCATTACTTAGGCCTTAGAGAGCTCTTGAATTTTATGAATTTACACGTTAGGTTTATATCAAGTCTTTCAATCATTTTTAAATGATTTTTTGAGAAAATTTAAAAATCCTTTACAATTTTGCTATCCTAGCTTTAGAATCAATATCGGAGGAGTTCCATGAAATGAGTCGGAGAAATTGAACGAAATAGCTTTAAAAAATAAATAGTAGTTTCACTCGAACTTAGATACGTAAATGGAGAGTTGAACACAAGGAAAAGAGTCATTTCTTTAATGAAAGATGTCACAAAACTACTATAACTATTACATATTTGATATTCTTTTTGTGCCAATGAGATTCAACATTTAATAAATAAATAAAATAAGATTTTAACCCTATGTATGCAATGTATTTTTTTTGTTTTTGATTTGCTTTGTGGATCCCCACCTATAAAACAAGGTACAAACACAGGAAACATGATTTTCATGTTGATTCATCACAAGATCTTTGTGCACGGTCCTAAAGTAATCTAAGAGTGTCAATTAGGTTGATTAATTCTAGGATCGAATCAGATCTAGTAGTAGCTTAGATTGATCTAACCCAAGATTTGTGGGTCGTGACGTGTCGGTTCACCTTGATGATCTGAAACCGGCCGAGCATAAACCTCAATCGATAATCGAAATGATTGACTTATACTATTTGTGATTTCATGGTACCGGATTAAGCAAGCCTACTCGAATGTATAGTTTAAAATTTAAATTATATTAAACATTCATGAAGTACTTAAAAAAAACTTTTAAAATATTTATTTAAAAATAAAATTTAGTTGAAACCAGGACCAATATGGCCCAGAATTGCACAAGTTACATCAAATCTAATAAAACTCAGATCGGTAGGATCCGGTAATCCCAACCCGATATCCAAACCAAACACAGAGCGACCACATTCCGTAGTTAATGAATCAGCCTGATTGCCCGATCCAATGTCACCCTTCAATAGTTAAATTAATATACCAAATACGTCTTCTTCTTCTTTTTTGAACTTTTGGCTATTATTCTTTTTGCCTTAATTTATGTGATACTATTTGACTTTAGTACAAAGTTTAAGAAAAAAATTATCTTTTTATATTTGTGGTTCGAAATATTCATGGACTATTTGTTTTGCTATAAATGATTTATATAGAAGTAAATAGAAAATTTTATAATTAAAAATTAAAATATTAAATTGTGACCGGGGACAGACCGACCTTTTATATATAAAGAGTCAATTCCCTAAATGGTCACACAAGTTAAGACAATTATCTTGAAATATCATTTACGTTTCATTTAGGACCAAAATATCACTCAACTATCACTATTTTCCTCCAAATATATTTGTCACTTCAAAATCATCACTCTCCTAGTTGGCATGACATGTCATTAAAGTCTGTTTTTCACTAATAGACTAATTTTAATTCATTGAACCCATTTAACTAAAATAATGATCATATTGATGAGATTATAGTACGTTTTAAAAACGTATTTTGCATGACATAAAAAATAAAAAATTTGAAGTATGAAAATGTATTCTTAATAAATTAATTAAAAACTTAAAAATAATATGATCGTTATTTTAGTTAAATGAGTTTAATAAATTAAATTAATCTATTATTAAAAAAGACTTTAATGACATATCATGCCAAATAGGAGAGAGTGATGCTTTTAAAGAGTCAAGTATATTTGGAGGAAAATAGTGATTATGTGATATTTTGGTCCTAAATGAAACTACAAAAATGATATTTCAAGGCAATTCTCTTAACTTGGATGGCCATTTAGGGAATTGACTCTAAAATAAATCATAAATTCATGAATATATAATGACCCAGAAGGCCTTTTTTTTTTTGAAAGATTAAATTATTTGGGTAACCGAAGTTGTTTAATTGAAGAATAATTGTAGATAATTGAATTAATTCATAGTTAGTGGGCTAAAGTGTCCATTTGTTTAAAACTCTATAGTATTACGGTCAGGTATTAAAAGAATAAGTTAGTGGGTTTTACCGGTTTAGTTAACTATTAATTTAGAAAAGAGATGAGAGTGTGCGGCTGTTGAAAGAAAATAAGGAGAATGGGAACGAAAATTTACCGGTGATGGCGTCGATCACGAGTGCAGGTATGTGCTTTTAATAAATGAAAACTTTGGATGGATTACCTGCATGAATACACAATAATATAATTATGTATATAAGAATGTTAGTATATGATGGGTAGAAAGAGAAAGAAGACTTAATTACCTATTTGTAATGACCCAAAAGCTCCTCTTTAGAATTTTTGAATATTTGTTAACTTAAGTTAATTCATCAATAGTTTAAGGGCTAAAGTGATCATTTATTTAAGACCCTATACCCTTTTAGCCTATATTTAATAAAATATGTGGGTAAAACCTATCACTTTTAGTACTTAAATAATTCTGGAAAAAAAAATAGGGAAAAGGAGGAACTGCTTGTGGCGGCGACATTGGACGAGTGCAGGTATGTTGCTTTGAATTGCTACTTTCAACATTATATATTATATATCATATATATGCATAGGCATTTATGGTAGGTAGAAAGAGAAAGAGTAATGTATTAATCAAATCTTTACAATTTTAATTATTTTATAATATTTTTAATTGTTGTAAAAAAAAAATTACTAACAATAATCTAATCATTGGCAATGATTGCCACGATATGATCATACATATATGTTTGGAAAGTTTGGATGCAGATAATAAAATCTGCAAATTGTTTTTTTTCCCATTTCATAAAACCATCGATTTTAATATGTTTTTTTCTTTTATTTATTTTTCTTTTCTTATTGTTTACATTATAAACTAAGATATTATTAAATTGGGTTGTTGGAAGTGATTTGAAAGGAAAATATATGTAAAAATTTGTATTTTGTAAAGTTGAGAATGTATTAGGATGGTGACCTCTACTGATTAAGCCTTTGACTAGATGGAAGTATTGGAGAGTAAATTTATAGAAATATCCTTACTATTGTTAGCATATTATAATTTGAGTTTGTTATACTAAGATAGATAATTAATTGTTGGTGAATTATTAGAGTTGGTATTGAAAAAAAAAGGGACTTAACCTTAGACTTGGAACTTGGAAAATAGAATAGTTGAAATGTTAGTTGGCATCAAGAATTATGAACTTGATTATAAATTTGGGGTGAAAT
The DNA here is from genome assembly GCA_032847665.1 of Solanum chilense. Taxonomy (NCBI): domain Eukaryota; kingdom Viridiplantae; phylum Streptophyta; class Magnoliopsida; order Solanales; family Solanaceae; genus Solanum; species Solanum chilense. The sequence continues at coordinate 85,826,501 of CM064963.1, forward strand.
TTTAAGTCAAGATTAAACACACAAAAGTGTGAGTGTTGTTAGTTCTGAAACCTTATTGTGAATATATATACTTGCATAGATTGCATCGATTTGGAAGCTCAACGGAAAGGGAAGGCTCAAGTCCCAGAGTGATTATTCGAGTGGTTAAGGCAAGTGGATTTCTAAACTCTTGTTAAGCGTATGAAATTCGTGTATCTTCTTGTGTGATGTTGAGAATGATTTTGAGACATGTTGCTTATTTGTTGGTGTTGTATTTCTTGTTGTAAATTGCACTTTGGTATCAAAATGGTTATCTCCTCATTTTCATTTGAGCATGTCATTTGCATTGTATCTGAGACATGGTTGTGGTAAGAGGATGTACCATTTCGAGGATCGTATCCCGCGCCGTGAAGGTTACTATTATTGAGGGTCGTGTCGTGCGCCGCGACAGATGCATGGACAGATATGTCCCCCATGGGTCCCGGACTGAGAGACAGCGGGTGTGTATCTTTAAGAAAGACATGCATCACTATATTTGACATTGCATCTCATGGCATTGCACATTTATTATTGATAAACTTGAACACGTGTTTTGCTGATCTTGTGAGTGTTTTTCTGTGAAGCTTGTGACTGTTGAATATTGAGTTGTTATTGAGAATGTGTAAAGTGATAGAGTGTGGTTATTGAGTTGTGTGTTTGGTAAACTGTAAACTGTTAGGCTGTAGCGTGGAGGTCTAGATAGGGTGTAAGAAGTACCCGTATTTTGTTCACTTAACTTGTGTTTAGAGTTTTGCTTGTTGGGTACCGCGTGGTTTGGTACTCACCCCTTGATTCTACAAATTTTGGTAGGTTACGAGCCCGAATTTTTGTGATACCTTCCATTCTCTTCGTTTTCGAGGCATCTTGTGGAGGATTGTGAGGTAGCTGCTTGTCATCTCAGCGAACTTTCCTACTCCAGTTTATGACTTTGTTTTTACTTGAAAGACAACTTCATTTTAGACTTCTGTTTCAATTCTAATATTTACATTAGAGGCTTGTACACGTGACAACCTGGTTTTGGGGATTGAATTAATATGACTTGGTTTATTTTTTATAGAAATTGTTGTTGGATTGTCATTTACTTCCGCACTTTGTTAGATATTGGGTTATAGGCTGACTTGTCTTGGTGGGATAAGACGAGTGTCATCACACCCATTTCGGGTCGTGACAAAATGGTATCAGAGCCCCAGGTTCATAGGTCTCACGTGTATACAAGCCGAGTCTACGTAGAGTCTCAAGGATCAGTACAGAGACGTCTGTACTTATCTCTGAGAGGCTACGAGGATTACTAGGAAACTTCTTTTTGTTCATTCTTTCTCATCGTGCGTAGTCACCTTCTTTAGTACTGAGTTGTTGTATACTATATCGACAGATGACGAGGACTAGAACTAATGTTACTGGTGGTAGAGGGGAGGCACTTCCCGAGGCAGTTGTTGAGGCCCCAGCTAGAGGTAGGGGTAGATCTCGGGCTAGAGGTCGTGCTAGTAGTACGACGTAGCCAGAGGTCATGGACGTGGAGCAGCACCAGTGAGAGGTCGTGCTAGAGAGGTCTCTACAGAACCTCAGATTGATGGCAGAGAGGACCAGGTTCCTCCAGATCCTATAGTCACACCTTTGCTTCAGGATACACTATTGAGGGTGTTAAGTGTGCTAGAGGGCTTTTCTCAGGGTGGTGGGGTGACTACCACACCACATGACTCTCGTACTAGAGAGGGGGCTCAGACCCAAGAGCAGCAACAAGCTCCAGTTGTTCAGGATGCTGTGGGGCAACTACCAGTAGATCCCGCGGTTCAGAATGATGTTGCACCAGCAGTTGGGGGTCAAGTTGCATCGATGGTTGTTCTGACAGAGGATGAGCAGCGTAGGTATGAGATATTACGAAAGATGGACCCACCTCAGTTTCAGGGTGGGAAGAGCGAGGACGCTCATGAGTTTCTAACTACCTGCTGAGAGTTACTAGAGGTGGTTGGATTAGCTGAGTCACATGGGGTTCGATATGCTACACTCCAGCTTTGTGGACCAGCGAGAGATTGGTGGATGACTTATTCGGGGGGTTTGCCAGTTGGATCTCCTCCAGTGAATTGGGAGCAGTTTGCTAGTGCACTCCAAGATCGTTTTATCCCATGGAGCGTGAGAGAGGAGAGTCGCTTGAGGTTTGAGAGTCTGAGACAGGATGGTTTATCGGTTACAGAGTATGAGGTGCGTTTTTGCCAGTTGTCTAGGCATGCGTTGGCCATTATTCCAAATGAGACAGAGAGGATCCGCAGATTTGTGAGGGGATTGACTTTCTCTATCAGGTCAGCTGTGTTTCGGGCATCTAGGGTGGGGGCTTCTTTCCAAACCATTGTGAGCGCCGCCAAAGAGGCGGAATTGATGGAGAGAGAGGATTTTGGGGACCCTAAAAGAGCTCGTATATCAGGTCAGTTTCATGGTGCCTCATATGGAGGTAGGGGATCACAGAGAGTGAGTGGTTCTTTTCAGCAGTGGGGACCTATTCATGCATCTATGCCGACATTTGAGGGTGGCCAGACATCTAGGGGTTCTTATGGCCCGGGTCAGGGCTCGTACGGTTCACAGCAGCGACCTACAGGGCGAGGCAATCATAGTGGGTTTTCAGGGTCCACACAGCAGTTCCTAGGTCAGAGATTTTGTTTTAGTTGTGGAGATCCCGATCATCTAAGGCGGCAGCGTACTTCTCAAAGGGGTCGTGGTGGGCCTCGACCTAATTCTTCATTCCAAACTAGACCACCAGCTCCACAGGGTAGAGGTCGTGGCAAAGTTCAGTCAGGTAGAGGTGATAGAGTTTCTAGTAGTGGTGTTGCAGCTCAGCAGAGTGGGGGTAGAGGTACCACCCAGGCTGGAGGTGGACGAGGAGCCCACTGTTATGCTTTCCCTGGGAGACCTGAGGCGGAGACCTCTGATGCTGTTATTGTTGACACCCAATTTCGACCCTCCCCGGTATGAATTAGTTCTCGAGCTTCTTAAATTTCCAAACAATTTAAAAATAATTAGTTTTATAAATTTTACGATTATTTCTCAAAATATTTTAAATTTTAGTAAGTATTCTATTTAGCTAATTTAGTTTAAATTATGGTTTTATTTTGAATCACTATTTTACAATTTAGATAATTATATTACTAAATTAAAGAAGCTCGTTGATTAATTAATGCAAATTCATTTTATTTAAGGTTTAGCCAAATTTATTATATTAACTCAATTTGGCTATTTATTAGATATAAACCATCTTCCAATTTGGACAAACCATTTTTGGGCCATTTACACAAATTCACTTTCATTCCCTTCCAGCCCATTCCTTTCTATTCCCTTTCTAGCCCAACAATTTTTCCCAAACCCAAAGATGTCAGCAGCCCATCCCACCTTTATTTTCAGACACCCAGGCCCAATTTCATGGCCCATTCCATTTTAATTAATTCCCAACCCAATTCCCTTTTTCCCTTTCCCTCCAACCTTACCCTTTTAAAATTCAAAATTCAAAATTCAAATTTTAAACAACCTTCCCCCTCTTTGGCCATAATTTTGGCTTTTAAATATCTTCATCATCTTCATGGAAAAGGGGGGGGGAAGAAAAAGAAAAAGGAAAGGGAAGAAAAAGGAAAAGGAGAGAAAAAGAAAAAAGAGAGAAAATTGGAAAGAGAGAAAAAGAAGAGAGAAAAAGAAGAGAGAAAAATATTGATAGCACAAATACACACATATAAGATATACGTAGGTGTCCGGTTTACAACTTGTATACACTGATATACAGAGGCGCTATACTATTAATATGTGTAAAAATACGAATTGTGGATTAACGCACAGGGAGATCGATTTTAAATAAAATACAGGACTAGGCAATGAATAGGTACATAGGGTATAGCCCGTATACATTGGTATACATTTTTGGGCAGCGATATATAATTGTTAAATAGGTTAAAAAATGGTACAAATACAAAACGCAGAGCAATGTGGAAATACAGGGGAAATAGTGGAAAATATGTACTCAAACAAGTGCAGGTCTCAAAAGGTCCAAAATGGATCGGATATATACTGTATATAGCAGTATATATTTTGTGTATACTCCTTATAACTCTTTTTCAGGAATTGGGTCAGGGCCCTTCAGCAGATTTTTAGAGCCAATGGGGCCAAATGTTTTTTTTTGCAGGATTTAATTTGTTGAAAGGGCCCAATTGAATGAATTTGGGGAATTAAGCCCAAGTGCAAATATTTTCTCTCTTTATTTATTATTTGTTTGAATTAATTAGTATTTTGGTAGAATTTAAATAATCTCATAAAGGGTAGTCATTTTTCATTATTTTAAATTTTACTATTTTATTTACTTATTTTATTTTATTTATTTTTATCACCATTTAGTTTTCCTTAAATTAATTCCCTCTAAATATCTCCTTTTAGAAATAAAAAAGAAAAGAAAAGAAAAGGGTATAAATAAAAATGAAATAAAAAATATTAAAATGAATTTTCTCTTTACTTAAAAAAAAAATTATTAAATTTTAAAAAGTCATTCAGTCAAATCGCCGGTCAACCGCAAGTTAGCGGACATTTCGAGTGCCAAACACCTTCTCGGGATGTACATTGAACTTCGAACCTTTTTCAATTGATTTTATTTGTTTTTAAATCTTTTGAATTTTTTTCTTGATTTTATCAAAAATCAAGTGGCGACTCCGTAATTTGAAAGGTTGATTTTTCTTAAATAATAAGATTAATTGATTTTTCGAAACATAGTCAATTTCTCCCATTTTAAACAAATGGCAGTATTTTTAAAATAAAACAGAAATGGCGACTCCGCTGGGGATTAATTAAGTTCTAACCATAAGATTTGACTGTTTGATTATTTGTTTTTATTGTTAAAATATTATTTGTCCCGAATGTGTTTAATTTTTCATAAACTGTTGCATTTTCATGGCATTCTTCCGCCAAATGGCAAATAGTATGCACTAGGAAAACGAAAGTTATGTGGCTTTCCACGGCTTTCTTCAGAAATACCCAAGAATTCATTTGGAAGTATCAAACAATTAGTTGGAATGCGGTCATCCGACGTTGTTTGGTAGCTTCACCCCAATGTTTGTCCGACTCGGGTAATCGTCAAATTGAAAACTATTCTAGAAAGCCTAAGATAGAGCGAAACCAAAACCAAATTAAGCATTAGCTTAAGAAGGCTTAATACCCAAGGTGTATTAAGCTCATTTAGTAGAAAAAATGCTAAAATCGTGTCTAAGGTCTTCGACCTCACGACACATCATATTGTTTGACATTCGAATAATGTACGTGTGAAAACCAGTTTGGGGGAGAGGAGAAATCTAATTGGTTTTTGTTTTACAGATATGGATCGTTTCTCGAAGTTCGATATGGTCATCTCAGCGCCACGTCAACTCACGATGTGGTATAATGATTTGGATGGAGATCACAGAAGGACCCTTAACAAATACGTAGGTGCATTAACCGAACTGATCAATATGAATGGTTGGCCAGAACTGATTGAGGTACTCACGGGATATTGGGATAACCGGAGGATGGTGTTTCGAATTGGAACTGCCGAAATTACCCCGACTTTGGAGGAAATAAGAGACTGTTTAGACACCGTGGGCACCGGAATAGAAAGGAGAGCGAGAAAACAAGAAGACATCTTCATCCCCAATAAACCTTCCGTAGATGATATTACAAACTGGTTTGGGTTGAGAAAGGACTTTGCCTACTGGTGCCAGGAATCCCATGTAGCATTGAGGGACCTTTATATCCGATTTGGACATGCGAGCTTTTACGTCACATACAATCGAGAGTTCAAGATCTCCTACGGAGAATGGAACGAGATCCGTCCCCTAGCATTTGCTGTGGCGTTATTGGGAACAATGGTCTTCCCTCATGGTACGAGTTTGAGTATCAATACCCGAGTCATAACACTCGTCCACACTTTGTTCAAAGGATATGAAAACCAGGGGACAACAAAATACTATCCTATAGCTCTGGTCATCCTGCCCGACATGTATCGAGCCTTGGGAAAGTGTAAAGAGGGACACCGATACTTTCAAGGATGTAATTTACTCCTTCAGTGGTGGATCCTCAGCCATTTAACAAAGGGTGCTGGGACTCGGGAGTTACATACCCTCGACAATAAAAATACCCTTAAGGATTTGAATGACCTGTTGTATTGGGCAAATATGAACAATCGGAGGACAAGGGGGAAATGGGCCCAAATTTTCTCCGAATTAGGAAAAGAAGACCTCCAATGGATGCTCGACCGTTTTAGATCCAAAGAAGTCATCGTGGAAAGTCGTAGAAATATTGTGCTTCCTCTACCAGGCATTCGGGGAATTCGCCCTTACGCACCATTTTGAGTCTTGCGGCAGTTCGAAAGAAGACAAACTATACCCAGAGAAGCGTACTATGGAGCTTATGTGTACGATATCGGAGATGATAGAGTTCACGACGCGTCTGAAATGTTCAGAGAATGGAAAAGCGCCAAACGTATGAATAAGGACACCATCGACCCTAATCGATTCAATGCAGGTTATGACAAGGGTTACAAAGAATGGCTCAAGAAGGACATACAAAACGTCTCCTTTCAAACTCCACGTAGCTTTCACGGTATAACAGACAGAGAAGCCAAAGCAGTGGCCGAGCTACGAGAGATAAAAGAAGAGACCAAGGAGGTGTACGCTAAGTTTGTAGAGAATCAAGACGCTCTTGAGAGGGTGACTCGAGAGGTTGAAAGACTGAGACGTGGTTATGATGATTTTGATAACTGGATCAAAGAGAAAATTGAGAGAATGCGATACGAAAGCTTGGAAGACAAAGGACGCCTCGGTGAAGGTTTTCTGCTGATACTGAGGCACATGTTTCAGCAATACAGATTTCAGAGAGACGGTGACAGAGCAGGATTATCTGGAGCGGCATAGTAGACCTCGCCCCTGCGTGGGCCTGATTTTGTTACACTTTCGAATGGCCCCTGCGTGGGTTTGTCTTTAATATTTGTTTCCCTTTTTGCAAACATTATTATTCATTAGTGAATGTTATTTTGGGGGGAACTGTTTATTTGGTTCAAATTCACACGTACATCATTCTAATGCGCTAGGCCTACCCTTGGCACAAAAGGGTCCCCCTGTATGTTTTAGGACGCGATATATATATATATATATATATATATATATATATATATATATATATATATATATATATATATATATATATATATATATATATATTTGTGTGTGTGTGTTTAACTGCTTATGTGTTCTGTTGCTATGAATGAGGATATCGTAAACCCCACTCCTAGCCAGAAGTTCCAAAAAATATACAGAAGCCACTATTGCAAGATGTCCGACCAAAATTTTCGAGTCTTAAGTTTCTCACAAAAAAAAAATCACGAGCAAACTCCTGCTTGTTAAAAAAAATGTGTACTCCAGTTCTCATTCGTGGGTTAAAGATATCCTCAAAAAAAGCAACTTGTGTGTTCTCTGTGTGATATTATGCATTTTGTGCCCCGAATATGCACTAACAAATCTGCCTTTGAGTTGTTTCACTTCTCAGGTACCTTTTAACTGGTCTGTGTCGATCAAAGCTGGCAGATCATCCTTACTTCACCAGATCTAAAGGTCCTACAGACTCCTTCCCTAGACCAAATTCAGACAAAGGAAAGAAAGTTATGGGAGACAACAACGACGAAGTGCGTCTTAGTGATGTTGTGGTGGCTCAGCCCACCTTAGTGGAACAGAACGAACTGATCATGCAACTGATGCAACAGATTGCTGAAATGAAAGTTGAAATGCAACGGAGACAGGATGCGCCTCCACCTGGATTCGGTGCTAATATTGTTGATGCAAGACCTCCGGTCTACTTTCCTTCAGCAAACATGGATCCAACTCAGAACCAGCCTTCTACACCTGTGCATAATCCATCTGTGATAGATTTGACAACCCAACATCCCTAATACGCTTCTGTATCTTACCAAACTCCTCCACCTCTTCCAAATAACCACCCTCAAATGCCACCCCATCCTCAGAACACTCAAACTGCTCCACCACCACAAAATCAAAACCAAACTCAAACTGCCTTCAATCCCCAAATACCTCATCACCATTTAAATCAGAACACCAATCCTCAGGCTTACCCACAGAACTACCAGACCGCCCAAAATGTCCCAAGTCCTTCTATAGCTGCACCCCTCCCAAAAAGAGCCACCTTCCAAGTTCCCGTTCCTGCCGAGCACGATGTGCACGATTCTGAGTTGGATCACTATGAAGAACAGGAAAGAGAATGGAAGGAAAAAGAAGAAGTGAAGATCGATATAAAGGAGGAAATCAAAAAGGCTATGAAAGAGCTACAGTGCATTCCAGACGTCGTCGGACTCAGTTACGCAGAATTGTGCATCCACCCAGATTTGAACCTTCCCGAAGGATTTAAAATTCCAAAGTTTGACACCTTCGAAGGAGTAGGCAACCCCATGGCGCATCTGAGAGCGTATTGTGACCAGCTCGTGGGAGTTGGCAGGGATGAGGCCTTGTTGATGCGACTTTTCAGCCGAAGTCTATGTGGGGAGGCTCTCGAGTGGTTTTCTTCACACGAAACCAGACAGTGGCCCAATTGGAATGCGTTAGCTAAAGATTTCATTGACCGATTCGCCTACAATGTCGAAATAGTTCTCGATCGGTATTCTCTAGAGAAGATGAAGCAAAAACCAACTGAAAGCTATAGGGAATTTGCCTGCAGATAGAGGAAAGAAGCCGCGAGGGTAAGGCCGCCCATGACTGAGAAAGAGATTGTGGAATTGTTTGTGCGGGTACAGGAGCCAGAGTACTATGACCGAATCATGTTGCTAGTCGGAGCTAAATTCGTAGAGATAGTCAAAGTTGGTGAGACTATTGAAGATGGTTTGAAATCGGGGAAGATAGCCTGTGTATCCGCGTCATCTGGGTCTTCAGGATTGATAAGGAAGAGAAGAGAGGAAGTTGCCAGTGTCTCGTATGGGGAAGGAAAAACCCCTAGAAACCCGTCACATTCCCAAGATCGTTCCAGGCCCTCCCGATCCTACTACCCACAATCCAATCATCCTAATAACCACAATACTGCCCCCACCTATCCGAATGCTCAAATTTTGTCGTACCAAAGTCCACTCCCAAATCTCTAAAAATTTTCTCCCATATACCCAAATTACCCTTATCAGAATATTGCTCCCAACTTTGCCAATGTACAGTCGAGCTACCAAGCACCTCCGCCCACTTATCAAGTCCAAGCTCCATTATATCAGAACCCCCTCCCGAATTACCTAGCTCCAGGGCCAAATTACCAGACAAACCCTTATCCTCGAAGGCAAGCTCCTCGTCCGAATACTCGAAATTATCAGTAGGTGCCTCCCCCTCAGCAAAGCAGTTGTGATCCTTCCCGTTTGAGATTTGAAAAAAAAGCCTTCAAGGAACTTTACCACACTTGCTGAAAGCCGGACCAAACTATTTGAGAGACTAGCCGCAGCTGGGTACATCCACCCTGTGGGGCCCAAGCCCGTGGATGTCAACTCAAAGTTCTACAAGCCAGATCAAAGATGTGCTTATTATTCCAACAGTGTTGGACATGACACGGAAGATTGCATCAACCTTAAGCACAGAATCCAAGACCTGATCGACCAGGAGGTAGTTTCTCTTCAGCCGGCGGCGCCAAACGTCAATACAAATCCGTTGCCGGATCATGGAGGTAGCAATGTTAATATGATTGAAACGGATGAAGACGGGTGTGAAACAAAGATGATTACTCTTATTGTGCATGAGGACTTGGAAAGGGCTGTCGCTTCATTAAGCGTCAAGGAAAAGAGAGAGTTTGTTATTCTGACACCTGCAAAGGCTGTTGCCTTAGTGCCTTAGGAAACTCTCGTCAAGCCTAAATTTGTAATTGAAACTGCCGTGGCCCAAGGCATGACCAGGTCCGGAAGGTGCTACACTCCTGATGAGCTTGCTTTCGGAGGACAGAAGAAGGACCATACTAAGAGGCCGATAAGCGAGGGGGAAGCGGAAGAGTTCTGGAGAAGGATGCAACCGAAGGACTATTCCATCGTCAAACATTTAGAGAAGACTCCGGCTCAGATCTACGTGTGGGCCCTGCTAATGAGCTCTCAGTCCCACAGGCAAGCCTTAATGAAAGCTCTTGATGTTACATACGTACCCTCAGGTACAAGTAGTGATAACGTGGCTGCCATGATTCATCAAGTCATTCGAGGGCACCGGATCAGCTTTTGTGACGATGAGTTGCCAGTCGAAGGAAGAACCCACAACAAACCACTGCACATTACCGTGATATGTCGTGGAAAAGTTGTCAACTGTGTTTTGATAGATGATGGATCCGGTTTGAATATCTGCCCATTGTCGACGTTGGGGTAACTAAATTTTGACCTTGAGAATCTGGAGCAAAACCAGGTTAATGTAAGAGCGTTTGATGGAGTGCAAAGAGACACATTAGGGGCAGTGACTTTGACCTTTCAAATGTGCCCCACGGAGCTCAGTGCGCAATTCCAAGTATTGGACATAGACACTAGCTACAACCTTCTTTTAGGAAGGCCGTTTATCCACATGGCTGGAGCCGTCCCCTCTACTCTCCATCAAATGATGAAGCTTGTATGGAAAAATGAAGAGTTAGTGATTCACGGCGAGGGAGGTCGCTCGGGAAAGCAGGTGTCGGTCATTGATGAGATGCCGCAAGGTGTAGACTTTTACACGGTGGAGCTGGTGAATGCCACCAATGAGGATTTGGCCCCGCAGAACCCCATGCCAGCCGTATACAAAATGATAGCCACGGTGATGCTGCAGAATGGGTTCGAGCCAGGTTTCGGATTGGGAAGAGATTCCCAAGGAATTATTGAGACTGTTTCGGTCCTTCTTAAAGAATCCAAATATGGTTTGGGGTACATCCCCACAGATGACGACATGAAGATGAAAAAGAAAAAGGATCAAGAGTTGGCTAAGCCGACCCGCTTCTGTATCAATCCTTTCCAATCCGGAAGTATGCCGAGCCTGAAGACTTTGGGGAAGGAATCTGTGACCTCTTCGAGGATATCAATGCTATTGTCAAGGAGGAGGTCAAGTCAGCTGGTATTTGTGATGCTGAACAAGGGAAGGTGTTGCAGAACTGGACTTCCACGCCGATCCTGATGTCCCGAACTCTTCGGTAGAAAAGAGTTATTTTATGTACACCAAAATCGGTGGTTGTCCGGAGGAGACCCAAGACCCACCATTTCTGCATTTTCTTAATTGTTCAAGTTTTGAATTTTTTTGTGACGTTTGAAAGGCAACATGGCCCATGTCATGGCCGAAGTTTGCATTTTGTTTTAAATGAAAGCCTCTTTATTTTGACTTTACTTATTCAGTTATTTGTCATACTTTACTTTCCTAATTTTGTCTATTTATGATTTCAGTAACATAAGTTACAGACCTGCCAATGTCATGTCATGTCATGGGCTAAATGAACAAAATGAGACAAATGATGACAAGGTTGACGACTATGAAGAAGAAAGTGGGGAACCAGATTATGTCGCTAAGGAATTTTGGCAATTCGAGAATCAGCATAAACTAAATCTAGAGGAGACGGAAGAGGTGAATTTGGGAGGTTCGGATTGCGTCAAAGAGGTTAAGATCAGCACCCACCTGAATGAAACTCAGAAAGAGAGCCTGGTTCATTTACTTACCGAATACAATGATGTGTTTGTTTGGAAAGTCGGTGATATGCAGGGGTTGAGTACCGATGTCGTATCTCATAAACTACCTATCAACCCAGGGTTCGAGCCGGTAAAGCAAAAGACTCGAAAATTCAAGCCGGAACTGAGTTTGAAGATTAAGGAAGAAATCACTAAGCAAATAGAGTCTCGATTGGTGGAAGTAACATAATATCCAACCTGGTTGGCCAATGTCGTTCCGGTCGCCAAGAAGGATGGGAAAATCAGGATTTGTGTTGATTATAGAGATCTCAACAAGGCTAGTCCGAAGGATAATTTTCCACTGCCAAATATCCATATTTTGATTGACAACTGCGCCAAACATGAGATGCAGTCGTTTGTGGATTGTTACGCAGGCTATCACCAGATTTTGATGGATGAGGAAGACGCAGAAAAAATGGCTTTCATTACACCTTGGGGTGTATATCACTATAGGGTGATGCCGTTCGGCCTCAAGAACGCCGGGGCCACTTACATGAGAACCATGACAACTATTTTTCATGACATGATTCATAAGGAGATTAAAGTGTACGTGGGCGATTTCATAATTAAATCCCGTGAGAGTTCAGATCATTTGGCACACCTGAGAAAATTCTTTGAACGTTTGCGTCGGTACAACTTAAAGTTAAATCTCGCCAAATGCGCTTTTGGAGTCCCAGCTGGGAAGTTGTTGGGATTTGTAGTCAGCAGAAGGGGTATTGAGCTTGACCCCTCCAAGATTATAGCAATTCAAGAGTTACCTCCGCCGAAAACGAGAAAAGAGGTGATGAGTTTCTTAGGGAGGTTAAACTATATTAGCCGGTTTATAGCACAATCAACGGTGGTGTGTGAGCCCATTTTCAAGTTGCTGAAGAAAGACGCCCCGACTAAGTGGACTGAGGAGTGCCAAACTGCTTTTGATGCTATCAAGAGCTACTTGTCTAACCCACCGGTATTGGTTCCTCCGCGGGAAGGGAGTCCTTTGTTGCTGTATTTGTCTATTTTAGATAGTGCCTTCGGATGTGTACTTGGCCAACACGACGAGACAGGAAAGAAGGAAACGACTATTTACTATATAAGCAAGAAGTTTACTCCGTACGAATCTCGTTACACTTTGTTGGAGAGAACGTGTTGTGCTCTGACGTGGCTAGCCCAGAAACTGAGGCACTATTTGTCTTCGTATACTACATATCTCATTTCCATATTGGATCCATTGAAGTACATTTTCCAGAAAGCGATGCCGACCGGGAAATTAGCTAAATGGCAAATGTTGTTGAGTGAGTTTGATATTGTGTATGTGACTCAGAAGGCAATAAAGGCCCAAGCTTTGGCAGATCATCTTGCTGAAAATCCCGTTGATGATAAATACGAACCACTCAAGACTTATTTTCACGATGAAGAAGTGTCATTTGTGGGTGAAGACATCTCTGAAGCATACCCGGGTTGGAGATTATTCTTTGACGGAGCGGAAAATCATCAAGGTAAAGGTATCGGAGCAGTCTTAGTGTCAGAATCTGGTCAACACTATCCCATAGCAGCTAAGCTCCGATTTAATTGCACCAACAACATGGCCGAATACGAAGCTTGTATTCTTGGTTTGAAAATGGCCACTGACATGAGTGTTACGAGTTATTGGTCATTGGGGATTCAGACCTTTTGATTTGTCAGGTTCAAGGTGAATTGGCTGTGAAGAACCCGAAGATTATACCTTAAGTACAGTATGTGCAGAAGCTGTGCAAAAGGTTTCGCAAGATCGAGTTCAGACATACGCCCAGAATACAGAATGAATTGTCCGATGCTCTTGCCACCATCGCTTTGATGATTAAACATCCGGATACAGATTACATCGACCCACTGGATATAGAGTTGAAGGAACATCCAGTCCATTGTTCACACGTTGAATCAGAACCAGATGGTTTGCCTTGGTATTTTGACATAAAAAGATACTTGGAGTCTGGGACATATCCAGAAGACGCTACATCTAATCAGAAGAAGTTGATACGTCGTATGGCTCTCAATTTCTTTCTGAACGGAGAAGTCCTGTATAGGAGAACTCCAGATTTGGGTCTTTTAAGATGTGTAGATGCTGCTGAAGCTGTGAGGCTTATCGAACAGATACATGTTGGAGTTTGTGGTACACACATGAATGGGCTTACTTTGGCGAGAAAGGTTCTCCGAGCCGGTTATTTCTGGATGACTATGGAGAATGACTGTTGCAAATTCGTGCAAAAATGCCATAAATGTCAAGTGAATGGCGATCTGATACGGGTGCCACCTCACGAACTTAATGCTATGAGTTCGCCTTGGCCATTTGTAGCTTGGGGAATGGACGTCATCGGTCCTATAGAGTCGGCCGCTTCTAATGGACACAGATTCATTTTAGTCGCCATTGATTATTTCACCAAGTGGGTGGAAGCAGCCTCTTACAAGTCGGTAACCAAGAAAGTGGTGGCCGATTTTGTCCGCAATAATCTGATATGCAGATTTGGAGTTCCAGAATCCATTATTACCGATAACGGTGCAAATCTCAACAGTCATCTGATGAAAGAGATATGTGAACAATTTAAGATCATTCATCGAAAGTCGACTGCCTATCGCCCCCAGATGAATGGAGCTGTAGAGGCCGCCAACAAGAATATCAAAAAGATTTTGAGGAAAATGATCGACAAACAGCGAGGTTGGCATGAAATGTTGCCATATGCTCTGCTAGGTTATCGAACGACAGTCAGAACATCGATTGGGGCTACTCCATACTTGCTAGTATATGGAACAGAAGCAGTCGTACCTGTTGAAGTCGAGATACCGTCGTTGCGGATCATCCAAGAAGCTGAGTTAAGCAACGCTGAGTGGGTTGGCAAACGGATTGATCAACTAGTTTTGATTGATGAGAAGAGAATGGTCGCCGTTTGCCATGGCCAGTTGTATAGACAGAGAATGACTCGCGCGGTTCACAAAAGAGTAAGGGCCAGAAATTTTGAAGTTGGTCAGTTGGTTCTTAAGCGTATTTTTCCTCGTCAAGACGAGTACAAAGGAAAGTTCGCACCAAACTGGCAAGGTCCCTACATGGTTCGTAAAGTACTATCCGGAGGTGTTTTGGTCCTATCCGAGATGGATGGCACTGTATGGCCCAAGCCTATCAACTCAGATGCTGTCAAGAGATACTACGCGTGAAGTTTAGTTTTGCATTTTCTATCATTTACTTGTAATCGTTCTGTTTGCTGGTATTTGTTTAATTTGAATTATTATCCCTCTTGTAACGAACTACGTCTGACCTGAATTCTCGAGAACGAGATACGTAGGCGCCACAACGGCTCGGTCATATACCCAATAAGATTTCCATTTCTCTTCATAATGGAAACTGGGACAGAATTTTTGAGAGGATCTCAAAAATTTATTTGAAGTTGGACTTCTTTAAAGAGTCAAAACAAAAGACCAAAATTCTACGGTCTGAACTACGTTTGACCTGATTCCTGCTCCAATGGGATACGTAGGCGCCACAACGGCTCGGTCATATACCCAATAAGATTTCCATTTCTCTTCATAATGGAAACTGGGACAGAATTTTTGAGAGGATCTCAAAAATTCATTTGAAGTTGGACTTCTTTAACGAGTCAAAACAAAAGACCAAAATTCTACGGTCTGAACTACGTTTGACCTGATTCCTGCCTCAACGGGATACGTAGGCGCCACAAGGGTTCGGACATATCTCTCGTAAGATTTCTATTCCCTTTCACAATAGAAACTGGAACAAAAATTTTGAGAGGGACTCAAAATTCTCCAGAAGAGGTTTCTACTTTAGCAAGTCAAACTAAAAATATTTCGAGATCTGCGACTGAGACAGAATTTTTGAGAGGATCTCAAAAATTTCATAATCTGCCCAGTTACGATGAAAAGATAAGCAACACAGTAAACTGAGACAGAAATTTTGAGAATGGCCTCAAAATTTCATTACAGGCCTTACCTATAAGTCCGGAGTGATACCGAAGACTCACCGGTAAATGATCAGTGTCAGGCCCAAAGAAGTTTGTTAAGCCTGATATGACATGACTTGGCAGTGACCTTTTCAAGATACTATTTCTCTAAATTTTATTTCTCTTAAATTTTCCCTTTTACGTTTCATTTGTTTGGCATAAAATTTTTTATCTTATCTATCAAGAGTCGGGAGATCGGGAAATCAACCGGAGATAGCAATACAAAGAGAAAACAACTGAAGAAATCGACACAGATCAGTACATCTTTAAAACTGACAATTTTTCTGTGTATGCAGGTTTATACCTTTGCTTTGAAATTGGCAAAATTCTTCCGACGAATGATCAAGGAGAACTCCAAGAGGAAAAATTATCCCAAAATATGGCTTTCCTAGAATCAAAAGGCATTTTATATCAATTATGTCGAAGACTTGGGAATATGAATTGTTTATTTCAATCAATTTCCAACAATATGAAATTTACGAGGAGCGTCCAGCCAGATCAAAGGCGAATCAAACAGGAATCTTAAGAAAGAGTTTACGATTTTCGTAAAGGGCGCTATTTGCGTCACATTATCAAGCAAGAAAGTAATCGTCAATCAGGACATTGCATTACCCCAGAGGAGATAGTTATTTTTATTATGGACCAAGGCGATATATTACATGGAGGTCGTCCTGCCGTTATCATCAACAAAGACGAGATGAATAATCATGCATCGCGGAAATCATGCATCGCGAGTCAATAATTATGCATGACGAGAAGATTTCATGCCTCGTCAAAATTTATACATCGCGAGAAGACTTTATACCTCGCAGAAATCATGCATCGTGGAAAATCATGCATCGCAAAAATCATGCATCGCGAGTCAATAATTATGCACAACGAGAAGATTTCATGCCTCGTCAAAATTTATACATCGCGAGAAGACTTTATACCTCGCAGAAATCATGCATCGCGGAAATCATGCATCGCGAATTAATAATTATGCATAACGAGAAGATTTCATGCCTCGTCAAAATTTATACATCGCGAGAAGACTTTATACCTCGCAGGAATCATGCATCGCGGAAAATCATGCATCGCGGAAATCATGCATCGCGAGTCAATAATTATGCACGACGAGAAGATTTCATGCCTCGTCAAAATTTATACATCGCGAGAAGACTTTATACCTCGCAGAAATCATGCATCGCGGAAAATCATGCATCGCAGAAATCATGCATCGCGAGTTAATAATTATGCATGACGAGAAGATTTCATGCCTCGTCAAAATTTATACATCGCGAGAAGACTTTATACCTCGCAGAAATCATGCATCGCGGAAAATCATGCATTGCGAAAATCATGTATCGCGAGTCATTAATTATGCATGACGAGAAGATTTCATGCCTCGTCAAAGTTATACATCGCGAGAAGACTTTATACCTCGCAGAAATCATGCATCGCGGAAAATCATGCATTGCGGAAATCATGCATCGCGAGTCAATAATTATGCATGACGAGAAGATTTCATGCCTCGTCAAATTTATACATCGCGAGAAGACTTTATACCTCGCAGGAATCATGCATCGCAGAAAATCATGCATCGCGGAAATCATGCATCGCGAGTCAATAATCATGCACGACGAGAAGATTTCATGCCTCGTCAAAATTTATACATCGCAAGAAGATTTCATGTCTCGCCGAAAGTTGTGCATTGCGAGAAGATTTCATACCTCGCAGGAACTTAGGTATCGCGGGAAGATATTCATGCCCCGCAAGAATACATACACGGATAAAGAAAAGGAAATTGTGTATCCCAAGAAGGATATTTATCCATTGGCCTCAACTGCATTATTTTTTTAATTTTTTTTTTATAAAAGTAAACATCAAGAAGAGCGTCAAAGATGACGTCAAAAGAAATACCAGCATCATATCAGCATTTATTTATTTTAATATCAAATGAAGAGTACATTGAAGATTATATTGCAAACGCTAGACATAAGCTTTATTTGCTGTACGTCAAACCAATCGAGTGGACGTCGAATATGGAGGAGAACAATAGAGTGTCGACATGGTAAAAAGACATTGTCTCACATACTAATTGCATTTTTAAGTTAACGAATTTTATCTTAGTCTTTGTTGAGAGCATCCAAAAGGATGAATTCTCCAAAACCACAGGTGCGGACAACATCAAAAAGGATGTAGCACAACGCGGAACTTTTTCTTAGCAGCGAACTGGGACATTGTCCAAAGAGGAATGTCAAACTCTTAGGATGCGAGCAGAGGAGCGACTTCCACCACAATCAAACCACACCCCTATCAAAGGCATGTGGTTTTTTTTTCTTTAGTTTTGTCAGTTTCAGTCTCGCATCCAAAAGTTTCGGTATATGTTGGAAGCAAGTTTCCAATCTGAGTGACAATGCGCCAAGAGCTTTGGAAATTATGTCAGTGTAAGCTCTTAATTATAGATGTGAAGAGCTCCATGGCTAAGAGGTTACAAGCCCCCTTTTCATGCTCGTTTAATTTGTCACTTGTCCAAAACCGAAGATTATCTAGCATAATAGATTTTCTTTTCAACCGATCGAGTCGAACTACACACAGCCTGACTCCTGAAGGTTTAAGGATATGTAGGCGGATTCAATGTTGAAAACTCGGCTGTATTCCAACATTCGCTCTCAAATTCTATTCTCGAGCATTTCGATACCTTCATAATTCGGTATCAAATGGCTTTTGAATTCTTTCAAAGTTGTGCGTTAAATCAATCTTATCGAACTACAAGTGGCCTGAATTTTCATATAGCCTGAGATATGTAGGAAACCCGTTTCAAGGGTTCGGCCATAATTCCTAAACCTTTTACCAAATCTTTCCCTTAAAGATGAATGGGGTTGGTCAAAATTGGTTTGGTCAATTTCATTTTCCTCCGATTGCTTGCATCAATCCAAGTAAAATGAGGGACAACTGTTGACACCCAATTTCGACCCTCCCCGGTATGAATTAGTTCTCGAGCTTCTTAAATTTCCAAACAATTTAAAAATAATTAGTTTTATAAATTTTACGATTATTTCTCAAAATATTTTAAATTTTAGTAAATATTCTATTTAGATAATTTAGTTTAAATTATGGTTATATTTTGAATCACTATTTTACAATTTAGATAATTATATTACTAAATTAAAGAAGCTCGTTGACTAATTAATGCAAATTCATTTTATTTAAGGTTTAGCCAAATTTATTATATTAACTCAATTTGGCTATTTATTAGATATAAACCATCTTCCAATTTGGACAAACCATTTTTGGGCCATTTACACAAATTCACTTTCATTCCCTTCCAGCCCATTCCTTTCTATTCCCTTTCTAGCCCAACAATTTTTCCCAAACCCAAAGATGTCAGCAGCCCAGCCCACCTTTATTTTCAGACACTCAGGCCCAATTACATGACCCATTCCGTTTTAATTAATTCCCAACCCAATTCCATTTTTCCCTTTCCCTCCAACCTTACCCTTTTAAAATTCAAAATTCAAAATTCAAATTTTAAACAACCTTCCCCCTCTTTGGCCATAATTTTGGCTTTTAAATATCTTCATCATCTTCATGGAAAAGGGGGGGAAGAAAAAGAAAAAGGAAAGGGAAGAAAAAGGAAAAGGAGAGAAAAAGAAAAAAGAGAGAAAATTGGAAAGAGAGAAAAAGAAGAGAGAAAAAGAAGAGAGAAAAAGAAAAGAGAAAAATATTGATAGCACAAATACACACATATAAGATATACGTAGGTGTCCAAATTTAAACGTCAAACTTGGGTGTTCGCTGCCTCCCTGCTCGTTTCGTCTCCGACTCGCTGCCCTGAGGGAGGTGAAATTCTTTTTTTTTCTCTTTCTTTCTTTCTTTTTTTTTAGATGAACTTGCTAAATTTTTTTTGTTTTGTTTTCTTGTGTGACATCGACTCGAGTCCACTTTAGATTCCGTTCTCGCATTCCTCGCTGAGCCATGAAGGCTCAAAACATCCTCCTCGAGTCGTAGACCCCTTCAAACAGGTTTACAAGTCGAAAGAATCAGCAAATGTGTTGCTGGAAAATCAAATTTGCAGATTTGAGCAGCAGTATACATATTATATACGTTTGTTATACACTGATATACAGGTTGAAAGGCGTACAGGAAGCAAAAATCAAAATCTGGGTTGATGGCGGTGAACACACGCTGCTATAAAGGGAGTTTCAACTTTCGAAAGTTGAAAAATAGGCCGATATACATCTTGTATACACTGATATACAGAGGCGCTATACTATTAATATGTGTAAAAAAAACGAATTGTGGATTAACGTACAGGGAGATTGATTTTAAATAAAATACAGGACTAGGCAATGAATAGGTACATAGGGTATAGCCCATATACATTGGTATACATTTTTGGGCAGCGATATATAATTGTTAAATAGGTTAAAAAATGGTACAAATACAAATACGCAGAGCAATGTGGAAATACAGGGGAAATAGTAGAAAATATGTACTCAAACAAGTGCAGGTCTCAAAAAGTCCAAAATGGATCGGATATATACTGTATACAGCAGTATACATTTTGTGTATACTCCTTATAACTCTTTTTCAGGAATTGGGTCAGGGCCCTTTAGCAGATTTTTTAGGCCTTAAGGGGCCAAATGTTTTTTTTCCAGGATTTAATTTGTTGAAAGGGCCCAATTGAATGAATTTGGGGAATTAAGCCCAAGTTCAAATATTTTCTCTCTTTATTTATTATTTGTTTGAATTAATTAGTGTTTTGGTAGAATTTAAATAATCTCATAAAGGGTAGCCATTTTTCATTATTTTAAATTTTACTATTTTATTTACTTATTTTATTTTATTTATTTTTATCACCATTTAGTTTTCCTTAAATTAATTCCCTCTAAATATCTCCTTTAGAAATAAAAAAAAAAAGAAAAGAAAAGGGTATAAATAAAAATGAAATAAAAAATATTAAAATGAATTTTCTCTTTACTTAAAAAAAATTATTAAATTTTAAAAAGTCATTCAGTCAAATCGCCGGTCAACCGCAAGTTAGCGGACATTTCGAGTGCCTAACACCTTCTCGGGATGTACATTGAACTTCGAACCTTTTTCAATTGATTTTATCTGTTTTTAAATCTTTTGAAATTTTTTCTTGATTTTATCAAAAATCAAGTGGCGACTCCGTAATTTGAAAGGTTGATTTTTCTTAAATAATAAGATTAATTGATTTTTCGAAACATAGTCAATTTCTCCCATTTTAAACAAATGGCAGTATTTTTAAAATAAAACAGTTATTACAGGTATCATCCCAGTATGCCATCGACCTGCATCTGTGTTGTTTGATCCAGGTTCTACATTCTCTTATG
This sequence comes from Solanum chilense, assembly GCA_032847665.1. Lineage (NCBI taxonomy): Eukaryota > Viridiplantae > Streptophyta > Magnoliopsida > Solanales > Solanaceae > Solanum > Solanum chilense. The sequence goes on from CM064963.1 coordinate 85,847,515, forward strand.
TGTCTACGTATTTTGCTGCTAAATTTGATATGATATGTGATGGCATGACTGATACTATTCGTGTTTCTACACCCGTGGGTAAGCCCTTAGTGGTGGATCAAGTACATCGATCATGTCTTGTTTCTTTGGCTGGGTATGACACTTGGGTAGACTTAATCATTCTGGGGATGGTGGACTTTGATGTTATCTTGGGTATGGATTGGCTTTCTCCTTATCATGTTGTCCTTGATTGTAATGCTAAGACTGTTACTTTAGCAATGCCTGGTGTTCCGAGGTTTGAGTGGAAGAGTGTTAGTGGTTCTTATCCTAGCAAGGTCATCTCTTTTATCCGTGCTCAGAGACTGGTGGAGAAGGGGTGTTTGTCTTACTTAGCTTTTATTCGGGATACTAGTGTTGAACCACCTCTCATGGACTCTGTTCCCGTGGTTCAGGAGTTTCCCGATGTATTTCCTTCTGATCTTCCAGGTGTTCCTCCCGATAGGGATATCGATTTTGCTATTGATTTGGAGCCGGGCACTAAGCCTATTTCTATCCCTCCATACCGTATGGCTCCAGCAGAGTTGAAAGAATTGAAGGATCAGTTGCAGGATTTATTGAGTAAGGGTTTTATTCGCCCTAGTGTGTCACCTTGGGGTGCCCCTGTATTGTTTGTGAAGAAAAAGGATTGAACTATGAGGATGTGTATTGATTACAGACAGTTGAACAAAGTAACAGTGAAGAATAAGTATCCTCTTCCGCGTATTGATGACTTATTTGATCAATTCTGGGAGCATTATTGTTATCTAAGATTGATTTGAGGTCTGGGTATCATTAGTTGAAGATTAGGGCATCAGATATCCCTAAGACAGCTTTTCGGACCCGGTATGGGCATTATGAGTTTCTAGTGATGTCCTTCGGATTGACTAATGCCCCTGCAGCATTCATGGAGTTGATGAATGGGGTGTTTCGACCATACCTTGATTCTTTTGTGATTGTTTTCATCGATGACATCTTTGTTTACTATAAGACTGAGGAGGACCATGTCCGACACTTGATGATTGTACTTCAAAGGTTGAGAGAAGAGAATTTGTATGCCAAGTTCTCAAAGTGTGAGTTCTGGCTTACTTCTGTGACATTCTTGGGACACGTTGTGTCCAAGGAGGGTATTAGGGTAGATCCGACCAAAATTGAGGAAGTTAGAGGCTGGACGCGACCTACTTCACCTACTGAGATTCGGAGTTTTGTGGGATTGGCAGGTTATTATCGATGATTTTTTCAGAGTTTCTCTACTATTGCAGCTCCATTAACTAGATTGACATGACAGGATGTGCGTTTTCAGTGGTCTGATGAGTGTGAGTAGAGCTTTCAGAAACTCAAGACTTTGTTGACTTCAGCTCCTGTGTTGACTCTACCTGAGGAGGGTGTAGACTTTACAGTGTATTGTGATGCTTCAGGAGTTGGACTGGGTGGTGTGTTGATGCAGAAGGGGAAAGTGATTGCTTATGCTTCTAGGCAATTGAAGTCCCATGAGAAGAACTACCCTACTCATGATCTGGAGTTGGCGGCTGTGATATTTGTACTTAAGTTATGGCGTCATTATTTGTATGGAGTGCATTGTGAGATCTTCACTGATCATCGGAGTCTTCAGTATATCTTTAGTCAGAGTGATTTGAACGTGAGGCAGCGAAGATGGCTTGAGTTGCTGAAGGACTATGATGTGACGATTCTGTATCATCCGGGGAAGGCCAATGTTGTGGCTGATGCTTTGAGTAGGATGACTCATAGCATGGGGAGTCTTGCATCTCTTAGTGTTGAGGAGAGACCATTGGCTAGAGATGTTCAATTGTTAGCTAACAGTCTTGTCCGATTGCAGATCTCAGAGGAAAGTGATGGGATGATTGCTTTTATTGAGGCTCGATCTTCTTTAGTCGAGCAGATCCGTGCACAGCAGTTTAATGATGAAAAGTTATGTCTCATTCGAGACAAAGTATTAAGAGGGGAAGCTAAGGAGGATGTCCTTGATTCTGATAGTGTCTTGAGGATCGGAGGCAGGATTTGTGTGCCCAAGACAGGTGATTTGATTAGATTGATCCTTGAGGAGGCCCATTGTTCTCGGTATTCCATCCATCCGGGAGCGGCGAAGATGTATCATGATCTGAGTCAGCATTACTGGTGGTGTGGAATGAAGAGAGATATTACAGACTTTGTTTCGAGATGTTTGACTTGCCAGCAGGTCAAGTGTGAGCACCAGCGGCCCGGGGGTGTATCTCAGAGGATGCCTATTCCTACTTGGAAGTGGGAGCGGATTACTATGGACTTTGTTGTGGGTTTGCCTACCACAGCGAGTGGTTATGACTCCATTTGGGTTATTGTTGATAGGCTGACCAACTCTGCCCACTTTATTCCGGTTCGGGTGAAGTATACAGCAGAGAAGTTAGCCGAGCTATATATCAGTCAAATTGTGCGACTACATGGAGTTCCAATTTCTATCATATCGGATCGGGGTTCACTATTTACTTCTCATTTCTGGAAGGCATTACAACATGGTTTGGGTACTCAGTTAGATATGAGTACCCCATTTCACCCTTAGACAGATGGTCAATCTGAGCGGACCATTCTGGTATTGGAAGATATGCTTCGAGCGTGTGTGATCGATTTTGGTGCAAGATGGGATCAACATGTACCATTAGCGGAGTTTGCCTATAATAACAGTTATCACTCTAGTATCCAGATGGCCCCATTTGAGGCGTTGTATGGAAGATGGTGTAGGTCTCCGATTGGTTGGTTTGATTCGGCGGAGATGGACTCTTTGGATATAGACTTGCTTAGAGATGCTACGGAGCAAGTCCGTATGATTCAGTATAGATTATTGACAGCTCAGAGTCGACAGAAGAGTTATGCAGACCGGAGAGTTAGAGCCTTGGTGTTTATGGAGGGTGATCATGTTTGGCTCCAAGTATCACCAATGAAGGGTGTGATAAGGTTTGGAAAGAAGGGCAAGCTTAGCCCTAGATTCATTGGACCTTTTGAGATTTTGAGCCGAGTGGGAGAGGTGGCCTATAAGTTGGCCTTGCCACCTAGTTTGTCGGCAGTTCATCCTGTTTTCCATGTCTCTATGCTTCGGAAGTATATTCCGAATGAATCTCATATGCTTTCACTTGACTCTGTGGAGTTAAGTCCAGACTTGACATTTGAGGAGGAGCATATAGCTATTTTGGATAGGCAGGTTCGCAAGCTTAGGACCAAGGAGATTGCTTCAGTGAAAGTGCAATGGAAGCACCGATCTGCGGGAGAGGCAACTTGGGAGACTGAGTCTGACATGCGTGCTAGATATCCACAACTTTTTGAAGCTTCAGGTACTTTCTTTCACCTTATGTTCGAGGACGAACATGACTTTTAGTGGTGGATAATGTAATGACCCAAAAGCTCCTCTTTAGAATTTTTGAATATTTGTTAACTTAAGTTAATTCATCAATAGTTTAAGGGCTAAAGTGATAATTTATTTAAGACCCTATACCTTTTAGCCTATATTTAATAAAATATGTGGGTAAAACCTATCACTTTTAGTACTTAAATAATTCTGGAAAAAAAAAATAGGGAAAAGGAGGAACTGCTTGTGGCGGCGACATTGGACGAGTGCAGGTATGTTGCTTTGAATTGCTACTTTCAACATTATATATTATATATCATATATATGCATAGGCATTTATGGTAGGTAGAAAGAGAAAGAGTAATGTATTAATCAAATCTTTACAATTTTAATTATTTTATAATATTTTTAATTGTTGTAAAAAAATAAAATAAAAAAATAAAAAAATACTAACAATAATCTAATCATTGGCAATGATTGCCACGATATGATCATACATAATGTTTGGAAAGTTTGGATGCAGATAATAAAATCTGCAAATTGTTTTTTTCCCATTTCGTAAAACCATCGATTTTAATTTTTTTTTCTTTTATTTATTTTTCTTTTCTTATTGTTTACATTATAAACTAAGATATTATTAAATTGGGTTGTTGGAAGTGATTGGAAAGGAAAATATATGTAAAAATTTGTATTTTGTAAAGTTGAGAATGTATCAGGATGGTGACCTCTACTGATTAAGCCTTTGACTAGATGGAAGTATTGGAGAGTAAATTTATAGAAATATCCTTACTATTGTTAGCATATTATAATTTGAGTTTGTTATACTAAGATAGATAATTAATTGTTGGTGAATTGTTAGAGTGGGTATTGAAAAAAAAAAGGGACTTAACCTTAGACTTGGAACTTGGAAAATATAATAGTTGAAATGTTAGTTGGCATCAAGAATTACGAACTTGATTATAAATTTGGGGTGAAATTTCAAGTCAAGATTAAACACACAAAAGTGTGAGTGTTGTTAGTTCTGAAACCTTATTGTGAATATATATACTTGCATAGATTGCATCGATTTGGAAACTCAACGGAAAGGGAAGGCTCAAGTCCCAGAGTGATTATTCGAGTGGTTAAGGCAAGTGGATTTCTAAACTCTTGTTAAGCGTATGAAATTTGTGTGTGATATTGAGAATGATTTGGAGACTTATTGCTTATTTGTTGGTGTTGTATTCCTTGTTGTAAATTGCGCTTTGGTATCAAAATGGTTATCTCCTCATTTTCATTTGAGCATGTCATTTGCATTGTATCTGAGACATGGTTGTGGTAAGAGGATGTACCATTTCGAGGGTCGTATCGCGTGCCGCGATGGATATCATATTTCGAGGGACGTATCGCAGGCCGTGAAGGTTACTATTATCGAGGGTCGTGTCGTGCACCGTGACAGATGCATGGATAGATATGTCCCCCATGGGTCCCGGACTGAGAGACAGCGGGTGTGTATCATGAAGAAAGACATGCATCACTATATTTGACATTGCATCTCATGGCATTGCACATTTATTATTGATGAACTTGAACACGTGTTTTGCTAATCTTGTGTGTGTTTTTCTGTATAGCTTGTGACTGTTGAATATTGAGTTGTTATTGAGAATGTGTAAACTGATAGAGTGTGGTTATTGAGTTGTGTGTTTGGTAAACTGTAAACTGTTAGGCTGTAGCGTGGAGGTCTAGATAGGGTGTAAGAAGTACCCGTATTTTGTTCACTTAACTTGTGTTTAGAGGTTTGCATGTTGGGTACTGTGTGGTTTGGTACTCACCCCTTGCTTCTACAAATTTTTGTAGGTTACGAGCCCGAATTTTTGTGATACCATCCATTCTCTTCGTTTTCGAGGCATCTTGTGGAGGATTGTGAGGTAGCTGCTTGTCATCTCAGCGAACTTTCCTACTCCAGTTTATGACTTTGTTTTTACTTGAAAGACAACTTCATTTTAGACTTCCATTTTGTTTCAATTCTAATATTTACATTAGAGGCTTGTGCACGTGACAACCTGGTTTTGGGGATTGAATTAATATGACTTGGTTTATTTTTTATAGAAATTGTTGTTGGATTGTCATTTACTTCCGCACTTTGTTAGATATTGGGTTTTAGGCTGACTTGTCTTGGTGGGATAAGACGAGTGCCATCACACCCATTTCGGGTCGTGAAAAAATAGTATCAGAGCCCCAGGTTCATAGGTCTCACGTGTATACAAGCCGAGTCTACGTAGAGTCTCAAGGATCAGTACGGAGACGTCTATACTTATCTCTGAGAGGCTACGAGGATTACTAGGAAACTTCTTTTTGTTCATTCTTTCTCATCGTGCGTAATCACCTTCTTTAGTACTGAGTTATTGTATACTATTTTGACAGATGACGAGGACTAGAACAAATGTTACTGGTGGTAGAGGGGAGACACTTCCCGAGGCAGTTGTTGAGGCCCCAGCTAGAGGTAGGGGTAGATCTCGAGCTAGAGGTCGTGCTAGTAGTATGACACTAGCCAGAGGTCGTGGAAGTGGAGCAGCACCAGTGAGAGGTCGTGCTAGATAGGTCTCTACAAAACCTCAGATTGATGGCAGAGAGGACCAGGTTCCTCCAGATCCTATAGTCACACCTTTACTTCAGGATACACTATTGAGGGTGTTAAGTGTGCTAGAGGGCTTTTCTCAAGGTGGTGGGGTGACTACCAGACCACATGAATTTCGTACTAGAGAGGGGGCTCAGACCCAAGAGCAGCAACAAGCTCCAGTTGTTCAGGATGCGGTGGGGCAACTACCAGTAGATCCCGCGGTTCAGTATAATGTTGCACCAGCAGTTGGGGGTCAAGTTGCATCGATGGTTGTTCTGAAAGAGGATGAGCAGCGTAGGTATGAGAGATTTCGAAAGATGGACCCACCTCAATTTCAGGGTGGGAAGAGCGAGGACGCTCATGAGTTTCTAACTACCTGCCGAGAGTTACTAGAGGTGGTTGGATTAGCTGAGTCACATAAGGGTTCGATATGCTACACTCCAGCTGCGTGGACCAGCGAGAGACTGGTGGAGGACTTATTCGGGGGGTTTGCCAGTTGGATCTCCTCCAGTGACTTGGGAGCAGTTTGCTAGTGCATTCCAAGATTGTTTTATCCCATGGAGCGTGAGAGAGGAGAGTCGCTTGAGGTTTGAGAGTCTAAGACAGGATGGTTTATTGGTTACAGAGTATGAGGCGCGTTTTTACCAGTTGTCTAGGCATGCGTTGGCCATTATTCCAAATGAGACCGAGAGGATCCGCAGATTTGTGAAGGGATTGACTTTCTCTATTAGGTCAGCTATGTTTCGGGCATCTAGGAGGGGGCTTCTTTCCAGTCCATTGTGAGTGCCGCCAAAGAGGCGGAATTGATGGAGAGAGAGGAGTTTGGGGACCCTAAAAGAGCTCGTATATCAGGTCAGTTTCATGGTGCCTCATATGGAGGTAGGGGATCACAGAGAGTGAGTGGTTCTTTTCAGAAGCGGGGACCTATTCCTGCATCTATGCCGACATTTGAGGGTGGCCAGACTTCTAGGGGTTCTTATGGCCCGGGTCAGGACTCGTACGGTTCACAGATTGATTTGAGTTCTGGGTATCATCAGTTTAATATTAGGGCATCTTATATCCCTAAGACAGCTTTTCGTACCCGATATGGGCATTATGAGTTCCTAGTGATTTCCTTCGGATTGACTAATGCCCCTGCAACATTTATGGAGTTGATGAATGGGGTGTTTCGACCATACCTTGATTCTTTTGTGATTGTTTTATCGATGACATATTGGTTTACTCCAAGACAAATGAGGATCATGTCCAACACCTGAGGATTGTACTTCAGAGGTTGAGAGAAGAGAAGTTATATGTGAAGTTCTCAAAGTGTGAGTTCTAGCTTACTTTTGTGGCATTCTTGGGAAACGTGGTGTCCATGGAGGGTATTAGAGTAGATCCAGCCAAGATTGAGGCAGTTAGAGGCTGGACGCGACCTACTTCACCTACTGAGATTTGGAGTTTTGTGGGATTGGCAAGCTGTCATCGATAATTTGTTCAGAGTTTCTCTACTATTGCAGCTTCGTTAACTAGATTGACTCGACAGGATGTGGGTTTTCATTGGTCTGATGAGTGTGACCAGAGCTTTCAAAAGCTCAAGACTTTATTGACTTCAGCTCCTGTGTTGACTCTACCTGAGGAGGGTGTAGACTTTATAGTGTATTGTGATGCTTCAGGAGTTGGATATGGTGGTGTGTTGATGCAGAAGGGGAAAGTGATTGCTTATGCTTCTAGGCAATTGAAGTCCATAAAAAGAACTACCGTACTCATGATTTGGAGTTGGCAGCTGTGGTATTTGTACTTAAGTTATTGCGTCATTATTTGTATGGGGTTGCATTGTGAGATATTCACCAATCATCGGAGTCTTCAGTATATCTTTAGTCAGAGGGATTTGAACTTGAGGCAGCGGAAATGGCTTGAGTTGCTGAAGGACTATGATGTAACCATTCTGTATCATCCGGGGAAGGCCAATGTTGTGGCCGATGCTTTAAGTAGGAAGACTCCTAGCATGGGGAGTTTTGCATCACTTAGTATTGAGGAGAGACCATTGGCTAGATATGTTCAGATGTTAGCTAACAGTCTTGTCCGATTGCAGATTTCAGAGGAGAGTGATGCGATGATTGCTTTTATTGAGGCTCGATCTTCTTTAGTCGAGCAGATTTGTGCACACCAGTTTGATGATGAGAAGTTATGACTCATTTGAGGAGAATCATTGAGAGGGAAGCCGAGGAGGCTTTCCTTGATTCTGATGGCGTCTTGAAGATCGGAGGAAGGATTTGTGTGCCTAAAATGGGCGATTTGATTAGATTAATTCTTGAGGAGGCCCATTGTTCTCGATATTTCATCCATTCGGGGGCGGCGAAGATGTATTATGATTTGAGTCAGCAATACTGATGGTGTGGGATGAAGAGAGATATTTCAGACTTTGTTTCGAGTTGTTTGACTTGTCAGCAGGTCAAGTGTGAGCACCAACGGCCCGGGGGTGTATCTCAGAGGATGCCTATTCCTACTTGGAAGTTGGAGCGATTACTATGGACTTTGTTGTGGGTTTGCCTACCACAGTGGGTGGTTATGACTGTCATACCTCTTTTATTTTTTACAATTGTTGAGGATATGACGGGTTTTAAAAAATATATATATTTTATTTTTTTGTAGAGTCGCCACTTGAAATTGAGTTTTTTTAGGTATTCCAAGTCACCTAATAGTTCTTAGTTTAAAATAATTTTTTTTTTGTTTTGGTCTACAAAAAAAAGAGATTGGGTAAGGAATTCTATTGACCGGAGGGAAGGTATGAGGCACCCCCCGAGTCCCGTGGTTCTAGCATGGTCGCTTTATTAATTTATATTTGTCTAAAATATTTTCTACATTTATTTTGGATAAAAGGAGAAAATTTGTATTAGTTACTAATTTTTTTTAAAAAATTGATTGGCCAAAGAACGTTACTGCACATAAGACCCTTCTTTTTAGAAAAGAATACACAACAAGGATCGTAACCGAACACATGATGGTATTTGAAGTTTTGCTTTATTTTCTAAAGAAAAAAAAAAACACAATAATTAATTACTTTATTTTAAAAAAAAAATAATGATAAAAATGAATAAAAGAAAATGGTGCAACATATAGATCAAGAAATGATTAGTATTTATTTATTTATTATTATTAAAAAATTTCTAGCATTAATATTTATTATTTTACCAAAAGTTAAAAAATAGACAATTAAGATTTACTACTAGACAATGACAACAAAAGAAGAAAAACAAAAAAAAACTTTTACAAAATTATAACTAAACACTCTTTTAAACTAATGATATACTAGTTTTAATTTTTTTTTATATATTTATAAAAAATTAAGAAATAACCAATTTGGTCAGAAAATTTTTTTTATATAAAATGACTACCTTGAGTTATTTGATAGAAGATTGAAAATAGCAAATTTTCTAATTGTTAGATTAGTCAAATTTGTATTTTTACTTTATTAATCAATTCAAATATTTATTGAAGAGAATTTTATTTTTATTTTTATTTTTTTTGAAAAAAAGACCATATTTATATTTATTTTTTTAAAAATAACCAGATTTACATTTTTCTTTTGTTGCAAAAATGACCAGATTAAGCCCTTTTGCAAAAATGACTAGTTTTACATTTTTTATTTTTATTTTTTTTAAGTTCGTTTTTCAAAAAGAAAGTTACCAAAAACCTAAAAAATTGCGATTGTTATATATTTTTTTTTTTTTACTATTTTTACATACTAAAGATAACATTTAAACTAAATATGATTAATAATATATATGTACATCATAATAAACACAATCATATGAGAAATACTATAATATAAAATAATAAAAATATACAAACTAAGTAATATAAGGATAAACATAATCATACGAGAATCATAATAAACATAGCAAAAAAAATCAACAATTTTTCAAAAAAAACAAACATAAACATTAATTCAAGATTACATTGAAATGTAAAAAGAAATACCTAGAGTTGATGACAAACAAATAATAGAAGCAAATTCAATTGAATTCCCAAGACAACCCAAGAGAAATATCTTCTTCTTTTTTAAGAAGAAGATATTTTTTTAAGTTCTTTTTTTTGTTCTAATAATTTTCTTTCTATCTTTTTTCTTCTTTTTTTTTTAATGAAAAAAAGGGGGTTTAAATAGGTGTTCAACATTATACCTCCAACTTTTCTTGAAAACTTAAGAGTCAATGCATGCATTGGACTCTTTGTATTCCCAAGGTGCCACCCAAGATGACCAATGATTGTTTTATTTTTATTTTTATTTTAAGAAAAGTCAGATTACTTAAATGATTCATTTGCCCTTTTAGATGACTCATTTACTTTATTCATTAATTGAATATAGTTATATGGGTCATCAGAAAATAATAGGCCCTAATGTCATTTAGATGACCCATTTCTTTTATTCATTGTTTGAATAATAGTTAATGGGTCATCTTAAAATAAAAGGCCCAAATGTCATGTAGATGACCGATTTCTTTTATTCATTCTTTGAATAATAGCTGATGGGCCATCTGAAAAATAAAAAATAGGCCCAAATGTTGACCCAATTCGTCAAGACCCAAACAAATTGACCCACTAACACAAAATCTAAACATCTAAACAATTTTAAAGATCAAACACAACAAAATAATGTAAATAAAATAAATAAATACATAAATAAATAATAAACATAAAACGAAAATAAAATAAATAAATAAATAATAATAATACTTCAAGCAACAATATGAACATGATAAATTTAAAGAACATTAATAACACAAATTCGATATTTTTTATTTGCATTATTTTGTTGTGTTTGATCTTTAAAATTGTTTAGATGTTTAGATTTTGTGAAAGTGGTTCAATTTGTTTGGGTCTTGATAAATTGGGTCAACATTGGGGTCTATTTTAGATTTTTTTCAGATGACCCATAAGCTATTATTCAAACAATGAATAAAAGAAATCGGTCATCTACATGACATTTGGGCCTTTTATTTTTAGATGACCCATTAACTATTATTCAAACAATGAATAAAAGAAATGGGTTATCTAAATGACATTTGAGCCTATTATTTTCTGATGACCCATATAACTATATTCAATTAATGAATAAAGTAAATGAGTCATCTAAAAAGGCAAATGAATCATTTAATTAATCTGATTTTAAAAAAAAAAAAAAAAAAATCATTGGTCATCTTGGGTGACACTTTGGGAATACGAAGAGTCCAATGCATGCATTGACTCTTAAGTTTTTCAGAAAAGTTGGAGGTTTAATGTTGCACACCTATTTAAACCCCCTTTTTTCATTTATAAAAAAAAAAGAAAAAAGATAGAAAGAAAATTGCAAGAAGAAAAAAAAACTTAAAAAAATCTCTTCTTCTTAAAAAAAAAAAGGATATTTCTCTTGGGTTGTTTTGAGAATTCAATTGAATTTGCTTCTATTATTTGTTTGTCATCAACTCTAGATATTTCTTTTTACATTTCAATGTTATCTTGAATTAATGTCTATGTTATTTGTATGTTTTTTTTTGGAAAAATTGTTGATTTTTTTGCTAAGTTTATTAGGATTCCCGTATGATTATGTTTATCCTTATGTTACTTAGTTTGTATATTTTTATTAGTTTATTCTATAGCGTTTCTCATATGATTGTGTTTATTATGATGTACATATATATTATTAATCATATTTAGTTTAAATGTTAGATTTCGTCAGTAAAAAAGAAAAGAAAAAAATAAAATATAACAATCGCAGTTTTTTAGGTTTTTGGTAACTTTCTTTTTGAAAAATGAACTTCAGAAAAAAATAAAAATAAAAATAAAAAACGTAAAACTAGTCATTTTTGCAAAAGGGTTTAATCTGGTTATTTTTGCAACAAAAGGAAAATATAAATCTGGTTATTTCTGAAAAAAAATAATATATAAATCTGGTTATTTCTGTCATAAAATAAAAAAATATGAAAATATGGTCTTTTTTAAAAAAAAATCAATTAAATAAATATTTGAATTGATTATTAAAGTAAAAATACAAATTTGACTTAATAATCTAACAATTAGAAATTTGGCTATTTTGCAATCTTATATCAAATAAGTCAAGGTAGTCATTTTATATAAAAACTTTTTTTACCAAATTGGTTATTTCTTAAATTTTTATCAATATTAAAAAAAAAGAATTAAAACTAATATATCATTAGTTTAAAAGAGTGTTTAATTGTAATTTTGTAAAAGTTTTTTTTTGTTTTTCTTCTTTTGTTGTCATTGTCTAGTAGTAAAACTTAATTGTGTATTTTTTTTTCTTTTGATAAAACAATAAATCTAAATGCTAGAAATTTTTAATAATAATAAATAAATAAATGCTAATCATTTGTTGGTCTATATGTTGCACCATTTTCTTTTATTCATTTTTATCATTATTTTGTTTTAAAAAATTAGTAATCAATTATTGTATTTTTTTATTTAAAAAATAAAATAAAACTTCAAATACCATCATGTGTTCGGTTACGATCCTTGGTGTATATTCTTTTCTAAAAAAAAAGGGTCTTGTGTGCGGTTACGCTCTTAGGCCAATCATTTTTTTTTAAAAAAAATGTATCTAATACAATTTTTCCCCCTAAATAAATAAATAAATTATTTTAGCCAAATATAAGTTAATAAAGCGGCCGTGCTAGAACCACGGGACTCGGGGGGCGCCTCATACCTTCCCTCCGGTCAATAGAATTCCTTACACAATCTCTGTTTTTCATAGACCAAATTAAAAAAAAAGTTTTTTTATTTTAAACTAAGAACTATCTGGTGACTTGGAACACATAAAAACACTCAATTCCAAGTGGCGACTCTACAAAAAAAATATTTTTTTAAAACCCGTCATATCCTCAACAATTGTAAAAAATAAAAGAGGTGTGACAGTCATAACCACCCACTGTGGTAGGCAAACCCACAACAAAGTCCATAGTGATCCGCTCCAAATTCCAAGTAGGAATAGGCATCCTCTGAGGCACACCCTCGGGCCGCTGGTGCTCACACTTAACCTGCTGACAAGTCAAACACCTCGAAGAAAAGTCTGAAATATCTCTCTTTATCCCACACCATCGTAATGATGACTCAGATCATGATACATCTTCGCCGCCCCCAGATGGATGGAATATCGATAACAATGGGCCTCCTCAAGAATTAATCTAATCAAATCGCCCATTTTAGGCGCACAAATCTTGCCTCCAATCTTCAAGACGCCATTAGAATCAAGGACAGCCTCATCGTCTTCCCCTCTCAATACTTTGCCTCGAATGAGACATAACTTCTCATATCAAACTGATGTGTACGGATCTGCTCGACTAAAGAAGATTGAGCCTCAATAAAAGCAACCATCCCATCACTCTCCTCTGAAATCTACAATCGGACAAGACTGTTAACTAACATATGAACATCTCTAGCAAATGGTCTCTCCTCAATACTAAGCAATGCAAAACTCCCCATGCTAGGAGTCTTCCTACTCAAAGCATCGGCCACAACAATTGCCTTCACCGGATGAACAAAATGGTTACATCATAGTCCTTCAGCAACTCAAGCCATCTCCGCTGCCTCAAGTTCAAATCTCTCTGACTAAAGATATACTGAAGACTCCGATGATCAGTGAAGATCTCACGATGCACCCCATATAAATAATAACGCCATAAGTTAAGTACAAATACCACAGATGCCAACTCCTAATCAATTGCCTAGAAGCATAAGCAATCACTTTTTACTTCTGCATCAACACACCACCAGATCCAACTCCTTAAGCATTACAATACACTATAAAGTCTACACCTTCGTCAGGTATAGTCAACACAGGAGCTGAAGTCAACAAAGTCTTGAGCTTTTGAAAGCTCTGGTCACACTCATCAGACCACTAAAAATCCACATCTTGTCGAGTCAATGTAGTAAATGGAGTTGTAATAGTAGAGAAACTCTGGACAAATCGTTGATAATAGCCTGCCAATCCCACAAAACTCCAAATCTCAGTAGGTGAAGTAGGTCACATCCAGCCTCTAACTGCCTCAATCTTGGCCGGATCTACTCTAATACCCTCCTTGGACACCACGTATCCCAAGAATGCCACAAAAGTAAGCTAGAACTCACACTTTGAGAACTTGGCATACAACTTCTCTTCTCTCAACCTCTGAAGTACAATCCTCAGGTGTTGGACATGATCCTCCTCAATCTTTGAGTAAACCAAAATGTCATCGATGAAAACAATCACAAAAGAATCAAGGTATGGTCGAAATGCCCCATTCATCAACTCCATAAATGTTGCAGGGGCACTAGTCAATCCGAAGGACATCACTAGGACCTCATAATGCCCATACCGGGTACGAAAAGCTGTCTTCTTATCCTCATATCCTCAACAATTGTCAAAAATAAAAGAGGTGTGACAGATCTGGCGACTTTGGTGGGGACCACTTCTTTTAGAATTCGAGCTTTGTACATTAACTTTTTTTTGGCTATTTTATTTATTTGGATAAATTTTATTTTTGGATGCTAATTGTGTTATTTCAGAAATTCATTGTTTTGATATTATATTGTATAAAAAGTATTTTCTCTCGCACACTCTCTGAGTTTCTATAATTTTGTTATACACTATGTGTGCGTTTACGCTCCTGATTCTAGGTTGCCACACATGTTAGGCGGGGTTGGACCACCAGTTAAGCTAGAATAGCTCTGCTTCCGATTCGCAGACCCTCCCCGACTCGAGTTGTCTGCTCGAGTAAGCCAGTCTAGACACCTTCTTAAATGTTAAACCTAGACAAAATATCTCTTTATGCTGTTTTTTTCTTTCATCATGTGAATTTGACCTAGCGAAATTTAAGATATGTATCCATGCTAGACCAGAATGTTCATTTTATATGCTGTGTAAAAATTAATCAAATAGAGAAATAGAGTTTGAAAAATGGGTGGGTCTCATTGGATTTTCTATACCAGAGATATGGCCAAAGGGATGAATTCAAGAACTATCAAAACCAGTTGAGTAACCAAGAGGATGAAGAGGCTTGGAAGGCAAATGATTATTTTGCTTTTATGGTCGCATTTTTGGGGCTCATTATTTTTCCCAAATGGGACAAGCACATTGACATTCGTCTGGATGGTGTGGTGAAGGCATTGACCACAATGGAAAGTGCAACTATTATTCCTATGATCTTGGCAAATATTTTCGTGCATTAACTAAATGCTTAAGTGGGGAAATGTACTTTGAAGGCTGTAATATTTTGCTCCAAATATGTTTTTTGGAACACCTTTATCACCATGATCGTGCGCCTAGGTTTACTCTAGATTGGTGCAACTATGTTTCCTCTCATAAGGAAAGGTAAGCCAAAATTGATTTTCCAAAAGAAATCATAGCGTGTGAAGAAAAACTTTTAGTGATCACATCTGATGAAATAGTGTGAAATTATTACTGGTTTCCAGCTAAGGATATCATTTGCATGTCTAGTGGTATCTCATTTTTTTGTGTTGATTGGTCTAAGAGGTGTTATACCATATGCCCCACTTCAGGTTATGCATCAACTAGCCAGAGTTCAAGAAATCCACCCAATGTTGATATGAGTAGGTTTGGATATGACACTCCACCAGGTTTTGCTTTTAATAGAGAAGATATTATGAAGATTTGGTACGGGAGTATTATTTCCGAGCTAAGTAAAATGGTTGTGGAGAAAGATAAAGGAAAGGTGGTTCTTGGGTACCTATCGTGGTTTCGTGATCCAATGACATTTGGTGACTTTCCTGAAGGATCCAACAGAAAAAGAAGAGATCAACATATTATAAGACATTTGAAAGAGAGTTGGACAAGGCCAAAGCAACCATTGCACGACAAGAAATACAGGTCCAAAGAGGAAAAACTCACAAGTTAGAGTTGCAAAATATGGAAGGAGAATTGAAGCATGCAGAGGGAAGATTTAGCCCAATTGGAGGAAGAATTGCATAGTAGAATCCACTTGGCACGACAGAGAAAAAAGAAGCAGAGTTTTAAGATCTCTCGATTGAAGAGGGACTTAGTGGAATCCAAAGAGGTCGTGCACTATCAAAAGGGAGAACTTTAGCGGCATAAGGAAAAATTCGAGAAAGAAAGATCGTGATGGATGCATCAGTTAGAAGAATGTAAGAGAAAAATCAGTCATTATGTTGATATCGAAGAGGGGCAAAGACAACTGATCATTGAGAGAGCAACACTTCGCCATCAACTTGAAGTAGCGGAAGGGCGAGAGACCCTCTTGAGAAATAATCTTGGTGATCATCAGGCTTTGTTAAATGACTGTCATAAAAAATGGGAAGGGATAAACTTCAAGTTCATAAATGGCAGAGCAAACCTCCTATGCTATTAAAAATCAGCCCGTATGAATGATCAAAAAGTGGCTGAGCAAGCACATACCATTGTTCCCCATCTGCCGAAGGTGTTGCTGAATTTGTATGAGACATTGGGAGGAAAAGAAAGCCCCAAGAAAGTGACAAAGATTGAAGATAAGTTTTAGTTGTTTTTTTTGTTCGTTTAAATTTGTTTGTTGAATAACATGGTTTTCAGTTTAAAATTTGGTTTTTAAGGATATTATGTTGATCCGGGTTGTGTTTAAACCTTTTAATTTCGTTGTTTTGTTGAAGTTTTGGCGAATGAATTCCAAATTAATCATTTTTGAGTTGTCTAAATCTTTGAACTACATAATGTTTGATTCATGCAGTAACATGATACGTAGACAACCTCCAAAGGGTACGATCAAATTTTTTTTTCAAAACTTTTCTTTTTCCAAAAAAAAAGGACAATAAGCAAAGCAAAGATGGGATGAAACAATGGCCTTATGAACCCATGTTACTATGTGATTAATAAGTGTGTGATTGATTTTTAAAATTGTCTAACCCCTAACAAGTATGTTCATTTCCCATCAACTCTAGTTAGCTTTCGGTGGTTGGTTTGTGGTAAATTGGCAGAGCACCCGTACTTTACCAGGTCTAAAGTGAGAGCGTCAATGACAACCAATACTGAAACTATGGTGAATCCAGCAGATACTCCAATTGATTCAACAACAAGAGAGACAGTCACTGTTGAAGAAAATCAGACGTTGAGACATATTATGGCACTGTTGTGGCAAGCCTAGGCCGATGGACAAGAACCACCAACGTTTATTCTGGTTTTCCTGAAATCACTAGTATCCGATCTTTATCTCAGATCCCAATATCAGAACCTTTCTTCCCTCCTGGATATGGCCCATTTGATAATTGTGGGGCTGGGCTATCAACAACATGTCCTCAAGGCATGCCATTCAGGAATACTCCCACTGTCACAACAGCTGCAGTCTATACACTCCCACAACCTACTGTGATGCAAAGAGCATCTCAAGAAGGACAGTTCACCAGTCATCCGGAGCAGTAATATACTCCTGGGATAGCATTTGGGGGCCGTAACTCTGTTCAATTTGGATCCCCCATTGATGTTGAGAGTCCCACTCCAGTTTCAGAGCAAGAAGAAATGTTGAAAAAATAAAAAGTATCGAGAAACACATGAAGAGCATGCAAGGGTTAGGAGGGAACAAAAGTGTCGCATTCAAAGACTTGTGTATGTTCTCAAATGTCCACCTGCCACCTGGGTTCAAAACCCCTAAGTTTGATAATTATGATGGACACAGTGATCTCATAGCCCATCTTAAGAGATATTGTAATCAACTTCGGGCTACAGGGGGTAAAGAAGAATTGCTCATGGCTTATTTTGGTGAGATCCTGACTGGTGTTGCCTAAGATTGGTTTATAGACCAAGAGATCTCCCACTGGCACATATGGGATGATATGACTCATGATTTTGTTAGACAATTTCAGTACAATGTCGACATTATGCCATATCGTAATACACTCTCCAATACAAGAAAAAAACCAAGTTAAAGCTTCATAGAATATGCTATAAAATGGACGGAACAAGCAGCCCGAGTCAAGCCCTCATTAAATGAGCAAGAATTGGTTGATATCTTCATAGAGGCTCAAGATCCTGACTACTCCCGAGTCAAGCCCTCATTAAATGAGCAAGAATTGGTTGATACTAGTGAAATAACTTCCTCTTTCCTTTTACGATTTCCAAAACCCATTGAACCACCTTGAATGGCATATGTGGTAGCTTTGATTGCTTCCTGGATCGCGATCCTTCCTTTTTTTAGACCACTTTCGACCATTTCCCATATTTTGATTGTTGTGTGAAACAGTCTTCCCATTGCGGCTGTGAGGTGGTGGAATTTGTGAAACGGTCTTCCCATTGTGGCTGTGAGGTGGTGAAAGTAGAAAGGATCTTAAGCCTCTATGAAGATATCAACCAATTCTTGCTCATTTAATGGGGGCTTGACTCGGGCTGCTTTTTCCCTCCATTTGATAACATATTTTATGAAGCTTTCACTTGGTTTTTTTCTTGTATTGGAGAGTGTATTGTGATATGGCATAATGTCGACAATGTACTGAAATTTTCTAACAAAATCTTGAGCCATATCATCCCATATGTGCCAGTGAGATATCTCTTGGTTTATAAATCATTCTGAGGCAACACCAGTCATGCTCTCACAAAATAAGCCATGAGCGATTCTTCTTTACCCCCTGCATCCCGAAGTTGATTACAGTATCTCTTAAGGTGGGCTATGGGATCATTGTGCCCATCATACTTATCAAACTTAGGGGTTTTGAACCCAGGTGGCAGGTGTACATTTGGGAACATACTCAAGTGTTTGAATGCGACACTTTTGTTCCCTCCTAACCCTTGCATGCTCTTCATGTGTTGCTCAATACTTTTCATTTTTTCAACATTTCTTCTTGCTCTAAGCTTTGAGTGGGCCTCTAAACATCAATGGGGGAGCCGAATTGAATAGAGTTAGGGCCCCCAAATGCTATCCCAGGAGTATAGTACTGCTCTGGATGAGTGGTGAACTGTCCCTCTTGAGCTGCTCTTTGCATCACAGTCGGTTGTGTGAGTGTATAGACCGGTGCAGCTGTTGTGACAGTGGGAGTATTCCTGAATGGCATGCCTTGAGGACGTGTTGTTGATGGCCCGGCCCCGTAATTATCAAATGGGCCATACCCTGGAGGGAAGAAAGGTTCTGATATTGGGACCTGAGAAGATGAAAATCAGATACTAGTGATCTCAGGAGAAACTGAATACACGTTGGTGGTTCTTGTCCATTGTCCCAGGCTTGCCACAACAGTGCCATAATATGTCTCAACGTCTGATTTTCTTCAACAGTGACTGTTTCTCTTGTTGTTGAATTAATTGGAGTATCTGCTGGATTCACCATAGTTTCAGCATTGGTTTTCATTGACGCTCTTACCTTAGACCTGGTAAAGTACGGGTGCTCTGCCAGTTTACCACAGACCAACCAACGAAAGCTAACTAGAGTAGATATGAAATGAACAAACTTGTTAGGGGTTAGGCAATTTTATAAATCAATCACACACTTATTAATCACATAGTAACATGGGTTTAGAAGACCATTGTTTCATCCCATGTTTGTTTTGCTTATTGTCCTTTTATTGGAAAAAGAAAAGTTTTGAAAAAAAAATTCTGATCGGACCCTTTGGAGGTTGCCTACGTATCATATTATTGCATGAATCAAATCATTACGTAGTTCAAAGATTTAGACAACTCAAAAAGATTAATTTGGAATTCATTCGCCAAAACTTCAAGAAAACAATGAAATTAAAAGGTTTAAACACAACCGGATCAACATAATATCCTTAAACACCAAATTTTAAACTGAAAACCAAGTCTTTCAACAAAAAAAATGAAATGAACAAAAAAACAACTAAAACTTCTCTTCAATCTTCATCACTTTCTTGGGGCTTTCTTTTTCCTCCAATGGTCTCATACAAATTCAGCAACACCTTTGGTAGATGGGGAACAATGGTCCTTGCTTGCTCAGCCACTTCTTGATCATTCATACGGCCTTGATTTTTAATAACATAGGAGATTTGTTCATCCTGTTGATGAACTTGAAGTCTAGCCCTTTCCATGTTTTGATGACAGTCATTTAACAAAGCCTGATGATCACCAAGATTATTCCTTAAGAGGGCCTCTCGCCCTTCTGCTGCTTCAAGTTGATGGCGAAGTGTTGCTCTCTCGATGATCAGTTGTCTTTGCCCCTCTTCGTTATCAACATAATGACTGATTTTTCTCTTACATTCTTCTAAGTGATGCATCCAACACAATCTTTCTTTCTCAAATTTTTCCTATGCCGCTTAAGTTCTCCGTTTTGATAGTGCGACCTCTTCGGATTCCACTAAGTCCCTTTTCAATCAAGAGATCTCAAAACTTTGCTCCTTTTTTTATGTACTTCTTGACGTGCAATGGTTGATTTGGCCTTCTTCAACTCTTTTCAAATGTCTTATAATAAGTTGATATCTTCTTTTCTGCTGGATCCTTCGGAAGTGTCACCAAATGTCATTGGATCACGAAACCACGATAGGTACCCAGGAACCACTTTTTCTTTATCTTTCTCCACAACCATTTCACTTAGCTCAGAAATAATACTCCCGTACCAAATTTTCATAATATCATCGCTATAAAAAGCAAAACCTGGTGGAGTGTCATATGCAAACCTACTCATATCATCATTGGGTGGGATTTCTTGAAATCTGGCTAGTTGACGCATAACCCGAAGTGGGGCATACGGTTGAACACCTCTAATACCAATCAATACAAAAAATGAGATACCACTAGACATGCAAATGATATCCTTAGCTGGGAACCAGTAATAATTTCACACTATTTCATCAGATGTGATCACTAAAAGTTTTTCTTCATGCGCTATGATTCCTTTTGGAAAATCAATTTTGGCTTCTCATTCCTTATGGGAGTAAACATAGTAGCACCAATTTGGAGTAAACCTACGCGTACGACCATGGTGATAAAGGTATTCCAAAAACTATATTTGGAGCAAAATTTTACAGCCTTTAAAGTACATTTCCCCACTTAAACATTTAGTCAATGCACGAAATATATTTGCCAGGATCATAGGAATAATAGTTGTACTTTCCATTGTGGTCAACGCCTCACTACACTAGCCAGACGAATGTTAATATGCTTGTCCATTTTGGGGAAAATTATGAGCCCCAAAAATGCGACCATAAAACCAAAACATCCATTTGCCTTCCATGCCTCTTCACCTCTTTGGTTACTCAACTAATTTCGATAGTTCTTGAATTCATCCATTTGACCGTATCTCTGGTATAGAAAGTCCAATGTGACCCACCCATTTTTAAAAACTCTTTCTGTAATTGATTAATCTTGAGTAGTTCTAGGAATTTTTTGGCATCAACATGTTTAGGAGTTATGGGTCTTGTATTGCATATATCAACACCTGAACAGTAGACCCCTTCCCATGAAGCCGACAATTTCTTCCAAAGTTGGTGTCATCTCACAGTCAGAAAAATGAAATACATTATTTTTGGGATCCAAAAGTGGAATCAATGCCTCAACAACATTCCTTTTAAAGTCAATCTCCATAAGATGCACTAAATGCCCAAGTGTCCCTTTACTCTTTTTTTCCTCATGACTTTTCATGTTTGTCCACCATTGCCATAAATCTTTTGGTATAGTATCTACGATCATGAACTCTGGAGTTCCTTCGCTTGTAGGCCTTTTTAAACCTTGTCCTTTGATCGATGGTGTCATTTGTTCCTTTAAATAGAATCCAATAAAGGTTTTTATGACAATATCTAACAGAGTGAAGAAAGAAAAGTAAAAGAAAAGAGTTTTTTTTTAAAAAAAAAAATAAAACACCAATTTTTACAAAATCGAACCCGAGAAGAGATGCCTATGTATCTCTTTTAAGTGAGAATCGGGTGTGCGTAGTTCATAAAAGAAAAACTTGTCTTGGGAAGACTACCCCTTTTATTTTGACTTTTTTTATAAAAAAATATAAAAATAAAAAATTTAACTCACAAAGCTATTTTGAAGATGGTCAACAATGTCAAAGCCTTCTGAACCAACTATTTTTACATAACATATAAAATGAACATTTTGGTCTAGCATGGATACATATCTTGAATTTCACTAGGTCAAATGCACATGATGAAAGAAAAAAAAACAGCATAACTGAGACATTTTATCTAGGTTAATCATTTATTAAGGTGTCTAGACTGGCTTACTCGAGCGGACAACTCGAGTCGGGGAGGGTCAGCGTACCGGTAGCAGAGCTATTTCGGCTTAACTGGTGGTCCAGCCCTAACATGTGTGACCACCTAGAATCAGGAGCGTAACCGCACACTGACTCATCCTAGACAGAAGTCGCGTGGAGCGTATCCGCACACATAGTGTATAACAAAATTACAAAAACTCAGAGGGTGTGCGAGAGAAAATACTTTATATACAATATAATATCAAAACAATCAATTGCTGAAATAACACAATTAGCATCCAAACATAAAATTTATCCAAATGAATAAAATAGCCAAAATAAAAAAGAAAAAGTAAATGTACAAAACTTGAATTCTAAATGAAGTGGTCCCCACCGGAGTCGCCAGATCTGTCACACCTCTTTTATTTTTTACAATTGTTGAAGATATGACGGGTTTTATAAAAATATTTTTTTATTTTTTGTAGAGTCGCCACTTGGAATTGAGTTTTTTAGGTGTTCCAAGTCACCAGATAGGTCTCAGTTTAAAATTAAAAAAAAAACTTTGTTTTGGTTTTGGTCTAAAAAAATAAAGATTGGGTAAAGAATTCTATTGACCGGAGGGAAGGTATGAGACACCCCGCGAGTCCCGTGGTTCTAGAACGGTCGCTTTGTTAACTTATATTTGGCTAAAATAATTTATTTATTTATTTTGGATAAAAGGGGAAAATTGTATTAGTTACTATTTTTTAAATAAAAATTGATTGGCCTAAGAGCGTAACCGCACACAAGACCGTTCTTTTTAGAAAAGAATACACACCAAGGATCGTAACCGAACACATGATGGTATTTGAAGTTTTATTATATTTTCTAAAGAAAACAAATACAATAATTGATTACTCAATTTTTTTTTTTAAAAAAAAACAATGATAAAAATGAATAAAAGAAAATGGTGCAACATATAGACCAAGAAATGATTAGTATTTATTTATTTATTATTATTAAAAATCTTCTAGCATTTATATTTATTGTTTTACCAAAAGAAAAAAAATAGACAATTAAATTTTACTACTAGACAATGACAACAAAAGAAGAAAAACAAAAAAAAAAACTTTTACAAAATTACAATTAAACACTCTATTAAACTAATGATATACTAGTTTTAATTTCTTTTTTTTATATTAATAAAAATTTAAGAAATAACCAATTTCATAAAATTTTTTTATATAAAATGACTACCTTGACTTATTTGATAGAAGATTGCAAAATAGCAAATTTTCTAATTGTTATATTATTAAGTCAAATTAGTCAAATTTGTATTTTTACATTAACAATCAATTCAAATATTTATTTAAGAGAATTTATTTTATTTTATTTTTTTGTTGAAAAAAGGACCATATTTACATATTTTTTATTTTTTATTTTTTTGCAGAAATAACCAAATTTACATTTTTATTTTGTTGAAGAAATGACCAGACTAAACCCTTTTGCAAAATGACTTGTTTTACATTTTTTATTTGTATTTTTTTCTTAAGTTCGTTTTTCAAAAAGAAAGTTACCAAAAACTTAAAAAAAATGCGATTGTTATATTTTATTTACCTTTTATTTTACTTACTAAAGATAACATTTAAACTAAATATGATTAATATTATATATGTACATCATAATGAACACAATCATATGAGAAACACTATAGAATAAACTAATAAAAATATACAAACTAAGTAACATAAGGATAAACATAATCATACGAGAATCATAATAAACTTAGCAAAAAAATCAATAATTTTTCAAAAAAAAAAAAGAACATAAACATTTATTCAAGATTACATTGAAATGTAAAAAGAAATACCTAGAGTTGATGACAAGCAAATAATAGAAGCAAATTCAATTGAATTCCCAAGAAACCCAAGAGAAATATCTTCTTTTTTTTTAAGAAGAAGAAATTTTTTAAAGTTTTTTTTTTTTCTTCTTGCAATTTTCTTTCTATTTTTTTAAATGGAAAAACGAAGGGGGTTTAAATAGGTGTTCAATATTAAACCTTCAACTTTTCTTGAAAACTTAAGAGCCAATGCATGCATTGGACTCTTTGTTTTCCCAAGGTGTCACCCAAGATGGCCAATGATTTTTTTTTTTTTTTTTTTAAGCAAAATCACATTAATTGAATGATTCATTTGCCCTTTTAGATGACCCATTTACTTTATTCATTAATTGAATATAGTTATATGGGTCATGAGAAAATAATATGCTCAAATGTCATTTAGATGAGCTATTTCTTTTATTAATTGTTTATATAATAGTTAATGGGTCATCTGAAAATAAAAGGCTCAAATGTTATGTAGATGGCCCATTTATTTTATTCATTGTTTGAATAATAGCTAATGGACCATCTGCAAAAAATCTAAAATAGGCTCAAATGTTGACCTATTTCATCAAGACCCAAAGAAATTGATCCACTAACACAAAATCTAAACTTCTAAACAATTTTAAAGATCAAACACAACAAAATAATGAAGAAAAAGAAAGTAAAAAATAAAATAAAAAATAATAAAAATAAAACAAAATAAAAATAAATAAATAATAATAATAATACTTCAAGCAACAACATCAACATGATAAACTTAAAGAACATCAATAACACAAATCCAACATCAAATGACTTATGTGGTCAAACGAAAAAAGATAATGATGAATTTGGATAAAGATTGAGAGGGGGGAGGGGATATTGACATAACTTTCGGGTAAATAAAGGTCGCCGGAAAACTTTACCGAAATTTTTTTTCACGGATTTTGAACTTAAAATTTATATCAAATGATAGCCCTTGAAGAGATCTACACATTTATATAAAGGGTTTGGGATGGGATTGATCGGAACTTTATAAATCTAAAAAAAATAATCATATTTGGTTTTCCTTAGATCTACGGAGTTCGGCTATAGATATGGATGAAAGGTTTGTAGATTTAGGTATAGGAGGTGAAAGGAAAAGATGGTAAAATTTTAAAGATTTTTCCGGTCAAAAAAGTGGTGGCCACCGGGCGGTGGTGGCGGCAGCGGTGGCTGGCCGGCGGCATGGTAGTAAGGGGAAGAAGAAAAATAAAAAAACTGAAATAAAAAAAATGCTAATTTTTTTGGAGTTTTGTATTTTTGTTTAGGTCCAATAATATCCCTTGGATCAAAATATTAAGAATGGTTGATATTCAATCTTGACTATTTCTATTGACCGGGTTAAAATCAATTGGGCCATCAGAATTGAGCTAAATCAGCCAATTTAAACAAAATTGGGTCTTTGAGCCAATAAAATAATAAAAATAAATACTCAAAATACAAATAAAAATAGAATTCCTTACTAAATTATTATAGGAGTAAAATAAACACGTCAAAAATTAGGTGTTCATCATGACTCTATTTGGGTTGTTATTGATAGGCTGACCAAGTCTGCCCACTTCATTCCGGTTCGGGTGAAGTATACGGCAGAAAAGTTAGGAGAACTATATATAAGTCAGATTGTGCGACTACACAGAGTTTCTATTTCTATCATATCAGATCGAGGTACACTATTTACTTCTCACTTCTGAAAGGCATTACAGCATGGTCTGGGTACACAGTTAGATATGAGTACAACCTTTCACCCTCAGACAGATGGTCAGTCTGAGTGGACGATTCAGGTGTTGGAAGATATGCTCCAAGCGTGTGTGATCAATTTTGGATATAGATGGAATCGATATTTACCCCTAGTGGAGTTTGCAAATAATAATGGTTATCACTCTAGTATCCCGATGGTCCCATTTGAGGCGTTGTAAGAAATACAGTGTAGGTCTCCGATTGGTTGCTTTGATTCGGCGGAGATGGACTCTTTGGATAAAAACTTGCTTAGAGATGCTATGGAGCAATTCTGTATGTTTTAGTATAGATTATTGACAACTCAAAGTCGACAAAAGAGTTATGCAGACCGAAGAGTTAGAGCCTTAGTGTTTATGAAGGGTGATCATTTTGGCTCCGAGTATCACCCATGAAGTGTGTGATGAGGTTCGGAAAGAAGGGCAAGCTTAGCCCTAGATTTATTGGGCCTTTTGAGATTTTGAGCCGAGTGTGAGAGGTGGCCTATAAGTTGGCCTTGCCACCTAGTTTGTCGGCAGTTCATCCTGTTTTCCACGTCTCTATGCTTCGAAAGTATATTGCGAATGAATCTCATGTGATTTCACTTGATTCTGTGGAGCTGAGTCCAGACTTGACATATGAGGAGGAGCTTATAGCTATATTGGATAGGCAAGTCTTAAAGCTTAGGACCAAGGAGCTTGTTTCAGTGAAGGTGAAGTGGAAACACCGTTCACTAGGGAAGCAACCTGGGAGACAGGGTCTGACATGCGTGCCAAGTATCCTCAACTTTTCGAAGCTCCGGGTACTTTCTTTTACTTTATGATCGAGGAAGAACATGATTTTTAGTGGTGGATAATGTAATGACCCGGAAGCCTTTTTTTATTTGAAAATTTAAATTATTTGTGTAACCTAGTTATTTAATTGAAGAATAATTGTAGATAATTGAATTAATCCATCATTACTGGGCTAAAGTGTCCATTTGTATGAAACTCTATACTATTAGGGTCAAGTATTGAAAGAATAAGTTAGTGGGTTTAAACAGTTTTAATAAATTATTAATTTAGGAAAGAGAAAGAGAGTGTGCGGCGTCGATCACGAGTGCAGGTATGTGCTTTTGATAAATGGGATTTTTGGATGGATTACCTGCGTGTGTGTATATATATATATATATATATATATATATATATATATATATATATAGTTGCACAATGACAACATTACATTACTTGAACACGAAATTTAAAATTACATTATCGGATAACAAGTAGGTAAATACTATTTATGTAATCGGATAACTAGTAGGAACACAATACAACTTAATGTTGTTCAAGATAAATCTAAATAATGTGGAATGTTTGCTGGAATCCACTCGTCACCTTTTATAAATTTCCTAACCGTAAAGTTTGAATAAGAAGAAACAATCATAATTCATCAAAAATAATGAAAGTATATATAGAGATAGGGACTTACAAACAGTTATGGTGTCATAGGTTTTGTTGTCGGTGACAAAACTTCTATTACCCTTTATGGTCGTAATATCCATCCCTTTCTCCAATCAGGAATATATTAGTCTTCTTTTTATCAACTCTAATATATTCCTCATACATGCCTTTTTTAATTTTCATGAAAAACGGCTTGACATTGTGATCAGGGGCCGCAAATATTGCTCCAACACAACTTTTGAATCATTTATAAATAAATTTTGAAAGAATTTGAAACTCCTATACAGCCTCGCTATCCTAGCCTTCAAAATCAACATCGAAGAAGTTGAATGAAATGAGCCAAACAAATTGAATGAAGTAGCTTTCAAAATCACATAGTAATTCCACTCGAATTTAGATACATAGAGAAAGATGTTGAACAAAATAAAATAGTGATTTTTTTACGAATTATTTGTCTTTCTCTGCTCATTATTATTTTACATGTGATACTATTGTTCAAGTCCAGTGGGTTGAAACTCAACATATGTCATTTCTTCTGTAAAGTCACTGTCAAATTCATGATTATATGGTGTTTGACACAATAAGTTTATGTAAATATATTCTTTTTTATGATTTAATGCCCGGTTACTTAGTTGAACAATGGCAACAATCAATTACTTTGAAGACGAAATTTCAAATAAAATAATCATATTTTGAAAAAAAAAGAACAAGATTCATACATAGCAGACTCTCGAATTAGACTTTAATAGCAATTAATAAGCTAAGTCAATCTAAAGATATAACCTGATTTGGTAATAATTCATTTCTCGATTCACCAAGTTACAGTGTCATACTAATTTAATACTTCGAGTTTACATTTTTTAACCAAATCAAAGAGAATCGTAGTCTAAATCAGTCCATATTTTTTTTTTTATTATATAGTAGAGCAGCACAAATATATGCTACGAACTGAAATATACACAAAATCAATTGTAATTGTGTCATCAAAGCTTTTGACCAAATAACCATATTAAAGTTGAGAAAACCGTTTGACCTCTCCAAATTTCCTTATTGGGAAAAGCTTATTAAGGCAATGAATATAATCAATGTCTTAATTGATATAAAAATAATGTTAATGAAGAAAATATTGATTGAAAATCATATTTAGAGTGAATTAATATTAAATTATTTCTATGCCTAAATAAAAAGAGGATACTTACTATTACTACTTTATTTCAAAATCATATTTAGAGTGAATTTATATTAAATTATTTCCTGCCTAAATAAAAAGAGGATACTTACTATTACTACTTTACTAGGGAATTTGGCCGCGCTTCGCGCGGTCTTTAAAATAAATATTAAAGGATTACTTTTTTTAATTAATTCTATAGCTCTCTTTATTTTCAAACGTAATATTATCACTTTATTTTTTTTACTTATATATTAATTATGAATATCGTTTTGAGATGACGATTGAAATGAAACTTAACAAATTTAACATCTATAATCTAATAAATGAGGGATAGTACATTATTAATCAATATGTCAAATGTCAATATATATTTTCTTAGTAATTTTTTTGTTTGGACATGTAGTTAATATGTCACTTTCTACATTTTATTGGAATATCAATGAGTTTAAATCTTTATATTACAACATATACTACGATGTAATTTTTTTCTTGAGTACATAAGAATTATATTATAAATAACTGAAAAATACTAATAAAATACATCTACACGTCTTATTATCCTTTTTCATATTGATATGATAAAACTCCTTTGAATATTTCATTTTTCAATCGTTTTTGTTTCTTTTTCAAATATACAATTTAAATTTGTATGATTTTTGCATGAATCACATCTATTGATATTTTAGATTCTTTAGTTGCACCTATATCAAAGATAATTGTTATCATTTGTCAAATTTGTTTTTTAAGGATGTTATCCAAAATGTTACGCTATTATTAAATTTCAATATATTCAACCTCGAATGAGAATATGTTTTTTCAAAAAAATTATTAACTCGTTTACTATATTTTAATCTATATCTTTTATATGAAATATAAATATAAAAGATTCGTATAAACTACGTAAAAATATTTGATAGATAATAAACATCTTCACATATTATGTGTATAGAATAATAAAATTCAAAAGTTAATTAAATTGAATACTCTGATAATATGTTTCATTTCAAATATATTTCTTGCATTCTCAAATCAATGATTGCACCTCTTTCTATATAAAATTAATACACGAACACCTTAAGATATATATTCATTACTTAGTATATTAAAATAATTTAAAATTTTAATCATACTTTTGTGTTTATTTAGTCAATTCATATGGAAAATTTTTATGTACAAAATTTTGTGTTTTATTTTTAAAAAATATATTAAAAATCAAATCAACTTACTTAGTCATTTGTATTCATCTTTTATTTTAAATTTTCAAAAGATACATATTTAATAAAAATAAATTAATTTATCAAATGCATGAATAAACTTTTTTGGCATATATGTTTGTCCTATTTTTAAATTTCATAAAATGTATATTAAATATTTATATTCACTATTTTATTTATTTTGATCTATATTTAATTATACTTCAAAAGAGTTACAAAATATGATTTTCATAGTATATCAAATACAAGTATTTAATATTACAAAATATTTGCATGGAGCGCAATTAACATATAAGTAAACCAAAGCAAAAAGAGAACAATTTTGACTAAAAAATTTACAAAATCTTCAATTATGAGATCAATATTTTCATTAATTAGATTTTATTTTTCAATTAATTCTAATAAAACGTGAAATAAAGAATAGATAAACTAAAGTGAGTTTAATAAAACAATAAATAAAATAACAAAAACATGATTCATCAAATTATACTATTTTTTTCAATTGTTATTTTTTATTTTGGCAAATAAATTAAATATCTTCTATCATAGTTCATATATATATATATATATATATATATATATATATATATATATATATATATATATATATATATATATATATATATATATATATATATATATATATATATATATATATATATATATATATAACATTTTCCTCATCATGAGTACATCAAATGTGAATTAAAATACATTAACATTTGCCTCAAAAGGGTTGTCTTACAATACACATTTATATAGATATTTATTAAGAAACACAATAAATTATCATAAATTTACACATTTAAAATTTGAGAGTTACGAGGAGTTATAAAGATTATGGAAATATAAATTTTAGAGACTAAGATTCAGATTCTGTGGTCAAGAATTGATCTCTTGAACATGACTAAGTAAAAAGCAAGAAAAAATCAATATACATAATTCATAAGATTTTCTTCTATCATGAGTACATAAAATATGAATTAGAATACAATAACATTTGCTTAAAAAAGGATTGTCTTACAATACACATTTATTTAGATATTCATTGAGAAACACAATAAATTATCATAAGTTTACACATTTAAAATTTGAGAGTTATGAGGAGTTAGAGATTATAGAAATATAAGTTATGAAGATAAAGAGATACATATTTCTTAGTTTAAGAAGGGAAAATTAATGAGATTAAATTTAGGGAATGATAAATCCAAAGTTCCAATTATGTTTGTAAGATTAGTTTCTCTCTTATCTATTTAATAGGAGAAAATGAAAAGGTAAGAAACTTAAAATGTTATTAATAACAAATTACAATAAAAAAAAAGTTCTCTAATCGAAATTAATTTTATTAGTCACAAATTTACATATATTCTCATACGGTTTCATTACTAACTTAAAAAATACAAACTTTATATGTTTAATTAAAACAACAACAATGTAGTGTATTCTTACAAAGTGATACCGGGTGTGCTCAATTAGAATATATCATTAAAAATATTCAATACTAAAAAAAATATTTATTCATTTATTTTTTGATTGATTACTAATATAATAAACCATATCATATATTTTTAGGGACAAAAATATTCAGTAGATATTAAAAAAGTGTACCATAGATGATATATCTTTAATTCAACTATGGAAAAATCTAAAATATTATAAATATATATATATATATATATATATATATATATATATATATATATATATATATATATATATATATATATATATATATATGGAATAATCATTTTTTTCATCTTCAACAACAACAAAAATGACTGGAATAATCATTTTTTTGTTCAAAAATGAAGAAATAAAATAAAAGAGAACAAAATAATATTACTGGAATAATCATTTTTTTGTTCAAAAATGAAGAAATAAAATAAAAGAGAACAAAATAATATTAGTTGAAATCAAAATAATACAACAATGAATCTTCAAAATGTTTGAAAATCAATTAAACTTTTATACTATTGCAACTCTCTATGCATGAATCTCCAAGATAATTAAGTTTCTTTCTTCATTTTGTTGAACTTGTACCAAATAATGTGATGAATCTTTCAAGAATATAAAAATGATCTTCTTCAAAGTAAAGATCATATCGTGACATCATCTTTTCTATATCTTCTTTTTTGATTACTTAACTACATGATTGATGAAGAAAACGATGAAGAAAATAAAATTAAAAGATTATATTACTAAGAAGATGGAATGAAAAAATGGAAATGAACATGCAACATCTCCATAGATGATTAGTATTTATAGATAAAATAAGTCATAAAAATGGTTAAAAGGGAATCGAAAAGACATGTTATTTGAGTAGAGAATAGCAATAGATGAGGTTTTTTTTGCAACTCATTTCATATGATTACAATATTAAATATGATTGAATTTTATAATTAATAAAAAAAAAATTATGAAAAGAATTTAAAAAAAGAAGACAAAAAAAAAAAGAAGAAGAAACAAATGGAAAAATTTAATACTAAAAATAAGATTTATTCATTTATTTTGTGATTGATTACTAATATGATAGACCACATCATATATTATAAGGGGCAACAATATCCAGTAGATATAAAAAGAAATGTACAATAGGTAGTATACTTTTAATTCAATCATGGCAAAATTTAAAATATTAATTAGCTATAGATTGACGTATATATAAATAATAAAAAAAATTGCATCTTTTCATCTTCAACGACAACAACAATGAATAGAATATTCATTTTTTTTTCAAATCAAAGAAATAAAATAAAAGAGAATAGAATAATATTAATTGGAATCAAAATAATACAACAATGAATTTTCAAAATGATTGAAAATCATTCAAACTTTTAAACTACTATGACTCTATCTTCCGGAATCTCCAAGATAATTATGCTTCCTTCTTCATTTTGTTGAACTTATACCAAATAATGTGATGAATCTTTGAAGAATATATCTATGATCTTCATCAAAGTGAAGGTCATATTGTGATCATCTTTTTTACGTCTTCTTTTTATTATGTACATGATTGATGAATAAAAAGACAAAGAAAAAAAAATTAAAAACCTATACTACTAAAAAGAAAAAATGAAAAAATGAAAATGAACATTCAACATCTCTATAGATGATAGGTATTTATAGATTGGATAAGCCATAAAAATAGTTAGAAGAAAATTGAAAAAACATGCTATTTAAGTGAGAATATCAATAGATGAAGGTTTTTTTGTAACTCATTATATATAATTAAAATAATAAATATACTTGAATTTTTTTAATTAATAAACAAATTATTTCATGAAAAGAAAGAAGAAAAAATGTCAAAAAAGAGAGAAAAAAGAAAAAAAAGGAATGGAGGCCATAGAGAGGTGCCACATCACCTTGTCTATGGTCCTCATTTATATTATTAAATATATTTTTAAAATATTGAGAGCTATTTTCTTACATAGTGTTAAATTTAATTTAATTTTAGTATTTGAATTTTACGATTTATTTTTAGATGTTTAGTAGATAGAGCTTAAATGAATTAAATTTTTTTTATCATTTGAAGTTTATTAAAATGAAAAGACTAATTTGTATTTAAAAATTCATATTATGATGTTAATACAATATATTTTTATTTTAATATAGTTTAAATATATGTATTTAGGAAATAAATTATTGATTCATCAAACGGTAAAATTTTGATTATATAATCTTTTCCGTTAGATTTTTTAAAATATATTTTATCCTTTATTTGTCCTTGTTATATATATATATATATATATATATATATATATATATATATATATATATATATATATATATATATATATATATATATATATATATATATATATATATATATATATATATATATATATATATATATATATATTTCTTTGTTATTATTTTTCTTTATTCTACTTACCAATAATTTTTTATAGTAAAAAATATGCATCTTGTTTAAAACCTTAATGGTAAGAATTAGAAGAAACAAAAAAGATACAAATTAATGCACAATTTATATATATTTATTGTTGTTAATTTTTATAAAGTAGAATAAATGAACAAATTTGAAGAAAACATAAATGATACTACTTATTGCCATAAGAAATACCATAAAAAGAGATATATTTCAACATTTAATATATATTATTAAAATTATCAAAATATTGTTTGAACATAGGTGAATTTTTATCATATTCTAGACAAAATTACAATAACTAATTTGTATCTAACAAAGGTACATATTTTCACAATACAAAATTCATAAAACTTCAAACATAATAAAATTCATGAAAAAAAACATAATGCACACATCTTTTTATGACTTTAATCATAAGAACATAGTGAAAAGAATAATATAAATTAATGTAGAAATTTAAAACTCTTATCGACACTATTTTCGACAAACTAATCAACAATCAAGAGTCTTCTTCACCGAGTCAAGCATAAGAATTTGATAATAATAATAATAATAATAATAATAATAATAATAATAATAATAATAATAATAATAATAATAGCAAAACACTACTTCAAATATGAAGCGAAAAGAATAGTCATGAGTAGAAATAATAAAAACTCAATCTAAAGAAATTAAATGAAAAGAACACACATCTTCCTTAACCTTAATCATAAGAAAATAAATGAAAAATAGAAATATAGATCGATGCACAGTTTTTTGAACTTTTGTCCAACATCCTTTTTGACAGACTAATCAACATTTAAAAGTCTTCTTCATCGAGTTATGCTAAAAGATGAATGTAATCCTATAATAATAATAATATTTATAAATATTAACAATGAAATTAAAAAAAAATAATCTTGAGTTATATGGAGAGAACACACAACACATCTATCTTTCTTAGTTCCTTAGGACCTTAATCATAAGAAAATACATAAAAATAATAATGTATAATCAATGCACAATTTTTGTTACTCTTATCCGACATCCCTTTTGACAAACTAACTAACATCCAAGAGCCTTCTTCGTTGAGTTATGCCACAAAATAAATTCGATCCTACAATAATATAAAGATTAACAATGAAATAAAAAAAAATCTTGATTTACATGGAGAGAACAAACAACACACATTTTCCTTAAGGACCTTAATCATAAGAAAACACATGAAAGTAATAATGCATAATCAATGCACAATTTTTGCTACTCTTATCCAACATCCCTTTTGACAAACTAATTAACATTCAAAAACTTTTTTTATCAAGTTATGCCACAAGATAAATTCGATCCGATAATAATATAAAGATTAACAATGAAAGTTAAAAAAATCTTAATTTACATGGAAAGAACACACATTAATTACAAGAGAATACATCAAAATAGAAATACAGAATTAGTGTATATTTTTGAAACTCTTATCAAAGAGTCTTCTTCATCAACTTATGTTGAATATGAATATATGATCCTATAATAATAAGATGGGATTCCCCATTCCCATAATAATATAAAGATTAACATTGAAATAAAATAAATAATTTTGAGTTGGGATCCATGGTACAAAATATTATGAATTTATAAAGGTAAAATTTGAGAATATATCATAAAGTGTCTTAAATATTGCAATTAAATACTTGGGGGTTATGAATATGAAAATTTAATATTAAAAGAGTTAATGATAGTATTAAAAGTAGAAATTTAATAGGTATAAGTTATAAATATGAAATTGTAAAAAATAAATAAAAGGGGAAAAAATAAAAATAAAAATGAATAAAGGAGATGAAAGAAATAATTTTATATTATATATAACTATAACTTTTATGGATTAAATAAGTAATAAAATTCCTTAACAAAATTATAATGTGTTTTTAAATTGAAATAACAATAAATGTTGCCATAAAGTCTAAAGATAGCAATTCAGCAAATGATTCTTTATTACAATTTTAAATTTGAGGAGTGAGTGTAATTTTTTTAAAAATTTTGGTTTAAAATCTGTTTAATTTGGGTAATTAATGTGATGTTAGTGGGCTGAGTTTTAAATGGGTTGGACTGCATTTTTTGGGCTATAACTGAGCAAGTAATTAGTTATAGTATTTAGTGTGATGTTTTTACTTATTTATGTATTTGTTTTGAGATAAAAATAAAAAATAAATAAAAAAAAGATAAAAATAGATATTGGCGAATGCTGGCCATTGGAGGGCGCCACATCAGCGGATCAAGATTCAGATTTATATATATATATATAGATTTCAAAATCATATTTGGAGTGAATTAATTTTAAATTATTTCCATGTCTAAATAAAAAGAGGATATTTATTAATGCTAGTTTATTTCGAAAGGAAATGATATAATTACCACAATCTTTACCCAATAATATCTACAGTCTTTTATGGAAAATAAATAATATGAATATGTATTGATATAGCTATAAGAACCACTTGACATATGACTCAAAAAATACAAGTATAACTGAAGATGAATTTCGTGAAAGCATTATCACTTATTTTCATGCTCTTTCTTTTTTTCGTAACTTTTTCATCGGGAGATTTGATAGAAGATGTTTGTCGAAGGTCTAGTGATTATAAAACTTGCATCGATGCTCTTAGAGCGGACCCTAAGAGCTCTTCCGCTAATAAAAAAGGTTTGGCACGTATTCTACTTCAACAATGTTTAACAAAGACAAAAAGTATTTATAATAAGATTGTAAGTCTACTAGAGCAAGTAAAAGAGCCCATTATTTTACAATCTCTTCAAGTTTGTAAGGAAAATTATGACAGTGCGATAGATGACGCTACATCAGCACTTAAATATTTTGATGCAAATGACATTTTCGGGGCGAGCAGTGCAGCTACTGGTATTGCGAGTGCTCCAGACACTTGTGAAGAAACATTTGCTGAACCACCTGTCAGAGTATCTCCAATAAAATCAATAGATAATGATTTTATGAATTTTATTGGTTTAACCATTACTTTGCTAGATCAATTATAAAATTAATATGTAATTAGAAATTCAGCATTCTGTTTTAACTTATAAGATGCTTTCATGAGTAATTCTGATTTATGATAAGGTTTATTTACGAGTTATTTGGCTTTTTCTGCACTTTAATTACCTTCATAGTTATTCTTTATGTTAATAATATAGTCTTCTTATTTTTATAGGACAATACACATAGTTTATTGATGTACTCTATCTATGTTCATGATTAATTACCAAAAGAGGATTTATATCGAATATACAAACAAGACACATACATAGTAGTACTATTTTTATAAAGTGATAATGGAATAGAATACAACCTATTGTTATTCAAGATAAATCTAGGTAATGAGGGATATTGGTGGGAATCCACCGGTCACCATTTATAAAATTTCTAATGGTAAAAAATGATGCAATATTAGGATCCGTAGTGACGGATGCCCATGTCACACGTCCCTTTGTGACAGCACCTGGTCCTCTATTTTTGTACTCCAAATAATATGGTCGACGACTAATACTGGATTTATTTGCTGATTCAATCCACTCAACCCATCCTCTAGGATCTATCAAATCATCGATATAGCTTTCCATTATCACAGTCCTAGAAAATATACCCCATGGCCGACATAAATATGTCGTGACGTCTGATTTCTTCAAATCGGGGGTAGCTTTTATCGTGCAATTTTGAAGCACTATTCCAGATTTGTAGGACTCAAGCTCTCTTTGTTGCGCTATGATTGTGTTATATTGCCTCGCCATTGGAGTGCGAGCTTCAATCAAACAGTTTTGGAACACTGCTGTAGCGTCACCACATATGAAATCTACCGTGCCATAGATTTTACAATCACGGTAGAATTGACGTCGCTTTTTAGCATATAAAGTGTCTTGATACCCGTCGAATCGGCATTTATAAAATGACACCGAATCTGCTTTAATTCTTAATGCCACTGCCTGATGTTTTGTGGGTCCCGCATTATTTCTAAAAGTTAAGTCTTGAGCTATGAAACCATTGCCAAGAACACCTGTAAATTAAATACGAATAAACAATTATAGTTCATCAAAAATTGATAAAATTATATATAGAGAGAGGGACTTACCAACGGTTGCGGTATCATATGTTTTGTAGCCGTCGGCAAAACTTCTATTACCCGTTATTATCGTATTATCCATCCCTTCTCCGATCAAGACTATATTAATCTTCTTTTTATCAACTCTAATATATTCCTCATACGTGCCTTTCTTAATCTTTATGAAGAATGGCTTGACACTGTGAACAGGGGCCGCCAATATTGCTCCAGCAATTGTATTGAAATTTCCAGTCCCATCTTTAGAAACAATCGCGTTATAAGATGTTTCTGTTATCAATTGACTTTCAACACATACAACTATAGTTATAGTGAATAACATCATTATATACCCTGCATTAAAAATAAATCTGATGATTTTATGAACAAGAATTACAACTACAATCTAGAGATATAAAGAAAGATACCGTAAAAACTATTTTTGATGGCCATTGCAAAGTTGATAAATTGGCAGCAATTCTTCTTGATAGTGGAAGAGTTTTACTTTTTCTTAATATTGTAATATTGTCCAAGCTTGACAACCCCATCCTTTATATTGTAGTAACCTTTTACTCTTTCTTGCACGTTTAAATTTTTGCATACATTTGTAAAATGTCATCTTCATTTCATTGATTTTTTTCTATCATTTACTTACCTTGGTAATATGTAATTGTAGTAACATTTTAATTCTTAGCTTAGTTATGGTATTCCTTCTTCTTTTTTCATCTTTTCTTATTTGGAAGGAATCATTTTGTGACTTTTGTAAACTTTTCATTTTGTGAAAATACAATCTTGTACTTTCTTCACTTTTTGAAAAAATAATATTTTAGCTTTTATAACATTCTCCAAAATAAGCGATTTTTTTTAATAATATGAAGAAGATATTTTTTTTTGTTTTATTTTTCAAATTTAATCCTTACAACTTAAAATGCATAAGATTTTTTTATCAAAAATAACATGGGTACATTTTTATAAATGACAACAAAGTGTAAAAGTGGGTTAAGATTAGTCTTTTCTTTTGTTTTCGTCTTCGATTTATTATCTTGTAATATTTTGTATTAAATTTTTATATTTTGAATTCCATTATAAATTTTTTTTATTTCCATCACTGACAAGGACAACTCGATGCGTCAAAATAACTCTAAAATGGAATTGGAATGGGACATTTTATAGGTGGATCTTCGCCTATAAGTCATATTAACCTTTCAGTAGTTTATCAGAGAAAAAAAAGTCTAATTTTTTTTATGCAATTTCATAATCTTTCTCCTTTCTCGGACTGATTCATGGACGTTAAGTACCTACAATCTTAAAGTCGTAAGTTTGGATCATCAAAGAAGTAAAAAGATAGTAATATGCTACTACATGTGTCCTTAAACTTGTAATAACATGACTTTCATTCACCCGATATTTATAATTGAACTCGCTACTCTTTTAGCCCCTCATGTATGTTAAATTTGTTAATTTATTTCATATATTTTTTTCTTCTTATAGTATCACTCTTTATATTAATAGTATAAAAGTACAATTTACTTGCACGTTAATTTCAAATTTTACACCCACATGATAATTGAGTTATTGGATAACACAAAAAAGTAAACTAGTTGAACAGCAAATATCCAAGAAAAATACAAGTTGGAGTGATGCACTATATGTTCCCCTATAAGTAGTGTTTTAGCTACAGAACATACATATATATATATATATATATATATATATATATATATATATATATATATATATATATATATATATATATATATATATATATATTAGTAAAATTCTATCATGAACACTTCAATTTATTTTATCTATCTACTATATATAGGTGTATTTTTATCATTATAAAAGGACCTGCTATATTGTTGATAGTCACAATCATGACACGTTAATACAAAAGTTGGTGCAAAAGTTCATGATTTTCAAGTAAAAATGACAAATGAAATATATATATAAAGTTCTTACTAAAAAAGAATATTTAGATACGATAAAGACTTGAGTGAACGATAATTTGATGACGTTCAAGACACATGAATAACTAATATTCATTTGGGAAAAAAACTCTCATAAGTAGTGAAGTCTATGATTTAAATTTATCTATAATTCTAATCTCTAAGTATAAAATATTGATGCTATAGTATAGCACAATTCTATTACTAGTTCATTTCTACGAAGCTTGTTTCCCATTTATCAACGTTTTCTCTTATCTATAATTTTAATAATAACAGGTAAACTTACAATAGTAAGTAAATAACATTTTATTATATCGTATAATTTCAGCTTTTAATTTTTAACTTTTATAATCATATTTCAGAGGGAAATTCTAATTAATTAGTATAACTTTGATAAGATTTAAAAGCTCAAACTGAACTTTGATCACTGATAGCGGCCAATATTTAATTAATTTGTTACTTGTTGCTTTCATTTACCTCAATTAACCCTATTGCTAGTGCAGTGTCTAAATAACATTCAATCCCAAATATTAAATAAAACACTAATAACAATAATATCTACATACTATTACCTAATATGCATTTGCTTCTAGTCATGAAGAAAACTATTATTGATCACATTAAAGTAATTGTCAAAATTGGCTAAAGAAAACTATT
This sequence comes from Solanum chilense, assembly GCA_032847665.1. Taxonomy (NCBI): domain Eukaryota; kingdom Viridiplantae; phylum Streptophyta; class Magnoliopsida; order Solanales; family Solanaceae; genus Solanum; species Solanum chilense. The sequence continues at coordinate 85,887,541 of CM064963.1, forward strand.
GGTCACATGAACATTAAAATACCAAAATTGCTAGGGAGGAGGGAGGATCGATGATAAAATGGTTTCTTTTCTTCTATACTACAATGGTTTAAAAAATTATATGTTTAGGTATCGTTTGAGCAATTTTATCATTTAAGGAGTTGATTCGAATAATACATATAAAGATAAAAAAATTGTTTATAATAGACCTTTGACACAAATTCAGAATACCAAAATCATTTTTTTAAATAAAAAAGAAAAATGAAGTGGAAGGTTATGAAGAATAAAATGGAGAAAATTGCAGTAGCAATAATCAATAATATGATAATCAAAACAAATTAGACAACAATAATAGAATCAAAGAAACAGGAAAATAATAGTAAATATATATCCGTCCATATCATATCCTTCACCCCCCCGGGTCCCCCATCCTTTTAATTGTCTTTGTTTCTAGCTTAGCCAGTAATATTACTACTAATCGGCCATGTCTAGGACCACCACCAACGCGACTAATTATATCAACTCCGTCATATAAATATAGAGGTTGCGTTTAAATATTTTCTTTAAAACTAGTAAAATATAAGTCATACGACTATCTCAAGTGTTATTTTACTAAAACAATATAAAATCTGAGACTAGGATAGTGGTCCTTAATTGTTGAAACATTATCATTGAGATGAAGATCTTTAGGTTTACTATTCATAGTGTACTAAATCATAAAAATGACAATTTTATTTCTGAATTTCTAACATTGTACATAATATTCTTGAGAAATAGTTAGTGTAGGGATTTAATAGTTATTTCAACTTTAAATAGATCGATGATCACATAATTATGATATTATACATCATTGATTGATCAAAAAATGATTTTTCCAGTAATAGTGATTTTTGTGTTATTAGGGTGAAAGTTTTGTAGTTTTTA
>CM064963.1:85888543-86222543 GCA_032847665.1 Solanum chilense
TAAGCTAAGCCCAACGTATATTGGACCATTTGAAGTACTTAAGCGAGTAGGGGAGGTGGCTTATGAATTAGCCTTGCCTCCAGGGCTGTCAGGAGTGCATCCGGTATTTCACGTGTCTATGTTGAAAAGATACCATGGGGATGGAAACTACATCATTCGTTGGGATTCAATTCTGCTTGATGAGAATTTGTCTTATGAGGAGGAACCTATTGCTATTTTAGATAGAGAAGTTCGCAAGTTGAGGTCGAGGGAGATTGCATCCATCAAAGTTCAATGGAAGAATCGACCAGTTGAAGAGGCCACTTGGGAGAAGGAGGCTGATATGTAAGAAAGATACCCACACCTGTTTACAGATTCAGGTACTCCTTTTCGCCATTGTTTTTCTTCTTGTGATCGTTCGAGGACGAACGATGGGTAAATTGGTATCTATTGTAACGACCTGTTTAGTCGTTTTGAGCATCAGATTTTATTTCTGGAAAAAATGGCTGAGACGACGGACCCCACGACGGACCGTCATGGGCACGACGGACCGTCGAGAGGATCTCGTTCCAAAACACTTAGAATTCTGAAATTTTGGTACTGAAATCAACTCTCTGAACTTCGTGGCGGAATGGCAGGACGGACCGTCGTGGGCACGACGGACCGTCACACATTTTCCATAGAAAATTAGTCTCTGAACTTTGTGACGGACCTGCAGGACGGACCGTCGCAGGCACGACGGGCCGTCACAGGTTGCGTAATCCCAGGCTGGGTCGGATTTTTGTTAAGTAATTTAAGGGGCATTTTGGACTATTCCTGCTTTAATTATAAAGTTAGTGGTTTAATATTAATAACTCAATTACTTGGGGGTTAAATGAGGTAACCTTGGAATAATTAGGGGGTTATGTTCATCATCTTTTATACTTAATTATATGCTAATTAGGGTAAAAGAAAGAGGGTTGAATAAGAAAAATAGAAAGAACAAGAGAGGGAGAAACGATCGATCGAGAGAGAGGAAAAAACGCAGCCTTGGGGAAATTGCTTGCTTGATCACGAATTCTTCGGTGGAGGTAGGTTATGGTTTTTATACTATTCGTAGTAAACTCTTAATAGCGAATGATATGTATTGGGTAGTGTTGTAAACCCTTCTATATGCTTAATTGTATGCTTGCATGAATGTAATTATATGATTGTGATAAAATAGGCATGATGAAGCTATTGAATCCTAAATCTTGAAAAACCCTAATCTACTTTGTTAATGATGAGGACTTGGTATAAAAGAAGGCTTGATGAACGAAAGTAGTGAGATTAGGGGATCGGGTGCCACGTTCCGGCACCAGGATAGTAATAGAGGATCGGGTGTCACGTTCCGACACCAGGATAGAAATAGAGAATCGGGTGCCACGTTCCGGTACCAGGATAGTATATGAGGATCGGAGTGTCACGTTCCGACACCAGGATAGTATATGGATCGGGTGCCACATTCCGGTACCAGGATAGAATGAGGATCGGAGTGCCACGTTCCGGCACCAGGATAAAATATGGATCGGGTGTCACGTTCCGGTACCAGGATAGTAATAGAGGATCGGGTGCAACATTCCGGTACCAGGATAGTATATGAGGATCGGAGTGTCACGTTCCGACAACAGGATAGTATATGGATCGGGTGCCACGTTCCGGTACCAGGATAGAATGAGGATCGGAGTGCCACGTTCCGACACCAGGATAGTATATGGATCGGGTGCCACGTTCCGGTACCAGGATAGAATGAGGATCGGAGTGCCACGTTCCGGCACCAGGATAGAATATGGATCGGAGTGTCACGTTCCGACACCAGGATAGTATATGGAGCGGAGTGTCACGTACCGACAAGAGAGGAATAAAGATAATGAATCTTGAAATATGCTAATATACTCAATTTAATGAACCTAATTCCCAAATGAGTATGGTAATGAGGCTTGAGTCCTCATGGGTGTACTAGGCTTTACTTATTGATGATTATAGTACGTGATGTTGCTACAGATTGAGTATTGTAGTTGATTTATGATATTATCTGATATATACTGTTTTCTATTTTGAGTTGGCCGATGATACCTACTCAGTACTCGTGTTTTGTACTGACCCCTACTTGTATGTTTCTTTCTTTGGTAATTGTGGAGTGCAGCAAACGTGCCATCGTCTTCAACTCAACCGCAACTCTAGCCTGTCTTCATCACACCGGATTTTCAGGGTGAGCTAATGCGTCTAGCTTGGACTGGATCTTCTTCTTCATGTCTTGATGCCTCGAAATTCCGGCATGGACTAGCTTTTATTTATTTTAGCTTCTTAGATACTTTTAGATTAGTAATTTGAGGATAGATGTTCTTGTTGTGATGACTTCCAGATTTTGGGGAATAATAGATGTTGAGTTTTAGAAGTTATTGAATTGATTTTCATTAATGAGTTAAGTCTTCCACATTACTTTCTGTTGATACTATATTGAAATGTTGGGATTTGTATTGGTTGGTTCGCTCACATAGGAGGGTAAGTGTGGGTGCCACTCGCGACTCGATTTGGGTCGTGACACAGATTAACCAATCCATCGTAATTGTTTAGTCTAAAATTTAAAATTATATTTAATATTCAAGAAGTGATTTAAAAAATCCCTTTAAAAAATTTATAAGAAAATAGTTCTTAGTTGAAACCGAACCAATATGACCCGGAATTGCACAAGATACATCAAACCCAATAAGACTCGAATTTGTAAGACCCGATAACCCCAACTCGTTATCCAACCCAGACACGGAGCGATGACATTCCATTTTTAGTGAATCAGTCGCATGCCACCCTTGAATTAATATACATATTATTTTGGTAAATAAAAGTATTTAGAAACAAAAAAGATTAAGAAAATTGGATATTGATTTTTTTTAGAACAATGGAGAAAGACGTGTTTTTTAGAACATGATGAAAGAAGAAGAAAGTAATGAAAGTTGGTGTATTTTGCTAAATTGTAATTGAAGAGACTTTTAAGCATTTGTTCCTTTTTAAAAATAATTATTTCCCCTCAATTCCTCCATCTATTATATAAAAATTGTATTTTTTAAATAAAAACAAATAATAAAAACATAAATAAGATACATAACAAACTTAAATTTTGACATTTTTACTAAATATTGAAAGTATTGTTAATGAACCCTCTTAAATGTAAAAATTGTGTTCTTTAAATAAAAACATAACTAAGATACATAACAAACTTAAATTTTGACATTTTTACTAAATATTGAAAGTATTGTTAATGAGCCCTCTTAAATGTTAAAGTATTGACATTATGAAAATTTTTCCAAACTTTTATATACCGTGTGAAAGAGAGAGGATGAACGATTGTGAGTGTTGGGTAGTGGGGTGTAGTGGACGATGGTAGTGGAGTGGTGGTGTGAGGCGTGGGTGTGATGAGCACCGTGTAAAATCTGATAGGCGTGTGTGGAGGGGGCTTTGATTGGTCTGGATATGGGGTGATTGGATTGTAACGGTAAAAGAGGAAGTATAATCAATCTAAATCCCTAAAAATAAGTAACTGATAAATTCGTTTTCAAAAAGGGAATTATTAACTATAAATAATTAATAATATAAAAATTTACAGAGATTAAACATTTTTAAAATTAAATTGTAATTAATTTTTCAATAAATTTAAATTTAAGTAATATGTTATATCACGTAAATAAATTGTTATAAGGAAAAAAATTTAAAAGTATGTTTATAATCCGCAATATATATAGTCCCTTAAATGTGTATATGGTGTGATTTTCCTTTTACATTTAAAGGCTAATTACATTCTATTTTGGAAGTCTTCTCAATTATAAAAGTTTTGATTTTTTCATTGTTCTCAGAAATATTTCTTGGTGTTCAATACATTGCGAATGATATATTATGTAATGAGAGAGATGTATTCAAGAGGGGATAGTACTGGTGTATCTGAGAGGGGAGAGATGTATCCAAGAGAGGCTAGAGATGAACCCGAGAGGGTTTTTTTTGTATTTTTTTAAAATGGTATGAAACTTTAGAAATTATGATATCTTAATTTGTGTAATCATGTAATTTCTTAATTTTTGTGTAATTTACATAAATCTCATATGTTAAAAGATTTTCCTACTATTTTTCAAGATACAAAAATCTTTTAAAATTTATGAATTTTGAATACATCACTGGACTTTCGGATACATCAAAAGACATCTGGATACGTAGAGGAGGAATTTACATGATCGAGAGGGGAGATGTATCAGAGAGGGGATAAGACATTCATTTATAAAGGGGAGAGAGAGGGGATAAGACATTCATTTACATAGGGGAGGGATACATCAAAGAGTGGAGAAATGTATCTAAGAGGGGGTGAATGTATCAGAGGGAAGAGATGTTTTCAAAAGGAAAGAAATATATCAGGGAGGAGAGAGATATATCCGAGAAAGATAGAGATGTATCAACCAGAAGGGAGTGATGTATTCAACACGAAATTTTTGAATCTTTTTAGATAATAAAAAATTATAATAAAAAAAATATGTTTTTGAGTAATGTTTTCATATAGTTAATTGTTACTAGTGTTACAAACTTCGTTACAGATGAAAATATTGAACAAGGTTGGTGTTGACTCAATTTACAAAGTGTATGAGTAGAAAATCAAGAGTAATATTAAAAAAATGAACAAAGTCAAACTTGATGTACAAAATATATATGATAAAGAAAAAGAGCAGAGAGAGTGAATTCGATATAACTAGATAGCATTATTAAAAATTAATTAGGTTGTGCATTGCGCAAATTAATGCATAAAATTAAAATCGCTAGTAATCGTGGATCAATAGTAAACACTAATTTGATCCCTAGCAAGAAAAGAAAAATACTTTTTTCTCTTTTTCTTTCTAAAATAAGAGTAATGGGACATGTCAACTTTTTAGAAAGTTTTTTTAAAAAAATTAAGAAAAGCATGAGAATCTGAAAAATATTAGGACCTCTACACTATGCTCAAATATCAAATTTGTGTCACTGTTAGAATTGCATGCGGCGAAAAATACTAAAAAAAATATTTTTGTATACTGTAACACACACATTTATATTCTCTCTTATTTTTATTGATTTGATAAAAGAAAGCAGATTCAAGATGAGGAAGTTTATTAATTTTAAATTTTAGGACAGAAGAAAAATATGACAAAACATGCTTACTTAAAAAAAGAAAGAGAATTTTTTATTGATGGTGGGGATCAAACCCGTAATACTAGTGTGAAAAATATTTTCACTGCTCATTCCTTAGCACTAAAATGTTGTCAATTTTGTTAAGGGGTTCACATATTTTCTAACACAAATACATGATGTGCGAAAAGTAAACTCGTTTGAATCCGCAAATCCTCACCTAGCTCTACCACGCTAATATATATGTCTAGGTGGTGTTACAAGTGTGTAATAACTTTTGTAGTGTTTTATTTCTTCTTTTTGTCATTTTTTCATAATGCAATTCTGATAAGACGAATAAACTAAAGTTAAAATAGATTCTTTGCAATGCCCAAGTGTTTGACACACCTCAAAATTTGCCTAAACAACGTGGTAGTTTCTTGTTGAAATTGAGTTTGATCATGTGTATGTTCTTCATGATAAGTATTTTATCATCATCACTTTTCTTTTATCTTCTTTCAAAAGTAATGTTGAGAAACAAATATTTACAACGAGCTAATATTCTTGACAATTCGTAGCCAACAGTGCCTCTAATACTATAATCTCAAAAAAAAAATAAAAAAAATTAGTGAACGACTATGTTATCTGAAAGCTTAAATTATAATTGTGGGTACACTACTTTATTTAATTTTATCTTCAAACACCACATTAGAATGAAAAATTAATAGATCTGATGAAAAGAATTTCTAATTCATAACGTCTAAATTATAGATTTACCACGATAATAATAGCTAATTTGAAATCCTATTGATATATATATATATATATATATATATATATATATATATATATATATTACATTTAATTTAAGATCATATAAATTGAATAATAAGATAAAATTTGTAAGTTTAGACTTTTAATTCCATATCAAAGTTGATTAGGATCTATTCTAAAACTGGAAGGTATATAAGAAAATATCAAAGTTAGGAATATTAAAAGAGAAGTAAAATGCTGAATATTATTTAGTGAGAATATAGTGTAATCTTTGATTTGAGAGAATAAAAGAACAATAATATTTCAAGAACCTCAAATTCTTTTATTAGCCTGATCTATTATTATATTATATTATATTATATTATATAGTTTTATATTCATGTACACATAATGTGCTGTCGCCGAAATCCTATCTTTTGTAGATTCCTAATTAAAGTTAATAAATTCATTCTTCCACTCAAATCACCCACTTTCTTGGACAAGATTTTGAGTACTAAGATCCTGTTTGGATTAAAATAATTTTTATAATATTTGAGTAAAAAAATTTTCTTTTTAATTATTTATGTTTAAGTTTAAAAACTAAATAATTAAAAACGATAATGAATTATAAGCGTATCCAAATAATAGGGTGACAAGATATTGTGTGCACACTTTTTTAACAATCAATATGGGACAAATATCTTCTCTAACACCATTTTTGCAAAATTAATTAGTATATCTATATATATATTTGAATAAATTGTCTAATTATTCAGCATTTCTAACATCTATCCGTACATATTTACAAGAGATACATTAATAAATCATATCTAATTGTATAAAATTATTCCATAGAATCAAATGTTATCCTCCCATTACACAAATATGTTCTAAAGAATAAAAATCTAATCTATCATTACTAAAAATATACTCTATTATCAACCACACCTCTATATATGAACATGAGGTATAATATGAGGATTGGAGCATAATATATACCCAAAACCGATAAATCAATTATTTTTATGTGAAAATGACAACTATATAATTGACACATTTGTATATGCTTAACAATGAGATCACTACTCCCAACTTTATAACTTTGACATGTTATTAATCTTTAAACTAGAAAACGAGTAAATAATCAATGTTCTCACAAGTTGGGAAGATTAAGGATTTTTAGGACCTAGAGTCTTTAACTTATTAGAGTGATTTAGGAACTTCCGGCACTAAGTCGAGTTTAAATTTTTTCTATCTATTAAGTATTTGCATAAAATAAAATTAAGTGAGGATCAACTTCAATCGACCATATATCAAGGGGCGGACTTAGAGGTTAAACCTCCGGCAAAAAATTATGTTGTTCATTTAAGGTACTTTAAAGAATTTTATGTTAATATAAATTTTGAACCTCCTAAATGTAAGATGCACAACTTTTTTTTTGAACCCCCTTAATGAAAATTATAGATCCACCACTGATTCATATCTTTCATGATATGAAAAGTTAGATACTGCATTACCCACCAAATTATGATCTTTGAGTCTTCTTTCCAATTCATCAAATTGTTTGTATAATTATTTATTCATGAGTGCCAAAAGAGTTTGATTTTTATTTGTAAAAAAAGAATTGCAAAAATTAAATAATAAAATTATCTTACAATACTTGGTAAATTTCAAGGCTGCAGCATGCTTAAGGTTTCATGTATCACATCTCATGTAATGAATTAACTATGATTATCAAATTACTGATTTACATGGTTGATTTATGATCATGATCTCTTGGCTTCTAATTGCCTACTCTAGTACTATCTAACTGAATCATTGAGCGGAAATAGACAAACTCAATTGACGAGCATTTATATTTCATCATATTTAGTAACCAAGATTGGTATTCGTTTGGGTGTCAATCCTAAACACAAATCTGAACAAGTGATATGCAAGACCCATCGAGTTCTTTGTATCCTTGATGTATCTATCTCTTCATCTCCCGAGTCCAAGATTAGAAAGTATATTAATCTATATGGTGATCAAATAAGAAATACTAAAACAAAAATACAAAAATAATTTAAGATATAATGAACATTAATTCAAATTAATTGATGGTCAAGAATTACCCGTAGTTGCAACCCCAGAACAAGGGTCTATAGCTACTAATATCTAAGAAAAGAAGAAAAAGTACAGAAGTTCTTTAGCTATTAATATTTAAGGACAACTCTTCCTTACAAAGTATGATAAAGAAGTCCCCCCACACCCGCCCCCAAATTTCCCTAGCATCCTATTTATAGAGTTAAGGAAAAAATAATTCCACTTCTAGTCCAATTAGGAATCCTAAATCAACTAAAATTTGTTCGGAAATTTGGAGTTTGCCTAGGGTAGCGTGCTAACGGTACGCCAAAACTTGGTTTCAGTAGTTTAGGGCCTGGTGCGGCACATAAAAAGATGTCCTCAAAAGATAAGGCATGTGCATGTAAACAGATGTGAACCCAGGATTTGAAGGTTTTTGAATAGGCTTAAGTGGGATTCGAACCATAGTTTAAAAGTTGGTAACTCTAGCTTTTACCAATTGCACTAAAGCACTTCTATGCTTTTTATGAGTGCACTGTTACTTCTATCTTAAGTTCTACAGTTTTTCAAAATACATACATACATATATATATATATATATATATATATATATATATATATATATATATATATATATACACACACACACATATGATTTTTTCGGAACTTATCGGGTGCACGTGCATCCCCACCGTATGGTGTGGTCCGCGTTTGCGTGTAAATCGTAGTAAATTGACATATAAATACGCCTAAGATCAGCTACTCATGATGACCTATCATATTACATGTCTACGAGTCTTCTTTCCAATGTCACCAAGTTTGCATCATATGAAGTTTTGATTAAAAAGTTATGACATTTTATTAGAGACTACTACAACATAGTTTTTAGAGTCTGTAACTACAAACCTCATTCACGGGTCGTAAATTGAACTACGAGCCATATTGTGCACTCATAAAAAACTTAAAAAGTCATTTTTTGTTTGATTCTTATAGACTCAGTTACGAGTCGTAGAAGCATCTACATGCCATAATTTGAACTAGTAAAATGAAGTCCTGAAACTTGTTTTAAGCATGATTTCCATGAATCTAATTATGGGTCATAAGCCCAATTATAGGGCGTAACTTAGGCTCGTAGAATAAACTTCAGAAACTCAAAATTTTAGTTTGACTTCTACGGATGCATGCATGGCCCGTAGATTAAACTACTGACCATAGATGACCTCGTATAAGGTTTTCAACAACTTTTTAATTGGGGTTGCTGTTGTCTTTTTCCACTATTCCTAAGTCTAAGCCACTGCGTTTTGCATTATTTATATCCTAAGAGGGGTTTTCACGTTCAAGACTCAGTTACTACACTCTTAAATCATTAGATTTATAAGTAACCATAAGCAAAGTATAACCTAGGGTTTTAAGTATTTCAAGCAACTTCTTCTTTCAAATCTCAATCTGTTAGGTATGCAAGACTTCAATGAGATTATCCATTCACTCTCATACCTAGGTCACTACAAAAAAATCTTTAATTGCCAACAGATTTTACTAACAACTTAAGTTGGTTATTCTACTAACAAATTACCAACATATTTCTAACCGAATAATATTTTAAAACTAAACAACGAAATTCTAACAGATTACCAACATAAATCTTACTAACTAAGTGTTTTAGTTGGTAAATACAGCGGGATAAAATGGTGCCAAATTTAGCAACCTTCTATCAATGGATTACCAACATAAATATTACTAACGCATACCTTTTGTTGGTAATATTACCAATGAAGTACATGTTGGTTAGTAAATATGACAAAAAAATCATTTATATGATTTAGTAACATATTACCAATGAATTACTAACCAAACATTTACCAACGACAAGATTGTGTTGCTAAATTTACCAACCAAATATGAATGTGTTGGTAAATTAGTAACGAAATATAATTTGTTGGTAAACTTGCCAACCAATATCAAATTAGGTTGAAATTTTACCGACAAATAAAGATCGTAGTTAGTAAATTACTAACATCATTAAAATAGTTGGTAATACACCAACCGATCATTACCATTGGTAAAATTTACCAACATACTAATTATTAGTTGGTAATATTACATATGAATGTTTAGTTGAATAGTAATTATTACCAACTCTAATAAAATTTATTGGTAAATTATCAATTACTAACTTATCTTTTAATAGTTGGTAAATTATTGATTGGAGTTTATTCTTTTGGTAATCAACGTTTAGTGTTGAGACTTTCATATTTAATTTGCGTCATTATGCGTTTTAACCTTTAAATTTTAACCAAAACTTGACTTTGTTGAATATTTTTGGTAAACATGCTCAGAGTAGAACTCCGTCAGTATCATTAGCTTCGAAAGATCGTTTTTTTAATCTCACGCGAAGGTTGATTCATGTTTTGAGGCTTTCATTTTTGTTTTGTCATTGTGTGTTTTAAATTTTATGTTTAAGCCAAAATTTTACTTTGGTCAATATTTTTGTGAATGTGCTCAGATGAGAATTTTGGTGACGTAATTAAATCCAAAGGTCATTTTCTATCTAGTAGGATGACTGGTTTGAGTTTTGAGGCTATCATTTTTACTGTGTGCTGTTAGGTGTTTAACATATAAATTTTAGCAAAAATTTAACTTTGGTTAATATATTTGATAATGTACCCAGATAAGACAGTTAGATGCGAAAATTCATTTTTGATGTAATAAGATAGAGGGTTCAGATTTTGAGGCTTCCGCTTTAAGTTTATGTTGATAGGCATTTTAGCTTTTAAGTTTTGGCCAAAATTTCACTTTTATCAATATTTTTGGGTAATTGCGCTCGAATTGAAACTTTGTCACCGCAGTTAGCCATGTAAGTTCCTTTTCAATCTCATAGGATGGTTGGTTCGGGATTTGAGACTTATTTTCAGTTTGTGTCATTAAGCGTTTCAACTTTTAACTATTAGCTTAAATTTGAATTAGGTCAATTTTGTTAGAAAACATGCTCAAATTTGAATTTTGTCAACGCGGTTAACTATGATAGATCATTTTTCGCATTATAGGATGGTTGGTTTGGATTTTGAGGTTTTCATATTCAGTTTGTACCGTTAGGCGATTAAACTTTAAACTTTTGGCAAAATTTTGATTTTGCTTAAATTTTTTTGTAAATGTGCTCTGATGAAAATGCTGTCAGTCCGATTAGCTTTGAAAGGTCATTTTCATATCTAACAAGATGGTTGTTTCAGGTTTTGAGACTTTCATTTTCAATTTGTGTTGTTATGCGTTTAACTTTTGGCCAAAATTTATACTTGATTAATATTTTTTGTAAACGTGCTCAAATTAAATTTTTTGATATAATGATATGTGTCATATTGAGTTTAATTTAACTTGCTATCATAAATAATCATACTAAAGTATTTTAAATTTATTATAAATAAGGGTTGTGGTGTAGTGGTAAGTAGACCTGCATCTTTAACTAAGAGGTCTTAGGTTCGATTTTCGTTGGTTACATAATCATCTTTGTTAGGGAGTGTTTTGCTATCCAATGTGAGACTTTCCAGTGTGAATTCAGCTTCAATGTGGGTATCGAACACCAGATGGAAAATATAATTAAAATTTAAAAAAAGTATTTAAAATTTATTGGCAAATTACCAACACAAACTTTTTGTTACTAAAGTTACCAACCAATTAACAATGTATGAATCGAAAATGAAGAAAAGAATTTACTAACTCCTTTTCAATTCGTTAGTAAAGGTACTAACTATATAATAACCAAAACTTAATTGGTAAATTTACCAACGGAAATTTCAGAGTCATATTTCAAAATTTTGTAACAACATCTTTGAGTGTTTACCAACTGATTTTTGGATGGTAAGTTAACCAACAACTAAAATCAGTTGGTAATATTTACCGACGAGCTTTTTATCAACAGATTAATATAAGTTGGCATTTGATTAGTGACTAAATTTGCCAACCGATTTGATCAATTTTTCAACGAAATTTTTTGTTGGTAATTGAGGTTCCTTTTGTAGTGGATCATTTTGATTTTTAAGAATTTCACGAGATTGATAGAAGTAAATGTAGTGTGTTTTTTTTTTTTAATAAAAGCTAGGATTTTCATGAAATTGTGACTTCTAAGCTACGTTTTTATTGTTTCACTTTAATTTTGAAACTTTATGGTACTGATTTTGCATGATTTTATGGTCATTCAACTTTCAAGTATAAAAACAGATATGATATAAATTATAACCTAAATACAAATATGATAGGCTTAGCCTCCATATAATTCAAAATATAAGTCATTTTCATACCGATGAGAATTATATGAATCTATATTGTTGGGGAAGGACTATATAGTACCAAAAGGCCGAGGGTTTTCACATTATTTTTGAACTTATAGTGTTTTTTCTGGATTTATCCTAGGGAAAGTAATTGAGGGTTATTGGTGTTAGGATCGAATCCACATACACACTTGATGAATGAAGAACATAAGAACTTTCGAGAGAGAGAGATGAGAGATCTTGAGAGAAGAAGAGAAACCAATATTTCGTGGTAACACTCCGTGGGTAAACTTCCACCGCGTGAACATTAATATATGACAGTACATCAAATATTAATCAGGCTCCACAACCTAACAATCAGATCATGATCAAATAATATTCTAGAAGAAATCCTTTGGAAATGTGATGGTTGTTTTATTCTCATTTGTGTCATATATGCTTGCATATATGATATATGACTAGGAAAAAATGAAAATGCATGATTTAAAATGTTGAATGTTGTTCATCGGATGCAATGAATGCGTTTGCTTGGGGGTACAAGTGTGACTCTTATTCATTGTAGTTGTGATTGTGATATTTATTTGATGATAGTACATACTAATTATTGAATTAGGTACCAATGCCGGTACATACTAATTATTGAATTAGGTACCAATGCCGGTACATACTAATGATTAGAATGGTTCCCACGAGAGTTCGTACTGATCAGTGGATTGAGTACCACACTAGTCAATACTAAAGAGTAAATCGGGTACCATATCGGTACACTAATAATTTGTGTGTAGGTTTGTATGAGAGAATCATATTGACTTCATTGTTCTGATTCTCTATGTTTATTGTGCATAAATGCTCAAGGTAAAGATTACGAGTCCAGGCTATGTTGTATCTGTGCTATATATATATATATATATATATATATATATATATATATATATATATATATATATATATATATATATATATATATATATATATATATATATATATATATATATATATATAAATTATGGTTACTTGTTCATATTTAATTTGTATAAGTGGAGCATTGTTAATACAAAGTGTGGTATGAAAATTTGTAGGAGAGTAGCAGTGAACTTATATGAGATATAACAGGTTAGGTTAAGATCTTATATGAGGGTGGAATGACCTATATGGTGGAGTTAGTTAGGTGGTGGGTCACTTGAGGTAGAGTTTAAAGAATTCAAGGTAATACTGGTTGTAGTAAAGGTGGTTATTTAAGGGTCTAGTTCCTACTTCTATCTTCAAGTTATGTGTTTCTTTTGATCATTGACCCGATATTATGTTGGTGGATTTAGTTCCACCGATGATGTCTACCAGTACGTGTTAATTATATGTATACTGATACTACTCGTTCTATGTTACTTAACATAGTATGATTGCATGATTTAATTATGTTTTATGGGTAAAAGCAATGAAGAACTCTATAGCTTTTACTCTTTTTCTTATAATTGAGAGTTATGTCGTATTTTTCACTTATAAATCGTACTCTTAAAAGCTCATATACCTATTTAAAGTAGTTCGTTGGAAAGGTCTTGGTGTATTTCTTTATAAGGACCTTGTTTTAAATTAATTAAGGAATATTGCTATATTGAAATAGGGTGATTAGTTTATAAATATTCGATTTTGCATTTCATGTTTCAAAAATTTCTCACAAGTGTTCTCCTATCTAGGTGACTAGAGTAAGTGTTCACACGGACTGATAAGTTGTGACAATTGACTTGGGCAATATATTCATGTTGTCTTATTTTACTAATTTTTTATTACTTTTTCATATTTCGTATACATGGAGCTGATCGATAATCTTACTAGTAATGATATTGTACATGCTCTTCTTTTATTGAGTACAATGCATATTCCAGTGGCATCTATGTGACCTCAATTATATTGTGAGTCCCACTCTTTCAGAATCTAAGAGTGATTTACTTCTTTCGGACTGCCATAGGTTCATCTATTTCTTTTAGTCCATTGTTCAGACTTGGAGTTCATTTGTTTTGGGGTTGGAACCCCACCCTCTATTCTATGTTAGATGTTAAGGTACACGACTTTCAGATTTTAGGGGTCTTAATTCTACAATATTTTTCATGTTAATTGTTTTGATATGAATTCTTGACTTTAAATTGATGAAATGTTACTTTTAGCTATTTAGTTTGTTGCATATATCGGGTTTAGTGTGGATGTTTCTCACGACAATTTTGGTTGTGAAAGATTTTGACTTACATTAAATATTTTAAGAATTATTGATGGACTATTATGTAATTATAATAATTATGATGACTAGTTATTGATATAATAGTAAATAGAAAAGACTATGTCGATTAAAAAGATATATGGCCATGATCGGTCACAATCAAGAATATGCATCTCATATTGATGACTTGTTCAACTAGCTTTAGGGTGAAAACTTCTTCTCAAAGATAAACTCCAGATCAGACTTTCATTTGCTTAGAGTCAAAGACTGTGAAATTTCGAAGATGACCTTTAGGACTCGATATGATTACTACGAATTTATTGTTATGTCTTCTAGACTAACAAATGCTCCTGCATCTTTCATGAACTTGATGAATAGAGTGTTCAAATAGTATTAAGATATATTCATCACTATCTTCATAGATGATAACCTTTTTTATTCTAGGAGAGAGAATGAGCATGCAAGTCATTTGAAGATTGTCTTGCAGATTCTTCAGGACCTCCTGTTGTTTTCTAAGTTCACCAAGTGCAAATTCTGGTTGAGATCATTAGAATTCCTTTGGCATATAGATTCTGAAGAAAGCGTTAAGGTTGATCTTCAAAAGACCGAAGAAGTTAAGAGTTTTTTGGATTTAGCTTGTTACTATAAATCATTTGTTGAAGGATTTTCCTCCAATTTTTTTCCTTTGTCTAGATTGTATCAGAAGAAGGTCAAATTTCATTAGTCCGTAGCTCGTGAGAAAAGATTTTAGGAGTTGAAGACTCGCCTTACTTCAGCCCCAGTTTTGACTCTACTAGAGGGTTTAGTTAGATTCATGACTTATTGTGATGCTTTCGGAATTGACCTTGGTTGTGTATTGATGCAACATGGTAAGGTTATAAGTTAAGCTTCCAGGAAGCTCAAAATTCATGAGAAGAATTATCCGACTAATGATTTCGAGTTAGCAGCAGTAGTGTCCACCTTGAAGATTTTAAAGGCATAGTGTTCACGTGGGTGTATTTACAGACTATAAGAGTCTTCCGTACATGTTCAATCAAAAGGACTTGAATCTTCACAAGAGGAGATGACTTGAGTTGTTGAAAGACTATGACGTGAGCATTGTATACCATCTAGCCAAAGCCAAAGTAGTTGTAGGTGTTCTCAATAGGTTGTTTATGAATAAGATCACTCATGTTGAGTAGGGTGGGCATTCGGTATTTCGGTTCGGTTTTGGGGGTTTTTTTAGGTTTTTGTAAATTGTGTACCGAATTTGGTTTTTATTATTTCGGTTCGGTTTTATTATTTCGGTTCGATTTTGTAATTTTGGTTTTTTTAATGGGCCTGCTTAGTTGGGCTTTTAAAAATTACAAATTTTTTTGTTTGATTTTTCAACTTAATGGGCTAAAAATAGTTACATCAAAAAGTCTTTTACTTTTTAATTTTTTATTTTAAATTATAATATTTTTTATTTAATATTAATAATTAATATAATATAAATATATATTATAATATAATATATTTCGATAAACCGAAATACCGAATAACATAAAATTACATATCGAAAATCGAACCGAAATACCAAAAAATACAAAAACATATACCGAATACCGAACCAAAAATCGAAAAACCGAAATCGAAATACCAAAAAAATTTGATTCAGTACGATATTTCGGTTTTCCGGTGTTTATGCCCAGCCCTAATGTTGAGGAGGATAAGAAGGAGTTGGTTCGTGATGTTCATACACTTGCTCATATGGGTGTTCGGCTTGTGGATTCCGTGAATGATAAAATTATTATTAAGAATGGATTAAAATCATCTCTTGTGATGGATGTTTGTCTAAATTGCACCCGTTAATCCTAAGTCAATACTATTAGCCTTGAAAATCAATCATCCATTAATGTTTTCTAACATCTAATAGATTCTCAACAAAAATGTCATCCATTAACACTATAGAAAACATGAAATTAGCTATCGATAATCCCTAGCTAATCGATCGCTAAACTTGCTCCTAGATTATTGGATTTTCATATAATCGATAGCTTAATGAAATTCCCATAATATTTTTAGACCAAACTATTAACTAAGCACATTTTAATTTTATTTCTCATAATATAAGCTAAAGACATTTGTGACCCTCTTACGTCTTTTTATGTCATCCAAAGAAAATACTCAAAAGAAAAAGGAAAAAAAAAGGTTCTAAATATGTTAATGGGACGACAGTGAGAATATAAACTTAAAAAGTGGCCTTTTTCTTAGTTATCTTGGAGAATATATGTGCATTCACCAGAATGACGATACAATTGTTCATTTTGAGAGATGTCACTTCAAGTTTTTGACACACTTTCGAATCTTCACATTACTGTCTTAATTAATCATTGCAAAAATTATTAGTTAATTAACACAATGTTTAAGTGCTTAACTTTTGGTCTAATCATTTGTACATACCAAAATAATAACATTATGTGCTATAACCTTTTAAATATGGTCGGATAGTGTTGTTTATAACTTTATATTATATACTTGTTAGAGTAAACTCTTTTCGTTCTCATTTGTTTATTTTTGCTTTTCTTGTTAGTTTGCTAAATAAATATTCTCTCCATTTCAAAAGGAATGGTCTCATTTTCTTTTTAGTCTCTTTTAAAAAGAATGATTTCTTTCTTTTTTTATATTTTTATTTAAGTTTTATGTCAAATTGAATTAAGACAAACAAATTGAAACAGACAGATATTCATAAAAAGATGAGTGAAAGAGATAGTACTACACACTTATAAACATTGTTGCATTTCTATTTTTTTTAAATAGAAATTGCATTCAACATTTAACTCTTCTCATAAAGATCATGGCTTATTATATAAAAATAAAAAGCCATGAAGGAAGAAGTTTGACATAAAGTACAAAATTTAAAGAGCCCAAAAAAAAAAAGAAAGGCCTTGTTTTTTTTTCAATATATATATATATATAAGCAAAGGGTTTCTCATGACTAAAGCCATAAAGCTCCTGCATCTTTAAGCATCTTCTTGAGTGAACCATTGATATGAAGTGTCATAACAGTGTTAGCTGATCCCACAAATCGACCACCAATAAACACGGCTGGTACAGCCGGGCTACAGCCTAACCTGAGGAGAGATCTCTCCATATCGCGTCCATTCATATCTTCATCAAGTTCATAAATCAAAGGGCTAACACCTTGCTCGTAAAATAACCTCTTAATTGCATGACACATGCAACATGAACTCTTGCTAAAGATCACAACTGCCTTTTGTGATGCAACTTTCACTACACGATCCATATCGCGATTGTTATATAATTTGATTTGAATTTTTGGTTTATATATATAAGGTTTAGTTTATTTTTCTTGAAGTTGGATTTTGCTAGAGACTAGAGAGTTGGTTTTGAGATGGTAATGGAGATGTTATGAAGGGATATTTATATAGGGGGGGAAATGATCATGATGATGGTGGGATTTGGATAATCTTAATAGTTTATTGTATTTTGAGAAAAAGGAGATGGGGAAAAGTGAAAATTCTTTGAGATATTTGGATAGATTCTAGATTCTTGATTGTGCCATGGTATAATAATATGCAAAATTCTATATTTCTTTGCTATTTGATGGTAGGTTTAGATTTTCAAGAGCCAAGAACTATATATATGGACCCCTTTCTCCTCTTTGCCCTAATTTTGAAAATGACACCTATCCCACTTACCTACGTCATGCTTTTACTTACTAGTGTGGCAAGAATCAAAAGTCCATCGACATTAATCGTGGTGCACTAGTGAAATTGTGTTACTTTTAATTAATCATATTTTGGGGTTTGAGCCATGAATATAGATAAAATCTTGCATGTTGAGAGCGTCATCACCAAATTATGAGTCTTTAATACGTGATTCAAATTTAATTGAAGCTTTAAGGCGGATTTTTTTTTTTTATCAAAAGGCCATTACTTTAGATATATACGTCTGATCCCTACAACGCTGACTTAGTGGTAGAATTTATTCCTTCCATATCCTAACTATAACCAATATTATAGACTTCTCTAGTTTTAGGATTTAATATTACGCCCACTTACATACTGCCACGTTATGTAGTGGCACTCCTGGAAAAAGATTATAGAATAATATTGAGTATTAAAATATATTAAACATTTTATGCTTTACCTTGGTTGGTATTGGTAATGTAGCTTCTATATGTGTTGTTTAGCTTCCAATACCGAATTATTAAATCATAATCGATTATTTGATTTCATGTTTGACTTGGCACATTAAATTAAGGTTTTAACTATATTTCTGAAATTTTCATTGGTAGAGTAAGCATAAATATTAGAACATATGATTCATATTCAAGAGTCAATAGTTAATGAACTTGTTGATCCAAACGAAATAGCACTAAAAGGTCTTGAATTAAAACTTAACCAGTACTCGAAAGACCATCTAATATCAAAGAGAAAGGGTCTCAAAAAAAATTTTAATTTTGATCGAAATTGTTGTTACGATATTAAACTTTATGGAGGACCTTTTACCCCCTGACTATTTAATAGTGTATTTTAAAGGTATATATGTGCCCACATGGATAAGTTACTATTTATAATAATGCAATATTTATGATGTCCACGTGGGCACATATATACCTTTAAAATACGGAAAAAGGTAGAAGTACCACTTAGACTATGACCGATAACTCAGTGACACACCTTAACTAAACTAAGGTCATATCACCCCTACCCGAACCCCTTTTTTTGATATTTTTGTGCACCTTTTTTACTTAGATGGCGACCAAATATCTCCTATGCGTCTTATTTGCGTGGAGTAACGGAGTGTGCCACGTAAGACAAATGTGCGTAAAATTACAAAAATAAAAAAAATAAGTTCAAGAGGGTTAATAGGACTTTAGTTTAGTTAAAGTGTGTCTATGGAATTTCAATCATAATCTAGGGAGTGCTTATGTCTTATCCCTTTAAAATATACTATTAAATAGTACAGTAAAATAAAGATCTTTTTCAAAATTGAATATTATTACATCAATTTCAATTAAAATTCTAGTATACTTCACACATTTTTCCAATATGAAAACATAATGTGTATATTCAGGAATCAAGTTGACCTAATAGAAGAACGTTAGTTAGCCTTTTCATATTATATTACAATGAATAAAAGTGCAAAAAAAAAATTAAACTATCAAATAAAATTAAAGAAATATGTGGCCTTTAATTACTTAAAGCTTTTAAGTAATTAATATGTGGTCTCTTAACCATTTGGGTTGTGCCTTAAGAAGAAGAGTTTTTCTGACTTCACCACAAGTAGTAGTCAACTTTTTCTAAAGAGATGAGCATATGCTTGTAAAATGAAATGAAAACGATTTTCACTAATAATAAATTCCAAATTTATTCATACTTCTACAATTGATTAAAAATACTCTCTTCGTTGTTGTTTTTTTTTTTGTTATATTAGACTTTTTAATAATTAACTTAACTAATTTTTCAAGCTAAATAAAATAACATCAACTCAATCGTTCAAAGTCAAAATACTAGATATTCAAAAATTATACAAAAAAAATATTATAAGTTATGATAAAGATATATCTTAAATGTTAGTCAAAGTTTATATAGTTTAACTCCCGAAAGGAATTGAGGAAAACTAAAAAGAAATGCAAGGAATAATGAATAAGATGAAGCATCTAAAATTACTTTTAGATGTTAGAAGCCAATTTTATAATTAAAGTAATTATAATGTTCTTTGAAGTTATTTATAAAATTATGAATTAAGAAGTATTTTTGCATTAGAAGAAAATATGAAGAACGGAAATAGAATAGAAAAAATCAAAGTTAGTACTCCATGTTTTAGGAAGAGCATTTTTGAAGATTATAAAAGATTTAATGAATAAAATCATAAATGACCCGGTCAAATTAACATTTTATTTGGATCATTGTTACCCATTGTTTCATAATGTATTGTATTGTATTGTACTCTATTATACTATATTGTATGGTAGATACAATGTTTGGCTAGACTGTATTGTTTGTTGTTGTTTAATAATATTTTAATTGTTTGGTTTGATCGTATCGTACTGTATTGTAATTTATAAATTTACTAAAATATCCTAATTATTCTAGGGTAGGAGATTTGACTAGATTTAAATAATTAAAATAAAGGGTAAAATAGTATTTTGAAATATTATGTAAATATATAATTGGAAAAGAATTTAAGTAACAATGAGAACACACAAAATTGGTTGTTCCATAAAATAGAGGTTTTCATTGTTACTTAATAACAGAAATCTATCAATACAATACAATACATTTTAACTAACAATCAAAACAAACATTGTAGATATAGTAACGATACAATACAATACAATGGATAACAATAATCCAAACATAGTGTAAAAGTGCATAATAAGTGGCAAAACTACAAGAGCGAATTGTTTTATTTTAAGTGTTTTTAAGCTAAATAACTTTTAACACTCAAAAAAAACTTATATACTAATTTATTTTTTTCCTTCTAGAGCTAGCTAGTTATGATTAAAAAAAATATATGATAGAATGTCAACTGAAGATACGTAATTGAAAAAGAGGTGCAATTAAAGATGATAAGCATCAAAGCATAGGGGGTAAGGATACACAGTTACGTGAACATATCACAATAAAGTTAATAAAGAATTTTTCTAGCATTTTTGATATCCTGAACTTGGCTTTGATTTATTGGTTATGGAAAGTGATATATGTCTCAATTAATGGATTCCAAAAAAAAAAAAGAATTTAATACATATGGCTTGTCACAATTTTAATGAATGTTTAAATTTTAATTCTATGGTAGCCAATGGATTTCCTAAAGAGACATCCTAACAGTAAAACAATATAGGGCATATCTACAAACATGCATCTACTCAAACTATATAGGTATATCTTATAAAAAAATAATAAGATAATGTAAAATTTAAAAAGATAAAATTTAATGTAAAGATTTTATTTGTTTATTTTATTCGAAATCTCAACTACACACTCCAATTTTACAGGTGTCCTATCATTCGCTGAGCATTTTATTTGTGAATTTACTACAAACTTGAGTGTTGACCTGACATAGGAGGTGAGAACACCTTCTTAGGTGTGCGAAAAGAGGATAGCCCTAAATTTTGACGAAAAAAAAAGTGTACTTCTCCCTCTGTCATCTTCCCCAAGTTAAATAAACCATTTTCCTTCTTCCCCGTTATTAACCCCTGTTTCTTTTTTAAAAAAATTATGATTTTCTTTAATTTAAATGTAACGACCTGATTCATTTGTTATGAAAAAGTCAATGAAGAAAGAATTGGGGTCAGAAAACTTTTTGGTAGAAACTTGGAATAATCAAAAATCTAATCCATATTTGGAAGATATTGGAGGCGTTAAGGTGTAGGAAAATTTAGTAATGAATGAGAGATCTAATTGTGAATTTTATTACATGAGCGGGTAAATAAGATGATAAGGAACTTGTAGAACATTACGAAATCGAATTTGAATGAGTAGAGCTCCAGAAAATAATCTTTTCGTGAATGAGTGCATTTTGTCTCTATCGAGGTTGTGTAGCGGCATTTTGGTCGCTGAAGCAGAATGGGTCCGCTGGAGCAAGCCAGACGCGATTTAAAGTCGCTAGTAAACCCTAAAACAACTCTATTTGATACTTTTTTACTTTTTGGGTTAAGGAGGCGACCCCAAACAAGTTCTTAATAATTTTCACCATTTTTTAGGCTAAAGATAAGGTTTTAACTCTTTGAAATCATTTTTCGATCCGTACAACCTATTTTCTTGGGTTATTTCGATGGGGAAGGGTTTTGATCTAAAATTATGGTGGAGTAATCCTTAATTTGCGAATTAGGATCTTGGGTTTGGTCTAGGGTTATTAGGTTTGTTATAATCTGAAAAATTAGATATTTGATTGTTGATCCTTGCGTATATTAATTGTTGTAGACTTAGAACAAGCGGAAAGAATCTGATAAGGGAAGATCCAAGTGTCTTTGGGGATTCAAGCTTGGATTTGAGGTAAATAATGGTTGTGCTTTCATGTTGGTGTGATATAAGTTTGTAATTGCTTCATTGTAATTCATGTATGTACGCGAATATAATGTTACATTATTGATCACCCTAATCGTAAATGAGGATAATTCAAAATTCGTATGCCATGAATCACTTCTTGTTGTATGATCTTGATTATGTACTTGTGTTTGTGATTATGATGTGTGATTGAACATGAACATGGACTATGACTTATGACTTCTCAAAGAGTTCTACTTAGTGTAAATAGGGAATGGGACTTCATCATGCATTGCACAAATGGACTTTAAGAGTGATTGTGGTTTGATTCTCTTATGCAGAGAAGATTGTGTAAATCAATGTTGTTGATATTCAGTATGTTACATGGTTATATTGTTGTAATTGTCTATATATGTTTCACTTATTGGGATAGTCGCGTGATCCTACAAGTATACTGTGGTTGTGTACTGATTCTGCACTTGCTCTTATTTTTGTTGAGTACAGGGCATGTTTTGGCGGCTATTGAAAAATCTCGTTTAGAAGACCAGTGACCTTTTACGAATTCAAGGGTGATCTAGTTCTTTGGGGCTGCCTTGAGTTCTCTTTTGTCTAAGTCCACTCTCTTCGAACTCAGACTATTCGTTAAGGTGTTGTTTAGTTTTGGAGGTGTACCCCTTGTTCTTAGACTTGTAGTTAATTAGTAGAGTTTTTGTACAATGACTTTCAGGTTCTAAGGTTTGTATTTCCGCATTTGTATTACTTCCTTTGTTTAGTTCCTTAATAAATAATTTAGTTATTTAAGACAATTTTTGTATCATTGCATGCCTAGTTTTTGTTAAGTTGCTTGGTTGAGTTGTAGAAATGGTTCTCCCACTGGAGTGCTAGTGTAGGTGCCAATCACGACGGTTTGGGTCGTGACATTAAGGTAGGTTATAGTTGTTTATGTCATTTCTAGGAGGGAAATGGAGAAAAAATAAGAAGTGGGAATTGAAGTGGTGGCAACCCGCACGTGCAAACACGTGAGACAACTTATTTTATTTTATGCGGACAGGGCAACACTCAAATGTGTAGTAAATAGGCAAATATAATGTCAGGGGTGATAAAACACCCATAAAATTGGAATGTGTAGTTGAAATTTCAAGTATAAATGTATTTTTTTTTAAGGGAAGGGGGCGTTTTATATCCCATTTTAATTTCTCATATATATAGCACATGCATGCTTTAATCATTGTTTGATCCTTGTAATTTATGCCCCTCCTCTCCCCCCCCCCCCCAAAAAAAAAAAAACAATTTTCTTTCCATATTAAGCTAGTCTTCATTTTATTCATCTGACTTTCTTAGAAGATTTTCAAGATATACTCTCTTCGTGTATTGAAATTTAACAGTCTTCTTTCTGCTTTATATTAACGTGTGCAAACAATTTCACTAGTTCAACTTCTTCTTTTATTATTAGTGAGTCACGATTTATTGCATGATAAAATGAATCAAATGCTTTGGAGAATATATACTCTTTGTTCATATCACATAATTATGTGTATCATATATATCTCACACATGTTTATTCGATTGGCGTTTTTGGAAGCTTTTCAAGAGATACTCTTTGCGTTGAACTATGAAATCTCATAGTCTTCTTTCAATTTCATATTAACGTGTATAAATAATTTCACAAATTTGACTTCTTTTTAAATTCTATTATTAGTGAGTCATGATTTGTTGCATGATAAAATGGATCAAATGCTTTGGAGAATATGATCCTCTTTGTTGGCATCACGTAATGATGTGTATCATATATATCTCACACATGCTCTAACTATTGTTTGATCCCTATAATTATGCCCTCCCCCTCCCACTCTATTCTAAATTTTCTTATTGTTCTTTAAGAAAAATAAAGAAGAAAAATTTATTATTATAAAGTTTATTTATATTAATTTATGTTTGTGAATGGACAACTCTAAAAGTTGAATGACAATCACTAAAAGATATTTTTACTGATTTATTGATATATATAATTTACACAAATTTATTATCTTTTTCCTCCTTTGAAAAATATTCAAGAACAATATTTTTCATTTGCAAGAAAGAAACTAAAGAAAATATAGAAAAAGTTAGTTAATACAAGAGCACTGGGTTGATAAATCTTTTGAAAATCTATATATATGTTCAAAATGTACAAACAAACTAGACTTCTTTTCATTTCTTTTTCAAATGTTTAGAATATTCAAAAGCCAGAGACTTCATTTTTTAAGATATCATAATGACAAACATTTTATGGCTTCTTAAGAAATTTTACATGCAGTAAAAAGTTTTTCAACTAAAATAGTTAACATGTATATTTAACATATTGTGTGCGCGTGCGTGCGTGCGTGTGTAATATAAATGTATAAATTGTGTTTGTATTTGTATAAATCTACAAAAAATTATATATACAAATATAAATACATATATTTTCATCATATACACTTATAGTTATACAAATGCAGATTTTTGTCTATCAGTTCTTTTTTGTCTTTCTCTCTTTCTCACTTTATACAAACACAAATTATACAAAATACAGTATATAATTACTTATTTTAGACATACTCTTTAATAATTACTATTTATAGTAATATAAAACAATACTATATATTTTATTACATTTTTCTTCTCCAGCCTTTTTCTCTCTTTTTTTATCACTTTTTTAATATTTCTCTCTTTCTCTCACCCCTTTTTTTTCAGCTCTTTCTCTCTTACTTTTTTTTAATTGTTTTTTTGTTTTTTTTTTCTGCTCTTTCTCTCTCTCTGTCTGTTTTTTTCCTTTTTGTTTCTCTCTCTACTTTCTTTTGTTAGTAGTCAATAATCGTAGAATAAATAAAATTTATATCAATATTTAATTATTTAAATAAAAAATTTATTTGAAACAAATGAAGAGACATAACAAATTGCAAAATGAATTAAATTTAAATTAAAAAAGTATTACATACATATCAAAGTTGAATTTAAAATGTATTACACACAAGTAAATTAAATTTGTATTAATAATGAATTAAACAAGTAATCCAATTATAACAAATAAATCAAAAAATTGCAAAATAAATTCAATTGCTTCAAAATTGTATTACACAATATTAAAGTTGAATTAGAAGACAAAATTTAGAACGAATGAAAAACGTAACTAACAAAAGATAAGACAATGATCTATAAACTGAATTAAACTCATATTATTCATGAATAAACTTAGACCATATGTATCTTATAAATTAGTTTTGTTTTTATCACTAAGAAAATGAGCATTGGTTGCAATATGTATTAAAAATGTATTGCACATGTCTTATAAATATATTATTAGTGTGTTACCTAAATTATTCTTGTTCGTATTCGTACAAAAATGAAGTGTGCAATACGTATTATAAATGTATTATTCATGAATAAACATGTATTATATGTGTCTTATAAATTTCTTTTTATTTGTATTACTAAGAACGTGAGTGATGTTTACAATATGTATTAAAAATGTATTGTGCATGTATTATAAGTGTATTACTTAAATTATTTTAGCTAATATCATTAAAAAGGGAGTGAAATTTGCAATATGTATTATAAATGTAGGATGTATTATTCATTTTTTAATACAATTATGAAACATATCCAATACAAATGTGATATAGTTCCGTAAACTTCATCCTTTTCGAGCTTCAATCCAATATGTTTCCTAAAATCAATCCTAAAGTTAATCAAACCCTCTTAAATTGAGATATAAACTCCAAATGATATTTTCAACTATTTGTAGGAACTGCCTATCCAAACTAATCGTAAACGAAAGATCAATCAATGATTCGTAGACTGAATAAAACTTGTATCAATAGTTAATTAGATAAGTAATATAATTGTAACAAATGAAGAAACATAATAAATTGTCAAATGAATTAAACTTGAACAAAAAATGTATTACACACATATAAAGTTAAATTAGAAGAAAAATTAACAATACATGAAAAACGTAACTAAAGAAGGACATGACAATAATCTATAGGTTGAATTAAACTTGTTTTATTAATAAATAAAATATGTATCATATGTGTCTTATGAATTATTTTAGTTTGTATCACTATTGATGTTTGCAATATGTATTAAATGTATTGTGTATATGTTATAAATGTATTACAAGTGTGTTACTTAAATTATTTTTATTGATATCCCTAAAAAGCAAGTGAAGTTTGTAATATGTATTATAAATGTATTGATCTGATTTTAATACATTTTTAATGCAATCATGAAACATATATAATACAACAAACTTCACCTTTTTCGAGTTTTAATCTAATATTTTTCCTAAAATCAATTATAAATTTAGTCAATCCCTCTTAAAATTGGTATATAAACTCCAAACGACATTTTTAATTATTTGTAGAAATAACCTATCCTAACTAATCATAAATTCGTAAAATTTTAATAATGAATTCAAAATTTGTATTTTTATAATGACCATCAATGGTGAACTCTTGTTTCTATAATTTTAAAGATTTGAAATATCTATTTAAGAACATGCTAATGTATAATTTTTTGATTTTTCTACTCCTCTTCTCGTCATGCTTTTGGATAAAAGTAGTAAAATATGGACAAAAATTAATTTAAAAACAACTATTAAATGTAAATTTCAAAAAAAAAAAAAAAGAGAAAGTGAAAGAATGACACAGAAAGTGACGACGAAGAAGAAGCAAAAAAAAGGGGGAAGAGAAAAAAGGCAGAGAAAGAAGTGAAAGAAGATAAATCGTATAATTTTTTATTCTAAAAAATTGTTATGTTTAGTTAGAAAATTTATATTGATATAGATGGTAAATATTTTTTTAATATTGCATATTTATGTGATTTACCCTTCAAATTTTATGAAGATATACAAACACAATCATTAATACATATACATAGTATAGTTATATATATACAGTTATCTAACTAATATACATATACGATTGTTGCGCTTTTATACAAACGAGATTCCTGCCGGCAATTTGTACAAATATGATACTGCATAGCTTGCTATGGAGCGCAAATAACAAAATTATAATTATAGAGCGCTAATATAATTTTTATGTTTGCTAAATCTAAAATTTACTCTCTTTTATTTTTGTTCTTTCACCCATTAGCAAACCATTACCGGACCATCTTTTTTTCTTCATTTTTTGTGATATCGCTCTTTAACTTAGAGAAGAAAGATGAAACGAAATAATGATACCAGCCAAAGATACTTTTTAGTTTTTTTGGCGCTCTTGATTTGTACATTGTGTAATTAATGTATAAAATATGTGTATATATGTAATTAATGTATAAAATATGTGTATATATTTTTTATGCTCTTGATTTGTACATTGTATAATTAGTGTATAAAATCTGTGTATATATTTTTTATTGAGTACATAATAACTTGTATAATTATCATACACAAATTATATATATATATATATATATATATATATATATATATATATATATATATATATATATATATATATATATATATATATATATAATATGAAAAGTAGATATACACTTTAAAATAATGCATATACACCATTTGAAAACATCTAGTGCACATATACACAATGTATATGAAGTGTATATAGTGAATAAAACAAACATACGATTCATATATCAGTTTTAGAATGTATATAATGAGAATAATTGATATATATTATTTATATAAATGTATAATTTTTCTTTCACAAATTTTCTAAGTTTTAATCTATTTAAATTCTTATTTTTTTAATATTTTGATGATAGATAAGACAGGGTGAATTGTCACGATCTAAAATGTTGTAAAATACATTCAAACTAAACTTTTTTATGGGAGAACCAATCGGTCAACCCAATAGATACTCAACTTAAGCCATTAGATAACAACTTTATTGATTAAAAAATGTTTATTGTAAATATTTGAAAGCATGAAGAAAAAAAATTCCCGTGAAACATTAAAGTTCGTACCAAAATATCTAACATAGTTTAGAGTGTGCTGATGCAACTCTAAAATAAAAGGAGCTTAAGTCGAACAATGGACTATAAAAAGATCCATGAAATTTCGGAAGAAGCATTTGATTCAGAGAACGTGTGAATCACAACTAAGGTCACATAAAAACTGTCAGAATATGATCAGTGCTTAACAAAGAAAGAGCACATGCAGTATCAATACACTATATTTGTAGTGTACTGATAGGATCATCAACTCCAATTATACAAAATATGAAAAAACATGATAACTTAGTAAAATAGGAAAACACTCATACATAAATCGATTCAAAGAATATAAACAGGATGACGACTCTGTGCCCTCATCCTGACTTAACATCACAAAAATTATCCAACAAATTTACAACAAATAAACTCGATTAAATCATGGAATCAACACACAAAAAACAATTGATATATACCAAGTGTGGTACCTGAGTCAATCGATGTGAAACATGTACCATGTATAGTACTTAAGCCATTCAATAGATATTTCGTATCAGGCGTGGTACACATATCAACCGATAATTTTTACTAAGAGTGTTAGTTTCGTATGAGGCTCAGCTTATGTCTTGTCCCGTTATGTTCCACAACTTGTGAACACCAACGAAGACAAGATTCTCTTATTTAATCAAGGGTTTAAGTTCTGGTTTGCAGGTATTATCAATGCACATGATTTTTGCAGGTAATATACTCAATGAGGTAACTGATGTTGTGGGGATGGAAGGGGCTAGGAAGGCACATTATTTAAAAAAACAGCGTTTAGCAACGGATATAAGCGACGAAATATATTTCGTTACATAATAACGTCGGATTTGCTACGGATTAACCATTTGATTGCAAAATTAACAATTGAATTTTTAATTTATAATATAGCGACAGATTAGCACGTATATTTAATTTGTCTCTAAATATTAGCGCGAAATAATGATGCCAAATTTTCCATACGGATTTAGTAACAAAATAATGGTGACAAAATAAATTAATATTTTGCGACATAATTAATGACAAAAAAAGGGTCGCTAAACTTTTATATTTATTGTAATAAAATTTCTATTATATAGTGACGAAAATATTTGTCAATATAATATTTTCTAAATATATATATTTATTTGAAAGTGACGGATGTTATAATCCGTCTCTAATTTCGTTGCAAATTTTTTTAAAGTGATGTATTCTTAGGGCATAAAATATTCATACTAACACTTTTCAGAGATGAAGCTTTGAAACTCCAAGCCTCCATCTCTAAAACTCCATTTAGATTTCAAACTCCATCTCGAAGCTGGTAACACTTGAAGCTCTGAAACAAGTCTCTATCTCGAAGCTTTGAAGCAAATCTCCATCTCGAAGCTCTGAAGCAAGTCTCCATCTAGAAAGGTAAGCGCTCAAACTCCATTTTCAATTTCAAAGTTTTAGTTTCTCCAAATGGATTTGTTGGTTTAGATATCAAGGGAAATCAATTTCCCAAGTTGGTTTTATCAAGAACTAGTTATAAAATCAAAACCCTAGCTCCAATTTGCAGCATTTCTATATCGAGGCCATCTTTGATTTTGACGACTTTCAACTATTTCTCTCTGACAAATAGAAACACCCACTAGGAATTTCGGTCAGATTCCTGCATTAGGATATCATATTAACTCGACATATCATTGTTGTTCAATTTTGACTCGACATACCATTTTTTTTTTCAATTGAAAAATATGAACTCTAACTAGGAATCATTTCGCTCGAGCACTAAAAATAGAGACTTTAGTCGATTGGGTGTTATGAAAATATTATATTATTAACTATGAAATCTTTCCATTTCGTTTATCTTGAACTAAGATTGAATAATCTGAAAATAGAGGGTTTTTTAGAAGTAGAGTTTTTTGAAAATAGGTGTAAGGGTTTAAGCAAGCATCTAGAGTTAGGTATAACAATTTTACATTGATTTCACACTGATTTGTTTTAGTTTTCTAATGCAGGTAACTTTTATTGTTATGACTACTCACTACCGACTCATTCTCTCTATAAAAGATATCTCTCTTTTTCTTCTTTGTACAAAATCTTTCTTTTTTTAGGAAAAATATGTTGATATAATTTTTTTGTTTATACTTTTGTTTGGGTTCATTTTTCGGTGATAAATAATGTTAGTGTAGTATTGAATCTAGTGTTAAAGTTGTTTCTAGTTGATTTTGATAGTCTGATTTAGGATCTTTTAGATATGTGTGATATATTATTTTTTCAATTAATAGTCTAAAGTGATTTTTTATGTTTTTGTCACTTTAAATGTACTATGTGTGATCTTGCTGGTAGTGATCTCGAAGTTATGGTTGTTATTTCTAATGATCAGTTTTTTTGCTATGAGTTATTATGATAGAGCTAAAGATTGGGTTAAACGAAATGTCTATATTTATGATATGTGCTGCTAAATAAGCATTTGTTTGAAAGAGTAGACGTTTTGGTACTTTTTCTTGTTTTAAATTGAAGGAATGATACTATGGTTCAAACTCTTTTTTGTCAGTTATGAATATTTTAGTTGAAGGAGCTTAGAAAGAAAAAGAATTGTTTCCTCCAAGAGTTTATTAAAATAGCATCTCTATCTAAACTAAAAATATTAGATTAGACATTTAATAATCACCAACTTTTTATGTTCAAGGAGAAAATTGTCACTTTATACACTTTAAAGTCCAGGATAGATATTATAATATGAAATGTTGCTCAAATAAGTTATCTGAAGCTTCAATAACATGTAATATAATTAAATAAAGGATTCACAAAGTGCTAAAACAAGACTTTATATTATGTTGGAATAAGGAACTTCATAGAGTTTATTTATGAACAATATTGGATAATTTAATGTTCCATGGTGAAATAAGCCTCAGTTAATGTTGACAACTCCTAGAAGCCGACACTATCAACTCTAGAACTGTATGAGATCAATTCTGATTACCTATGAGAAAATCAATATCTCATTGTTTTTTCAGTTTAAATACATCAGTGTCTTGATTTTTTTGCCATGTATTTAAAAGTTGACACTATTTTGTTTTCTCATGGTTCCACAAGCTTACTAAGCTTAGGAGCTATCTGATTTACTAAATACACAGTGAATAATATATTTTAACACGTGCAAGCTAAATCGACTAAATGAACCTCTACTCCTCGTGATGGAAGAGGCTAAATGAAGTTCAACTATTTGCATTTCATCAATGTGCTGCCTGATTAAGTGAATATGGCAATGTTTGTAATAACATCTGGTAGGAGGCCTTAAAATGGTCTTTATACACCAATTAAACTTGAGAAATAAAATTACATATTGTTGAAATGTTGCATGTATATGTTGTTGTAATTACCAAGAAAATTTTATGTTTAAATGTTGCAGGTATATGCTACCATAACCTCAACATCAAAATCTGGTTGATATTCACTCAAAGTAGGTCTTGCTCTTCATTTTGATCTCTGTTTTACCATAATAAATAATTCTCGAAGTATTTACTTTGGTGAAGCTAATAGGGGGTGCTTAAAATTAGAATGCTTTAATTGGATATATTAGTTGACGAAAATTAGAATACTTTAGTAATTGTTATCTAAGTTACTATAATCACTAACTTTCTAAGTAGCTTCTAAGATTATTTTAGGTCTGCCTATTGATTAACTTTAGAAAATATTCTTATTTTGGCAATATGCATATTTTGTCAGAATTTGGTGAAAATGAATGAGAGTACCTTCTCATAAATCAGTTTTTGCTTGTTACATGCTACTTTATAAATTTAAACATTATTAGGAACATAAATAATCAAGAGCGTGGTTGAATGTATGAGAGGTTGGATGGACGAAGGACTATTAATTTTAATTTCATAATTGGAGTGGATAAATTTATTCAATTTGCATGTTCGCAATAGAATCGTATAAGCGGTAACTAAGTGTCACGACCCAAAACGAGCCGCGAGTGGCACCCACACTTATTCTCCTATGTGAGCGAACCAACAAATCTAAACCCCAACATTTACCGGATATCAATTATAATGAACAAAATATAATGCGGAAGACCCAAAACTTAACAATATAACCAAATAAAGCTTCTAAAATTTATCAATTATTATCCCCAAAATCTGGAAGTCATCACACCAAGAACATCTATCCTCAAATTTCTAAATCTAAGAGTATTTAAGAAGCTAAAATAAGTAAAAGAGATGGTCCGTGTCCGAACTTCAAGACATCAAGACGTGAAGGAGAGAATCCAGTCCGAGCTAGGAACAATAGCTCACCCTGAAATCTGATATGCTGGAGACTGGCTAGAGTTGAGGGCGAGTTGAAGTCGATGGCACGCTTGTTGCACTCCACAAATAACAAAGAAGAAAATTACAAGTAGGGGTCAGTACAAGGAACACGTACTGAGTAGGTATCATCGGCCAACTCAAAATAGAAAGCAATATATACTGAATAATAATATAAAATCAACCACAATACTTAACAGGTGATAACAACAAGTACAAGAACCATTGGCAACAACACCAAGCACACCTATGAGTACCCAAGCCTCCACACCATACTCATTTGGGAAATAGGTTCTTCGAATTTGAGTATATTAACATAATTCAAGATTACTTCTCTTTATTATTATCGTGTCGGAACGTGACACTCCGATCCACTATTACTACCGTGTCGGAACGTGACACTCCGATCCCCTAATACTACGTGTCGGAACGTGACACCCGATCCCCTAATACTATGTGTCGGAACGTGACACCCGATCCCCTAATACTACGTGTCAGAACGTGACACCCGATCCCCTAATACTATGTGTCGGAACGTGACACCCGATCCCCTAATACTACGTGTCGGAACATGACACCCGATCCATTTATCTCATTGTTTTATTTCATCAAGTCTTCTTTATGACAAGGCGTCACCTTAATGGAGAGGATTCAAGATTTAAGATTCATCAGTCTCATCATTCTAAATCCACCACACTTACAAAATCACAACATACAAACACACAATCAAGCATATAGAAGACTTTACAATACCACCGAACACATATCGATCGCTATTTAGAGTTTATCTATCAAGTAGAAATAAACCATAACCTACCTCCACCGAAGAATCGTGATCAAGCAAGTTACTTCCCAATGCCTTTGCTTTCCTCTTCGTTCTGTCTCTCTCTCTCGCTCGTTCTCCCCTCTTCTTGTTCTTTTTATTTTTCTTCTGCAGATTCTTTTTCTCTTACCCTAATTATCATATAATCAATTATAAAAGATGATAAAAGTAACCCACTATTTATTTCAAGGTTATCTCCTTTAACCCCCAAGTAAATAAATTATTAAACTTACCCAACTAATTTTATAATTATAATCATGAATAGTCCAAAACACCCCTTAAAACTTTTAGCAGAAATCCGACCCAGTTGGGGTTACGCAACTTGTGATGGCCCGTCGTATCTGCGACGGTCCGTCCTGCAGGTCCGTCACGAAGTTCAGAGAGTTAAATTCAGTGAAGAGGTTTGTGATGGTCCGTCGTATCTACGACGGTCCGTGCTGCAGTTCCGTCGCGAAGTTCAGAGAGTTGATCCCGGTACCCAGATTTCAGAGTTGAAGTGTTTTGAAACGAAGAAGCTCGACGGACCGTTGTGCCTATGACGGTCCGTCGCGTGATCCGTCGACCCAGTCAGTTTTTATCAAAAAAGTAATTCTACTGCTCAAAATGACTAAACAGGTTGTTACAATAGATACCAATTTACCCATCGTTCGTCCTCGAACGATCACAAGAAGAAAACAAGGGCGAGAAAGAGTACCTGAATCTGTAAAAAGATGTGGATATCTTCCTTGCATATCAGCCTCATTCTCCCAAGTGGACTCTTCAACTGGCCGATTCTTCCACTGAACCTTGATAGATGCAATCTCCTTTGATCTCAACTTGCGGACCTCTCTATCTAAAATAGAAACAGGCTCCTCCTCATACGACAAATCTCATCAAGAAGAACTGAATCCCAATGAATAATGTAGTTTCCATCGCCATGGTATTTTTTCAGCATAGACACATGAAATACCGGGTGCACTCCTGAGAGTCCTGGAGGCAATGCCAATTCATAAGCCACCTCCCCAACGCGCTTCAGAACTTCAAATGGACTAATATACCGCAGACTAAGCTTACCTCGCTTACCAAAACGCATCACCCCTTTCATGGGCGAAACCTTCAGCAAGACTTGCTCACCCTCCATAAAATCCAAGTCCCTAACCTTTCGATCTGCATATTCTTTCTGCCTGTTCTGAGCGGCTAGAAGCTTTTGCTGAATGAATTTTACTTTATCTAATGACTCCCTCAAAAGATAGGTACCCCATGGTCTCACCTCAAATGCATCAAACCAAACAATGGGAGACCTACATCTCCTCCCATACAGTGCCTCAAATGGGGCCATATCAATACTTGAGTGATAGCTATTATTGTATGAGAACTCTGCTAAGGGTAAGAAGTTATCCCAATGACCGCCAAATTCTATCACACATGCACGAAGCATATCTTCCAACACCTGAATCGTTCGCTCAGACTGACCATCGGTCTGAGGGTGGAATGCAGTACTAAGATCCAACCTAGTACTTAATTCAGCATGCAATGTTCTCCAAAACTTAGAAGTAAACTGCGTACCTCTATCTGATATGATGGAAAGTGGAACTCCATGCAATCGAATAATTTCTGAGATATAGAGTTTGGCTAACTTCTCTGCATTGTAAGTCATCTTGACCGGAATGAAGTGAGAAGACTTAGTTAACCTATAAACAATTACCCAAATGAAGTCATACTTACCTAAGGTCTTTGGAAGACCAACTACAAAATCCATTGCAATTCTCTCCCACTTCCATTCAAGAATGGGCATTCTCTGAAATGTCCCTCCAGGCCTCTGGTTTTCATACTTTACCTGCTGACAATTCGGGCATTGGGCAACAAAATCAACAATGTCACGCTTCATCCTACTCCACCAGAAATGTTGCTTTAGGTCACAATACATCTTGGTTGCACCAGGATGTATAGAATACCTTGAAATATGAGCCTCTATAAGAATAGTGTGAATCAAATAAATGACGCGGGGCACACATACCCTTCCCTTAATTCTCAAAACGCCTTCCTCATCAATTTTTGCTTCTTTAGCCTCTCCTCGCAATACCATATCTCGAATCCGGATCAGTTTCTCATCAGTAAACTGTTTTCCCTTAATCTTGTCAAGAAAAGAAGATCTTGCCTCCACACAGGCCAAAAATCCTCCTTTCTCTAGTATTTCCAGCCTCATGAGGTCATTAGCCAAAGTCTAAACCTCTCTAGCCAATGGGCGTCTAGAAACCTGTAGGTGAGCTAGACTTCCGATGCTCCCTGCTTTTCTACTTAAAGCATCTGCCACAACATTAGCTTTTCCTAGGTGATACAAAATAGTAATATCATAGTCCTTCAGTAGTTACATCCACCTCCTCTGTCTCAAATTCAAATCTTTCTGAGTAAAAACATACTGTAAACTACGATGATCTGTACAGACTTCACACTTAACCCCATATAGATAATGTCTCCATTGCTTTAATGCTTACACGACTGCAGCCAACTTCAAATCATGGGTCGGATAGTTACATTCATGCACCTTTAATTGCCTCGAAGCATAAGCAATTACATTTCTCTCCTGCATTAGCACTGCACCCAAACCAGAATAAGATGCATCACAATAAACAACGAAATTCTTACCTTCCACTGGCAAGGTAAGAATTGGTGCAGTAGTCAACAAGGTCTTGAGGTTCTGGAAGCTTTCTTCACACTCGTCCGACCATACAAATGGAACATTCTGCTTAGTCAAATTTGTCAGTTGGGAAGCAACAGAAGAAAATCCCTTGATAAATCGACGGTAGTAGCTAGCTAAACCAACAAAGCTCTTTACCTCTGTAACATTAGTAGGTTTTACCCAACTCTTCACTGCTTCAATCTTAGAAGGATCCACCATCACCCCATCCTTAGAAACTACATGCCCCAAGAAGGACACTGAATCTCGCATAAACTCACACTTGGAGAATTTGGCATAAAGCTTTTTCTCCCTCAACACTTCCAATACCATTCTCAAATGCTCCTCATGTTCTTTCCTGCTCTTTGAGTATATCAGTATATCATCAATGAATACAATGACAAAGAGATCTAGATATGGCTTAAAAATCCCATTCATCAGGCTCATGAAAGCAGCAGGGGCATTCGTAAGTCCAAAAGACATTACTAAGAATTCATAATGCCCATACCTGGTTCGAAAAGCAGTCTTTGTCACATCTGCTGCCCGTATTTTCAATTGATGATAACCAGATCTCAAATCAATTTTTGAGAAGGTACAAGCACCTTGTAACTGATCGAACAAATCATCAATGCGAGGGAGAGGATACTTGTTCTTAATAGTTACCTTATTCAGTTGCCTGTAGTCTATGCACATCCGAAAACTTCCATCTTTCTTCTTCACAAATAAAACAGGAGCACCCCAAGGGGATGCACTTGGTCTAATAAAGCCTTTACCTAACAACTCTTGAAGTTGGGCCTTTAACTCCCTTAACTCAGCTAGAGCCATTCTATAAGAGGCTATGGAAATGGGGCGAGTACTCGGCTCAAGATCAATACAAAAGTCAATATCTCTATCCGGTGGCATACCAGGAAGGTCTGCGGGAAACACATCCAGAAACTCACGGACTATCGAGACAGACTCAATCGAAGGTACTTGGGAAGTATCATCCCTGAGATGTGCCAAGAAAGCTAAACAACCCTTACTAACCATTCTCTTAGCACGAAGAAAGGAGATGATATGAACTGGAGTGGAAGTATAGTCACCCTCCCACACTAGCGGATCTGTCCCAGGCTTGGCCAATGTCACAATTTTAGCATTACAATCTAAGATTGCAAAATTTGGAGAAAGCCAAGTCATACCCAGAATTACATCGAAATCAACCATCTCTAGAATAATCAAGTCTACATGAGTATTGCTCCCCACAAAAGTCACAAGACAAGACCTATACACCTTCTCAACTATCACAGACTCACCCACAGGAGTAGAGACACGAATAGGCATGTCAAGCAAATCACAATGTAAATCAAGACCAGTAGCAAATGAGGAAGATACATATGAAAATATGGATCCAAGATCAAATAATACAGAAGCCATGCAATCACAAACCAAAAGATTACCTGTGATAACAGCATCAGATGTCTCTACTTCAGACCTCCCGGGGAAAGCATAACAATGGGTCCTATCACCTGTCTGCCCGTTGCCCCTACCATGTTGTGCTGCAGTAGCTCCAGCTTGCCCGCCACCCCGGCTGATTTGGTGACCACCATTACCTTGTCCACCACGTCCTCCAGAATGGCGGCCTCTCCCATGACCACCTCTACCTCTAACTATTGGGGGTCTGTAACTCTGTTTTGGACAATATCTCCTAATATTTCCAGTCTCTCCACATCCATAACAATCTCTGGAGTCAAGCATAGGTCTCTGCGAGAATGACGAAGTCTGAGGATAACCTCCAAACTCAGAGAAATGTTGACTGGTCTGCGATGGACCCCCAGCTACAGCCTGCAGTGAAGACTGAATAGGTCGGGCTGGGTAACCTCCTGAACTCTACCCTCTGGAGTAAGAACAACTAAACTCACCTCCCTTACGAAACTTCTTAGATGTCGATGCCAGGGTGAAGTCGTCTGGCTTCACCTCCTCCACCTCTATCACAAAATCAACCACTTCCTGAAATGATTTTGCTGCAGCAGCTACCTGTAAGGCTGGGATCTGCAAATCTGACCTCAATCCCTTCACAAAATGGCGAATCCGCTCTTGTGGACTGAAGCAAAGCTGGGTGGCATACCTGGATAGTGCAGGAAACTTAGCCTCATAAGCATTAACAGACATCCTGCCTTGCTCTAAGCTTAGGAACTCATCTCTCCTCTTGTCCCTCAAAGTCCGGGGTATATACTTCTCCATAAATAAGCTAGAGAATGATGCCCAAGTCATAGGTGGTGACTGTGCTGGTTGACACTCAACATACGACCGTCACCACATTTTGGCATCCCCCTGAAACTGATAGGTCACAAATTCAACACCGAATCGTTCTACTATGTCCATCTTATGTAGCAGCTTATGACAATCAACCAGAAAATCATAGGCATCCTCAGATTCAGCACCCTTGAAGACCGGAGGTTTCAACTTCAAGAATTTAGTGAAAAGTTCATGCTGATCACTCGTCATTATAGGCCCTATAGTTAACCGAGGAAATGTGCCTACTTCCAATGAGGCATCCATGCGGGGAGCCACAGCAGCTGCATGTTGTACCACCAGAACCTGAGGTGCTGGTGCAGAAAACACTGGAGGTGTCTGGCCCTGATCAGATAATCCGCTAAGATAAGTAAGAACCTGGTTAATCATCTTTGGGGTAGGTTGGGGTGGTAATTCCTCATCTTGCACCTGCTCATTTTCCCCTTCTTCACCCTCTCTCACTATCTCATCAGTCGGTGGAGGAGTCACCACCCTATCACTAGCTGGACCAGGGGTTCGTCCTCTACCTCTAGAGGGCGTCCCCCTGCGACCTCTACCACAGCCTCTTGCCACTGCTCCTCTTCGAGCTACAGCCCTAGTGGTTGGCTCAGACGCACTCTGTCTTGTCGGTGTTGGTGTTGGCACAGTTGTTGCTCTAGTTCTAACCATCTGCGAAATAGTGTGAGGATGTCAGATACCAATTTGTATCACCTAGATACCAATTGGATCCAAGTAATAGCACGAAAGGAAGAAAGAATGGAATTTTCCTAAAGTCCTATAGCCTCTCAAAGAAAAGTAAGGGTGTCCCCCTACCGTTCCCCAAGACTCTACTAGACTCGTTTTTATGTGATGAGACCAACGAACCTAATGCTCTGATACCAAGTTTGTCACGACCCAAAACGAGCCGCGAGTGGCACCCACACTTATTCTCCTATGTGAGCGAACCAACAAATCTAAACCCCAACATTTACCGGATATCAATTATAATGAACAAAATATAATGTGGAAGACCCAAAACTTAACAATATAACCAAATAAATAAGCTTCTAAAATTTATCAATTATTATCCCCAAAATCTGGAAGTCATCACACCAAGAACATCTATCCTCAAATTTCTAAATCTAAGAGTATTTAAGAAGCTAAAATAAGTAAAAGAGATGGTCTCATTGTTTTATTTCATCAAGTCTTCTTTATGACAAGGCGTCACCTTAATGGAGAGGATTCAAGAGTTAAGATTCATCAGTCTCATCATTCTAAATCCACCACACTTACAAAATCACAACATACAAACACACAATCAAGCATATAGAAGACTTTACAATACCACCCAACACATATCGATCGCTATTTAGAGTTTATCTATCAAGTAGAAATAAACCATAACCTACCTCCACCGAAGAATCGTGATCAAGCAAGTCACTTCCCAATGCCTTTGCTTTCCTGTTTGTTCTGTCTCTCTCTCTCGCTCGTTCTCCCCTCTTCTTGTTCTTTTTATTTTTCTTCTGCAGATTCTTTTTCTCTTACCCTAATTATCATATAATCAATTATAAAAGATGATAAAAGTAATCCACTATTTATTTCAAGGTTATCTCCTTTAACCCCCAAGTAAATAAATTATTAAAATTACCCCACTAATTTCATAATTATAATCATGAATAGTCCAAAACACCCCTTAAAACTTTTAGCAGAAATCCGACCCAGTTGGGGTTACGCAACTTCAGACGGCCCGTCGTATCTGCGACGGTCCATCCTGCAGGTCCGTCACGAAGTTCAGAGAGTTAAATTCAGTGAAGAGGTTTGTGACGGTCCGTCGTATCTACGACGGTCCGTGCTGCAGTTCCGTCGCGAAGTTCAGAGAGTTGATCCCAGTACCCAGATTTCAGAGTTGAAGTGTTTTGAAATGAAGAAGCTCGACGGACCGTTGTGCCTATGACGGTCCGTCGCGTGATCCGTCGACCCAGTCAGTTTTTATCAAAAAAGTAATTCTACTGCTCGAAATGACTAAACAGGTTGTTACACTAAGTGTGATGTGCATGTAAAAAAAATATCACAACTTTAAGTTCATGGATGCTAAAATTATTAAACATCACCTTGATAAGTCTGGATTTATTCATAAGTATTTTGTTTGGAAGCATCAAGGGGAAAAAGATGTGATCGATCAGATTTCTTCAGATCGGAGTTTGCATGGTGGTGCTCAACCCGAATCAGGTGTTGTTTTGATGCCTTTTTGCTACAATTTAATGTTGTTTTAGCGTGATCCTACTGTTGTTTTAGAGTGACTCTAGTCCAGTTATTTTTTGTGCAATTCTAGTCTGTTTTAGAGCACATTGTTTGATATTGTTTTGGTATAATGCAGGTGTTGTTTTAATGTTTTTCCATTGTAATTTAGTGTTGTTTTAGTGTGATCCTACTCTTGTTTTAGTGTGACTCTAGTGCAGTTGTTTTTTGTGTAATTATAGTCGTGTTTTAAAGTGCATTTGTTGTTATTGTTTTGGTATATTGCGGGTGTTGTTTTAATGCTTTCCGCTGCAATTTTAGTGTCTTTTAGTGTGATCCTACTATTGTTTTAGTGTAACTCTAGTGCAGTTGTTTTATTGTTTTGTACCTTGATCAGTCGTGTTTTAAGCGTCTTGTTTCTTTTCTTTTCTTTTGTATCTCTCGACCCTGCCCTCTTTTTCAATCAATGAATGTATAAATTTAGATTTTCTTGGCTATCATCCTACGTGAATCGACATTTCTGTAAGATTCATGTAACATTTAATGCATAACACCAATCTTAATCTAAAAATAAAAAATACTTCTAGGAACTATTTTGAGGAGGTTGTTGGTGATTTTGACTATCCAGGGCTGTTCTTGTCCATTTGATGATGGGTTATAATATTTGTCAACTAAAAATTTTATGTTATTAGATAAAATCACAATCTCTCCATGGACATGTTTATATGTATGTTGCAAAGGAGTAACATTCTTTCTAATTGGTTTATTCACACCAATGTGTAAATGACCTTCACTTTTAGTGTACATGCATCATCACAATTAGTGTTAGAAAGGGGCTTACATGATTTCTTCTTATTGTCTTGAATTTATTATTTTTCGATTGTACCTTTTTGTAGCTCCTGATTATCATGTTGAGTGGGCTGAGTTCTTTTGGCCATAGTGTGAGTTCTTGCAAGTTCCTTTCACAGTTCAATTTGAATGGGAGTTGGAGAAGACACCATTTGATTGTCCTGAATCCCAAATGAGAAATTTGAGGATTGTGCATCATCAGAGTAGTTCCCTGCAACTTGATTCCTTGATTGCTTATCATATATAAAGTGTTTTTGTGTGTGTGTTTTGGGGGATCTTGAGATCTCTTTTCCTGTTTTGGGGGTTCTAGAGACCTCTTGTCTTATTTTTATCATATGGTTGAAAAATGTACACTGCATTTAAGCTTAAGAGCTCATGCATCTTTCTCCATTTTCCTTCAAAATTTGTTTTGTTCCCTATCTTTAATGCTTTCTCATTTTCTCTACTTATTATAGGGAAAATATGAAATATTACAGAAAAAAACTGTCTCGAATTGATATTGATCAATGTAAAGCATATTATCAAGATGCGGGGGAGAAAAGAAAAGAAGAATATACGGTCTTGGATCTAAAAAAAAATTACTTTGGGCAGAATCATTGTGGCTCATCATCATTACCACCTCCATTTTATCAATCAACACCGACAACAAATATGGATGAGTTAGTAAAGCAAATGATGCCGACACTTACTAGTCATCTAATTCCTATTATTGTTGAGCAGGTGTAAGCATCGATTACTTATCCCTCCGGCAACCCATCGCTTGTGACACCAGTGCCTTCTACTACTAATGTGGATGAGGTTGATTCCTCATTTTAAAGTAATAATCGTATCCCTTAGTCTCCTGCAACTTTAATTTTTGATATGTCATATTTTTTGGAAACTACAAATTGTGTAGTAACATTTTGATGAACGTAGGTTCATTTAAGAGTACTTGATAGTTTTCTTTTGATGTTTTTAACAAAAAATGTGGTATATATATATATATATATATATATATATATTAGGAATCGTATATGAGTATTATATTGTATGAATTTTTGTTATTTATAGAAGAATAATCTTTAGCAACAAATTTAGCAATTATTTAGTCGTTGCTATGTAAGAATGTTGGCGACGAATTAGCGACAAATTATAGAAGGCCTTATATGAGAAATGAATTATGAAATTAGCAACGAAACAATATAAATATAACGATGACTATGTATGTTGCTAACAATGGCGACGGAAATATCTCGTCACTATACGTCGCTAAACTTGTGAGAAACTCCTTTTTTTCGTCCTAGAATTATGAAAGTAGCAAAAAAAAATTATAAATATAATGACGACTATGTATGTCGCTAACAAGGGGTGACAGAAATATTTTGTCACTATG
This sequence comes from Solanum chilense, assembly GCA_032847665.1. Taxonomy (NCBI): domain Eukaryota; kingdom Viridiplantae; phylum Streptophyta; class Magnoliopsida; order Solanales; family Solanaceae; genus Solanum; species Solanum chilense. Next base: position 85,931,346 of record CM064963.1, read on the forward strand.
ACGTTGCTAAACTAGTGACGGACAAATATTTTCATCACTAAGAGCTTACTAACGAGCATAATAGCAACAATCAATAATTTGTTGCTAATCCGTAACTAATCATGTCTAGTGACGAATTTTCATTGGATAGTGACGGATTTTGCCCGTGGCTGAACACATTTTTTTTTGTAACGACAGGGCATGCTAACACTGAAACACCTCAAAAGTTGTAAACTAAACTAGAGCATTAAAGCTACGATCCTAGAGTGTTTTTAAAGATTAGAATCATAAATTAGACTTTTCGTACTTTGAATGAGGGTCTTAGTAGTTGAACCTCAATAAATGTGTTATACCCCTTAGTTAAGGAGACCATCCATGGGATAGTATAAGGTTGGAAGGGCCTAAGCTAGAAGTTCGAATGTAAGAAACCTTGTTATTTGAGGGGCTGTTTGGCGATAGGAGAACTTGATCGCCCAATGGGTAGGGTATGCCGCCCTTGGTCTCTTTAGATCACCTAGTTACTGCCCCATTATGCCAAGATGCTGGAGCAAAGAGCGAGCTAGGTGCAAGCTCGCCAACCAGCTTGACGACCCTTTTTCCCTCCAATCGCCCAATGGACAACATATAACATCTCGCAACTTGAAATATCTAAGAATAAGCTAAGAACTAAAAATAATCATTTTTGGAAAGAAAAAGGAAAATCTGGAAAATTTCTCTAAGTTAAGAAAGTGAATTTCGGTCATTTTCAAATGGTCATAACTTCTAGCTCAGGATGAGATAGAGGTGCTTCTGGATATGGGTGGAAAGATATTGGAATAATTTTTCCAGCTCCGTCGAGTTTACACAATTTTGATATCGTATGAGTGAGTTATGCCTTCAAAAGTTGGGTTTTTTGATTGAGAAAAGTCACAATCCGAATTTTGGGAAGGGCAAACTAGTATTTTCACCAATTAATTTTCTTTTCATTTTAGGGGTTTATTGGGGTAAAAACAAATTTTAAATCAGTTTGGAAAATTTAGAATTACGCTTAGGGCTTGGAGAAGAGAGAAAAGAAGAAAGAAAGAGAGATAAGTCAAGAATTTGCCAAGAACGTCAAGTTTTCTGAGTGAAATTCGTCGGGGGTGATCCCTATCAAGGTATATGAGATCTTTTAGTATTAGGTAATTTAAAACACACACCAAACTTGTTTCAATTTATTGATTTTCGAGTTGGTTGAATGATAAAAAGTGAAGTTCTTAAAGAACATTGTTGAATTCTTGTTGGTTGAGTTTTTGAATGCCTAGTATTGATTTGATTCATGTTTTGGGGGTTTTTTCAAGTTAAATCTATTGCGTATTGAGGGTACTAATGATCCTAAGTCTTTGGGGAAAAAACCATGGATGTTTAGAGGGTTAAGAGATGAAAAATATAGGAGAAAAGTCGAGAATGCCTGTTTGTAGAGCCTTAAGGCGTCGGGCCTCCCATAGCCCTGGCCACAGGACAATCTCTGTTCGTAGGACCTTGGGGCACCGCGCCAGCCAGAGCTCCCCACGCCTCACAGAGCGCCAAGGATGTCAATTCACCCCATTTTTCAGACTAGTTTCTAGGTGATGTACCGATGTTTCCTAGTTAATTCTAAACACTCTAAGGTACATCTAAACATCATGAAATCATCCATAAACATAAGATCATGAACCTTGAATCCATAATTCAATTCAAGGAAAGTTAAGATCAAAGTCAAAGAAGTTAATTAATAATCAAGTCAAAGTAAGTTCTTAAGGTTTTCAAGAGTCTTCAACAAACATTTTAAATTTGTTTTAAGGATCAAGTTGCAAGTTAAGCACAAAGTAAAGAGTTGAGTTCATTTCTCAAAAGTTATAAGGGAACTAAGTATTCCCTAAGAGTTAAGTTGCAAGGTAAGCAAAGACCAAAAAGTTGACTTCATTTCTCAAAAGTTATAAGGGAACTAAATATTCTGTAGAAGTTACAAATGTTTTCACATTTTAACCAAGAAATAAAGCTAAGGCTTCCACAGAGCCTTTGGGCTAGCTTTAATAAATAGAAAACTATGATTTCCAAGAGAGATTTTAAAGCTAAGTTTGAGCATTACCTCAAGCCAGAGAAGAAATTGTTTTAAAAGCATATGAGCTAAGTACTTTTTGGAGAAGTATCGAGCACCGATATGGAGACGCGAGTTCATACTAACTCAAGCCCCCATAAATCATGTAGCTAAAATGGACAAGGGTCATACTTTTTAGATGATTCCTAAGTGTTTTTTAGCGTAGACTACTCCACTTAGTAGTTCAGGTTCTATACTGACGACAAGATATAGGACGGTCTTCTTGCAACGTGAGGTAAGAGGTTCTACCATCACTTAGGCTCATAGTGATGATTGTCAATTAGAGAATCTCTCACAGAAACGATATTACTTCATAAATAAGTAAAGTTGAGTTTGTTGCATTTTTCTTTTACAAACTAAGTGTTTTCATTATTTTACAAGCTTTTATATGTTGCATGTGTCTTATTGCTTTATATCAAGTCAAGTTATTCATGATTTGAGAAAAGCCAAGGTAAGTGTTCCTTCTTACTCTTTTTCAAGCTTAAGTTGTTTTTAGCAATCCAACTCGCATACTCTTAAATTCAATGTACTGATGCTAGTTGGTCTGCATCGTCTTATGATGCAGACTCAGTTAACCAGGATCGTCATCATCTCGCACCCCGTTGATCTAATTAAGCACTCTGAGTCAGTGGTGAGCCTCATCGCATTGTGGAGGACACTTAAATTCGCTTTTTATCTTTCTTTTATAGGGTGTTGTGGGATCTGTAACAACATCCATCTTAGTATTATAAAGGCTTCATAAACAGTTAGACAATTAGTTTTGAGTCTCTCATCATTGTATTGCATATGTTTATCTATAAGACTTAAGTGTTATTTTGGCCAACTATTTATTCTTGCAGTTATTAAATGACACTATTTTATTGAGTTAAGTTTTCTGCTGAGTTAGGTAAGTCAGGTCAATGGTCCACTTGAGGCCAGAAAAGGTATTCGAGTACCAGCCACATCCGGGGTGTAGGCTCAGGGCGTAACACAACCTATTTTGTGAGCTGCTTTTACAAAGGGTAAACTAGGGGTGCACTTAGCGAACCCTAGTGTCTAAAAGGAGAAGTAAGTCGTGAAGGAGGCCGATTATTCAAGTTAAAACATTTGGGGTCATTAGTCCCTTACCAAAGTTGGCCCTACATTATCATATTGTTTTTCCTACCAACTATATACGCCTATTAGACCTAATTTTACCTCATTTTAAGTCTTTCCCCTAGAATCAAAAGGAAACCCACTTCATCCCTATGTATGGGTTCTTCCAACCATAGAGTCCCCTAGAATTTCTCCTAATTTGTGAAGAAGAACCCTAACGAAGGTAAGGTTACTTCCAATGTATGGGTTTTGTGTGGGTATGTTTCCAAAAGGTGGGATACTACTTATACATGATTAAATTAGTGTTGATTCATGATATTATGAAGAATTTATGTGAATTCCTTGATTACCCTAATTTTCAAAGTAGGTGGGTTTATCCCTTTTGATGAGGAATTGTTGATTCTTACTAGATCCTCTTAGATTGTTCTCATGCATGGGACTAATCAATATTAGTAATATCATATCATGAACTACCTAGACTTATGTATATATGATAGGATATGAATTGATATGATCAAAATTGGGACCTTTTATGAATCATGCTTAGGATTAGCTATTACCAATGCTTGTAACTAGTTTGTATGGTGATTTAGACTAGTATGATGATTGTGGAGTAGAGATTGAATGTAGGGATTGAAGTCATAATGTTACTCCCTGGGGCTTATAGAATAATCCAAATATGATGAGTTAGCTTGCGTGTGTGTCAAATGTAGAAGGTTAATCACCTAAAATGAATTATGTTTGTTAGAATAGAATAGCTTGAGTTTGAGTCTTATGACTCCCTCATGGATAGGTGAATTACGTAGTTTGGGAGAGTATATCTCATGTTGCTTGGGATGGTAGATCTCATGCTAGCATGGGATGGTAAATTTAATGGTATCTTTGGATGGTAGATCCCATGATAGCTTAGGATTGAGTAATTAAGCTCTCCTAAGTTAGCTTGATCTTGCATAGATAGAATGATTTTCATGGTAGCTTGCCTTAGCATAGGCATGGTAGCCTAGGATCGAGGATCGCTACTCTCCTAGGGTTAGATTGAAGTAGCATGACTAAAATGCCTTCATGATAACTTGACTTGGTTAGGCCAAGACAAATTCATGGTAGCTTAGGATTGAGACATTAGACTCTCATTAGGATAGCTTAGGGTTGAGGACTCCCCTATAGATAGCTTGCATCCTGTTGAATGATTGTACGGTGACTAGGTTGGTACTCTTGTATCCTTCCTTTGATAGCTTGGATTATATGATATGATGTTTCCATGATAGTTAGGTTTATCATGGTATAATGTTATTCTTGATACACTAAGAATGAAATATAGTTAGCATGGAGTAAGTTAGCCTAAATGGAGTACTTAGTGTGAACAGTAGTGTGGGATGTCATTCATACATGACACAAGTATGACTTTAATTTACTTATGAAGTGGCCTCTTATGTGAAGTATGCCTAGCTTGGATATTTTTTGTAGTTGTCTTCCATGATATGATTGAACCAAGATGATAGTTTCTTGTCGATATGAAGTAGGTAAATAGTGACACTTAGAAATGGTAACGCATGAATAGGGTGACTTCAAGATATGCTTAGTGTGTGTGGTATAATGGGATGCCCCACATGTATTGTACAATTGTGCCTTGAGGTAATAGGGGTATATTACTCTTATTTCATGAAAACCTAAGTCTTAATTACGAAGGGGTACTATGACCAAGAACGACCAAAGAGAGGTACTTAGCTTACGTAGTATTATGGGATGTTATTTTTGCCTGACACAAGTATACTTGGAAGTGGCTTGTGAAGTAGTTCACTTGATTATACAAGACTAATGGTTGAAGTATGAACTTATGTATGTCTTATGTTGACTTGTGTGATATGATACTTATGTTGGAATTATGTTATGATTATGTATTATGTCGACTAACCATTTTGAGATGATTTATGCTGGTATGTTAGCTTTTCTTACTTAGTACCTTTTGTACTAACTCATATTGCCTACATTATAATCAAATGTAGGGTGTTGAGGATATTGAGTTGCTTTGAAGGACGGAGCTTCAAGGACTTCGAAGTATTGAAGAAGTGGTAAGTCCTCATAGCTTCGAGGACGAACCTTTATATTCTTTTATGTCATTTCCTTTTTTTAGAATTGTTATGGGCTGCGTTCCAAGCTGTTTACTCATGTATTTCATAGATGGTTTTGGGACGAAGTTGTTAGACAAGACTACCCCATTTATGAAATGTTACCCTACTTTACTACGATCTTATGTTATGATGACGCTAAGGGCTTGTATTAGTCACTTAGGGGTCGAGTACGTCGTGTTATGTCCAAGTGGTACCCCTGGGTCGTGACAAAGGCATTAGATAAAAGTCACAAAAATGTGGAAAGCTATGGTGGTTCTTATCTCAAAGGAGAGTCAATAGTAATATTTAACACATTTAATTCAATGTCGGCCTTTACTGAAGATTATTCAAAGCGCTCCACAATACTCCATGGCTTAAAATGGTAAAGAATATTCTTATGCATTAGACAATAGACCCTAACTTGACCACATATGCTTTAATTATGGTGAGTAGAGACACTTATAGAGGGAATGTAATAATCAGTAGACACGCAAATACAACAAATGACTAGAGCAGTAGTCCTAGCAAGTGGAAGGAATAATAGAAGAGTACGTCCACAAAGTTAGAGAAAAGGTAATCAATGAGACTACATAGGCCTAGAAAATGGTGATGTAGGGAGATGAGCGGCGCATCAAGGTAGGGGGTTTCCCCTTTTGATGATAGATCTCAAGGTTATACTATTTTTGTTAGGCCAGATGTTAAGGCATCAGACTGAGTGATAACATGTGTTATTCTTGTCAACGATCAGATTACCAATGTTTTGTCTGATCCGTGTTCCATCAATTTCTACCTATCGATTAAGTTTGCCTCGAGTATTGACTTGACAAGTAATATTATTGATACCCCAATTCATATTTTTACCCTGATTGGAGAGTTTGTAGTTATTTTTCATGTATATCATTTGTGCTCTATCATGTTGGTGGGTTTTCATACTTAGGTAGATTAGATCATTTTGCATATTATTGACTTTGATGTGATATTGGGAATTACTTAATTTTCCCCTCATTTTGTTATGCTAAACTGTAATGCTAAGATAGTGACTAGAAATCTCAAACGGAAAATAATTAAAGTGGAAAGGGGTTAACAAGCCTAAGTCAGTTTAGATCATATTCTCCATTTGGGCTAATAAGTTAGTAGGGCAGGGTTGTTTGCCCTACTTGGTTCATCTTCGGGTTGTTAGTGCAGAACCCTTTTTCACTGAGTCTATCCATATGATTTTGGAATTTCATGACGTATTTCCTATAGATTTGCCTAATATGCATGCCCCGGATAGGGATATTGACTTGGAGTCTAGCACTTGTCCGATTTGTATTCCTTCTTATCGCATGGCTCCGATAAAGTTGAGGGAACTCAAGACTCAACTTCAAAATCTTCTTGATAAGAGATTCATCTTATCATCTTGAATTATGACTTTTAAGTATTATTTTGACCAATTTATTAACGATCACGTAGTTTCTTAATGTGCAATTTTCGGAAGTTCTTGATCTTATAACGAATCATAATCCACTAAACATTTAAAGATCTTCCACAATATGCTTTGCTTTGTCTAAGGCTATCCAAATCGTATCACACAAGAACATTTTCCTTTAATCATCTTGAATTAGAACTTCTTAAATATTGTCTTAACCAATTGTAATGATGATGTAGTTTCTTAATGTGCAATTTTTGGAAATTCTTGATCTTATAACGAATCAATAATCCACTAAAACATTTTAAGATCTTCCACAATATGCTTTGCTTTGTCTGAGGCTATCCAACATCGTATCACACAATAAGAATTTTTTCCTTTAGATCGTCTTGAATTATGACTTTTAAAATACTGTCTTTATCAATTTGTAACGATATAGTTTCGTAATGTGCAATATTGGAAGTTCTTGATCTTATAACGAATCAATAATCCACTAAATATTTTAAGTTCTTCCACAATATGCTTTGTTGCGTCTGAGGCTATATATCTAGGATCGTATCACACGGGAATATAATTCAATAGCCCAACTGTATATCTATCACAATATATCACTAATGAAACGATTGCGCTATCACTAGTTGAATTATTAGCCCAATTGGATCAATCTTTGATCTACTCATCAATTTGAGGGAATAACTTTAAATCCGTACGGGGTAACCTTAAACCCCGGCCTTTGGGATCCACAAAGAGCCAATTATGGGCACTGTATTGCCACTACTTTTGGCCACCAGTATCAAAGAGTTTGTGATGGAGCGATAAATACTTATTTATTTTTAATTAAAAGTTTATTCGAATCTTCTGAACACGTAGTTACCTTTCTTAGGGATATGTGAGACTTGCTGACGCAAATTTAAATTTAGTCAGGCTAAAATGTGAATATGAAACACTGAACGGGAAATAAAGGAGATTTGGCCACCGGTCCTTTGTGTATGACATGAAATCATCAAAGCACTACCAAATATAAATTCCATTCCATCACATGACACCTTTTTATTTTTAAGTTTTATGATAAAATGTCCAAGATTCCTATATATGCATGCATGATCAAAAAAGTGAATCTACTTTTGAGCTATACGTCGAGATTTCTCCAGAGACAGCTTTTCAAGTATTTGATATTGGAAAATCTCATAAAGTAGTTAACAATAGTAAAAGTAATGACCTTGGCTAGTATAAAGTTATCCAGAGACCTGATTAATGTCTTTTTTTTTATCACTCCCTCCGCGATAGTCTGACTTGACATGATATTTAAGAAAGAACAAAGATTTTTTGTAATTTGTGGTCTAAAATAAGTGATAGAATGAGTATTTTAAAGTTACATTGTAATTATTTAATATAGAAATTTGTCATTCTTTTTTGCAACGGATTAAAAAGAAAAATAAATCATATAAACCGGAATAGGTGAGGTATTTCTCGTTCCTCTTGGTTACCAATTTAATACTCTCTTTGTCCCTAGTTACTTGTCCATATTTCCTTTTATATATGTCCCTATTTACTTGTCCATTTTAACAAATCAAGAAAGGAGAATAATTTTTTTCCTAATATGCCCTTATTTAATTCTAGAAAATTTTTAGTACCACTGAGTTGTAATGCAAGCTTTTTGTAACCAGAAAATACATTTATTATACTTGGGGAGTTGCATAATCTTTTAAGTTAAGGGTGAAATTGTAACTAACCTATGATAATAATTGGTGCCTTAATATGTATGTTAAAACTGAAGTGGACAACTAAATAGAGACAAAGGGAGTAGTATTAAGGATAAACCTTACCCAGATTAAATTATTAGAAGAGTATTATTAAATATTGACTATTGTAGTGGCCTATGAGGAAGTCAAGTTAAAAGAATAATCGTAAAATTAAATAGATTTCGCTAATGACAAGTGATGTGTTTCTATGTTACTAAATAAATAATGTGATTCCTGTTTTTTTTTATCTTTTATTATATTATATTTTATGCACAAAGATAGGAAATTAATGAGCAATTAGTTCAACAATTAAAGCCATTAATAAATTTGTGTAATGTCAGATTAATCAGCTAAACTATTAGCAACGTGTGAAAAAGGAAATCGTGAAGATAATATCCTGGACCTCAAGGCTTTAATTTGTCTCATTGTTATGTATGGTTTTTTTTTTTATTTCTTTTTTAGTTACTAAAAAATATTAATTCTTTCCTCTCTTGGAAATTTTTTTAATTTTCTTTTTTTCATATGACATGCTTAAAATTATAAGATTAAAAAATATTTTGATACATTTAAAATTCACGAATCTTGTTTATTTTCTTAAATTTTGTACTAAATCAAATAAATTAAAACAGAATGAAGAAACTTTTTTAATAATAGGAATGTATGATCTTGATGATTATGCATGTTTGTTTAGGTAATTATGCATGTTTGTTTAGGTATTGACTTTTTTTATGCCTCATCCAGTGTTCGATATCTGTATTTAAGTTTGATTATTACGAATTCATGCGAAACTATTGAAATGTACAACCTTGATGATTACGCATGTTGTTTAGGTATTGACTTTTTTTTTATGTCTCTTCCAATGTTTGATACTTTTATTGGAATCCAATTATTTCGGATTTGTGCCACGTAGGATATTATTTGAATAAGAATTTCTTTATACTCAATACGATATTTCTGATTAAGAGAAGAACAATTTCATCCATAGCATCATGACAATGATATTGACTTCAATATTATATAAATTAGACACAACCACATAATAATCATACATACAAATAAAAAAGGTTTGAAGTATGTGGTCATCAATGTCATTTACGAAAATTCTATCTTTATGCTTTTTTCCATATATTAGTTGGTGAATTGGATGCGTATCTTTAATTGTCGGACCACAAAAAAGTTTTCCATTGGATAAATCCAACTTCCTCTCTCCAATTCAGCAGATTCTTTCATAGAAAAAATGCATCATAAAACAATAATCAAAAACTTAAACAAAATTATCTTTCTAAACAAACCATAATCAAAAATCATAATAACATACCTAAAAAGGAAAGAAAAACATATTCATGAAATCCACTTTTATGTGCCACTACCAAAAGATAATGAAAAAAAATATGATAAATAGAATTAATGGGCACCGACCAATTTTTTTTTTTAATTTAGTATTTGTATATTTTGTTAAATAAGAATAATTAATTAGAGAAATTGAAAAGGGGTAAGTAAAGTGATTAAATTAATGGTTTACGGTATCAAGTAAAGAGAAAAAGGAGCAACATTGACACGTCTCTATTTTCGTATGCAAAGAATCGTTATCGTGTAACATGATTTTATTTTTATTATTTTTATGTAGTGCCAACATATGTATATATCACTATCAAATTTGTGATCTCATGTAAATTTTGGAACCTATCCAAATATCTTTGCCAATTGTTCGAAAGTTACTTTGATAAATATATGGAATGAGGATGTCACCTAAGTTTTTGATAAATAAAAACGTTACATAATTAACAATACTTCTTTTTAGAAAGAAAAAGAAATTGTGTTAAAGAATGCTCCCTCCATTCACTTTTTTAAGATTAATAGAGATATTTTATCTCGTTACTTGATCTTAATTGATGAATAATTTTAAGTGATAAAAAATAATTTTAAAATAAAAATGATGTTGACGGAAAAAAATTTTATTTTAACATACTAAAAATGAACAAATAAAAATATATTTAAACATAATAAACAAATAAAAATAAACGGATCTAAAAAAATTACATTCCCCAAGAGTCACTTTAAGTAAAACACGAACTAATGCTAGAAGTTGCATGCCCCATTCGTACAAGAATTTATTTATCACTAAGTCAACCTTAAGATTGAATTATAGCGTCATTTGTTAAAAAATTATACATTATCAATATATGGTGCTTTTTTTTTTGGGGTTTCTATTAGTTGTCATAGTAACTTTTTTAAAAGTCAAATAATATAAATTTTGATTATATATTTTTTTATTATATTAATATAAAAAAATTACAATATATAGTACTTTTATTTTTAAATATTAAATGATTAATCAAAATGACGGTTAAAAAGCGCAGCATAACATATATTTTCATGAACAAAAATGTGTTAGCCTACACAATTGGGGAGTTGTCCTTTTTTGCTTGGTTTTGAGAATCAAAGCTCACTTTACATACATATATTTTGGATTCTCTTTACATCCTCACCAAATCTACACAATTCCACCTATAAATATATCTTGTTTGTGCTTCTCAAAACTCATCAACACAACTCATTAGTACATTATTATAATTATTATCAAATAATATAATAATTATGGATAGAGTAAGTAGAATGGTATCTGAAAAGCCAGTGGTGATCTTCAGCAAGAACTCTTGTTGCATGAGCCACACCATTAAATCTCTCTTCTGTGATCTCGGCGTTCATCCATCTGTTCATGAGCTTGATGAGATGCAGAGAGGAAGAGAGATTGAAGCTGCCCTCTCTAGGCTTGGCTGTAATCCTACAGTACCAGCAGTGTTCATCGGTGGTGAACTCGTTGGCGGTGAAAATGAAGTCATGAGTCTTCATCTTCAACGTTCATTGAAGCCAATGCTTAAAAGGGCTGGAGCTTTATGGGTTTGAGTTACTAAATAACAATAACACGAGCGTGGAAGAATAATAATATAAGCTGAAAGTGAACGTACGTTACTTTTAATTAGCATATATATAAAAAAGTGTGTATGTAATTATTATTTATGTATAAAGAGTACTGAGTCCTTAGTAGTATATATAGCGTAGTGATTTTCTAATTATTAATTATAATAATATAAATAATGTGTTCACTTGTAGCTAGTTGTAACCCCAGCTTCTCTTTTTTGTATTGTAAGCTGTGATCTTTTCAACGAATAATAAATCTATATATGTATAATTAACAGCGGCTTCTACTCTTTTTTTTTTTTGTCTCTAATTAAATCTGAATTTAGTTGTTGTTTGATTTGTCTAATTTCAATAATTATATATAGTTCATATTTTTGTACATTTGATGATTTATTTTTTTGTCTTAATCGAAGGAAATATGGATCGATGTGGTAAACTATTTTTAAAAAAATGATTTATATTGTCAATGTTTACAATTTAAATTCATATTTATATAAAAAAATCATGAGAAGAATTAATCGAGTTCAAATAAAATTGAGCAATAATGAACCTTGTTCATGCAAATTAAAATTGAAGAATCTAAATTAAAGGGAATAATATATAGCTCTACGATGATAAAAGAGCATATAACATGTGTGAATGGTTGCATGCATGCAAGCTATTATCATACAAAATATTAACGTCTAGAATGATATTATGATACAACATTATGTCAACCAAATAATAATCTACAGTAATAGAAAAATATTTTTGAGTATTTCCATGAAAATTGATATTTTATTGGCAAAGGTATAGCGACAACTTAGTAATTTATATAATAGATGTAAACGTGTATTTTAAGACAAATTGTATATTGTAATTAATAATTATTGTTATCATTAAGGTTGTTAATTAAATATTTAGTTTCAATTGTAGACATACCAAAGATGAAGGTGATAAGAGGAATATTAATGCTACTTACAATAGTTTTGAGAAATTGATGTCACTTTCTTCTTTGTGAGAATTGCATCAATATAATGATGTTATGTGTTCCATATAGAGAATGAAATTTATATGAATTAGATTATATTCCATCTTTCCTTTTTCTGTTATGGTTCACGTAGATTGATACTCTCACCTAGATAATCACGAACTAATTTATTTAATATAAAAATTCATGTAGAAATTTTATAAAAGTATGGAAAAATTAAGGATGTATTGATAGGTTGATCAATATTGATAGTATTGATAGGTTGATTAATATTTGTAGTATTAATAAGGTACTTCTTTTATAAGAGAAAATTGTAGAGTCCTAAGTTAACTATACTTAGGGTCCTACTACAATATCTATTACTACTATAATAATAATAATGCAATTATAAATAATAGAAATCCTAATTATACTATAATTCTAATATAAATCCTAGTCGTAATATAATCTTAATCATGCTATAATTCTAAATAGTCTAATCTTAGTGCGATTCTAATTCTACAGCAGTGCTGTAAATTCGTCTGTCAGCTTCGTCAACACATAGGACGCGATAACTATTCCATCCAAATTAGCCATGCAAACTAGTTCATATGAAACATTTTTCATCATTAAAAACAGTAATAAATTAAAACACTAGATTAATCAAAATTCATTGATATAACATAAACCGAATGTTATGACCGTGAAAGTACATTGAAACCCCCAAGAACCGGCTATATGAGTCAAGAACATCTAAATGAAGAAATAATATAGATGTCTCAAAAAGATACTCTATATGATATGAAATTTGATGGACCTTTTTTCTTTTTAGTAATAATAAATTATTATGAAAATAGTCAACAAAAAAACTACGGAAAAGGGCCTAAAATATCCTTGAAGTATTGAAAATGGTATAACATTACCTTTCATCCACCTATTGGCTCCAAAATTCCCTTTTCATCGACCTATTGGGTCCAAAATATCCTTGTCATCCACCTTTGGGTTCAAAATTGACCACTTCTTTGATTGTTTTAAAATTAATTCTTTAAAAACTTTTTAAAATACTTGCCGTTCAACTTTTGGTTATAATTTAATTTATTAATATAATTTATAAATCAACACACTACCCACTCATTACTAACTAAACCCCACCGAAGTGATAATCCAACTATAATATAAAAATCGTCATAAAAACTACTAAAGGACAATGAAATTATATATTCCTAAAAATGACATTTAAAATTATTCGAATCCGAATTGAAGCTTCAATTAAATTTAGATTGAGCTGCTTATTTAGGAGGACACTTTCAATATGATTGATTGAATTTAGAAATTTATGATTAAAGGTAAAGAAGTAATACATCCCGAATTAATTCATGCACTTTATAATTTTATAAATACTTATGATTTGTTTTAAAACCTTTAATATATTATTTTGAAAAAAAGTTACCTATGAAGTAACATCACATAATTGAGACGTAAGAATAATTAAGATGAACATAGTCTGACTTTTAAGTTTATCGATAATTTTTATTTAGACACTTGAATGTATGATAATTTACTTCTAAGATATTTTCGCCTCAAATTTTTAAAAACATTCAATTGACAGTAGATTTTCTTTTGTTGCATTAATAATTTGACGGGTTTATTAATTTGGAGGGGTTTAATTAGCTTTGGGTTGATAGTGGATTTATTTATAAATTATACTAATAAATTAAATTATAACAAATAGTTGAGTGTCACATATTTTATAAAATATTTAAATAGTTTAAACATAAAACCGTTAAATAAGTGGTCAATTTTGAACCAATAGGTGGATGACAAGGGTATTTTGGATCCAATAGGTGGGTGGAAAGGATATTTTGGAGCCAATAGGTGGATGAGGGTAATTTTGTATCATTTCTAATACTTTAAGGGTATTTTAGGCCCTTTTCCAAAAAAACTATATTGAGTCTTTTTTTTTAGTTCATTTCCAAACATTAAATAATGTTTTTTTCTTTTTTGTCAATTTTTAAATTTAAGTTCCACATGACTTGTTTAATATCATAAGTTAAAAAAATATTATATATATATATACTAGATGAGGCACGGCCCATGCTACATCAAAGTAACATAATGTTCAGGAAATTTAGTGCGACATGTTAAATACCTGCATTTAATATGACTAAGAAGTACTATCATGTCATTCTAATGAAAAAGTTATAATATATATAGTTAATATATTACACACAAAAAATTTTAAATAATACTTTTTCATGAAGAAAGAGGTTTAGCATCACCGTTAAAGAATAATGTGAAAATCCATGTTATGGATAACATATACTTGAAATGGGGATTATAACCTTACCATAATTTCTTTTTTTTCCCCTAATTTTAATCATAATTTCATATACTATCCAAAAATCTATAGGAAATTTTGCAACTTCAAAAACATTACAAACAAATTTAAGTCATTATTCATTGTGAATACCTTATTTACATAGGAATCAACCTATCTTTTAAGAAAAATAACATAAATACAAATTTGTTCAATGGATTGAAAAAAAGATAACACTAATCAAGGAAATGTAAGATTGTCATCATATATTTTTATTGGATCGTGTTCAGTCCCAAACTAAAAATTAAAAAAATAGAGACTCTGAATTAGTGTTTCCTTCCTATGAGTATCAGTTTAGTATCAAACTTAAATAAATAGAGGAATCCTGACATATTCTTCCAACAGTGGTCTATAACAATTTGCAAAATTGCAGGTTTCATAAGTTAAACTCTATTTCATACTTCCCTCGAGATTCTATAACTGATATAATATTTTTTCTTTCCTTTTTTAACAAAATATTATCATTATTCAAGGATATTTAAAAATGACAAAACCTACAGTCCTTCTTAGAAGAAAATGAAAGGATTAAGAATGTTTTGACAGTTTAAAAACTCAATCTTGAGGAATAAACATAATGCACAATTCAAAATTTTGAGATGTACATAAACATAGTCTTTAACTTTCATCATTCAAAAAGAGATCATATATCAAGTGTCAAATCATAACTTGAAGAAACAAGAAACTAAACGAAGTAACTACCTTGGAAAAAAATGTCATGTTGATGTATGTAAAGTTGAGATCTTTCTCCTTTATAAACACCAAAAAGCGTAAGCAGATTTTAGTTTCACATCTTCTTTGTTGATTATGTTTATATTTAAATGTTGCTTCCAAGAAAAAACAGGTAATACATTTATCTACAACTATTAAATAAATAGTATTAAGTATTAACTTTTTTCGTTGCTGCTCATTGATGCAAAACTATCTAATATTTAAATTGAAACACATATTAATTGGATCTGTATTCAGCCTGCAAAATGTGAGGAAAAAAGTTAAATTTGTTCTATTTGAAAGCCAAATCATTTATTAGCAGAGAAAAAATATTTATTAGAGTGAACACGTAAAAAGCTTCATATCCTATCTTTCCTTGTAAATGGAAGGTTGATGACCAACAAAGTTCCTACAGGAGAGAGGAAGGCAGAAAAAGAGAAAAAGATCAAGGGATTTAACTGAGAAGGTTCAATGTGATAGGAGAAATTTAGTTCGACATGAGTAAATGAAAATACACGTGTCTTCACCGCTACAAACATACAATAGATATTTCTGAAAGCGCATTAGTATACATGGCTTTTCATAAACCAAATAATAAATCAAAAAAATGAAAATAAATCAAGGTTTTTACTGTCTGGATGGTAGATGCTTCAACATTTTAAATAAATAAAAAATTTTAACCGTCTCACTCTTGCGTTTATAAACTCCATTATCAAGGATAACAGAGACATAATATCTCTCTCAATAGATAACAAAACAGATTGAAAAAAAAGAAGATAAATCTCAGAACAAAAACACTACAAATTCAATGAAGAAAACCAATGAAAAGAAAAACGGTCAAGTTAGAAGATAAACTTACTGATAAAAGAAAGAGGAAGGGCTAAGAAAAACATGATCTAACCTCTATAGCTGATATCATGTTCATTTCATCTTTAAACACAACTTTAGTAGAATAATCTTTGTACATTTTAGAAAATCAAATTGATGTATCAATAATCATATCTAGCTAACCTCTTCATTTTACCATAATAAAATATGAGAAACAAATTTTAAGCTCAAAGACAAAATCAACTGCTAAGGAGCTCCTAAATTTAAGTGCAAATAGTGAACATATTAGAAAAGATAACTATCAGTGAAGTGAGTAAAAACTTACTGCATTTAAAAGTGTGTATTGACAATACAACCAACTCTTGAAATGATTACTATTTTTATTTATCGATCAACAACATATATGGTACATCTGAAACATTAGAGATCAATGAAATTTCTATATTTGCCTTTAAGTTTAATATCATAAGTGCAATTGTTCAAAAAAATAAATAAGAGAGCTGTCATTCACTCAAATATAGAAGCACATAAGATTTAAGAATCATATTCATATAGAAAGGAGAACAAAAGAGGAGGTATAAACTGACGACAACTCATTCAAACCATCCAACAATAAGCCAATGTAATATAGTTGGTTAGAATTATCTTTTTTGATGCCAATGGAAACCCCAAGCATCTAAAGGGCATAGTGACCTCAGTGTATCCAAGTTTACCCAGCAGTTTCTGCTTAGTATGAGCATTCACTCCAACTATATACAATGAGATCTTATCTCCATTTGCATGTAAACCTGAAGCTGTAGAAAATTTCATGAAAGCTTCATTTAAGATCCTAATAGAAATTAGATCAGCCCGACAGTACATTAATAGATCATCAACAAAACAAACATGTATACTCTCTAGTATCATGCACCTTGATGGAAATTGAAGTTTACATTATTTATGAGTTGTTATATTTTACTACTAGATTCTCCATAGTCAATACAAATAGATAGGTGACATCAAGTCTCCTTGTCTTAACTCTCTCTTAGCATGAAAGGGTCTTGTTAACCCTCCATTCAATAACAATGAACAGGATACAGGGGTTACACAACTTTGTTGGGTTATGGGTCTTTTTCCCTTCCTATGTGGATAAATAAAAGCCCAATTTGGACCAACCCACTTTTGCCCATAAGCCCAATCTTATGAGGCAAATATAAACCCATTTAGGGTCTTATTTTCAGAATAACAAGAGAGAGTTTTCAGCAGCCAAAAGAGAGAAAAAGAGAGAAATTCGCAGTCCAAATTCAGCCTTCATAGCCATCTTCAAATTGCGATTCCCGCTTCGTTTCTTGTCCGATTGAGCTGATTTTTGGACAGCATATTGTCTTCATCTCAGTCTTTGATTAGGAACTGACAGAGTTGGATTTGGTGGCCTGCAGCTTCAGTTTTGCTGTCGTGAACAGTAGCTGCGAAATTGATGATTTTGTTCCTTTAATTCTCTAGATTTGGTTCAATCTTATTTTGTTGTTGCTCATTGTTTGGCACTTGTTTTGTGGCCAATTTTGGAGAACAATATTGTAACTCTTGGTGATTATAGTGGAGCTTTTGGTCCCGTGGTTTTTTACTCTTCACATCGAAGGGTTTTCCACGTAAATCTTGGTGTCTTGTGTGATAGATTTATTATTGTCTTGTTATATTTGTTTGGTTGAATTACTTGCTGCCTTACCATCATACTGCTTGTGGTTGTTTGTCTTCTCTTGGTTCAAATCGAAAAGGGAAAGTATAGACTTGGGTATTCTTCCGCTGTTATCCTGTCAGGCATTCTTGTTAGTGCCTTGTCTTTCCCAACAAAGTGGTATCAGAGCATTGGTTATTGTTGATTATCGTTTTGAATGATGGAGGCAAATATGAGCAAAATGGTGTGTTTAAATGGTAGTAACTATCATATTTGGAAAGGCAAGATGAAAGATCTTCTATTTGTCAAGAAGATGCATTTACCTGTGTTTGCTTCTAAAAAGCCTCAGTCTTTGAATGATGAAGAATGGGAATTTGAGCATCTGCAGGTTTGTGGTTATATTAGACAATGGGTTGAAGATAATGTTAGAAATCATATTGTGAATGAGACACATGCCAAAAGTTTGTGGGACAAGCTCGAGACACTTTATGCTTCGAAGACTGGCAACAACAAGTTGTTCCTATTGAAACAATTAATAAATATCAGGTATAAAGAGGGCACTCCTATTTCTGATCATATTAACGATTTTCAGGGTGTTCTTGACCAGCTGTCCGGAATGGGTGTAAAGTTTGATGATGAGATACAAGGACTTTGGCTTCTTAATACTCTGCCAGACTCTTGGGAAACAATTCGAGTTTCTTTGACTAATTCTGCTCCTAGTGGTGTTGTAACCATGGAATATACTAAGAGTGGTGTCTTGAATGAAGAAATGAGAAGAAGATCTCAAGCCTCATCTTCTTCAGCTTCACACTCCGATGTTTTGGTTACTGAAGATAGGGGAGAAACAAGTCCAGAGGTCAGAATGATAGAGGTAAAAGTAGAAGCAAGTCAAAGTCTAAATACAAGAATATTACATGTGACTATTGCCACAAGAATGGGCATATCATGAAATATTGTTACAAGCACAAGAGAGATATGAGACAACAAAAGAGAGAAGGCGATAATGAAAATCGTGTTGCTGTTGTTGCTAATAATGATCTTCTTGTTTCTTGTGATGCAAATGCCATTAATATTGTTCGTGATGAGTCTAGCTGGTTTGTGGATTCTGGTGCTACTTCTCATGTCACGCCAAAGAAGGAATTATTTTCTTCTTATACTCCAGGTAATTTTGGAACGTTGAAAATGGGCAATAATCATGAAGTTGAAGTTATTGGCATTGGGACAGTTTGTTTGGAAAGTAACAATGGTTCCAAACTAGTTCTCAATAATGTCAAGCATGCTCCAGATGTTCGCTTGAATTTGATTTCTGTGGGATATCTTGATGATGAGGGTTATGTTAATACACTTGGTGTTGGCCAGTGGAAGCTTACTAGAGGTTTGATGGTTGTGGCCCGTGGTGACAAGTTGTCTAACTTGTATGTATTTCAGGGCTCCATATCCAGAGACTCAGTAAATTTGGTGGAGAATGATACTTCATCAGAGTTATGGCATAGAAGGCTGAGTCATATGAGCGAGAAGGGGATTGATAGTTTGGCTAAGAAAAATTTGCTTTCTGGAGTGAAACAAGCAAAGTTGAAGAAATGTGTTCATTGCTTAGCCGGTAAACAGAAAAGAGTTTCTTTTCAGAGTCATCCGCCTTCAAGAAAGCTTGATTTGCTGGAGTTGGTACATTCTGATTTGTGTGGTCCTTTTAAGGTAAGATCTCATGGTGGTGCACTTTACTTTGTGACTTTTATTGATGATCATTCTCGCAAACTCTGGGTATTTCCTTTGAAGTCCAAGGATCAAGTACTTGATGTGTTCAAGAGTTTTCAGGCCTTGGTTGAAAGACAAACAGGGAAGACATTGAAATGCATCCGCTCAGATAATGGTGGTGAGTATATTGGTCCTTTTGATAGATACTGCAGAGAGCAGGGTATTAGGCATCAGAAAACTCCTCCAAAGACCCCTCAGTTAAATGGCTTAGCAGAGAGGATGAACAGAACTCTAGTTGAGAGGGTTAGATGTATGCTTTCAGATGCTAAGCTGTCAGATTCCTTTTGGGCAGAAGCACTTAATACTGCTGCTTATGTTATCAATTTATCTCCTGCTGTTGCTTTAGATGGTGATGTCCCTGACAGAGTTTGGACTGGTAAGAATGTTTCTTATGATCATCTTAGAGTCTTTGGGTGTAAAGCCTTTGTACATGTTCCTAAGGATGAAAGGTCAAAGTTGGATGTTAAAACTAGGCAGTGTATCTTCATTGGTTATGGTCAAGATGAATTTGGCTATCGTTTCTATGATCTTGTTGAGAAGAAACTTGTTAGAAGCCGTGATGTTGTGTTCTTTGAAGACCAAACAATTGAAGATTTTGACAAAGCTGACAAGGCTGATTTTCAGAGTAGTGAGAGCTTAGTTGATGTTGATCCAGTTCCTTTGACTATTGCACCGGAAGAAAATCTTCATAATGATGAAAATCAAGTTGATAATGAAGATGGTGATCATGTTCAGAATGACCGGCATGATGTTGTTGATGCTCCAGTGCAAGATGATGTGGTTGTCCAACAACCAATTATAGATGCTCCAGAGAGTTCTCTCAGACGATCTAGTAGAGAGAGAATTCCTTCATCTCGTTATTCTCCCAATGAGTATGTACTCTTGACTGATGGGGGAGAACCTGAGAGTCTTGATGAGGCCATGGAAAGTGAAGAAAAAGAAAGATGGTTTGATGCTATGGAAGATGAGATTAAATCCTTGCATGATAATCATACCTTTGATTTGGTTAAGTTACCTAAAGACAGAAAAGCTTTGAAAAACAGGTGGGTTTTTCGGGTGAAACATGAAGATGGTAATCCAGTTCCACGGTACAAAGCTAGATTAGTTGTCAAGGGATTTAATCAGAAAAGGGGAATTGATTTTAATGAGATATTCTCTCCAGTTGTGAAGATGTCATCCATTCGTGTGGTTCTAGGCTTGGCTGCAAGTCTAGATTTAGAGGTTGAGCAAATGGATGTTAAAACTGCTTTCCTCCATGGTGACTTAGATGAAGAAATTTATATGGAGCAACCGAAAGGTTTTGAAGTCAAGGGTAAAGAGAATTATGTTTGCAAATTGAAGAAGAGCTTGTATGGTTTGAAACAAGCTCCCAGGCAGTGGTACAGGAAGTTTGGTTCTTTTATGAGTCAGCAGGGCTTCAAGAAGACTTCTTCAGACCATTGTGTTTTTGTGCAAAAGTTCTCTGATGGTGACTTTATTATTGTGTTGCTTTATGTTGATGACATGCTTGTTGTTGGTCATAATACTTGCAGGATTCAGAAGCTGAAGCAAGAGTTGAGTAAGTCTTTTGCTATGAAAGACTTAGGACCAGCAAGGCAGATTCTTGGCATGCAGATTGTCCGTGATAGAAAGGCCAAGAAATTGGTATTATCACAAGAGAAGTACATTTAGAAAGTACTTCGCAGATTCAGCATGGACAAAGCTAAGGTTGTCAGTACACCTTTAGCTATGCACTTCAAATTGAGCACGAAACAGTGTCCTTCTAGTGATGATGAGAAGGAAGATATGAAGAAAGTTCCTTATGCTTCAGCTGTTGGTAGTTTGATGTATGCGATGGTTTGTACAAGATCGGATATTGCTCACGCTGTTGGAGTTGTTAGCCGTTTTCTTTCTAATCCAGGAAGAGAACATTGGAATGCTGTGAAGTGGGTTATGAGATATCTTTGTGGCACTTCTAGTCTGAGTTTGTGTTTTGGTACAGGGAAGCCTATTCTTTGTGGTTATACTGATTCAGACATGGTTGGTGATGTTGATACTCGCAAGTCTACTTCAGGGTACTTGGTTACTTTTGCAGGGGGAGCTATGTCTTGGCAATCTAGGTTGCAAAAATGTGTTGCTCTATCTACTACAGAAGCTGAGCTTATTGCTGTCGTTGAAGCTTGTAAAGAATTGCTTTGGATGAAGAGATTCTTGGGGGAACTTGGTTGTGCTCAAGAGAGGTATGTGCTTTATTGTGACAGTCAAAGTGCTATACATCTTGGCAAGAATTCTACGTTCCATGGTCGGTCTAAACACATTGATGTGAGATACCATTGGATTCGAGATGTGTTGGATTCTAAGTTGCTTGAGCTTGAAAAGATTCATACAAATGACAATGGTTCCGATATGATGACTAAAGCTTTGACAAGAGGGAAGTTTGAAGATTGTTGCATGGTCGCCGGGATGGCGGTCTCCTCCACATAGTCGTGAGGGGGAGAATTGTTGGGTTATGGGTCTTTTTCCCTTCCTATGTGGATAAATAAAAGCTCAATTTGGACCAACCCACTTTTGACCATAAGCCCAATCTTATGAGGCAAATATAAACCCATTTAGGGTCTTATTTTCAGAATAACAAGAGAGAGTTTTCAGCAGCCAAAAGAGAGAAAAAGAGAGAAATTCGCAGTCCAAATTCAGCCTTCATAGCCATCTTCAAATTGCGATTCCCGCTTCGTTTCTTGTCCGATTGAGCTGATTTTTGGACAGAATATTGTCTTCATCTCAGTCTTTGATTAGGAACTGACAGAGTTGGATTTGGTGGCCTGCAGCTTCAGTTTTGCTGTCGTGAACAGTAGCTGCGAAATTGGTGATTTTGTTCCTTTAATTCTCTAGATTTGGTTCAATCTTATTTTGTTGTTGCTCATTGTTTGGCACTTGTTTTGTGGCCAATTTTGGAGAACAATATTGTAACTCTTGGTGATTATAGTGGAGCTTTTGGTCCCGTGGTTTTTTACTCTTCACATCGAAGGGTTTTCCACGTAAATCTTGGTGTCTTGTGTGATAGATTTATTATTGTCTTGTTATATTTGTTTGGTTGAATTACTTGCTGCCTTACCATCATACTGCTTGTGGTTGTTTGTCTTCTCTTGGTTCAAATCAAAAAGGGAAAGTATAGACTTGGGTATTCTTCCGCTGTTATCCTGTCAGGCATTCTTGTTAGTGCCTTGTCTTTCCCAACAAACTTATGATCCAGGAAATGAACTTAGTAGTAAATTTCATTCCAATCATTAATTGCTTAAAAAATACACATCTAGGGGATATTCATTTTCTTCCATAACTTTTGAATATTTCATGGCTAAATAACACATTGTCCAAAATAATTCTATCTTCAATAAATGCAGATTGAACCCTTCCAACCAGCCCTGCTATTACATTCTTTAATCTCCATGTTAGGACTTTTGATATGATTTTGTACAAAGATGTGCGACATACAATAGACCTATAGTCCTTAACTTTGTAGGGGCTGGAACTTTAGAAACAAAAGTAATGGCTGTTATATTTACCGCAGGTAAAAGAGTACCAGTGATAAAGAATATTGCCTCAATAATCTCATGTGTTACCTCTTTTATCAGTTCTGTTGTTGTATAGTGAAGCACACACCTATCTTCACCACCTCAACATTTAAAGAAGGTAAATTACTAGCTCTAGCCCTCATTAGTCCAGTAAATTCAGCCCCAATTGCTCTTGGATCAGAAAACTTGATATTTCTCTCAGTGTAGATGAAACTAATACCATTATGACTACATCTAATCTTCCATTGAGCATGGAAATACTTAGAAGTAGCATCTCCACACTCAACCCAAGTTGATCTAGACTTTTGCCTTAGCACCTCTTCCTCCACTCTGCTCCACTTCTCAATTTCTAATAATAGCATTTTCTCCTGATCAAATAACATTTGATTCAACAGGTCATTCAGTATTTGTCTCTGAATAATGCAAAGCTTCTCTCTTGCTACATGTAATTTCTATGAAAATGCAGCCATAAATTTGTTTATATCCTTTAGTTGCTTCAATTTTTTTCAATCCCTAACCATAGAATGTCCAGTGATCTCCATCTCCCATACTTGATATATAGTGCTTCTAAAATCTAGGTGCTCCATTATGTTAGGAAAAAATCTAAAAAGCCTAGGATGTAAAGTAGTATTAGAACAACATTTAATCACAATACTGAGAGATTAAGATAATCAGCTTCCACCTTCCCATACTGTTGTAACCATTTCAAATCCCCTAATGCCCAATCTATTTTACTATACTTTCTCCTCCCTGCCTCTTGTTTATTACATCAAGTAAAATGCCACCATGTACTTCTTAATGGTGTCAATTGCAATGAATTCAACATACCTTGGAACCCCTCATCATCTCATTTTATCCTTTGAGCTCAACACATTATTAAAATCACCACACAAGATCCAATGATAATTGTAGCTCACATCAAGTTGATTCAGATTAGCCCATGAAGGGTTAATTCATTTATAGCAAAAATTATAGTGAAGTATAATTGACCTTCCACTGGTTAGTCCCATGGCCTAGAAGGTGTTTCAATCACTATTAGCTCAATCAAAAGGTTGTGAAACATCTACTTCAATAAGAATTCTTGCATATGAAATCCTCTCCTCATTTGCTGTGAACCTATCTGTATATATAGTATGCCCTACTGCACTCGCAACCTTACTTAATGCTTCAACTGACCAGTAACCCACATGTAGCCCAGGAAAGTTTACCTATAGAGGAACTAGACTAAATACCTCCTTATCTACCTCAAAATTTAGTTCCCATCGTTGAAGGATTGATGGTCGATTGTTTACATGGTATGAAGCTTCCATGAGAATTCTATCCTTTTCACACTACGTCTGAAATTTAAATATATAATTAATAACCACCCTCATGGAAAATAATCTTAGGTTTAGCCTTCCACACTTTCATTTCTTTAATTGATTAATCGATGGATTATCTCCTGATACATAGCCAATTAGTGACGATTCCCAATTTTTAACCTGCTCTTTTATATCTGCCTCCTAAATTTGTACCATTAAAACTCTGTCCTTCAATGTTTAAGGAACATAGTTTAGAGACTTACCCTCTCGTCAATTCCCCTACTCTTGTCCAGTATTTTGAATTGGACTAGAACATTTTCCATCTGTAAATAGCAGTCGCCGAATTGTTGGTTCTCTACGCTCATTTTTTACTGCTATAAGCTTCACCTCTTCTTCCAAGCTGTTCGTATCAATTTCCTCAGATATAGTCTTAAAACTCGGTGGTATATAAATTTCAAACGTGATAGGTTGGAGGTTTCTAAGTATTTCCGTCCCGGATTAACGTAGTTTTTCCCCGATGTTATTGCTCGATATTACGCCATAGGTGAGTCCGGTCACAATTGCTACTTTGCTATTGTGTGCCTAAAGAAAACCAAACATGCCCCTCTGACCTTCGACTCATGAAATTTTTTTTCCTACAAATCTGATAATTATATAGTAACTATACCGAGATATGAAATTATATAAATAAATTATTTTCATATAAATTTCATCATCAATTACAATGAAGCATCACATTATCCAAAAACGAAAATACAATTGTCTTGACATTGTTTTTAAAACTCCTAACAAATTCAAAAGAAAATAATTACATCATGTACCAATGAGAAAATCTATAAACAATTCTCAGTAACAATAGAAAATGAGCTAAAGGCATGACATTTCTAACAATTTCACTTTCATCATCGATCACCTCAACTTTTTGAATTTACTAACATTGCATAAGTTTTTGAGGGTCCTCAACAATTCTCTATGCTATGATTTTTTAAACTAAAAATCGAACTCCGACATAGCGCTTTACATTTGATAAATTATGAAATTTTCATGTTATATGTCAAAAGTGAAACATCTCCTATTTTTTGGGTGTATAACATTAATATGTTTGCAGATCGTTTAAGTAGACATCATACTGACATATGTCGTACATATTCTGAATATTTCGAATAGTATGATATCAACCATCTTTTGCAGTAGTCTGGACTCTTGCTCATTAATATTTTCAAAAGCATAACAAGTACATAGCTACTTCATTGGACAAATTTCAACAATATTAGTTCGAGTTCTTCGTCCATTTTTTTATTGAAAACATTTTTTTTCACCTATACAAGTAAATGACCCTTTGTAATATCGACTCTTACACAATGCTGTATATTTATGGTTTAGAGTACATAAATTTCATACATTTTGTGGGCTAATTACATTATATCTCAAATTTTTTTCCAATTACAAAAATTCTGAATTTTTCATTGCTTTTTGATACATTTCTTGTTGGCCTAATACATTGCAAAAATGATAGATCACTTAATGAGAGGAATTATCTGAGAGGAGATAGAGATGCATCTGAAAGGTGATAAAGATATATCCGAGAAGGGATATGAATGTATGCGAGATGAGATCTTTTGCAACTTTTTTAAAATGATAGAAAATTTTAGATATCATGATATCCTAAATTGTACATAATTCTCTTATTTTTTTTTTAATAAAAATAACACTCCACACACTATAAACATACTTTTTGATAATAAACTACTTATAGTATATTATTATCAAGTTATAGCATATCAAGAAAAAAAATATTATTCTCATTAATTATTTAAATAATAATTAATTAATTTAACTAATTACATTTATTATTCAGTTACCTTTTTTAAAATCAATCTATTTAATTAAATTAATTTTTTAAGTTACCTTTTTTAAACCAAATTATTTGACTACATTATTTTTTTTAAGTTACCTTTTTTAAACAAAACTCTTTAACTATTATTAATTAAATTAAACATTATATAGTTACCTTTTAAAAAAAATTACAAAATAATAGGGATTTTATCATTCCATAATAACTACCAACCACTATTTAAACCAATACCAGTTTTTTTTTAAAAACTGTCATACGCTATATTTTAAAAAAATAAAAATTCATCTTCCCCAAATATTTTGTTCTTCCCCAAATCCTCACCAAATCTACTTTATTTCGCACGCCTAACATTAATCTTCACCAACATTAGCTGTTTTGCTAAAAGATCTACAACATTAACATTCTTCTTCACCAAAATCTACTGTTTTGGTCAATAATCTTCCAAATTTGCACTCAAAAATCTGTATAATGTCGAAGAGAGGCAATGAAACCCCGCGCAAAAGTAGAAGGTTGAACGATGAAGCAAGATCTGAGGATTTTCATGCTCCATCTTTCAACATTTTGTCTCAAACACAAACTCAATTTTCATCTGCAAAAGAAAAATCTAGAACAGAAAAATCAAAAATGAAAAAAAAAATAAAGAGCCAAAGGAAATCGAGAAGAAGAGAAAAGGGAAAGAAAAGCAAACCGTAGGTGAATCTGTGAAAGAAGGATGGACCTCGAACTCATAAAGAACAAATTATGGACACCACCAATTATCCTATTCCAAAATTCCGTAACAGAAAGTAGAAATTTTCATCGCACGCTGTACATTTTTTTGAATGACATGTTTTTTTAACTTATGAACAATTTATGTAATTTTCCAGTTTTTTATTATGAATACTGATGGTTTTATATAAATTATCAATGAATATTACTAATTATTAAATTTGTCTCACTTTGTATAAATTTTGATTGCAACAAGAAAATATAGGAACACTGTATGAATCATGTATGAACATTATATGAATTATGAATGTCATATTATAATTTGATATATAGAACATAGACAAATGTTATATATATACTATTTTTTTAAAAAATTATATAAATGACAGTCTGCTTCACTATATATTTATAATTTTTAAATGTGTATGATATTTGTATAAATTGCACTTTTAAATATGTAATGTTAAATTTTTATATGCATTATGTATGAAAAATATATGAGATGGTATTGACATATGATTCAATATGACAATATGAATAAATATATAATTATACCTTAATAAATGTGTATGACTTTTGCATAAATTACTTATATTACTTATTCAATACGCATTAAATTTTTGTTGTATGAATTATGTATGATAACTGTATACTTTCAAATACAAAACAGAAACAAATGTTACTTATATTACTGGTATGAATACTGTATGAAAAATGTATGAATTATATCATATTATACTTTGATATGTAGAACATAAACATACATTATTTTATATGCAAATATTGCTTGTATAAATGTATAAATTTTGTATATAGTCCTCATTCAATATGCAATAACTGTATACATACTATATGAATATTATATGACTTATTAATGGTAACAAATGTTAACATATAAACAGTTGTATATACAATGTATGAACATTGTATGAAAAATAATATGATTCAATTAAAAAAAATAAAACATGTGATTTAACAATTTAAATACTCAAAAACACAGATGTAACAGTAGGAAATCATTGTTTTTGTACAGGATAATTTGAACATGTCTTCCTATTGTGTCCAACTTGATGGCATCGACTTCATGTGCTTTTTGTCCTCTTGAATTTCACATCAGCGAACCCCTTCCAGCGTTCAAATTTGGGTCTTCCAGCGTTCAAATTTGGGCTTCCCGCTTATCTTTTTTGACCGGGTGGCATCATTTTAGACACAATTCATACACACTTTCTATATATTTCACTGATATATACAACAACAAAAAAAATCAAATTTCATACACAATTAATCCACTGTTTATACACAATTCATATATATGTAACATATCACTTATAAAAAATCAATTCATACAAAAATACTATATAATTCACTTATACATACAATCAAAAAAAGCACTTTCATGCACAATTTATACAATTTATTAAAGATATATATACACAATTAATCCAAACTTTATACACAATTTATATATATATGAATTTTGTATAAAGTTTGGATTAATTGTGTATTAAATCTTTAATAAATTGTATAAATTGTGCATGAAAGTGCTTTTTTTGATTGTATGTATAAGTGAATTATATAGTATTTTTGTATGAATTGATTTTTTATAAGTGATATGTTACATATATATGAATTGTGTATAAACAGTGGATTAATTGTGTATGAAATTTGATTTTTTTTGTTGTTGTATATATCAGTGAAATATATAGAAAGTGTGTATGAATTGTGTCTAAAATGATGCCACCCGGTCAAAAAAGATAAGCGGGAAGCCCAAATTTGAACGCTGGAAGACCCAAATTTGAACGCTGGAAGGGGTTCGCTGATGTGAAATTCAAGAGGACAAAAAGCACATGCAGTCGATGCCATCAAGTTGGACACAATAGGAAGACATGTTCAAATTATCCTGTACAAAAACAATGATTTCCTACTGTTACATCTGTGTTTTTGAGTATTTAAATTGTTAAATCACATGTTTTATTTTTTTTTAATTGAATCATATTATTTTTCATACAATGTTCATACATTGTATATACAACTGTTTATATGTTAACATTTGTTACCATTAATAAGTCATATAATATTCATATAGTATGTATACAGTTATTGCATATTGAATGAGGACTATATACAAAATTTATACATTTATACAAGCAATATTTGCATATAAAATAATGTATGTTTATGTTCTACATATCAAAGTATAATATGGTATAATTCATACATTTTTCATACAGTATTCATACCAGTAATATAAGTAACATTTGTTTATGTTTTGTATTTGAAAGTATACAGTTATCATACATAATTCATACAACAAAAATTTAATGCGTATTGAATAAGTAATATAAGTAATTTATGCAAAAGTCATACACATTTATTAAGGTATAATTATATATTTATTCATATTGTCATATTGAATCATATGTCAATACCATCTCATATATTTTTCATACATAATGCATATAAAAATTTAACATTACATATTTAAAAGTGCAATTTATACAAATATCATACACATTTAAAAATTATAAATATATAGTGAAGCAGACTGTCATTTATATAATTTTTTTAAAAAATAGTATATATATAACATTTGTCTATGTTTTATATATCAAATTATAATATGACATTCATAATTCATATAATGTTCATACATGATTCATACAGTGTTCCTATATTTTCTTGTTGCAATCAAAATTTATACAAAGTGAGACAAATTTAATAATTAGTAATATTCATTGATAATTTATATAAAACCATCAGTATTCATAATAAAAAACTGGAAAATTACATAAATTGTTCATAAGTTAAAAAAACATGTCATTCAAAAAAATGTACAGCGTGCGATGAAAATTTCTACTTTCTGTTACGGAATTTTGGAATAGGATAATTGGTGGTGTCCATAATTTGTTCTTTATGAGTTCGAGGTCCATCCTTCTTTCACAGATTCACCTACGGTTTGCTTTTCTTTCCCTTTTCTCTTCTTCTCGATTTCCTTTGGCTCTTTATTTTTTTTTTCATTTTTGATTTTTCTGTTCTAGATTTTTCTTTTGCAGATGAAAATTGAGTTTGTGTTTGAGACAAAATGTTGAAAGATGGAGCATGAAAATCCTCAGATCTTGCTTCATCGTTCAACCTTCTACTTTTGCGCGGGGTTTCATTGCCTCTCTTCGACATTATACAGATTTTTGAGTGCAAATTTGGAAGATTATTGACCAAAACAGTAGATTTTGGTGAAGAAGAATGTTAATGTTGTAGATCTTTTAGCAAAACAGCTAATGTTGGTGAAGATTAATGTTAGGCGTGCGAAATAAAGTAGATTTGGTGAGGATTTGGGGAAGAACAAAATATTTGGGGAAGATGAATTTTTATTTTTTTAAAATATAGCGTATGACGGTTTTTAAAAAAAAACTGGTATTGGTTTAAATAGTGGTTGGTAGTTATTATGGAATGATAAAATCCCTATTATTTTGTAATTTTTTTTAAAAGGTAACTATATAATGTTTAATTTAATTAATAATAGTTAAAGAGTTTTGTTTAAAAAAGGTAACTTAAAAAAAATAATGTAGTCAAATAATTTGGTTTAAAAAAGGTAACTTAAAAAATTAATTTAATTAAATAGATTGATTTTAAAAAAGGTAACTGAATAATAAATGTAATTAGTTAAATTAATTAATTATTATTTAAATAATTAATGAGAATAATATTTTTTTTCTTGATATGCTATAACTTGATAATAATATACTATAAGTAATTTATTATCAAAAAGTATGTTTATAACTTGATATTTATCATCTTAAATGTGTGTGGAGTGTTATTTTTATTAAATAATAGGTCGAACCTTGTCCATGAAGTAAAGCCCAAACATGAGAAAATGTTCATCCAAATTTCATTAACAGACCTCATTATACTGGTCTGGGCCACCATATTTAGCCCAACTAAAACAATATGGTTTCTGACATATGCATAAAGTTTAGAAGGATTCGAATCTTACCCTTTCCACAAGTTTCAACAATAATAGTGGGCCCGGATGGACCCACATCTTTCCCCTCGCAATAAATGCTGCTCTCTACCCAAAAATCCATATACAAACAAAACGCCCACGGCGCATCTTAGCATCAACACCCCAATGTTTTACGTAATGACAAATAATTAAATTTGATATAGTTATCAGTCTAATAATTATATATATCTTATTTGAATGTTGTGTAATTACATATATTCTGTTAGATACACAATTATAATATTATATTAAATTTTAAAAATAAAAAATAATTATTTAAAATTTATACTAGACAAATAAGAAATTGTATAAATGATATTAAATTAAATATTTAAGATATATATATATTATTTTTTAAAAATATATTAATTAATAAATATATATTCTTAACTAATATTATAAAAGAATAATTGACTTATATCTTTTCAAGTTAATATGTTTCAGTTGAATTGGTCATAATTAAAAATTTAAAGTTTCTACTAACATCGTGAAATGCATGTTTGATTATTTGTCAGGTCTAATTTAAAAATGACTTGCAATGTGGATTAAATATTACAAAAACAAATGAAACTGAAAAATATAACATAAATTATAAATTCAAAACAAAAAAAATTAACATAATACTCAAATAATTACATGTCCAATTATGAGGTTCCAAACAGGCCCTCAGTAATTTTTTTGGATATGTGTACATGTACTATGCTAAAATACGCACTTTTCTTTAGTCAATTTCAACTTTTTTTTTGCTCAGAGTCATATCAGTAATAACCTATGCATACACCATTTTTGTATCTATACATACCTACAGTCATTTTCAGCTCACACTGTCAAAATTATCACAAAACTGTAGAGTAAGGTTTAATGTGCATTTGTGGAGGAAGAAACTCCCAAGTTTAATCAGCTTTTTGAAGATACTTTCGGTCGCTTTCAGTGTGGATGATCCAAGAGTTGGGCTTCAATGCGAACTGGCAAAACCTAGTTTTTTCTCTATTCGTAAGTGAGTTTTCCGATTACGAAGTCTGAGTTTTTTTTTTTTGAATGGAAATGTGATGTGGTTATTTTTGGATGATAATGTGGCTTTGTTTTCTGGTTTTTTTGAAGGTTTGAGTGTTGCGGTACTTGTTACTTGACGAGATGTTTGGGTTCTCGAAAAGGCGAATGAAACTCGGGAGGTAATGACATACTTATTCATGCCTAGAAACTACATATAAGTAGCTATAATGTGTGTATTGCTGGTGTGGTTAGATTTCTATGAATGAATGTGCTTTTTAGTGTTTAGGATTGAGAAGCTGGAACTTATTGGTTATGTCTCCGGTGATTGTGCATATTTCCATTTTAAAAAAAAAGAGTTTTTGTATGTATATCTTTGTATAAGAAACTATCAGCATGCTAAATTAGTCAATTTGGTTCCAAGACCTAATCATGTTGTCATTTGACCACTTAACTGGGTTGCTGTTACTGGAAAAATTCACTATGGTCTAGAAAAAGTATTATTCTTTTCTGGTGGCAGAAGAACTTGGGATTTTCTCCTCAATAAGCGGTGTTTGGAGACGTTTAGCAGAGCTTTACTATTTTTGAGGTTCAGTTGGGTTCTTTTATAAACATTAGGTCTCCATGAACCTTTTGTAGGAGGTGTAGCTTCCCCCCCCCCCCCCCTTCAGAAAACTATAAATTGCATTTGTAAGAGGTCAGGTACTGAATGCATTATTGCAATTGACATTGGTGAGCTACAACTTTGCTCATTGGCTTGTTTTTGACTCATTATTGAAGTTTTATGATCTCTATCCATGGAGCACTTGTGGAAGGCAAAACTGACTTAATGTTAATTACACTAGGTAAGAGAGCAGTACTGAAATATTATCCCTTATGTCAGATATGGTTTTGCTTTCCTTGCAATCCTTTCCATGTGTAAGATGCAATTTCACTCAATTAATCATTACGCCTTAATCCCAAAGTAGTTAGGGTTGTATAAGATGAATCCCCCGAATCAATTGCACTACAATTTCAGATCCTCATGTGAAAGATGTCATTGCGATTGCTAGTACAATTTTGGCATGCCTTATGCCATATATGAACAGTAATATGAAGTCCTTGCTTACCTAAGTTGCTAAAATCCTTCTATTGATATTTGATACTCTAGGCTTTTTGATCTCTCACGTTTATTTGTTATTGGACTTCTTAAGGATATGAATTTTCTCAATATAGCTAGGTCTTCTGAACCATATGCTATTTATATCTGTCTGAGCTCATCACTATTTTACTCAGACTGAACTCAGCTCAAGGAACTAGAAGTCCTATGAGGCACCCCAAGCGTTCTAGCAATTCCAGTGTAAGACCTCTATTGCAACTTTTCCTTCTGTTGCATACGAGAAGCATAAGGTTTAAGCTCTTTCTGCATCACAGGGTGAAGCTGTTCCTCCCAGTAATAATGATTCTGAAGAAAAGAGCTGCCAATGCTCATCAGGTGCACCTGAGTTTAACGATTGTGCTTCAGGTGGCTCAGAAAATTGGATGCTTCTTTCCATAGCTGGAGAGAAACCTACACCTCGCTTCAATGTAACTGACTACTGTTCAAAGATATCTTATGTTTTTAATTTGTGATGCTTTGAAAACTTAACATCTTGCTTTTACTGAGTAGCATGCCGCAGCTGTTGTTGGGAACAAGATGGTGGTTGTCGGTGGAGAAACAGGTAGCCGTATGTTAGAGGATGTGCAGGTAAACTAGTGATTGTTCCTTAAGTAACATTATCTCATGTTTGATGACTCCTGCCTTAATATATAAACAGAAATATTGATCTTATTTGCGCTTCAAATGGGAGAGTGTTTGATTTCATTGTGGAATGCGAAGGATAATTATCACCAATGATTAACATCAAACATTTGATAAGTAAGAAATAATAATATTTAAGGTGATTTGCTGATTGTAGAAGTTAAATTCTAAAGGAAACACATGTACATGGATGACACACATGAATAGACAGAAATATGATTTAAATGTCTGTGCCCAACAGTAAGAAGCCTCTTCATCTTGGTTTGTGGAGGGATTTTTGGAACTATGAAACCTTTTATTTTCCTTTTCTTCTGACCTTTTAACTTACAAGGGAATTTCTGCAGTTGTACTTTTGTTCCTCCAAAGGACCCAATGGTCAATTGCCTAGCATTGAGTATATCTTATAAAGAAGAGACTGTTACATGGAGGGGGACTAGACCTGACCTCAATTATAGATATATAAGGAGAGGAGCTAACTCTTGTCAAGGCACTTTGTAAAGAGAAATATGCAAAGAGTTAGTGTGAGCTTTGTGACCACTTACCAGTTGAGCTATACAGTCAGTTTACAAAATCTTTCCAAGTAAAGTATCTGATCTAGGTCTAATTCTAAAATTAGTTATGCCTCTCCAACTTTGAGAAGATATGCTGGACTAAACTATCTCCCCTGTTTGTCATCTCTTTTAGATCTGTTATCAACACTCCAATCTGCAGTTGTGTTGATTTTGAAAAATGGGAAATGATTAGCTAGTAACTAAGACGAGTTTCAATCATCAGTGTCGCGGAAATTGCTTTGTAGGTGGCATACTTGATACCAATGGCATGCGTTCATTTTCATTTCAGGTGCTAAATTTTGATAGCTTTTCCTGGACAACAGCTTCATCAAAACTCTACCTCTCGCCCACCAGTCTTCCTCTAAAGATCCCAGCATGCAAGGGTCATGCTTTGGTAACCTTTACGCTAATTTTCTATTCTACTTTGTTTCTTTACTTTTGGATTTTACATGTCAAGATACTGTTATGGATTTAGAGATGCACCATGTCTTGGTTATTTTTTTCTTTCATGCAAGTGTTTGTAGATTTTGAGAGCCTGCTAATGGAAACATGCAATGACTTAGCTAACATCCATTTAAAGAAATTTGAAAAGCTTCCTATCTGAAGATGTTAGTTATCTTTGAATCCCACAAAAGGTAGAAAAACTGAAGGTCACTTTCCCAAAAATGTTTCTGTACGATATTTCCTTATCCTATTATAGTTGATATTGGTTTGTGTCACCGAGATTAACAGAAGAAAGTCTGGATATGTTATTATGTGGGAGTTTTA
Organism: Solanum chilense; assembly: GCA_032847665.1. Lineage (NCBI taxonomy): Eukaryota > Viridiplantae > Streptophyta > Magnoliopsida > Solanales > Solanaceae > Solanum > Solanum chilense. Next base: position 85,966,449 of record CM064963.1, read on the forward strand.
GGTAGAACAACAACAACAACAACAACATACCTAGTGTAATTCCATAAGGTGGGGTCTAGAGAGGGTAAAATGTATGCAGCCCTTGCCCTACCCCCAGGAGGTAGAGAGACTGATTCCAAAAGACTCCTGGCTCAGGTTACGCATATCAAAGAACATACAGAAAAAAAGAAATAGAACAAGTACTAGAGGAAGCATCCATAACATTCATAAAAGTTCTTACAAGTCCAAAGAGGTTCAAATCTAAAATTTCCTCCTTAGAAGTGTCTAAGGATATCTACCTCTTTGTTGCAGAATTAATTAGTGTTCTTCAAGCACAAGACAATATTATTGAGGGTGTTTTTTATGCACAAAACAGATGAAAAAGTTAATTATCCTCCTTGCAAGTATGGCAAAAAGAAAATACACTTAGAAAATTTTTGTTGGTGGAGACCTGATGCAATATGTGAAAATTGCAAACAAATAAGCCGTGTTACGAAAGTGTGCAAGTTTAAAAACAATCCTCAAGCACAAATAGTAGAAACAGAAATTGAGGAACATTTTTTAGATTGCTTCATAGGAGGAGTGTTAAAATTTGTTTTCAGTTACTACTGAAGTGATTTTTCTAGCATAATAAGTTGCTTAGGTATAGGGTAAAATTAAATTTTAAAATTTTATTAGGTTGTTGTAGTCTAAGAAAATTTTCCTATGTTTATATTGTGAGACTCCTATGCTTAACTAAACTTAAAGGCAATTTTTTAGGAAAAAGAACAAAATTGTGGGTAGGGGAAGGGGAATTACAGTGCAGGGAATAGAACCTTTGCCAATAAGATGAACATCCAGGTAGTCAACCAAAGCTGCCTGTAGGGCTGGGCATTCGGTAATTCGGTTCGATTTCGGGGGGGGGGGGGGTTTCGGTTCTTATAATAAGTGTGCCGAACACTGAATTAAAATAATTCGGTTTGTTTTTTTTCTTGAAAACAAAAAATAATCACAATATAAGTTTACCTGCTGGAACTGATCGCCGCCTCGCCGGCCGGTTGCATCGGCTGCTTCTGATCGCGGCGGTCGGCTGGACATCGGCGATGGGAGACGGAGGAGTAAGGAGTTTGAACTTTGAAAAGTTTGTGCAATGTGCGGCGATGAAAAAATAAAAATTGAAAACTGTAAATTTGATAAGTGTGCGGCGGTAAAGTGAACTTAAAAAATTTGTTCTGGAGCCTAAGTTTGCTGGGAAACCACTTTTTGAAAAAATAATTGTTACAATTGGAAGATGTGGAGGGTGTGAATTGTTGGCTTTCTATTTAAGGAAAGAAATCATTTTTTCTGGAACGGATTAAAATAGCTAGAAGAGCAAACAAAATGGAAAGAAGGGAGACTGTACTGGATGTTTGGAGAACATCTACATGAATATTACCTGAACATTCTAACTCCCAATCACAAGGATATTGTTATCAATACTTGATTTCAGATGAAGAAGAGAAATAAATGTTTTTGTACAAGTCTACTGTATGTGGTACTTCTATGGTAGCAATGCTGTTATAATCCAATTTCTTAATCTGATTAGTGATTCCTTTTATGGTGTAAGTGTGTCGTGTTGGAGTACTATTCATCAGAAAATTTATCTGTTATTCCCAGGTTCAATGGGGGAAAAAGATTCTTATGGTTGGAGGGAAAACAGACCCTTCAAGTGACAAAGTCTCAGGTTAACTTTCTGCTAATTTTACAGTGTTTCTATCTAGTCCAACTGTGCTTTCCACTATATACTTCTTCCTGAACTGTCTGTTGCAGTCTGGGCGTTTGACACTGAAACTGAATGCTGGTCACTTCTGGAAGCAAAGGGAGACGTTCCGGTAAAAGCTTCTAGTCTCCTCCTGTGCAATCTGATTGTGCATACCCTTTTCTGCCTTTATGGTATTCACTTCAAAGAAGTGATCGCTCAGTTTAACATAATATAAAGTAGACTCGAGTTTATCTATTATCGAAAAAGTATTAAAGACTTACCTTCAGCATGATGTCTGATACATGCGGTGTTATTCGTCAATTTTTTTGCTTTCTTTTTAACTCGCCAATTCAATCGACAGGTTGCACGTAGTGGTCATACTGTCCTTAGAGCAAGCTCAGTTTTGATTTTATTTGGGGGTGAAGACGTAAAGAGGAGGAAGCTAAACGATCTGCATATGTTTGATCTTAAATCCTTGACATGGCTGCCACTTCATTGCACGTAAGTTGCTAAAGGATATATATCATTTATAGTATTTTTGACCAAAATAAGCTATTTTTAAAACCAATTTACCTAACTAATATGTTCTTTAAATTTTTAAAAAAGTAGTATAAACGTACTTCATAGTAACGTTTTAGGCTATTTTTATCTTAAAAATTCAAAGGCCAAAACTGACGGAGTTGACGACGTTAAATTAATAATCGTTACTGGAGTAATATTCTAGGTGTAAAATGTTGCTCGCAATAACGTTTATTGAGAATTTAATGACGTCTAATCCGGCAAATTCAAAATTAAATCCTGCAAATTTAAAACGTTACTCTCAGTAAACATTTCTTAAGAATCCAATCACGGGTCTTCGACTCCTGCAAATTTAAATCGAATCCTGCAAAATTAGCTAAAAAATGTTACTCATAGTAATGTGAGTTTTTATCTTAAATTCGTGACGGTCAGTTACAACACTCTATTAAAGTCATATTCCTCCATTTTTTAAACTGACCACATGTGATTATAAAATAAATGTTGTTGTAAAGAATGTTTTGCATATTCCAACAATATTCATCCTTGATGAAAAATAAAATATAGTAAGATATTTTTTAAAAATAATATTAATAAATTAGAAAAATAATTTTCAAGCTATAGTATTTGACTTATTTAATTCATACTTGATGAAGTTTTGTGAATATTATATTAATGGGCAACACAAGTAAAAGTTTTATTAAATATTGTTGGAATATGCAAAACATTCTTTACAATAACATTTATTTTATAACCACATGTGGTTATAAAATAAATGGAGGAATATGACTTTTACTTGTGTGGCCCATTGTCAATATTATATTCACAAAACTTCATCAAGTATGAATTAAATAAGTCCAATACTATAACTTTAAAATTATTTTTTTAATTTATAATATTATTTTAAAAAAATATCTTACTATATCTTATTTTTCATCAAGGATGAATATTGTTGGAATATGCAAAACATTCTGTACAACAACATTTATTTTATAATCACATGTACTCAGTTTGAAAAATGGAGGAATATGACTTTAACATAGTTTTGTACCTGACAGTCAGGTTTTTAAGAGTCTAAATTTGCAAGAGTCGAAGGTCCGTGATTGGATTCTTAAGTGAGTAACGTTTTAGGTGCAAAACGTTACTCATTGGATTCTCAATAAACGTTATTGCAAGTAACGTTTACACCTAAAACATTACTCACAGTAACGTTTATTAATTTAACGTCGTCAGCTCCGTCAGTTTTTGTCCGTTGAATTTTAAAAATAAAAATAACCTAAAACGTTACTATGAAGTACGTTCATACTATTTTTGTAAAAAAAATAAAAAACGTATTAGTTAGGGAAATTGGTTTTAAAAATAGCTTATTTTGGTAAAAAAAATTCTCATTTATATGATTGCTAATGTTCCTGCTCCTTGGCCCATTAACTTTACCCGATGGTGGCATTATCGGGCTTGTTTCTTGATTAGTAGCACATGCATGCAGGGGAACAGGTCCTTCGCCAAGATCAAACCATGTGTCTACCCTCTATGATGATAAATTACTCTTGATTTTTGGTGGATCGTCAAAGTCCAGGACGTTAAATGACTTGTACACGCTTGACTTCGAGACGGTTTGTAGAATAAACTCTTAAGCTCTCCTTTCCCTGAATGAATGCAAATTTCTTCTATGTGCAATATTCTAATGCCAGATGTTCATGTTCACCTTAGATGGCATGGTCAAGAATTAAAATACGTGGATTCCATCCTTCACCTAGAGCTGGTTGTTGTGGAGTGCTTTGTGGAACTAAATGGTATATTGCTGGGGGTGGTAGCAGGAAAAGAAGTATGTCTAAATAACTGCAGCCTTCTACTTCATCATCATTGATACACAACTCAGCAAAGAAATGCATTTAATAGGAACTCATTTGCAACTTAAGCTTTCTGATTTTTGAATTTATTCTTCTCCTTCTTCCCTTTGTTTCCATTCTTAGTACGTAACCATGCTTTTTTCCTTCAGGACATGCTGAGACTTTAATATTTGATGTTCTAAAACTTGAATGGTCTGTTGCTGTTGCTTCACCAGCTTCTTCTATCACAACTAACAAGGTTCAGTTCAGTTTTTCTTTTCATTTCCTCTCAATTATGATACATGCTGCCTTTTGACATTATGTCAATCAACTTTTGTGTCAGTCAACTCACAGTATATACTCTTGTGGTGCTATCTTTGAATTTTACGGTCAACTCAAATTTTTTATTCTCCAGTATCTGATATGGTCCAGACCTAGCAAAGATTTGCCATGCGTTGTTTTGCATGTGAAAGTACGACTATTATAATTTATGATAAATATTACTCCCTCTATTTCAATTTGTTTGTCCTACTTTCCTTTTTAGTCCGTATCAAAAAGAATGCCTCTTCCCCTTTTTTGTTCGTATCAAAAAGAATGCCTCTTCCCCCTTTTTTTTTTTTACTAGGTGAAAACACGATTTGAATTTCTCCTACAATTACCTAAAAACTAAATATTAAAATATGAAAATATATTAGTTAATATTAAAAGAAAAAACTTTGTGAATAAATAAAATTTTGTGAATAGATGGATTTCGACCTCCGTGAAGATTTCCAACATCCATTTCCATCATTGCATGCTCAGTATGAAACGTCACTTTGCTTTCCTGCTACAAGGACTTAAAAACTAAATATTAATAGAGAATTTTCTCAAAATATGAAAATATATTAGTTAATATTAAAAGCAAACTTATGAATAGATGGATTCACACATTCCCATCATTGCATACCCTATATGAAGTTTTAGAATTTATACACAACTCATTTAAGAAACAAAAAAATACAATGAAAGTAATAAGCGATCAACTATTGTATTTAGAATGAAATGAAAATTTTATTTAATAATCATGCATTTTTGCAAAAGTAATTACCACTGGTTGACCGCCTCTTTGCTACACAAATATTATATATGGCTCTCAAAATCTATTACCCTTGCAACTCTTCATTCTCTTTATTCTTTTATTAATATAATAATTATAATAGCAATAAGTGAACATTTTTCTCTCACAATTAATTACCTTGCAACTCTTCATTCACCTTCTTTATTATAATTATCATAATAATAAGTGAATATTTATAGGTATTGGGAAAATAATTTAGATTAATTAGGAAGGAAATGAAAAGTCAAAACGGAGAAAACAAGATATGATGATTAGCATTAGTATAATAATATAATAATATGATAATTATTTAATTAATTATTTCTTTTACTTTTTTTTAAATTTAGTATAGGGGTATTTTCGTTATTCAACTTCTAACTTAAATTCTTCCCACTTTTAACAATATATGAATATGAATGATATGATATTGAAATTGGTAATGTTGTATTCCTCGGCATTAAGGATATGTTGGAGTCCTTCGAAAAGAACCAAAAAGAGAATGTAGGAAGCTACTTACAGAGATCCCAACAAATCTACTAGTTCTAATTCATCTATTTCTATCTTTTTACAACAATAATTAAAAGATACAATACAATTCCATTCAACTTTATGAATGGAATTGGACCTATCTCGGAAACAACTCCACGAGGAAGTGGTAAGGACTGCGTACATTCTACCTCGTACCCCACTTGTGGGATTTCATTGGGTATGTTGTTGTCTTTGTATTTGCCCCCAAGGCTTTGGTCTAGTTGTAAAAGCCAATGCATGATCTGTGGGTTATACGTGCATATCATGGGTTTCAACCACACTGTAGAGAAAAGCTGGTATTTAAGTGAAGAAGAATGGGGGACATTATCCACCGAGTTTCAAACCGTGTGTGGCCGGCCATTGGGGATTTTGGTGATCAAAAATAAGTATTGAACTTAGGGTTAGTGTTTGAAAAAGATAGTTGAATATTTTGTTTTTTGTTAAATTATTTTATGGCGAAAATTGACAGTTAGCTTTCAAAAGTAAAAATAAATATTTTAATCTAAGCATCAATTTTATTGTGTACCTATGATCTGAGTACTTCAACAAATTTACATGCTCTTGCTCTAGATTGCATCACGTAAAGGTTACAATTTAGTGGATCATGTAAGTATATTTTAACATTTTAATGAATACCAGGGATTCAGCCTCGTCCTTGTGCAGCATAAGGAAAGGGATTTTCTTGTGGGTTTTGGTGGTTTCAAGAAAGATCCATCAAATGAGGTAACATGAAAACCAGAATTTTTGCTGTATAATCATCTATTAGCTAGCGCTGACATATTATCTTCTTAAAGTCAAATTCTCATGTACAAAGTATTTGCTTTGCCTCATTTCATCTTTCTTTTACAGGTTGAGGTACTTATTATGGAAAAAAATGAATTGGCAATGGGTCGCAGATCAAGCTTAAGTAAAGCTGCTGGGAATTTGCTATCTGGGAATCGTTTGACATCCACTGGGCCTGCTTCTCAGCCAGTTAATGGTACTACTACCTCTCATGTGGACTCCATAGCCAGACAGAATCTAGCCTCTGCTGTTGAGCATCATGGCTCTGGTAGAAAATCATTGTCAGAGTCTTTACTCGTTGATCCTAGTTCTGTGTCTGGTAATGTCTCACTTCGCAAGCAATTTTCCAATGATGAAGACGCCAGTGCAAAGATGACTAAGACTTCAGGAGATGAAAGTCCTTCACAGGTAAACTATAGCAACTATTCTAGTATTTCACTCTTCACAATCTCAGGTCCCTGAGTAGATGGATGAGTACATATGAAACAAAGTTTTGGATTTGTATTTTCGGTGGAGGGGGCCATGAAATAGGATACTGGTTAAGATTAAGATAATATGTTGGTTGAATTAGATAGGAAAAGAATTTGGAATAGGATCAATAGGTTAGGGGTTCAAGCCGTGAATTAGCGACTGATGCTTGTGTTAAGGTAGGCTGCCTACATTACAATTTACACCCCCTTGAAATGTGGCCTTCCCTGGACCATGCGTGAACACATGATTCGAGCACCGGGCTGCCCTTCGATTAATTTGGTTTGAAGTTCTTGAAGATCCTAGTTCTTTCTTGATGGCTATATGTTATATGTTAACATTGTAATTTCATGTGTTAGGTGTGTTTTGTTCGGGAAGTTTTTATAGCTTCTTTTCTATTTAATTGTTGCTGTTTTTGCTGCTAGTGATTTCTTTATATACTGGGCTCGAATATACGACAATTAGATTAATTTTAATTTACAATCAAGTGATTGTATGTTCTGAAGTTTATTTCGTTTTTCTAGTCAAACTGATGTTTCATTCATCTACATTCTAAGGAACAAGGAGCAAAACAACTAGACATAGGACTCAAAACATGCAGCAATGGAGGTAAAATTATGTCTGAGGAGATGTCTACTATCTCTGAATCTGGACATTTGCCTACTCATTACAGACAAGCAAGTGCAAACTTTTTTCAAGACACTGATGATTTTGTCTCACAAGAAGGTGATTATAAAGCTGGACTGCCAGCTTCATCAGGTGCTTGTCAGCAGCATGAAGCAAAACTTTCCTCCCTAATGAGAAAGAATGGAATTCTAGAAGGACAGCTGGCAGCTGCATTGGCTGGCCGTGAAGCTGCAGTGAGGAGTAAACAGGACATGGAGAAAAAGATGTCTGATGCTGTTAAGGAGATGGAGTTGCTTAAAGAAAAGCTAGCTAGTGTCGAAATGGCCCAGGAAGAGGCTAACAGTTTATCCAACATTGTCCACTCTGATAATGTCAGGCTTGAGCATGACGTGGCTTTCCTCAAGGCAGTTATGGATGATACACAGAAGGTAAAGAGAGGTTTTGTCATTTTATCTATCTATTCCTAAAATGTCCGAGCCAACTTTCCAGCTCACTCTTGTTAAGTTTGTGTCTACGATATCCAATGCAGGAACTGCATTCAACAAGGGGAGTCCTTGCTGGAGAAAGAGCGAGAGCTTTCCAGTTGCAGGTACGATCACAATCATAAGAATGATAAAGGAAATCATAAGCAACATATTATTTTACATTATTCATCTTTTAGTTCTTATTCTGGGGTTTGGATGGGATGCTCGGGCAAGGGAAAAACCGAATGGGGAAGATCAACAGATGCTTTGGATATAGCCGCTCTATATTTACCACTCAAAAGTTATACCATTATCGAAATATATAAGTTGCTTAATGCACATTTTGGCCACATGACCATCTTAGATAGAAATTTATTAGCTCTCTTTTGATTCTGTAACTTGCACGAATACAGATAATGGAGAGATTTAATTGTTTTTATGCTTCATCTTGCTCCAAGGGGTTGTTTTTCAGACCTTGACATTGTACTTATTCAGGATATATCCTTTGGTTTTGCAGGTTGAAGTTTTCCATTTAAAACAAAGATTGCAATCACTGGAGAATCGATCTCCAACACCTCGGAAACCTTTCCACGTTTAGAATATATTATAGTATGACACTTTGTATATTAGTTGCGACAAGATTAGGTACATATATGTTAGACTTGAATTGTCATTGACTTTTTTTTAGGAAGAATCAAACAACTATCCAGATTGCTTAAGCCTGCAAAGTAGTTCACCTGGCAAAGTTCAAATTTTGTTAGAATATGAACTACAATGTTGTACATTTAATTGCAATTTCTATTGTATTGTACTAATTTATTCCATATCAAGTCCACGAACAAATATAGGCAGAAAAATTGTGAACCTAAAGAGTTGTCAATACTATTCCTGTACTTGTGAGTGGTGGGGTTAACCATTTTTGAATAGATACGTGTAAAACAACAACAAAATTTTAAGTTAGATTTTGAATTCACAACTTTAAAATGGGAAAACATACTAATATCCCCGGCACTAGAAAATTTGGAGCAAATATATCCTTCATTTTTAAATGGTGACATAATTATACTTTAGTCGCGACACAAATGATTCAAGCATACCTCTTTCAATTTCAACTACTTGTGAACTGAAAAAAATTGATTGAAATTTATTTGTCTAAACTTTTAAATTTGAATAAAATTCATGTAGTAGCGATATATTTGATTCTTCTTGCATAGTTTTGGAATATGTTTAATTCTTTTCACACATGAACTATTTCCCTTCTTTAATTGAATGATTAATTTGAATGTAGATCTTTGGTGATCAAATTTCTTTCATTTATCATAGATATCACAAGAAAAATCTTGACAAATACAAAAAAATATATTAAAATTTGGCCACAATGGATTATTGGGAATAATGGTGAATGTTAGGATTTTGCAAAGAGCATTTTGAAGGGAAAAGGAGCAAATATACTCAACAGTTGTGTAGATGAGCATGTGCTCCATGTATGTGTCTTTACTTGATGTGGTCACCAGTGAAGAGGGCTAGTTTTTGGTAAAACCCCATTGTCATTTTGAGGTCTGGGCACTCCGTTGTGATGAAATAGGAAAGCACTGCGTCTACGTTTTACACAAACAGATGATGATGTTTCTGTATCAACTCGCAATCACAAATAAGTTGATATCAGCTACTACATAAAACTGCCTGTATCAACTCATATCATCATATATAAAACTATCTTTCATTTGGAGTTAATCTTCCTCATTTATTTGAGGATGGGAGCGAAAAGCTCATGTAAGCTGAGTTTTATGTCAATAAATTTTTTCAAACAGGGATAAATTTACATTGACAGAATAAGAGACTACAATAAATTACAACAGGGTAAGGCTACAAATAATCCACTCCTTGGTGAAGCCAATTTCTGCTGCTTTTATATCAGATGTCTGCCTACTGAATCAAATTCTCATATAAGTGCATGCAGCAGAACAGGAGAAGATCTTATGATGTGTTGTTTCCATTCCACATCATAAGAGCTCGGTTTCTTCCTGGTCTGCATCAGCATCCTCCACATCATTCTCCTCGTCTTCTTCTGGAGCATCAGGGTCTACTCCCTGCCAAAAATGGATTGGTTCATTTAAGAAAACAGAGGGGAAAAAAAAAAACTGTCTACTGAAGTCCTGGTGTAAGTTCATTCAAGTTACGAAATTCAATGACAACAGAAGCAAAGCAATGTAAACCAGAGGTACAGCCAAGTGAATTTGGTATCCCACAGTCAATTTTCCAATGTATACATGAATAGAAAAGTTCAAGAACAACTAGCTACAATATTTAGCAGAGAAACTATGCTGCATGATTAGATTTTAAACAAGCATATTTAGAGATTGCTTTCACGTTGAACAGGAAACAAAACCTTGAGTTGCTTCTCCAGGCGATCCAATCCTTTAATTGCAGCTTCATTTTGAGGATTTATCCTGATAGGCAGAGTATTGGTGTAAGTATCAAGAATTATGCTATTTTCATGCAAACTGCTCCATTTTTTTTTTACTTTATATTAAAGCATTATAGATTAGATAAAGGGCTGATTTTGTGAGATTGATTATCCGACACTTCTAATTCCTTAAGATTGGGCAGGAACAGATTGCAATAGCATCCAAAGAGAAGGTACAACCTCAGTGCTGCATGATAGTGTGACAAGGCATCTTGCAGCATATTTGTAGCAGCAAACACTTGGGCAAGCTTAACATGTAACGAGTCATCAGCCCAATCCTTGAGGTATCGCTCAAGGAGGGTAACAGCATCTCCATTTCGACCTTCAATGACATGCAATTCTGCCAAGGCTAGCGCTGCTCCAAGATAACCAGGTTCCAGCCTTAGTGCAGATTCATAGAACTTCTTCGCCTGTAAAAGGAGTTGGTACTTGAATTTCAAGAAAAAGAAACAAATAAAGTGCTACTCAGAAGTACAGCTATATGTTAAGTTGTTTTAAAATTTATAAGGTTACATTTTATTAATGTTGTGGGAAGAAGTCACGTATGTAAGATGCATGCCAAAAAGGAGAGAACCTACATAAAGATGTGGTTATCTACAAAGCCACCCAATCATCTATACATACATGAACCTTACAGATCTTCAGAAATATGTAAGTTAGAAGATAGCTGAAAGAATTTTCTTGCTTCAGTACTACCATAAGAGGTACTCAACCACTACATTGACCACTAGACCACACCGTTAGGTGCTGGTTCTTTTTTTTTTTTTGCTTCTTATTTTCTTTCTTCCTATTTGTTAAACTCTTTTGTCCCTGATTCTATTTCTGATGGGTGATTATTCTTTTCCTATTTTTCTTGGAGTTACTATCTATCCTTTTTGGATAAGAAGAACTATAAATCTCCATTTCAATGGAGTTTAAATCCCATCATTAGTATAGTGATTTTGATTTTCGAATTTGAATCTCATGATAATTTGATTTTGGGTATGGTTAGTCTTACAGTTTATTAAAAGATAAAATAAAATAAGATAGTGATGGCTTCATTGGAGATTGATCGGTGGTGGAGAGCAAGAGGGAAGGAGCCTCCGGCGTGGAGCAAATTAAGGGTATGAAATTGGGAAGAAGAATAAAGAGGAGAGAGAGAAAGTTGAAAAAGAAATAAAGTTCATAAACATATAGTTCAAATTGAGAGTGTCCTGTGGAATTTTTACATTGGTTCGGTGCTGTATATATACTCCTTCATGTGCCCATGCTTCTTGACAACACGGCTGTTGTGGAAATGTATCAAACGGGTGTATTTTATTGTGAATTTAAATGATTCTGTGGGGTAATAGGACCCTCGCCAACTTTAGGTTACTTCAAAAGAATTTGTCTAAGTTAAGGGGAAAATTTATGTAAATTCACTAGATTAAACAATAAAAAGAGACCTGAAAAATATTTTTTATCCACCAATCAATTACTAGGAAATACTTTTTAACATATATTTTGTTCATCAATCAAACACCGGAAAAGAAGCACCGAGAATGCTTTCTAGAAAATACTATTCGTGCAAAACATTTTCCTTCATACCAAACACATCACAAGTCTTGCAAAACTGAATTTTCTTTACAAGAAAAATGTCAAATGAAAATTATATACCTATATACAGTTGGCACAAAAAGAAAAAAATTAACTAATCATTGTATTAAAAATGGAAAATGGTCAAAAATGCTATATATGATTTCTTGTTCTTCAGTTTCTGTAGCTATGGTTTTATGTAGTTCAATAATAGTAATATTTTGTTGTAGCATTGTTCTGCTACTATCTACTGTTTTTGTTAATATCTATTGCCTCTTTTACTTCCATCACATCGTTTTTCTAGATTGCCCTTCTCTTGAGACGAGGGTCTATTGGGAAGAACCTCTCTACTTCACCTCTGAGGTAGAGGTTTGGTCTGCTACAGTCGTACACTCTACCCTTTTCAGACCCCACTTTATGAGTGTACTTTGTGAGATTACACTGGGTATGTTATTCTTGGTCAAAATTGCCCTTACACTATGTGAAATTGAGTAAAACTGTCCTCCTTTAACAATTTGGTCCAAAATATCTCTATTGTAACATAATTGGGTCAAAAATGTCTTTTTCCTAATTAACATATTGTTACTTTAAAAAAACTCTCTTTTCCTAATAAAGATATCAGTTGTAAAGAATTTTTTCTTTATTTTAAAATCCCTTTAACTAGTAAAAAGTAGGAATTAGTTTCCTTTTCCATCTTAATCTAGTTAAATAAATTGAAATAGAATAATCTTATGTATTTTTTAAACTATTAACGTGTATGTGTGTGTGTGTATATATATAGTTAAAAAAGTGTATGAGATTATTCTATTTTAATTAATTAAACGACATTAAGAAAAAGAAAGATTTCTCACTTTTTTTATTAGTTAAATAGATTTTAAAAGGAAAAAGAACAAGAAGACGGTTCTTTAAAAAAGAAAATATTATAAAAAGAATGTTTAAAAAGAAAAGCAACAATATATTTATCAATAAAAGGACCATTTTACCCAATAAAGTAACAATTTTGCATAGTTTAGTGCATTCTTTTACCCTTTTGCATATTAAAAATGTGTTGTAAAATCATCATTTTCCTTATTATGTATAATAGATTTACCTATTTCAACTTTTAGTTTTCTATATTGGACATTAAAAAGGTGAAAAACAAAACGAGGTCATTGGTAAAGAGGACTAAAGTGTCCCAAAAGATGTGACACACGATTATTATTTGCATAGCTAAACTACTTTTTTACTTTCAGATTGACATTCTGAAAGATTTTGATAAATTATTAATTTTTCAATGTTTGACCTATACTGCATGTTATAGTTTCTAAGCATAAAAGTAACTGATTATGGGCAAAGGAAGTAATTCTTAACAATTTCGAATACTATACAAGTACTTTAGAGCACTACCCAGACATTTCCATAATCAAACATTTTTTTTACTGAATTGACAAGAAATATATGTTTTTTCATTCTCCATTACAGCCAAGTGCAAGCAGCTGTGTGTAAACTAGTTAAGGTCAATAGTTCAAGTGCACTAGAAAATGTGTGTTTCCATCTCTCCCGTTAACAATCATGCCAAATCATATTAAGGATTCAATTTGAAATAGGTCTAAATACATCTTTATGATATTGTAACCAATAATATGTGAATGAGAACCCTAGTGGTGTTACCTCTTTTAGTTTTAAATCTTACTAAACCTTTTTCATCCTCTTACACAGTGCTAATAAGAAATACCAAATATCAAAAGATCCAGAAGAAGGAAAGTCAATTATACCTTTTCCCTCCCACTAGTGCTACTAGCATGTACGTCACCCACCAATTTTAGAGCTTTTGCTGACTGTGGCATGGCCTTCATCGCCTCCCTTGCAGCATATAGTGCCTCCTTAATATTTGAAATCGCTAAATAAGAGCGTACTAAACCTAGAATTGTATTTGTAAGAAACTCAATTCAGAAAAGGAGTGGAGCAACACAATGGCACCATTCAAAGAAGCAGATGCTGGCAATCCAAACAATGAAACTTCACCCTTCTTGAAAACAAACCTTGATAAGAACGAAGATCAGGTCTCAATTGTTGAGCTGCTCTGAAGGCAACTACAGCAGCTTCAGGTCGATTCATTGACAAGTATAAATTTCCCTAGATGTTGGTTAAAAAAGAAAAAAGAATAACCAAACTATGTGCTATTGATAAGCATTCCACTAGGCAGAAAATATCTAAAGCACACCTTCATTATATAACCTGGTATATGCCTCTCATCAATGCGGATGCTCTGGTTTAAAAAACGAAATATTATCAGTCTACTCTTGTTTAGTGAATAACAATTTCAAAACTATAACTCAACAAAACTAACCTTCTCAATATAAGATAGAGCCCCTCTCTCATCTCTCCTTTCCCATAAGACAGACAAGGCCACAAAAACTTCAGGTCTGTTTGGGTCTATGTTCAGGAGATCATGTACTAATCTATGCAACTTTGAATTATCAGATTTCAGCTTTAAGAGCATGGCATACTCGTCCATATAAGTAATAACATATGGATCAATGGACCGAACCTGCAGAGACCATGCAATATCAATATGTAGTGTATATTTAGAAACGATAAAATATCACATCAGCACGCAGCAGTTGTTTTACCTTCTCAAAATTTGTAATAGCTTCTTCAGTTTTTCCAATGATGGCTTCAACCTTCATAAGTGCAAACACGAGATAAGAGATAACAATAACTTATTTTCTCATTTTCAGAATAAAAATTACAGAGGGAACTTAAGACAACATCACCTTTAAGAGTTTAGGATAAAAACAATTTTCATCAAAAGAGAGTTATTCTATTTATTTTGTCGATGAGCATTCAATCATCCGTGAAAATAAACACATACCGACAGCAGTTCTCTATAGTCTAAAAGCTGTAAAGAGAAGAAAAAATATAGTTTTCATGTGGGATTTTTTCTGGGTGATTTAGAACGATCATTAAAATAAGGCATTTCCTTGACGAACAGTTCAATGTGCATGATTGGAGTTGGATGTTCAATGAGAAGACCAGACAAATCTAGAACATGGAAAGAAAATTCAAGGCATTTTATAGTTCACTACTTCTACTTATCTACACATGTGACACTAGTAAAGGAGAAAGCCAGTGTAGAGAATATTTGATCCACGAGAAAGAAAAAGCACAATTACTTTCAAATAATTTGGCTTTATTTTTAGTAATTTGTTCATATTTATTTCAATTAATATATTCATGCCTCTGACATGCTACACACAGAGGACAACTGTAAAAGGAAGGCCAAGTACTTGGATAGCCCATAAAAGTTGGCACGAACTGCCAGTTAGACGCCTTATCTAGCCTTGTGACCAGTAAGACACCTCGACTTGGCACATGTGTCTTAGGAATACCCATGGCTGACATGGCAAATGCGCGCTTTCTACCTAATTTTTTAGCGCAAGACATTTTTTTAGGTTGGCTTAGAACACTTCTCTTTTCTCTCTCCCAGCTTTCATAGCTGATGTTCATATCCTTCAGACCTTTACCAATTCTGCACCATTTCACATATACAACACCTGAAACACTCTCAATTACCATTAAATCCACCCAATGCCACCTTAACCATCAGACTTCTTCCTTTCAAAGGAGAAAAAGATAAAAAGAGTTTCGGCCTACACTCGTTCTCACTGGAAAATATGGACTCTTTTCCCGTGATCATTCAACAAAGGAATCCAAATAACAAAAAGCTCTACTTACATGACTCATCAACCACCATAAAAACTTTTCTAATCAGCTTCATCTGAAATCAAAAGATCACCATGCAACTCAACATTTTTCACCTTCCTCACTCTCATTTCACTCACCCATCTCTGTTTCCCAGCAACCTAAGTTGCTCAGACTAAGGTGCGGGTGTACGATACGGGTGCAGATCTAGAGGTCGGATCCTCTATGATCTAAATTTGTAAGATTCCGGGATACGGATAACAGATCCAAGTATGGATATGGATGCGGGGACTCGCTAAATATAATTCAAATATCTAAAAGTAGAGCGATAAAACCTAAATTATGAGATACTATGCGGAAAACTCAAGGAGAAAATATTGTTCAGGAGGAGAACCCTAGAAGAAGATGAAAGGAAAGGAAGTGATAATAGAAATTTATCTATACAAGGCATTCCATTTCTTCAATTTCACATCACTTTTTGTTTGATTACAAAAATTGACTCTCCAGAATTCCTCCCTCAAATTTGGTCAAAGTACCAAAACCGGTTGACCAGATTGGGTACAGATCCTACACCCACACCCAGTCTATAGCGACACTGAAATATCAACCCGATCTAAAAAAAGTCAAAGAAACATGCTGGAGAATTCAAATCGATCCTTCTATTTTAAAAAAATTATTTTGGTTCTCTTTTTGCATGTCTCCATCGTACATGTGCAAGGACTTTAACTTGTTGAAATCTTTCGGAAGAGACATGGAAGGAAAAGTGAATCTTTTCCACTATTCAAGAAGGTTAAGATCATCATAATGCCTTCTTCAACCAATGGAAATAAACCTTCCTTTCAAGTACTGCATATGATGTGAACTTCAATGGTTGGAACAGGAAGAAGAGGAGAGAAGGGGGAGCATCAGTGGTGGGAAGGTTTTTTCAGATTTGGGAACCAAAGAGGGGGGGGGGGGGCAAGGGTGGGTGCACTGGCGGATTTTATAATTTTAACTATGTATAAATATTATATTTTTCGCCGAAGAGGTTTCAAATGAACCACTTAGGCCTAACCAGCCAGAACCTCACTTAGCAACCATTCACAAAATATAAATTTAACAATTGTCATAAAAATGCAAATATATTTGAAATCAATAGCAAAAACAGTACTCCCTCTGTTCCTTTTCACTTGTCATAGTTTCTTTTTTCTAGAGTCAAACAATATCAATCTTGAACAACATTTTAAGACATATTTTTTTATCATATGGATATAAAAAATTGTAATTTATTGGACTTTTAGTATAATTTTTGAATATCAAAATTTTAATTTTAAAATATTAATTTATTTTAATTTAATAGCTTTGAAAATTATAAACTTAACTTTTGCATAGTGAAGAAAATTATTTAGGAATGAAGGGAGTAGTATTATCTTGAATAAATAAAGAAGAAAGGAAAAGTATTTATTTGTATACCCTCTTTTATAGGAAAAGTAGCAAAAGGGCAGCAGTACTATAAATAAGAAATAAGAGTGGGTTTTGAAAACTAAAAAGAGAACGCATTGAGAGTGAGATTCAAACTCAGACACAGCACTAAGACAACCGTAAGCACCCACCATGAGCCATTGGACCAACCCACCATTTGTTCACTGGTGAGCTATGTTCATTTTATACCAATGCTTCTTAATTTCTACATAGATATATATAATACGTTACTAAGTTAATGGGTGCTCATTGGACAACCAAACCATTTGTTACTGGGTGAACTATGGTAATTTATACCAATGCTTCTTAATTTCTGCATAAATATATATGATCCGATACTAGGTTAATGAGTGCTCGAGCACACGGAGGACTCTACGTGGGTCCGCCCTGATTGGTGTACAGTACTTTTTGTATAAAACATTAGAATTATTTTTTACAAAATATAAACGTGTCATTCGTTGTTTCGCCTATTTGACATGTCATCAAAGATTACAACTCACACTTAAGGTATGCTAGAATCAGATATCCATGAGACATATATGTGGTCAGTGGCAAAGTTAAAAACTGTCTAACTAAGCCGTCCATGTCAATTTTAAGGGGCTATCAATGTATTTGGCCATATGAATAAAAGGAGTGGCATGGTATGTGTTGCATATTTAAAAAATTTCATATATTCATTATGCCCTAACCTTAGCCATTTCAAGCAGAATATGTATGTTATTGGGAAATCGTCGCAGAAGCTCTGCAAAAAATTCCAAACCACCTGCAGAAAAAGAACAACACACTGTGATTAGGAAAATCAAACAAAAATTAGCATAACGTATAAAGGAATATATAACTTTTTATTTCTATTCACATTTTTCAAAAATATCAAGTTCCCCAAATTATTTTCTGAAAATCTAACCAACCTCTGTATCAAAAGAAAAGGAAAAAGTTAATTTTCAAATACTGATTATTCTATGATCAGGTCATGGACAGCCTTGAATTTTTGTTAATTTATTTAATTTCTTTTCATAGCATATCATGTAAAGAATTATATTCATAAATATTTTGCATTAGCTGATATCAGAAATTTTAAGTTACCTAAAAATATGATATTTACTAATCTTACTACTAACATTAATTAATAAATTTAGCTTCTAGTACATCTGTCTATTTCAATAACAAAATCAATCAAGATTCTTTTGTGAGAATTTTACAACACATAAAAACATTGAGAAAATTTCGCCAAGTATGCCCAAAGTAGGCCATGAGTGTTGTATGAGATATAAATGGATATTACTAAGTATTAGTTTAAGTTAGTAAAGATAGGATACAAACTTGTATAAACAGGGAAGGAGATACAAAGAGGTATAACATTAAACTAAACAAGACCAATAAGGGGTTCACGCCAACAAAACCAATAAATTATGGTTAGCTATTTTCCAGCATTTTGACAATTCCTCGTTTTAGTATAGCTTCAGTTTTTCCACAATCTACTTTCCAAGTCATAATTGATTATCTTGTCAGACTTCATTTGGAAATTCAAGTATGAAAGTAGTGCAACAATCCAACTAATTTACTGAATCTGAAAGCTCTCAGTTATATATTAATGATTTTTACAAATTAGCATGTAATCTTAACATTCCCTCCCTATTAATTAAGAATGGAAAGTTTTCCTTTTGTATCAATTCAAGTATCTGGAAATTTTTCAACATAGTACGAGTTCTATACTGACCTTATTAAAAGAAGAAAATTTTAGAACTATTGAAGAATAGAGAAAAATTGCTCCTCCTATAAGAGTGGGTAGTGATGGGACAAGTTAATAGAAAGGATGCATAATTTGGGACAAAGGGAGTACTACCTAATGAAACTAGTTTAATGTAGCTTTATAGATGCATTACTATTGTCGACACAACACTTCTGAATCTGCTTGTTTTAGCTTTTGCACATCTCATTACATTCAGATAAACCATTTTACAAAATTACGCCATGAAAAGTGACGCTGTCATGAATATACATGTCAGGAAAGCAATATCTCACATCCTTCTGGTGCGTAGCCATGAATATTAGAAAGAAAAAGCAGGATAAATTTTCAAATGGAATCTCCATCTGGTCAAACCAAAGTAATTGAAAGAAATAGCTTCAAAGGACACGGCAAGACTGCAACAAATTCAATGTCGCTCGGACTTTTCAAAAATATTGATAGGTGCCTGTTGGATTCTCCAAAAGTATTGTGTTTTGGAAAATCCAACATGGTTGCGGCATATATTCGGAGAGCCGGAGCAACATAGGCAACAACAAGGCATAAGCTAAAATAGTCAAACTGGCACATTCCAAATCAGTAAAGCTTGTCACCTTTATAATCATTTGAAGCAATACAGCATTGGGCTTCAACATAACGCTGCACAAGATGAGGAGAGTAATTGAACATCAGATATACATTATGAATTCAATTTAAATACTTAACAAACTGGAACAAAGTGAACATTTCACTGATAAGTTTCGGACAAGATCTTAAATAGTCACCTGTTTAGGTGCATGAGAGTTGGCAATTATAGTTGACAAGTTCAAATACTAAAAGACGGATGTGAACCACAAGGAATTTGAACCAAGTTGGAATCAAAATGGTAAGGAAATGGAAAACAAAGCCAACAGAACAAGGGATCTCAAATTTTACCTCTTTCCCCATTTCTCTCCTTCTTCCGACCAACCCTTAGCACTAGGCCTTGTACTCTCCTAACTGAAAATGGTTATTTTCCTTAAACTTTCCAACTTGAGTCATTTACTCCCTCCATTTCAATTTATTTGTTTAGTTTTGACTTGGCAAGGAGTTTAAGAAAGTAAAGAAAACTTTTGAATTTTGTGGTTTTAAACTAAAGATATGTAGAATGTACCAAAACGAATTGTGCGGAAAGTTAGAATTAAATAGTTGCCAAAAATGGAAAGAGGTGTTTTTTTTCTTTTTTACACTAGTCGAAAAGAGGCATCTTTTTTTAATGGACTTAAAAGGAAAGTAAGACGAACAAATGACATGGAGTAAGTAATTCTTTAATTTGATATTTACCTATTTCTATGCATCAATTGGTGTAAAAGAGTCCCTTTACAAGTTAACTTTTTGTATGTTGACCATTTCTTAATTAATTTTATATGTTTCTATACATATGTGATAAGAGATTTTTGCTGAAGAAGTAAACACAGTCTGCCTCTATTTAACTTTCTAATATAGTGTTCTATGCACATTCTGCCAATATACGGAGATATGCAGAGATCGAACATCTTAAGCACAATACTTTCTCGGATCGCACATTGATTGGGAGCCTACAATTGTTCACAAACAATTCCATATCCAACTCAACTAACATTTCTTTTTTTTTTCTTCTTTTTTTTTACAATGGTGGTGTCCATGTCAACTTACATGCATATCGACTATTTCACTAGGTACATGCTACCTTACACCAGCGCAAGTACTAATAGCTCTATCCACCAAGGCTTACACACATGAGAGATCATTTCCTCTCTTTATTTTAATCTATGCAACTCTATTTCCTTTTTAATTAGTCTTAGAAAGAATGACCTATTTATAAATTTAGAAATAATTTAGGGAAAATATCCAAGTAACCCCTCAACCTATGCCCGAAATCCCAGAGACACACTTATACTATACTAAGGTCCTATAACCCCCCTGAACTTATTTTATATGTAATTTTCTACCCCTTTTTAGCCTACGTGGCACTAGTTCGAAAAAAAAGTCAACCATCGTTGGGCCCACAAGATAGTGTCACGTAAGCTAAAAAGGGGTAAAAAATTATTAATAAAATAAGTTAAGGGGGGTAATAGGACATTAGTATAGTATAAGTGTGTCTCTGAGATTTCGGACATAGGTTGAGGGGGTACTTGGACATTATCCCAATAATTTAACTTAAACTTTCCATTTTACCCTTAACGACACTTTTATAGCCACCCAAATGTTACGATATGTTTATGACCACAGGTATCAAAAGAAAAGTCTTATTATTTCTAGGTTCACATAACTTATTAACTGAGTAGTATTTTTTTGTCTCTACTGGGATTTGAACCCTAGTCTACAAACATTGTTCTACTTCATTAACCACGCCACATCCTTGATTGTGAATTCACTCATTTTTTACCACATGGAGAACCTGTGTTTGTGGCTTTCATGTGTTGCCACCATAGCAAGTTTGGCACCACTTGATCTATCAACTCATGAGTAAGTAACCTAAGGATATCTTCTAAGATAGTAATACTTCACATCAGAATGGCA
Organism: Solanum chilense; assembly: GCA_032847665.1. Taxonomy (NCBI): domain Eukaryota; kingdom Viridiplantae; phylum Streptophyta; class Magnoliopsida; order Solanales; family Solanaceae; genus Solanum; species Solanum chilense. Next base: position 85,987,889 of record CM064963.1, read on the forward strand.
TCCCATTCATTGAGAAAATATTTTGTGAGATAGGTCATTCATGATGATCCATGTCATTCTCCTATATAAAGTTGTCATCTACTCATCGTAGCACTGGGTTTCGACCCCACATAGATATAGAAACCTAAGATCCTCTTTACTTTCCTCACTCTTATGTGGAGTTAGACTAAAAATAACATGGGCTGGTTTAGCTTTGGCTTTGTAAATAGGGAAACAAAACAAGAAACTCCTCCAGTGTCCCTACATGAACAGTAGCACAACGAGAAAGTAACCAGCAATGGGATTGGTAAGAAACAGAAAAAAGAAATTCTACGTTCAAAAAACTGAAAAACCCAATAACAAGTTGTCAGTATGTGAATATTGAAATCGCGTGAGCATATCCAAATTCAATTTAAGTAACACAAAATGCAGCACAAAAGTAAAAAAATTAAAATCAAATTAACAAAGACAGCTCAGTCTATTTAGTGAAAGCAAGCTAAAACATATAAATTGTTCACTAACCTGCAACCAACGGCTTGAATCAAAATGATCAAAAGTAGACCTTGCACCTCGAGTTGGGGTCTGCAATGACCAAAAGTAAGCAAAATAGTGTACGATTATTGCTCTGTAACATGTTATGAATTCTGCACAAAACTCCATCTAATTAATTATACTCATGAAATGACAGTTTCAAGCAGTGTTGTGGACGGCGAGAGGCGACAAAAGGCGACAAGGGCCTGCCTCGCCACGCGGCGAGGCGAGCGGCGAGGCGCTTGCCTTTTTGAATAAAGGCGCCAATTAATACCAAAAATTAAAAATATTAAATTGCATATTTTATCCAAAGTCTTAATAGCAATAACACATATTAGCAAATATTCAATTCAAAAACCAATAGTAGATACTAAAATGTCTAAAACTTTAAAGACCAAACAATTCAAAATACAATAAACCAAAACTTTAAAAGTCTATTCTTCTTCAAAAAAAATTTAAAAAAATTAACACTTGTTACACTTACACAAAGCAGTAAGCACTGCCTGACTGCTGCTTACCAAAATTAAAAAAAAAATGAAGAAGAAGAACAGAAGAAGAAGAAGAACAGAAAAAATAAGAACAGAAGAAGAAGAAGAACAGAAAAAATAAGAACAGAAGAAGAAGAGAGAAATCAGAAATGAGAAAACATTACCTGAAAACCTGAAAACAGAGAGTGAGAGTCTCGAGGGTCGTCGGCGAGGGAGAAGAGACGCCACAGCGAGGGAGAGCGAGGGAGCAGAGACGCGACAGCGAGGGAGCAGCGACGCGATGGAGGAGAAGAGAAGAGTCAATCTCGAGAGAGAGAGAGAGAGAGAGTCGCGATGGAGGATTTCAGAAATTTTCAAAAGTTAAAAAAAAAACAACCTAATTTTGACTAATTTTATTAAGTCAAAAATTTTTAATCAAAAAGGCGGCGCCTTTCGCTCGCCATTTCAGCGCCATCGATCGCCAGGGGCTCGCCTTTTTCTCCTCGCCTCGCCTTGCCAGAGAATGGCGAGCCACCCTCGCCTCGCCTCGCCTCTCGCCTTTGGCGACGAGGCGAGCGCCTTTCATAACACTGGTTTCAAGCAAGATAATAGAATCAGTATATCTTTCATGTTATTATTTATCATTAGCTCCCATGGTCTCTGACTCTAAAAAGGGAATGCAGGGGTTGGAACGTGAAAACAAAAATGGAGGGCTACAGGTGAATTTTACTCCTCCTCGGACCGTTAACAAGAGAGGAGGTGAAATAAAAGCAGAGAGGCAATACCCTCCAAGTCAGATTCCTCAACCCGTCCAGAAACAAGATCCAAAAACAGAGGTATATCCCAGTTATAATAAATGATGATATTTACCATCTACGCTCCTCGTATACATCTTGCAAGTTGCACTAAAGTTATTTTAATTCCTGACACTATGGGGGCAGGGTATAAGAAATTATCTATAACTCAGGTGTTAAATGTACTTTTCCCTTCAATACAACTTAGACCTGTTTTTCTTCCAAGTAGAAAGGTGTTCATATTTTATCAGAAGATTATCCCCTATTCACCTAAAGCACAAAAGTAATTGTCCATAACACACTGCAGCAGGGGCATGGCATAGCAAAGATGTGTAGACAACTCTAGCTCCAATGGTTATTCAACTAAGCATTGATACCCTTGATGTTATGACAACTACATTAAAAGAAAGTTATGATCAAAGAAGAGACATATTGTTGTCCATTCACTACTTTAACCATGCAATACCACAACCTATAGCATTGTCAACCGCATGTGAAGATCTACATTTGAATTTTCATATTTGAAGCTAAAAATAGAAGTTGGACGAAAAGAATGAATACTAATCACCTACACATTTGGATATACAGGGGGGGGGGGGGGGGATTCAGATGCACAACTTTAGGCATTAACAAATTGAAACTAAAAATGAAATGCACCGCTAGGCATTCATATTGAACATATGTTTATTACGACCAAGCATTCAACAGTAAAACTGTCTAATGTTTATAAGAAAAGTGTTTAACTAACATCTCTTTTACAAAAAGGAGAGTATAGATATATATACTGAAAATCTAGTAAAACAAACCTGTGGAAACAATGAAATAATATCCTTAGCTGCAACACCCATTTCTGCCAAAGCAATGATGGCCTCAATGATGCAAGGGCAATGCCTATGAATAACAGGAAAGCAACAACATTAAGATGGATAAGACTGAGATGACTAACTAATGCAACCAATAACTGGTGACACTTCATATTGCTCACTCCTTGTGCAGAATGATCAAATATTGGTGGGTGATACTAAACAGGGACAGACACAAGAAGGAATAAGAAGGCTAAAAGTAAATTACTACAAAGAGAAAGAGCAACAGAACTGTTCAGCGTATTCTTTTCTTTACATGAAATATCAAAGACTAAAAAAGTAGAAGGCAAGAAATTAAGAAAAACATCAAGAGAAGGAAAAATAAATAAGAAAATGCATATACACTATCACAGGTAAATAAGCTTTTGTAGAAAAATGAAAAAGAGAAAAGACCTTAAACACTCTTTATAGCATGTAATGGCTGCACGAGTATGTCTTGAATTTCGGTACAGTTTTCCCATCAGGAGATTCATCTGCGAATTTCTTGCTTTGCTGGGAATTCCCTCCATCTGTGACATATTATGGAAAAAAGACTTCAACTGAAAATTTTCTCCAAAGCAAATTTATACATATCGGTGGAGCTAAATGTCTATATTCAGCTATACAGAGAAACAATATTACAAAATTACACAGCAACATTAAAGAATTACCAAGAAAAAAACAAAATTCCTTTTTGGCTTTTTCGTCACAGATTGGTATCTATCCAACATTCTAAAACTGTCTACACCAAATAGAGTCACAAATATGACTAACCTCAACAAGAGCTGCTCTATTCTCATTGAGTACACAATACAATGATGCAATTTTGAACTTCACCTATATGAAGATGAAAAATTAGAAGGAGAGAAAGACCATCAGTAGTGCACTGACTAGTTCAACATTTCCAACAATAAGTTATAAGTCAAGATACCTCATTCTCATTGACCGTAGAAATGTTGAAAGAATTTGGCGATGATGACCTGGTTGATGCAGACAATGAACTTCTAACTGCTGATGCATTTTGCTTCGGAATTATTCTGTGGCAGTGCAATGCTTGCTTGTACGCGTGCTGGCAAATTAGTAAACCAAATAATTTAATTAACACTATCTAATCAATCTTAGTACCATACATATAAAAATGTGCCAACTACTAATAATCAAATCGTCGAAAGCACAAACAATATAAACTCTGATATGGCATACAATATTTAATGCCAATAGAACATTTTAATTCATTCATATTAAACCAAATTATCTTACAACAGCTCTCTTGTACTCTTTCTCCCGAAGTAAAGCATCGCCAAGAAGCACCTGAATAACAAAGTACAGTGACAAACAACTCAACTAGTCAGGGTTTGCTATATAAATCTTTTGTATCCATTCTGCTCTACTCAAGCCAAATCAACAAACCAATCATAAACATACAAAATCATGGTTTAGCTGAACTTAACATCGTTTTTTAAAATTCCAAATCTGTCCTGAAGATGAATAGAAGAGAGAAGAGAAACAAACCAAATTCTCAGCCTTGAGGTGCGGACTTGTATCAAGATTCACAGAAGACGACGAAACAAGAAAACTTCCCTAGATTGGAATCGCCAAAAAAAAGATCAAGATTACTTACACATTAAATGACATCAATAAATTATAAACAGAAACGATACCTAAAATGGTGAAATTGAAACAGAAATTTGCTAGTAAAATTAACATTTAAGCAGAGTTAGGTACATTTCAATCACCAACGAAACAAAACCAACATAACAATATCTAAGACAACAAAAGCAAGACTTCAACATCAGTAAGTTATAGGCATTTGAGAAGACGTAAATTTCAATCACCAATAGAAACAAACCAAACTCTCAGCCTTGAGATGTGGACTTCTTTCAAAACTTATGGAAGACGCCTTTATTGCAATCACCAAAGAAACAGAATTAACATTACTTAACCATTAAATTACAAACAGAATTGATACCTGAAACAGACATTGGCTATTAAAATTAACTTCCGAGCAGAGGCAGATACATTTCAATCACCAAAGAAACAAAATCAATACGTATAGATAAGACAATGTAAGTAAGAATTCAAGCTCAGTAAGTTAACAGGTAAATTTCAATCACCAGAGAAACAAAATGAAGATCATGTATGCAGCAAATAAAAACGATGAAATCCAAACAGCAAAGCGAATGATTCAATTCAATAAACTGAAGAAAAAGAAAATTCGAATGATTAGATAAAACAGTGAAACAAAAACCCTAAGGGTTATAGAAACTTACGAGCATTTGAGCAGAAGCGAACAAGCCATGATCCAACAGAGTGGTCATGTAGTCTTTCGGGACGTCCATTGATTGATGATGAGAATTCAGTTTGATGAAGAAGAGAGAGAGAAGAGGTCGTTTATGGAGACTGAAACTGTGAAAGTGAGTGTGAAGAATTGATGAATTCGAAGCCGCTCGCTTTTTTGAATTCCCTCATACAGCTTTAAGGTTGCAAGGGGACAACTGTTTGGGGAGAAGGTTGGAATTACATAACTGACCTTTTTAATTATTGGAACTTTCACATATAACCCCTAAAAAATAGTTTAATTATTTTTTATAGCTATAGTTTGATAATTAAAATTTATCATGAGAAGGAGAGAAGGGGCAAAATATGGAAGAAAGGTGAATTATATATTTATATTGGTTAGATAATTGTATATTATACATATGTATTTGTATATATGGCAAGCGAGATTATGAGAGAAATGAGAGAGGCGAGCGAGATTGGGAGAGAAATTAGAGAGGCGAGCGAGATTGGGAGAGAGAGGAGAGAGTGAAAGAGAGGTGAATTGTATATGTATATTGATTAGATAATTGTATATTATACATATGTATTTGTATATTCTAGCGAATTATACATATACAAATGTGGCTAATTATACAAACTCGAAGTCAGCCCACATAATTAATATACAAACGTGGCTAATTATACAAACTCGAAGTCAACCCACATAATTAATGTATAATATTAGTAGTGACTGGTAATTATTGCAAACTATAGCTATGATAAATAATCAAGTAATATAAATTTGCTTAACCGCGTAATTTTTTATTTTAAGTATTCACTTCCATCTTACTTCTTTTATTTGCAACTTCACTTTTATTTTAATTTTTTACTTTTTAATAAGAATAACATTAAAAAGGAAGTTATAGTAATTAAGAACTATGAGAATAGCAAAGACCTAATTTGTTTTTATTAATTAAGATGTTTAAATAGAATGCATATTTAAATTATTAAAGAATTATTTATGTTTCAATATTTAAATATGTATGTTTTCATAAATGGGAATATAGAAAATATCATTTAAGTTATGTCTTTAATGATTTTCTTAAAACGTATATTAATTTACAGATTCAGTTAATATGAAATGAAGAAGTCTACTTTTATTTTATTTTTAAAAAAAAACAATTTATCAAGGAAAAAAATATAAGGCAAAACAAATCGCACCAAAGTTTACCAATCTAATACTTTGGAGGATCAAAAGGCAAAAGAAGTTGAAAGATAGAAATAGGTTCAATTCTTCTCCCTTTCATAAACCCTTGTTCACCTTTGGCGATCTTCTCTCTGCGGTAACTACAATAGTTCTATTAACTTCTTTCTGATTTGCATCTGTGCTAGAAGGAGGAATTCTCCATGAAAGATCGACATTTTTATGCAGAGAAATAACTCCAGCTAAAGGTACTCCAATTTTGTTATTTCACATCGTTGTTGCTTTTATTGTTTAATAGTAGAAGCATGTAGCTAGAGCTAGAGTTAAGGTGGTATTTGACGAATCGAAGTTATCCCTCTGTACTGATCTATTTGGTGTTTTTTCACATATCTATAGACATTTTAACCAGTAGTTGAAGCTAATTAGACTAGAATCTCTTGAAACTTAAAAATTCAAATTATACAGGAAGTGATATAATTCACAATTTTTACCATATCAAAACAGGGAGTGATTAAATTTCATTGTTTTGTTAAACTATCGAAAAGAGATATGTCAAATCATTTTTGCGAATAATTCTATAATGGGATATGATATTTAGATAAGGCTCTGTTAGGGAAAGATCCTTTTAATGGTCCATTTCTCGCCTGTTCTAAGTTGTTATCATGATTAAGAAAAAAGGTTAGCTTTGTTGGGATTTTTAGTTTAATCGTCTCAGATCACCAAACTGATCCAGAATTGCTTACTCTCATTTTGAAGCTAAATAGATGTTGTTTTATGTCTTTGTTTTCCCTTCTAATTGAAATTTGTTTGCTTGAGAAAGTCTACATATGGATTTCTTTGGTGTTCTGTGGAAGTACTCACTTCAATATTACTCTTCTAGCTCTTCGTAGAAGCATTGTAAAGAGTTCACGTGATCTTTTTCTGAAGTTAGTAATATGTAACCTCTTTTAACTTTTGGGACTTTTCTGCTAGTTAGTTTGGGTTTGATATCTTGGTTTATATTATAACTTGAGTGTCGTATTTAACTTCCAGTCACACAACTAGTGACCATATCAGTTGGTATTTTGCATTATATAGTTCTTTCCAAGCACCTTGTATTAACGAATATGCTCTCAATCCTTGGTTTTGATGCACTTGAGTTGAGGGTATTTCCGAAACAGTCTCTCTACTTTCACAAGATAGTGATAAGGTCTTAGGTCGCAGGTTCTAACCCCACACCACGCAAAGTGAAGCCCGATATTTAAGTGGAGAAGGGTAGAGGGACGGGCTCATTATTCACCGAGTGTAGAAGATTGTGATTGATCCAAAGGGTAGGTCACTGATGGATTTCTCGATTATCAAAAAAAAAGATAGTGATAAGGTTTGTGTACACTCCACCCTCCCCAGTCTCCACTTAGTAAGATTTCACTATGATGTTCTATTGTTTGCCTCTCATGGAGGGTCTAGACAAAATAATATCTAGCATTTGTAGTATCGGATAATGTTCTTCCCCAAGTAACCAAGTATTGCTCTTTTTTCCTGTAGCCAAGCAACAAACATCTACGAGATGGTTTTCTCTTGATAAATCAAGGGATCAGTGATGACTTCTCAGGAAAAAAGTGAAAGTAGTCAACAATCAGCTGAAGCAAAAAAGCAGTTAGGAAGCTTCCCATATACTAATTGGGCAGACAAGATGCAAGAACAGTACCAGAAGATCAAAGAAAATGCAGAAACTTACCCCTATGTTTGGGGTTCTTATATAGTTGTGTATGGAGGACTTGGGCTTTGGTTTACTTATAGATGGAGAAATCTCCATAAAATTGAGAATCGAGTTCGAGTCCTTCAAGAAAGACTCCGAAAACTTGTTGAAGCTGAGGAGTCAGTAAGTTCCTCATCTGCTGCCATCAGTATGGCGCCTCCATCTTCTGATATATCAACCAAGTAGATAGTTGCTTTTACCAATGCAAGTGACTACCTTTTTATTTTGTGCTCATATATTGAATTGCAGTTGTCAACGATAAGGATACCACTCTTTGTGTGATCGATCGTAAAGACAAAGTTGGGTAAGAGTTAGAAGGCATATAGAAAACAGTATCACTTGCTAAAAGTAGATGTACATTCCTTTGCATTTTAAATGAAATATTGGTGTCTAGTGTCTACTCCTGTCTTCAACTTTACATAATTGATATAAAAAAGAATGTGTTACTTGCTTTTCAGAGATAATATAAAAAGTACTTGCTACAACATGAGTAAGATTATATATCTTGAAATTTTGATGTATTTTAAATTTTTTATTTAAGATGATTATTATCAATCCCTTGAATCAACAGCCTTTTGATTTGTTGATTGCATAAAAACTAAACTAACAACCAAATGATCAGACTATTAGTCCTAGAAAGTCATAAATAATTACCTGTAAGGTCATTATATTAACTACGAGAATAGGTTTTAATCTTATTTTCTGTCATGAAAAATTATTTTGGAGGGAGAGACAAATTAAGTTTAAAAATGGTCTCAATTAGTAATTTTTAGTGGCAAATTATTTTATGGCCAGCAAATGGATTTTCTTTATTGGCTAAGAAATTATTATTGAAGACTTTCTTGTTGTTATTAAATAATTAGTGTTAAAGGTGTTTTGTTTTTTAAAAGCAGTGCACCCAAGGTAAGCTATCCCAAGTTGCTTCTGCTAGATCTCTAAACTCAATAATAAGGGCATTGAGACTCCCTATGCCTTTATCTTAAAACTCCTCTAAGGTTCATAATCTTATACTCCAAATTGGGTGGATGATCTCCGACACACGTTTCTCCATCAAAAACTGGAGCTTGAACCTCATCAATCTTGACAACTTTTCTAAAATTCATATTATTATCAACAGAGGCGACATATCATCAATTCTTTGGTATTATAATGACTTTTTCGGTCATTAAGGGAGAGCTTATTGTAAAAGAATGTGGATGAGAAAGCTCCTGGATTGGGGAGTTAGAAATTTCGTGTTAGGGTAGACTGGAAAAAATTTAAGCTAGGCATTATATCAGACGCCTAAGTAAAATTGATTTTCCTTTTAGTTAAGACGTTAAGGAGTCCATATGAGTTTTCATAAGTGATTTTGGGTGAATAGAAATATCGACATCGAACTTACTGTGAAGGATTTAGTTTAGAACATCAAGGTTCATATTTGTATTGTGAAATGAGCAATTTTGAAGGATTTTTGAGGTTCCATCCTGTGCAAGCCTCATAGCGGAGGCACGCCGCTACAAAAACCAAATTAATTTTTGCTATGGGCCACTAGTGGGGTTAGCCACATTTATTGTAGAAAATTTCTCAAAACTGCCCATTATTTTGCAAGTGCATTTTGGGAAGAGTAAGGGCGACCCCAAGCAAATTTCATCAGTTTTCCATTGAAATCCTTCACTCAAGTAATTGATTCGACCCCCTAACTTGGTGCTTTGATTCCTAGGCCTCAGAGGTGATATTTGTAGTCTTAGGGCAGAGTTTGAGTTCAACCTAATGTAGGCAAATCTAAATTGATAAAGATTTTCGGGTGTAAGACATTTGGTTGTAGAGATGTTGTTCTTGATTTATTTATCATAATTCACTAGTGTAACCATGAGATTGATAGTTCTAGGTGAACAAATTGTGTGAAAACCTTGGATTGGGTGGGAAAATCACGAGGTTGGTCAAGGATATGAGATTAAGTTATAATGAGAGAAAATTCAGGTGAATTGTGATTTATTCTGTACCGATGTTATTATTTTAAATCAAGAACAAGTTAAAGCTTCACAACAGAGACAAAAGTTCATGTTTCAATTTTTCAGTAGTTGCTTAGTGGATAAGACTAAACTTAGTAGTTATATTTGTCTTTAACTGTATAATATCTTGTAAATTATCAAAGAGATTGCATGTATAGGCCTTCGGGCACGAATTATGGGTGAATAAACGTGTGTTTGTAGTTAGGACGGTAAGGTATTTGATTGTTGATTTTGACCTTATGGCTATTATTGAGTGTTATCATAGGGGTGTTAATATATAGATAATCGGGTTTCAAGCTAAAAAACTGTCTGAAAAGAGTCATTTGGTGTAAGTGATGGTTATTGCTTTTTAAGTTATCTAATATGTGCATGTTAACTATTTTTACAGTAAAACTTGCACAATGCATGTTGGGGAAAAACATAAAGGTTCAATGTGGAATAATAACTTATTGACAATTCTCATGCAATGGAAGTGTTGGTTACTTATATTTACAAGTGTGTTTGTATTTCATCGTGACTATGATTGTATGACTATTGATTGGCTCGGATATCACACCCAGTAGAGAATATATTTTGGTTGACTCGAGTATCACGTTTGATACATAATAACTTTGGTTGGCTCGAGTACCACGTCTGGTACATGATACATATTCGATTGGCACACGATACATATTCAATTAGTTTGGATACCACACCTAGTACATGATATCTATAAAGTTGACTCAGATACTACGACGTTACAAATTACTAATGGTTGGCTCTGGTACCATATGCGGTACATCTTATTGTTTTCATGTGGGTTTCATAAGTAAATCAGATTTACTTCTTCATAGTGTGATTGTTACATGTTCCATGAGTGACCGAAAAACTTATATATAAATGTTGAGATGGTTCTTGTGTAGATGAAGATTATATGTTAAATACAATGGATGATTTCTTAGTGATCCTTGGTAGTTAGGTTGCTTTAAATGAGTGAAGAATTAGGTATGAGTGATTGTTATAATTTTGACATGTTTTAGGTGGTTGTTAAGTTACTTATGGACTAGAGTTTTATTTATTCACTAGCTTGCATTGTATTGTCAGTCTAGGTGGTTTGGGACATATGATTAGGTGATTTGAGTGAAGATAGTTTAGTAAGAATTTTACATGTGGTATACTAATTAGCGAAGGACCAGATTGTTGCCATGAGATCTTGAAGAAAGTACTAGACCGATTGACAAAGTTGCTAGTGAACTTGAATTCATGAATGTAAATAGTAAAGGGATTCTGATACTGATAGAATGTGTGGTCCGAATTAGGTTATGATATAATATGTGTGTGGAATGACATAGCTAGTGAAGTTGGAAGCAGAATGAGGTGGGGTGACATGAGATAGAATGTATGAGTTTCAACGTAATACTGTAGGTAGTAAGACTGGTGACTAAGCAGATTGTGGTCCTAATTATATCTTTAAGTTTCATGTTTCCTTGATTATTTACATGATGTTATGTGATGGATTCAGATCGATCGATGATGTCTACAAGTACGTGTTGTTTGCACTAGTACTACTCTTGCTTGCTACTTAACATAGTCCAGTTGTAGGGGATCAATAATGTTTCGCACGTGAAGATGACGATGATCTCCGGCACTTTTTACTCATATTTCTTTGGGGGAAAAACATAGATTCTTCCTTGAACTTGTATTGAAAAGTTAGCTACATGTTTAAACTATCATGACAACCTATTATACACCTCTACTATTTAAAAGTGAATTTATTTACCCCTTAAAATTGACATGGAAAAATAATAATAATTTAAAAAAGAGAAAAAACATTAAGTGACACCTGAAGTTGCCCCGAATTTTTAAAAAGATACCTAAACTATGCAAGTGTCCTATTACCCCCTAAACAATCCTGAACTGATATTATTACATCATTTTTTGTCCACCTGGCATGGAGAGTGTATACACTCTCTTAAAGAGCATGAACAAACTAAAAAAACGAATATACTTTTATTTTTACAAGAATTTTACAATAAAATATATATTTTTATTTTTCTTATTATTTTAACTTTTTTCCTTATTATTTTTTTCTTTTTCTTTCTTCCTTCTTCTTTAAATATTCATTGTCATATTCATTAACTTATCACTTTTAACTTCTATTATCTCGATTTTTTTAGAAACCTTCGGGAAGAACGTGGAATAAGAACAAATATTGTATGCCCAGATATGAGAAATATTTACAATTACATGCTGCAACAAATAACAATGCAAGCTCATTTTCCATGACCAATCAATGGAAGAAACTGAAGCAACCTTCTTCTAGGTACATTTTGGAACGGAAGAATATTTCAACTCCACGATTAAACTCCAAATTATGGGCAATTTTCTTGGTGCCCATTGCTAAAAATTTCTTATTTTCCATTTTGGTATGAAATAGACATAATTATTAGAGAACTTTAATAATTGAGTAGGAACTAATTAATGTAAAATATAATTGATAAATAAAACTTAAGTAATAAAGAAAAAAAGCAAATAAGATATTAAAAATTACAATTTTTGACATCGCGCTGACGTAGCATTGATGTGGCAGTGAGTGTAATACACCACATACTCTGAGAGTGGTGTTGTACGTACCGGGGTGATATTAACTTCGCTTTTAAGTAGTAAAGGTGTGTAATAGATCGTTATGATAGTTGAAGCATATAATTGACTTTTCGGTATAAGTTAAGAAAAAAATCCATGCCTTTTTCCAACTTCATTATGATGAGAGTTGTGTCTTAATTATTTTATAAATTATACTCTTAAAAGAGCTTCTACCTATTTATACTAGTTCCTTGGGAAGAACTTTGTATTTCTTTACAAAGAATTGTGTTTAAAGATTTAGTTAAGAATATGCCTATATTTTAATAGGGTGATTAGTTTCTAATTGCTTGTTTCCGCATTGATATTTATCAATTTGGCCTAAGGGTTAGTCAAATTAGTGTGCTTAGGTGGACATCCATGTGATGTTATAATTTACATACTGAATTGAAAATGACATAAATAGTCTCTTAGCTATAGCAGTATAGTCTGAAATGGTCCCTTAGCTATACTTCTGTCAGATTTAGTCTTTCAACAATTCAAAAATTTATCAGATTTCGTCCTTAACTATATTTTATTGACTTTAGTCCATTAATTATACATTTATCAATTTTAGTCCTTTAAGCATTTAAAACTTATTCGATTTGATCTCTGTCCATTTTTATACAAAATTTAGGTTTATATTGATGAAATTTATGTCTTTAGAAATTAAATCTTTTAGTTTTTTTTCCAGCTGTTTCTCTCTCCCTACTACTTTTATTTCAAAATACTCTTATGCAAAGCACTTTAACCTCAACAATTTGAAATAATATTCACGAGAACAAAATATAAGTCATAATTTTATTCAATGAAGAACTAAATTTATTGCTATTAATGACTTCAATATGCAAAACTTTACTATACAAAAAAAAAAATCACCCATTGAACTCAAAATTTATACTCCAACAACATAATTGAAAGAATTTGTTTAATTTTTTAAAAGTTGAAATTTATAAAATAATAGATTTACAAAAATTTTTAAAAAATAAACTGATTTTATTATTCTATTCATTTTATTTTATATAAAAAAATTGAGGAATAAATCTCTTATTTTTCTTTTGTATGGAAAATAAAATTAGAAAAATTTGTCTTGATTATGAACCGTTAACCGCCAAAGATGAGAATACAATATTCAAGTCATTAGCAACAATTGTATGCTTCATTTATCCCCCATTGAATAAAATTGGGACTTATATTTTCTTTCCTCATTAATTTTATTTTTAATCGTTGAAGTTATTGTTCTTTCATATGAGAAATTTGAAGAAAAAGTAGTGGGGATAGAGAACCAACTTAAAAAATGGGTTCAAGATTTAATTTCATAAAGAGTTTTGTTAATATAAACTTAAGCAATTTGTATAAAAAAAATGAAAAAGATCAAACCTGATAAAATTTTGAATACTTAAAGAACTAAAATCAATAAGTGTATAGTTAAGAGATCAAAATTGTTAAATTTTTTGGATACAGTCTAAAATCGATAAGTGTATAGTTAAGGAACCAATACTGATAAATTTTTAAATAGTTAAGACTAAATTCGACAAAAAATATATAGGTAAAGGACGATTTTAGACCTACTCCTATAATTAAGAAACTATTTATGACATTTCTCATGCATTAAATATTGCATATTAGTCCACTTAAAGAAATTGTAAAAGTGATCCAATAGTTACGCGATTTACGAAATCTAAACAAATATATGTGTGATTTACAAAAATAATCTTAAAAGTGTATAAATTTAAACTTTTGACCTTACTAGTCACATAAACAAAACTTCAAATCATATATATTTATATAAAAGAGAACCTTATGTCAGCCTATGTGGCGCAATCATAAACCATGATTCTCTTTTAACTTATTTATTTTTAAATTAACCTTTTCTTTCATGAAAAGTTGTGACTTTTATGAAAAGTTGTGAATTTTAATGAAAAGTTGTGACTTTTACGAAGAGTTGAAACTTTAATGAAGAGTTGCGACTTTTATGAAGAGTTGCAACTTTTATAAAAAAAATTATGATATTTATAAAAGATTTTGACTTGTTCAAAGTGTTGTGACCCTTCCGATATGATACAATAAACATTTATTCATACTATTCTTTGTCGTCTATAAATAAAGGATTTTTCTCTCATTTTAACACAACGAAAATTCTGAACTTTTTCTTCTTCTGGACGATTAAATATTTGTGCACTTTGCTTCTGTTTAATGGCTCACCGACACCATTGTTATTGTATCAACACACTGCCGAATAAAATTTTTCTGTCCTGAGAGGATATCAACACACTGACGAATAAAAATTTTCTATCCTAAGAGGATCTATTCCTTTAAACCTCGAGTACTAGAATGAATAATTTCCTTAAGGGGACAATGTGCATTCAGTGGGCTCGACTTATTCCTTTATGTTTCATTTTATTATTAAAGATCCTGGTATGTGTTTTTACAGTCAATAATTAATGTTTATTTTAGTAATTTGTGTTTTAAGTATATGTTTGAGACTTTGTTGTTTATGCTTATGCTTTTGATCAACAAGTTGAAGATGTGTTAATTAAGAGTTTAATGTAATCATTAGACTATTGGTATCATGTAGATAAGAATTCTTTAACTTTTATAATAAATGACTTTGATCTTTATAAAAGCTTTCCATGGCTAAAAGATTCATGAGATGTCCAAGAAGGGACTTTGAGTGTTCAAAAGCTAGGTGGTTCCACAGTACCTTGTAGTTTTATTTATTCAACTTTCTATCTTGTCAAGACATTCAATCGATTAGTAATATTCAAATCATAAAGGAATGTAGTGGAATGATAAGTATTGTACTCGACCTTAATCAAACGTTAGGGGTTCAAATGTTGGATTGGAGTTAATGAATTACCCCTCAAAGTAGGATAAATCTATATTAATCAAATATTAAAGAAATAATTATCTCCTTATAAACTCTAGATTAAAATTTCCAAAAGATAAAAATTTAACCATATTGATCGAAATATAAACAACAAAATGTCTTTTGTTAATAAAGTAGTGTCATCGATTGCGTATGATTTTGAATAAGGGACTTGCCAAGACATCATTTAATCCAATTTATTTGAGCGGCATATGTTATTTTATTGAAATCCAAGAGATGTGTTTTTATATTTAAATAAACTTATCAAGTACACAACTAATATAAGATGTATAATATTTAGATTTTGTATGTAGAGGCCATGATTAGGAGAAAACTCGCGCAATTGATGAATAAAATGTTTGTGCAACCTTTTACAAATACAAATACAGACAATGAAACAATTACATATCTTTTTTGAAAGACTTTGGTGATGAACAATAAATGAAGAATTAATAACAAAATCCATAAACACTTAGAATCAAATCTTTTCCATTTTAAGATTAAAAAACATTTCATATCTTCTTTGGATAAAATATTCTTGAAAATCTAGCATAGGGCTTTACCCTCTCGAAAATACTTATATTATCAAATGTTCAGAAGTAGATTATTGATGTAGTTCACCATCCCGCAAAGCACGGGTAATTTACCTAGTTATATACATAAAAGAAAAATTTATGTCCGTTACGTGACGTCATCACAAATTAGAATTCCCATAATTTATTTATTTTCAAAATTAGCCTTCTCCTTTCATAAAAATTGTGAATATGAAAAGTAGCGAATTTTATATCAAAAGTTACAACTTTTATGAAAATGTTGCGACTTTAATGAAAAATTGTGACTTTTATAAAAGGTTGTGAGCTTCTCGAAGGATTGTAACTTTTCAAAAGATTTGTAACCTTTCGGATAAGGCACAATAAGTTTTTTATTCACAGTATCCTTTTTTGTCTATAAATAGAGCTTATTCCTGCCACTATTATCTGTAGGTCTTTTTTTGCGGCAGGGTAGTCGAATTCAAACACATTAATGAAGCTTATTATGAAGTTTGTTTCATTCATCAAAGTTTTATTCCTGCTATTTCACGGAGCTTAATCTTTACATAAGTCATAGTAATAAAAGTTTCAGAAAAGATGATTGAAAATTGATCTTCTCTATTGTCTATTTGTACATGTTTCTTCGCATAAATAAAAAATATTGATCTTGATTGTAATGCGACATTATTACTCTTACACCTTTCATTCCACAACTCATAATGCTGTTGAAATTGTTGAATTCATTAGATTTGGTTCTTTAGTAAACAAAACTTTTATTTCTGCCACTATTATTTGTAGTTTTTTCTTATTGCTATAGGAGGAGTCGAATTCAAATACATTAGTTAACTTCTTATGAAGTGTGTTTCATTTCTGAAAATTTTCTTCCTCATATTTTATGAAGTTTTATCTTTTATTGTAAGTCATAGTGATTCGTGTATCTATTGCAATTTCTATTTGCTATTTTGATAACTTTCTCCGAGATCTGTTAAAAATTTCAGTAAGACTAATTGAAATTTTATCTTTTCTTTTGTTCTTTTCTACAAGATTTTCACATACTTTTTGAAAAAATTGCTTGTGGATTGTGTTATTGATAGCACACAACAATAAATATGTGATAACTAATACGGAACCAATGAATTTGTTAAAGGAACCAAACAGTTTGCTCTGTTGCTTGCCACAATTATATTATTTTGATTATTTTTCTTTGTTATATACAATATGTATGTCATTGCACTGTTCCTAGTATATTAGTATAGACACAATTAGTCCACTCCTTTTGTTGCAAGTTTAGTAACTCATCATATTTCATTGTCTCTTCCTTTGGGGCATAATAAGAGATTAAGTTTTCTTGAAACAAACAAATGACCAAAATACGCAATAGTATAAATAATTTTTATTGGCAATAAATATGCACATTAACGAAGAGTGTTAGAGCCTTTACCGACATTAATCAATTGTTATTAGATTCAATATATAAACTTCATGGACATTTACAGAGAGTACAAATTGCCTCTGAAATACATGTTTAGCAATAATTAAGCTATTAATTATCGTTAAAGATCACTTTTACTGTAATGATAACTCTTTATGATAGTAACAATCTTTTAAAAAAGTATATAAACTTGAATACAACCCGATAGACTATCTTTTTGAAAAATATATTCAGAAACATGTCTTTTTCTTCTTGATTGTTAGGAAAGTAAGGTTGTCTTTAATATTATTGTGGATATTTGTGAGTTCAAGTGTTCACAAAATTATGTTGTGATTTTAATATGTTATGTGTCAAAATTTTGATTTAGAATATCCAGTTATGAACAGTTCCATTCATATGTCACCTTCTGCTTGGTTGATAATTACATTAATTCTTTGTAACTGCATACTATAATCATAACAATAACTATGGTTCAATTCCAAATAACTTGGGGACGGTGATATGAAACCTAAGCAATAGTAATGAATACTTTGAGACAACGAGAAAAACATTTTTGATTCAAACAATCTTAAGATCATTTTTAATATACCCATGATATGTTATACATAATAAAAATAGATTGATGGAGGTTCATAAGAAATGAACTGAAGGTTTTCCATTTGAGTTTAGTTAATTATGTTCTTGTATGAATGTATATTTCACTTTACTTGGGAGTGTTATTGTTCGACACTTTTTGGTCTCATCTTAAACATCTGATATTCTTCTTTATAACTTTTTGGAATTGTTCAAATTTCATTATTTTTGACCAACTATTTTTATGAAAATTTTCTTAAACTTCTTTCTTATACTTATAAAATCTCTCTATGATTCATAATTTTTCCATAACAAAAATAAAAATTTAAAAATATACTAGCACTTTAAGATTTCGAAGGAACGCTTTGAGATAAAATATTCTTAACAATCATATTTTTATATAAAAGAGAACCTTAGGCCAGCCTATGTTGCGCCACCACAAACTAGAATTCTCTTTTAATTTATTTATTTCCAAAACTAGTCATCCCTTTTCATGAAAAATTGTGACTTTAATGAAGAGTTGCAACTTTTAAAAAGAGTTGCGACTTTTATGAAAAGTTGTAACTTTATAAAAAATTATAACTTTAATGAAGAATTGCAACTTTTATGAAAAGTGTGACTTTTATGAAAGATTATGACCTTTCCGAAGGGTTGCAATTTTTCTAATGGTTGTAACATCATCTATAAAACACAATAAATAGTTGTTCGCACTACCTTTTATTGTCTATAAATAGAGGGTTTTCCTCTCATTTTAGAACAATTAAAATTTTGAACCTCTTCTTCTTCTTCACAATTAAATGTTTGTGCCATTGCTTATGTTACAGATCTCGGTATGTGTTTTTACCGTCATTAGTTTATAAGGATAAATGATAAGATGTACTCCCTCCGTTTCAAAAAAGATGATCTAGTTTAACTTGAAACTAAATTTAAAAAAGAAAGAAATCATTTAATCTTGTGATTCTAAATTAAAGTTATGTCAAATATACTAAATGTCCTTTAATCTTGTAGTCTTAAACATGTCATGTGGAAAATTAAAGTTAAAGTGTTGTTAAAAAAGAAAAGAGATCATTTTTTTTAAACAAACTAAAAAGGAAATTGATTCATTCTTTTTTAAACGAAGGAGGTAATAATTTTCATTTTTCTTTACATTAGTAATGTTTGTTACTACATAATTTTGTATGTAAGATACTATAGTGTTTTAGTTTTAATGACAGATAAATTTTGAGTATTATTTTATAAATTTTATAATATTAAATTACTAATATAATATATATATAAAAAATATGAATATAATCATATATAAGCTTAATAAATAGTTTAATCTCGTAACGAAACACGAAAAATTTACCTTACTATAGTATATTTTTTCATTATACTAAAGTTTTAGCCTTAGTAAAGAGAATTTTCATTAGTTGAGAATAAAAATATGAGAGGATTATTTTTTCTGAATATCCAAACATACAACTCTATAGTTTCCCGTTTGTTCTCCTCCGACTTGTGTTCTTCTTCATAGCCACGCTCCCTGTGGACTCAACGGATCGAGCTCCACAGAGCAACGAATCTATAAGCTTCTGCTTTGTTCACTGTTGTGATGTACATTTCTAGGGCTTGAAACTCATCCAAATCAAACCTCATTTGAGAAATTTCTCCAGTTAAAGATCATCTTTTTTTCGTTTTTCTCTTTTGGGAATTTGGTGGGTTGTTAAAGAAGAAGAAGCTCAAGCAATGTACAGTGGCTCAAGCGATGGAGAAGGTCCTGACGCTACGGCGCAACGAAAGATTCCCCCGCCATCCTCAATGCTTTGGGTTCGAAACCTCCGAAGATACATCGGATCCGGTGCGGGTCTCGGGTCTGAAGCCCTAATGGGTCAGTATTTTTCCTGACTGAATTTACTCTTTTTGAGTAGTTTCTGTATGCATAGATTCATGTGGTGTACCAGAACTTGTTATCTTGTTTCCAATTTTTTTAATCTTTATTTTTGTTCATATACTTGTTGAAATTAGCCTATAAAGAGCTGAAGAAATGGGATAAAGTTGGGTGTAGAGGATTTGTACAGCTCGAATAGTTTGGGATCAAGATGTGTCTCTTATTGTTGGTGTATACAACTGTGGATGAGCTTCTTTCATATTATCATGCATTTCGTGCCGTTTGTGGCAAAGAACACTGTCTTGTATTTTACTTGCTTTCTATTGAACAAAAAGTCTATCTAGAATTCAAGTGGGAGACTGTTGTGCACTCGTGCTCAATGGTTTCAAATTGATATTTTGGTTTCTATTTGCATAGCAATTTTCAAAGCTAATTTGTTTGTTTAGTTTTTCCCCTCCTACATTAGTTTAGATGAGCTATTCAAACGTTTTCTGTGTAAAAACTTTCTTTTTCTTATGTTTTGGTTTGGTTTAGAACTTCTATTTATATGCAAGTCTGTTGCTGCATTTGTAAATAATGAATCTATGCGCAGTCTGCGTCGTTTGACTATATCCTTGTTTTCATGCAGAGCTTGAAACAAAAAGAATATTGCTAGATATTTTTAAGGAGAAGCAACAAAAGAGTGCTGAAGCTGGCACAATTCCTAGCTTTTATAAGAAGGTATTACACTTCATTCTAATAAGATAGTGTAAGTTATGTTGTTCCAACCTCATTCCTATTCTCATCCTTACTACTTCTATCATTTTTTTTTCTTTTTTATAGAAACCTGAAGAGGGATCTATCAGTCATAGGGTTCAGAGGTTGGCAAAATACCGATTTTTAAAGGTATTAATACCCTTTTCCTGGTTTGCATATGGTTACTAGTTGAAAAGCCTTGAGCATTTAGGTCCAGTCTTCCAGTGCTCATGGCCAAGGAGCTTCTCTCTGTTATTTCCAGAAGGTTCTGGTTGATGGCCATCATGTTCATATTGAATTATTGATGTATTTTTTACCTATTTTTCTAAAACAGTGTCACTGGGAATGTTGTTACTGTTATAGATCATTTTTGTGAAAAAAGACGAGGTTAATCAACTACTTTTATTTGTTCAGAAACAATCTGACCTTTTGCTGAATGCTGATGATTTGGATGCTATGTGGGTATGCCTAAGAGAGAACTGTGTGATAGATGATGCAACTGGTGCAGAAAAGGTTAGACCTTAACTTCATTTTCCTGCAGTGTCAATTTCAATAGCCAGCATCAAGTGAGATACTCTTTGGGAGGCTCTCCTCTCTTGTCTTGTGTGTGCGCACACATTAAAACTTACGTACATAAGGACAGAGATATTTTGCACTCGCTCCAGCTTTATGTTGTCTTCCCTCTCCTTTCTTTTTATTGAGGTTAAATTAGTAATTACGCTTAATCAAGCTGTTAGTGTAGTTAGTTAGTTATCAAATTAATTAGTTAGTTAGTTTTCAGAAAGTTAGTTACATTTTCTGTTTTGTTTGTTATATAAACACTGTACATTTCAGTTTCTGCACTTAATGAAAACAACACACATCTTCAATGCTTCTTCTCTAATCAAGTTTTTCATGCTATCATCCATGGAGGTTTTCAGCTTTCTTCGACTTTGTTGTATAAGTGATTGGTAAACTACCATAGTTTTAATGAAACTGGTTAGCCTCAATCATAGTTTCCTTGTGTTAATCTTAGGTTCATAATGGAGTAATGTGTTGATAAATATTGTAGCATATTCAGGTTCTCCATACAGTCTCCTTTATTTGCAAATGTCTAAACTGGGGTTGCCAAAAGGCACCTACACGGGCACATAGGTGCATCATTCAGAGTACTGTCAGCAGATTTTGTTTGGTGAACTTAGAGTTTGAGCCTATAAATCGGCAAGTGGTAGAACGGGCAATTTTAGAGTCATCATTTCGTTTTTCGGCCAAATGGATGACATACCTAATCACTCCAGTCTCTTGAATCCTACATCCCATTTACCTTGGGATCAGCTAATAATTAACCTGAAAATGTGGGTGAAACAGGTATTAAGTGCTTATGGGTGTATTCTTCATTATTTAGATATTCGTTTAATTTGCTCCTTGTTGATGTTCTTTTAAAGGTATCTAATTGCTCGACTATATCTACAACTGATTCTCATATATGTCGGTTGCACTTCCTTTGTTACTTGTGTATTTGAGCAATTAACCATATACATTGTTTTGTGCCACCTGAAAAAAGCAGACAAAAAGTTTCTTGGTCTATTATTGTTGTTATATCATCATTACATGTAGCAATTCTTTGGTTTCTTGTTACACTTGTAAGCATGAAATGCTGAGGAAGTTATTCATTGTGTTGTTTAGATGAATTATGAAGACTTTTGCCACATTGCCTCTGTATGTACAGAACAAATAGGGCCTAAATGTCGCCGCTTTTTCAGTCCTTCAAATTTCATGAAGTTTGAGAAGGATGAATCAGGGAGGATTGCCATCCTGCCATTTTACCTTTATGTGATGCGTACAGTGAGTATAATCAACCCTTACCTACAAAGTCCTTTTTGCTGTATCTTTCTTTCCTCAACAGTGTTTGATGCATTCAGATTTCGTTCCCTGTCCCTGACATGAACTTGTTGGAATGATCAAATCACATCATGTGCATTCATTGTCTTTTTCATGGATCTTCCTAAAAAAAAAGAAGGAAAATGTGAAGGAACTAAAGAAAGGAAAAATTTAAATATGATTCAGCTCTTGAGAAGAGATCGTGAATTTTTCCTTACAGGATTGCACCCCTCTGAACTGCATAAATAAACTCTATTTATTTGGGGAAAAAACTGGAGGCACCATGAATTAGCCGTCCTCCAATTCTATAATTGAGTTGATAAGTTATTTGCAGATCTTACTGTATTTCTACTTAGAATTATTTTAAAGAGGAATTTCTGTTGAAACAAAAAGTTCATCCAATAGTGTGGCGTTTCTTTTTATGTTAGAATTTTGTAATGCGTAAGTTATTGGAAGTTTTTGTAGTTAAAAGAGAGATTCTGAAAGCTTCCTGCAGGCAAGCTACTTGGCCATGATTTTCTAGTGAAGGTTTATCTTGCTAGATGTAATGGTCACTGTGATGTTGGTGGCCAAAAATTCTGTTGTTCCTTCCATATTTTCAATTTTGAAAAAAGTTGGTCATTTGGTACTTGTTATTTTTTGGAACTTGATGATTAGTAGTCCTCAGTTCTCTGAAAAAATTGATGGTTTACTCTAAATGGAAGTTAATATCAGCTAAAAATAAATTAGGAGAAAGTATTAAGCTTTCTGTGTGAGATTTTTTGCCTATGTAATATGATTTTTCTCTGCTTTTTAGGTTTCACTTACTCAAGCTCGAATTGACATGAGTGAGCTTGATGAAGACTCTGATGGTTTCCTTCAACCCCATGTATGGTTCTTCACTATTCTCAACTCCAATGTTTTACACTTAATTGCTTTTTTGCCTTGTGCAGTTATTATCTTTGTATAATCAGCTCACTTAGACTAATTGAATTCACATATGCACTTTTTTTGGGGTCAAACAGGAAATGGAAGCCTATATACGGGGCCTGATTCCTAACCTAGCACAGCTTCGAGACATGCCTGCAGCTTTTGTCCAAATGTATTGCCGTATAGCTGCACACAAATTTTTCTTCTTTTGTGATCCCCATAGGCGAGGTTTGTGTTGCCAGCTGTCGTATGTGGTACTCCTGCTGTTTTTTGATTCAGCAAATCGATAATTTTTCTAATAACATATGTTCTTGCTTTACGTCCCCAACCCATTAGATGTTTATTGCCTTTATGTTGGGCTGCTAGGCAAAGTCTTTTTATACAGTTATTACCTGAATTTAGCTTGAAAAGTGCAATGTTGACCCCAACAGGTAAGGCATGCATAAAAAAGATTTTACTTAGCAACTGTCTCCAAGAGTTGATGGAACTTCACCAGGTAACTTCTTGTTGCTGTCTACTGCTACGTTATGGAATTAAACTTGCTTTAAGAGCTATTGATAAATATTGCACAAGTTCTCTCAAGTGTATGGCAATTCATCTGTCATTTTTTTGTGCGACAGTTTTAGTTGCGTCTTGTTCTCAATCCTAAAGGAAATGTTCATAGCCCTTCATTTAAATGATCCTTGATTTAACTTCTTACATGTAGCACTCAGCAAAATTTAAGGTGTGGATTACTTATAATCAAACTTTCTTCCCTCATTTACTGCAGTTTCCTTTTCTTTTAGAAGGCACCTAATAGGGGAATTTGAGGGGTTGGGGATGAAGAAGGCTTTAGTATTCCAGATGCCATGTTTTAGCTTCAGTTGAGTAATTTGACTCACTGGAGGAATGCAATAATGTGGTAACATAATTTGAATTTGTGGACCTTCTTAATTAGAATGTAAAAGGATGCACTTAAAGCTGACAGAATGGGAGATTCAGACCTGTCATATTGCTTATTCTCTGTGTAATCAATCCAATTGAAGTTCAGAAATGTTTTTTAAGGAGCTATTGTCAGATTATCATTATTTTAGCTATATTTTGGGACTAGGTGAAATACTTGAAGGAACTTTTATATCTCAAAGTAGTTTTATCAACTTCTGATATCTTTTCCAACCCTAGTATTTTGCTAAGTATTATTGCTTTAAAATTGTGGGTTGACAAGTAAAATCTGGTTATTCAGCTGTTCCCAGAACTTCGAAACACATACAAGAAATGATCCCAGGTTATTATTTTGCATAATCTTATCAAAGTTATGTGTTGTGGATTGACTAGTAAAATCTGGTAATTTAGCTGTTCCCAGAACTTTGAAACACAAAAGAAATGATCCGAGGTCATTATAATTTATTTTGTATAATCTTATCAAATTTATTCGCATAGTGTTTTGTGAAGGTCACCAACTTTTACAAACTATCACCCGGAAAACATTCGTTAGATTCTGCTGGAGAAGCATATATCTGTACTTTTATAGTTTCCATATTTATTTTATAAATAAGAATCTGCCACTGCATTAGTTTCCTTTTACTTTGAGGTTGACATGTTCATATTTTTTGTTCTACTAGGAAACTGAGGAGGAAGTTACTGACACAGAGCAAGCTGAAAACTGGTTTTCCTTGACTTCTGCACAGAGGATTTGTGGTAAGTGCTTTGAATATCTTAATTTAGAAGCAGATCCATGTCATGCTTTGTTTACTGCTTTCCTTCTACCCAGCTTTTGTTGGAACTGTCTTTGAGGTTCCGCTCAATCATTGGGAATTGAGCTTGCAGTATGTTATTAGCTTGGGGATTTGCGAACAGGGAGGGGAAGGGGATTGTGTGAATCAAACCCACACCTATTGTGCGTTACTCTTACCAGTTGTACTGTAAGCCTTGGTTGCAGTATGTTTTTGTTTTAGTTTCAAGGTTCCCAGACTCCCAGACCATCTGCTAGTTTACCAGCTCTGTTACATTGTTCCTACTTTGAATGAGTGTAGTTCCACATAGTATGTATGTCTAGCAAGTACAGAACTGTAAGGTGTATAAGTGGTTATCCTGGCTACAAAAAAATGTTCTCTTATGTACTTCGGTGATAGGAAACAATGGTTGCCAGTTTAGTGCTTCCGATTTTCTCAATAATTGGTCATACATTACAAGATTGGTTGTAGCTGTCATACATGAGCTGGTGAAAATTCTAATACAAACGGCATACAGCGGAGAAAATAGGTAGTTATATTACCACAAATTTGGTTATGTGTTTGTTGTGGAAAGCACAATATCCCAATTTCTATTGTGGTTACATTCACACGTCTTTCTTGTTATCCCCTGCTTTTCTCTACAGTTTCCACCTTTCCCTTCTTTTTCTTCTTATTGTCCTTTTCCTCCACCGTCTTTCTCTCTCTGCTGTTTTGTTGGTTTTATTTTTTTATTTTTCTGGGTACTGGTCCTCTTCTTTCGTCCTTGATTTATGATCAATATGCTTACATGAATTATGCAGACATGTTTCTTGCTCTTGATAAAGATATGAATGGAACATTGAGCAAGCAGGAGCTAAGGGAATATGCGGATGGTACGCTAACAGATATCTTCATTGAAAGAGGTAAAACGGAGTGTCTGCTTATGTACCATTCAATGTATCTTTTTGAGGATCTATGGGATGTTTCAGATGTGTGGTCCAGTGCAGCTGTGGTCTCTTTTCTAGTCATTTCTTTTATTTCTGCAATTATTGCTCGAAGCTGTCCTATAGTAGCCACTCCTGCAGTTCACATTGAAACTTTGCTGTCCAAGATAGACAGTGTGTCTATTCACCTATCTGACACTAAACTTAGGAATTTGCTTTAAAATTGCTCTCCAGTCTAAACTAGGTAGGGATTTAGCCACTTCTTTTGATACTGGGGCCAGTCCTCATTCCTCACTGGTGGGCATTGATTCCAGGATGGTGAGCTGTCTCATCAAGGGATTTCCTTACCAATTTCTTATCGACGGTAATAGTGCTGGCAAATGAGCGGTCAGATGGATTGAAACTGGTTAACAAAGACGAATAAAATATCTGACCCGTTCATATTTAGTATGGTCCATATTATCCATGTCTTTTTAAATATTGTGGTTATTCGGAGAGTTCCTAGCCTCCTTTTATATGTTGTTGTATCTTCACCATTGTTTTCTTTCTTGCTTTGTTCGTATAGATCTCCCTTCCACACGTACTTATCCAACTACAGACATTATAGCACCATCAATTGAATGATTTAACCAAATACTGATCTTCAGTAGATAATACTAAACGTAAAATTTCAGTAGTAAGAGCATGTTTGGATTGGCTTTTGGTTTTGACTTATAAACCAAAATTCATAAGTTAGAATTCTAGCTTATGGCTTTGACTTGTTTTATCATTTTAGCCAAGCACTTTTAAATTTATCCAAATACTCCAAAACACTTAAAATAAGCCTATCCAAACGGGACTCCTAAAGTAAAGAGAGCTTGTTGTCTCCAATTTGAGATAAGCTAAAATATAGCTGATAAAATAACCAAACATGAAACTGGAGCAATATGGTGTGCTACCCAATAAACTCTTATTAACAGAAAAAAAGAAGCTAACAAATAGGAAACTAGCCATAAATTGGAAATGCCAAATTAATCTCATTTCTAAACATGTTCTGTTTCTTGTTTATTGTGATCTGTGAAATAATATAGAAGTAACTATTAGAAGTGGTTGAGAGTAATATTCGATAGAAATTAGCAGTTGTTCGCAACTTAATTTATCATCTTCCTTTGAATAGAAAATTGGTTGTCTATGTCATATAAAGGGATCTAAATGTCTCTGTAGATAATTTGAATGAAATTTAGAGTGAAGACAATCAATATGAAGAAAACATGTATGATGTAACTTCAGTTTAAAAAAGTAGAAGAAGATATATGGTGTAACTGCATAGAAACATGGAAAATGGGAATGAACTCATTGAATGAAACAAGGACTTCAGGCATTGAAGAACTTCTGCCAAGTTTCTGTCACTCCAGGCATCTCGCGACAAGGATTTCTAGGGAGACTTGGAAGTGTTTTGATAGGTTATTGTCCATTTTGACTCATGGTTTATCCCATTTTTAAATCGGATATTATGGGCTTATTCATATTTGGTCTGATATAAATAAATCAAATACATAGATTGTCCAACCCACATTTAATTGGATGGGACAGAGGGATACTTGGATATTTTATCCATTTTTCCAGCATTACATGGTAGTCCAATCTGACACCACCATCATAGGGCAGTGGGCAAAGGGGTAAAGGCTCCTGGATGGATGATCTGTCTCACCAAGGAAGTTCCTTGCCAGTTGCTGCTGTTATGGAACTCCAATCTGGCACCATTGTCAAGGGTCTTTTTGCTGGATATTGAGTACATATCTCCAAAATATTCTCAATATTAAGAGACAGTATTAGCACTGGGGAAGAAATTGATGGTGTTCTCATATACCCCATGGGCACTACTGGTAGGTTTGTTTGCTGCCGTCATCGAAGTTCTGTGATTGCCTAATTATAAGGATTAAAAATAACATTTGGAAGTGTTCTATCTTATTAAAAAAGAGATCAATATGTAATCTAAACACTACCAACATTACCTTCATCATCAATATAGTTGCCCACTTTACTGCGGCAATCTATCCCTCTATAGGTCATGTTTACAGTATCTACAGCCTAGACTCTAGACAAAACAGACCTGCATCACCACTCATCTTGTGGATATTAAGTGATTCTGGCACTTTTAAGATAGATATTCCTGAAATGTTCCATTTGAATGCACCTAAAATAATCGTGCCTTCCTCTTGAGGAAATAATGCGATCATTCTTAATGAACTTCAGCCCGATCATGTTACTTTTCAACCTTGCCTTGCTGTTAGTAACGTGATGCAGTGGACTACCAGAGAAAGCTCTTGGCCTTGCTGTTAGTAACAATACTTCTCTCATAATGTTTGCTCCTTACTGTTATCTTATTCCAATTTGCATTGCTCATCTGTACAGTCAGAAGTCCTCTGGTGTTCTATGTTTGAACCTCCTATTGCTTTTATATATTACAAGGATTGAGTCCGTATGTTTGTTGTTAACTTCTTTTGGTTTGTTATTACTAGTTTTTGATGAGCATGTTCGACGTGGAAAAATTGGAGGCGGCAATGCCCGTGAAATGGATTTTGAAAGTTTCCTTGACTTCGTTCTAGCCCTGGAAAACAAGGATGCCCCGGAGGGTCTTACATATTTGTTCAGGTGTCTTGATCTCCAAGGAAGGGGTTTCCTAACTACAGCGGATATTCACACACTATTCAGGTAAAAGGAACACAAAGTTGTATTTTCTTGCTTTGAGGAAATTTTCTCCACCTGTCTAGTTAGTGGTGCATTGCTGTTTTATATTTGTATTCCATATTGGCAAGAGAAAACTTGAAATATGGAAGTGAAAGAAAGGATCACACAGAAGTTGAGATGTATCCTGATTCAGACTTCCTAGAAAGAGTTTCTGGGGTTTCCTGCTTGTGGTTCGTGAGATAGTGCTGCAAGTCTCAAATAACCAGATACATCAGTTTATTGAATTACCATACATTCAATAGCACTATTTGATTCTATACACTATCTGTACCATTTATCTCTCCCTTGTACACCAAATAGAATGTGGAAAAGAAAACAAAAGCTCATGAAAGGGTAGAGGGTTTTGAGTTGACCATCTTGGTGTTGGTCACCAGAATTTCTTCCAGTGTCTAGATTAAGACCTATTTGGTAGGATGCAACATGTTTTCCTTCTAATGATATATTTTTGTATTTGGTTGTTTAGAACTGAAGAATATATTTTGGTAAATGGAAACATTGCCCACCTTCTTGCAACAACTTATGTCCAACCAAATACCAAAAATGATTTAGGTTCACATTTTCCCAGTCCAATAAAC
Source organism: Solanum chilense (assembly GCA_032847665.1). Lineage (NCBI taxonomy): Eukaryota > Viridiplantae > Streptophyta > Magnoliopsida > Solanales > Solanaceae > Solanum > Solanum chilense. The sequence goes on from CM064963.1 coordinate 86,017,007, forward strand.
ATTATACATCATCTCAGATAGGGATTAGTATTTATATCCAAAGTTAGATTTATTATTTTATCGCTGAGCATTCCATTATAGTGATTCGTTTCTGATATGAAATGTCCTTTATTTTAAAAACAGAGATGTCCATCAAAAATGGATTGAAGGAGGGAACTATGAACTATGCATCGAGGATGTAAGGGATGAAATATGGGATATGGTGAAGCCGTCTGACTCTTTGAGGATATCACTGGCTGATTTGCTATCATGCAAACAAGGTGGCACTGTTGCAAGCATGCTTATAGATGTGCGTGGTTTCTGGGCCCATGACAACAGAGAAAATCTTCTACAGGAAGAGGAAGAACCCCAAGAAGAAGGATGAAGGATTTTTAAGAGCCAATCATCTGTAATTGCACTAACATCAGATCCTAGTTTTCAGAATAGATTATCCTGTGTATGTAGAGTATTTGGCTTTTCTTGGTCGTGTGAATGGAATGTGGTTAACAATGCTGTCATTTAAGGTAGCCTTCTTGGATGCTGAACAAACCTCCAGAAGCTGTATGTTTGAAATCTTGTGTACCTGAGAGATTCCTGAAATCGAATCGAAGGTGCATGTTGCTTGATTAACTGGGATACCCCTACAAATTTAAGCTTGTTTTATATAAGTCTTGTAATGTAAAAGCTATGTCAGGTTTTCCTGATCTTGTATCATCTCTTCTTTTGGCCAAGTATATTATCCTTTTCATGTACTTGTTGAGTTTTATCAGTATAAAACTGTTTCACTGTGAGAAACTGAAGTTGAAACCATTGTAAAATCTTTCAACTGTGCAAGAGATGATGTTATGCTAGCAGAACAGAAAAAAAAGAAGCGGGTGTGACTTAGTGGTCAATGAAGTGAGTTGATCATCAGGTCTTTGATTCAAATTTCAATAGGGACGAAGCGTTGGGTGATTTTCCATCTTTTTAGCCTTGGTGGATATAGTTACGTGAAGGGTATCTAAGTGGAATAATAAGTTGAGGTACATGTAATCTCCGTTCATCTTGTTCTCCTATTTTAAAATCTTGTGTTCATATCTTCATTTTTCTATACTGAATATTCCTAAGAAACTTACTAGCTGGCTTCACCATCATTGTTATCATAGCAGTACTTGGTGACCCCTTTTCAAGTTTTCATTTCTTAAATGATTTCTTCTAAATAAAAGTCATAGTAAAACAAAAGAATTTATTTATCCACACTGTATATTAGTGATGTATATAACTTTGTCCTGCATAGCACATGATACATTCATTGCCTTGAAAGACAAATTATTTAGCAATATTGAAATGATTAAAATGGAATATAAGGAGATATTTCCTCTCACTTGTTTAAGATTAATGTATAGTTTGTTTATAGATAAATAAGAGAGGTATTAGATCCCCCAAAAAATTAAAAAGGAAAAAACAAATCTATTGTAATGAAGAAGAGACGAAATAGAAAAAGAAAGAAATAAACAAGTAAACGACCCATAACAAACACCAAAATAGTACTCCCTCGTTCAAATTTATTTGTCGTATTTTTCTTTTTAGTTCGTTTAAGAAATTATCTTTTTTTTATTAACTTTCTGAATTCAACTTCTCACATGGTATATATATAAGATCACAAAATTTAAAGACATCTTTGGTATATGTAATGTATTTGTTAGTTTAAAACAATAAGATTACTAGTGTTTTTAATTTTTGTGTTTCGATAAAATTAGATAAACAAATTGAAACGGAATAAAGAGCGTACAATTTTCTTTGAGAGTGAAAGAAGCAAATGGGAATTAGGACCACTAGAGTTGGTAACCAATTGCATTCAATTGTACATAGCATAACATAATGGTTTTTTTTTATGAAGTACCTGCATTTACATATTGAACAATGGAGAATCCCTACTAGACACTGACAGCATATTAAAAGCAACTGCACCAACTTAGGTACGCTGATAGGACTGTTTCATTCTAAATCAGAAATCTCGAGTTTGATTCTTGAAAATGAGAAAAATCTTATTGAGAGCGTCATTTTCGAACAAATCTTACAGTACACTATCCGAATTTAATCGAGACTCTAATACGAGCTCTTGACAGTGAGTGGGAAATTAAAAAATGAATGAAAACAACAGCACATCTCTTTTAAGATTATTTTTATATATGGCTGGCATATTATCCTCTTCACCAGAGACACATCTAACTGTTTCTCCTCTTTATGACTCTCTACCTAGTTTCTTAGCCAGTGACACACACACACACACACACACAACTCTACCTAGTTCATCAATTGAATTGATAGCTAATAATCCATATATCTACAAATTATTTACATGAAATGTGTGTGTACACCTATATATATACTATACCACAACTCATTAGCGTCATTAAACTTAATCTTAGTTGATATATATTTCGTTCAATTTTGAGTGTATACAAATAAACATGACTTAAACTTGAATAAAAATTAAAAACAATAGACACGTGCGTCCTAAGTGGCAATGTGTTTCCTTGTTCAACTATATACAAATTTAAATGTCTATTTATGTACACAAAAAATTAAAGCGAATAAATATCAGCTAAAACCAAGTTAATTAAATGACATATTTATATATTATGATTTATATATATATAAGAAAAAAAGAGTATATGTACTTACATACATACATATGTAGAGCCATTGACCTAAAACCTGAATGCTATGTTCTTAATTAGAATTGACATAAAACTTAAATTACTTTAGAAACAAATTATTGTTTACTTATTATAAAACAATTATTGGTTGGCTCAGTTAGAAACAAATTCAGGATTCTAAATCAATACCATGTAACAACTTATATATTATTCTTTTGTCATTTCAGTGGAAACAACATGTAAATAATGTACAACTTCTAATTATTCAACTATATATTATAAAAAAAATTAAGCTTATGAAAGTGGGTGAGATACACTTGCTGCCGACAACTTTACGTCCAACTGTGCGTTTAATATTTGGAAAATTGTAAAAATCTCCAATTTTATTGTTTGCTATACTACTTTTCTTTTAAAAAATTATTTACGTGGTTTAAATATAACTTTATTTGTTACTTACGGTTGTTCAATATACTATATATTCTTATGAAAATACTTTCATACTACTTAAAGCACTTCAAATCTAATTATTTTTACTATGATCGTTCAAAATGAACATCAATCTCACACATGATTAGTGGCGGATTCAAGATTTGCTTTAAGGGATTTGAAAAAAAATTAGTGGTTTGAACCCTTAAATCACTAAGTCAACCTCTAATCTTATATTCACGAGGTTCAAAATCAATATATAAACATAGAAATTTTAAAAATATCATAAATATACAACGTAATTTTTTGCTGAGAGAATTCGAGTGAACTCCCCAACATACTCTAGCTAGGTCCCCTCTTGCACATGACATTTGATGATGGAGAAAAATCAATATTATAAACATAAAAATTCTAAAAATACCACTAATATACAACGTAATCTTTTGCCGAGAGAATTCGAGTGAACCCTTCAACGTACTCTAGCTAGGTCCGCCCTTGCACATGACATTTGATGACGGAGAACCCTAATGAAAGATGATATACTTAAAAGACATAGACATAATACATAAATATGTTATTTAACTTGGCTTCAACTGATATTTATATCCTTTAACTTCGGGTATGCACAATAAACGCTTACACTTTTATAAAATTAAACAATTAAACACATTCATTCCACGTGACATCTTATATGATTTTATGTCTCACGTGACGTCCTATGTATATTATGTCACATAACATAAAATATGTATATCTACTTCAATTTTACTATATTAATATATTACCATACAAATAGATATGGAGCTCAAATATCATATCTTGCTATGGACCATAACTCGAATCCTCCAGAAATATGATGCTCTTCGTTTACACCAATGCCTTTTTTGGTGTACAATGTATTGTAGCTCCCAAAAAAAAGGACAAAAGACTCATTACAAAATAACAAAACTTATAAAGGAGACAGAGAAAGACAAAGAAGGGAATATCTTACATCTCAAGAATCTTCCATTCATATATCAACAACTCATCTACAACCTTTGGAGGAAAAGGGAGGGGGCTTTGGGGGAGGAGGGTAACATCTGGTAGGGCGATGCATCGATCGATTCGATTAATAAGATGAAATAGATATTTTTGTATCGATTTTTAATTTATCGATTTTAGTTCTTAGTGGTTTAGATTTTCGATTTGATCAATAAGAAAATGATTATAAAATAAATATAAATATATATAACTTCTTCAATAATTTGATACGATGAGTTATAGAATGTTCATAAAATAGAAATAATAATAACTAACATGACAACTATACAGGTGCAACAAAGAGAAATTAAGAGAAATATAGTTCTTACTTTAGATTTTAGCATTTTGTATAATGTGAAGTTATGAACACAAAGTCATTGTAAAGTGTGATTTGATGGCTAAAGGATAAGTGAATTAATCGGTAAGGTATTGAGTCAATATTTAATATTTATGTAAAAGTATAATTGTAAATTATTATAGTCCTAATGAATTAATTAGGTTTAAAAATAAATGATACAATCAAACTCTACAACAAAACATATGCAAATACACCTATTAAATGTTCAAGATCAGACAATAGGACAACACAATTTTATATTCTTGACTTCTTGATAAAAAATTAAAGTGCTTCTTTACGAACATATTTGCTAAAGAAATAGTTTAATAAAATGTATTTTAGAAGTAAAAAAAATGAAAATTAATCGAATCGTGCAATATCTAAGAAAAACTCGATATGATTAGATGGTTTTAAAAAATTTAATTTTGATTATGTATATTGTAAAATATCTAAAAAATGAGATGATATAATTTTTTTTTTAAAAACGATCGAGCCATTTTATTCACACCCCTGTTTAACGCAATAAAGCAGATAATTTTTTATTTTTCTCATATTATTTCATCCACTTTAAATTCCTTTCTTTGTGTAATGCAATTATTTTCTGTCCCAACTTACGTAAACAAACCCTTCTACAAAAGAAGTTATTATTTCATAATTTAGTGGTACAACTATCGCATTATTAGCCTCTTGATAAATATGACTTTCAATTTTCTTCAGTTTGTTATATTTTTGGCTTTACCATATACCTTCATGTTATTGTTAATTTGATACAAATAGTTATACTATATTATTATGCTCATAAATAATGTAGTTATTTTTGTTTATCTTATTTGTTTCGAGTGTAGTGTATCATCATAATTTTGACTTTTGATAGCAATGACAAAATTTCGTTGATTCACTACATCAAAAATGAGCTTTAACTACAATAATTAGTAATTGCAGCTAAATATGTATTTTTAGCGGCAATTAACACTCTTTGCATATGTCCATATAGGCTTTAACGACATCAGGATCTAATGACACTTATCAGTAAAGACTTAACATTCTTTATTAATATGTCTATTTATTGCCGCAAAATATTGTTTTTGTTGTAGTGACTATATAATTTTGCGGTACACTTTTTATTTTTTTTATTTTACTTTTTTAAAATTTTGCACTTAATTAATAAAATATGCATATGTAAAATACAAATAAGGTTGACTAGTAAATTATAAAATTTTACCAAATCAAATAAAAATAATAATATCAAAATTAGTACTACATATATTATTTTGTGTGATACAATCATATCTCATAATGATATATATATTTGTACATGTGTAAGACTTCTTTTTTTACTTTAAAATTGAGAGTCTCAATGACCGGCGGACCCCGACCACTATATTAGTACTCTGTCCCCTACCATTATATTAGCACCCAAAAAGTGGATGATAAAGACTTCACATCAATGTGCATTATATAAATTATTAAAGGATCCTTTGATATTATTTATACATTGAAATCAATATAATTAATATAATGTTTACTAATAATTGAGGAATTTTTGTACATAACCACTTATAATAACTTAATTAGCTAGGTTCCATAACTATTATTTGTTAATCACGATTTATTGCTACGTGTTAGAAAGAGGAGAGAGATGAGCGAAATTGGAAGAGGGAGGAGAGAGATGAGTGAGAGATGTATTGTAGTTGTATATCGATTAGATAATAATATATATATAACTTGTATGTATATGTATCAATAATTATATTTGTATATCTGCATGCAATTTGTATTTGTATGCAATTAAATTGAGTTCAAATATTTGTATATTCAGTCTCTCTCGCTTATGCAAACATAAATTATACATCTGTATTTGTAAAATTTATGTTTATATGAAATGAGTGAGACATGCAGAAGATAATTGAGCAGTGAGAGATTTATATTTGTATAATTATAAGCGTATAAGGTGGAACAATATACATTTGTGTTTGTATATCTACTCGTTTTCTCTCGCTTTATATAAACACAAACACAAATTGTGTAAGTATAATTTGTGTTTATAAAGTGAGAAAGATTGACTGAAGAGAATCGAGATAGATAGATGATGGAGAGATGACTGAAAAATAGGAGAGAAGCGAATGAAATTTCAAAGAGAGAGACGCGAGAAGAGACATGCGCGAGAGAAAAATATAATTATAGCTAGAAGTAAGTTTCGAATTGTAATTAATATAAACTGTAGCTATGTTAGCTAATTAAGTAATATATATTTGCTTAACCGCATAATTATCCATAGTTTAATTGCTATATATAAATTTTAGTGTACTAAATATGGTGCTTAATTGTTTATTGATCTATAATTCCGCATAACTTATACCGAAGAAAATATTGCATTAATTTTTTTATATAAGATAAAAGATGGAATAATTAAACATTACATAACTTATACTTCCATTACTAATATGTACATAACTATAATCCTTAAAAATACCTATCTGACTCTAACCAATATTCAAGTGACCCTAATAGTTACATTGAACATTAAAATTATTCAATATTTTTATTATTGATATTAAATAACTTAATACATGCATAACTGTAATCACCGAAGAAACTGAGATGTAAATATTGAGGTGTAAGGCAACATTTGTGTGTATGGATTTTGGTGTAGGGAATGTCTTATTTGCTCAGCTGTCATGATCTGTAATGAGGTGATGTCTCATTCTACCAACAAAAAAATAATAAGAGAGACTCTTCTTCTTTCCAGGTCATACAAAGAAAAAAGAAACCAAAAAGGCTCATAGCGTGGATACAAGGAAAAGACTTTAATTTGATATATATGGATTTTCTCAACTTTTCTTTTGATTCCTTTCAATTATTATGTCTCTCCAGTAAAAGTTTTTCACTGTTCCTAACCTAGTAAAGACAAACTTTTTACTGTCATTTACATCTCTCGTTTTGACACTGAGTCTTTCGAAAATAATTTCTCTATCTATAAACATAGAAAGGGTAAGGTTTGTGTATAGTTATAAAGATAAAAATTTCATTAAAAGGGTTCACGATTTAATATATATATAAAGAATAATTTTTTACCTATATATTCTCTCCATCCACTTTTAATTGTCGTAATTTTTTTTATTAGAGAAAACGATAAGAATTTTGTCTAATATTTTATGATGTATTTTCTTTTTTCATATTGATATGCAAAAAGTTGCAATTTATAATACTTTTCGTATATTTTTTGAATATTAATTTTTTTGTTTAAAATATTGAATTAATATAATTTAATTTAACATTGAAAATTAGTTAAATTGACTTTTGAAAAGTGTAACATATAATTAGAAATGGACGCATTATAACAAAAATAACTTTTAGCATCAGTAAATATTGACATTGATAAAGAGTGCTAAAGTCTTTAACGACATTAGTTAAGTGTCACTAGACCAGTATCGTTAAAGGCTTTAGGGACATATATAAAGAGTGTTAATTGCCGCTAAAAATACATATTTAATGACAACTAAGAATTAATGATCATTTGTGATATAGTGACGGAGGGAGTGATACTTCACATAATTTATTTATATACCTAGTATAATTTTTCGACAAAGGGTGGTCAAGTGTCTGACTAGCCACCCTAAGCTATATGTGGCTCTCCCACTCTCTTTGTACACAACATATCCTAGCCTTCTTATTGTTGTTACTGTAATTACAACTACTCACTATATCAAATATGTTATGTTACACTGAATATATTATTGTTGTCGGAGTTAAGAGCTACTTAGATTGGATGACAACCTCTCTCTCCATTATTATGAAAGGTAGGCCAAACACATTTTATTAGTAATTTCATGTGAAAATTTGAGGTTTGTAACAACCCCCTTATATCAAGAATTTTATCTTATTAAAAGATAATATTATTCTTTGTGTGTGGGAATTGTGAAAACATTAGACCTTTAAGTGCCAACTCTGTTTCTACAGATGGGAATCAAAAAGTACTTGTACAACTGACAAGGTATGTAACCTTAACTGAATTGGTGTAAAGAGAGACAGGATCTGAAGAAAGCTACTCCTATTAATTCCTTTTTTCTTTAGTTTTACTGAGCAGGCAAAAGTGAGGGAGGGGCTCTTCTAACTATGGTAGAGCTACTTTCTTGATATGACATATATGGTGTTGTGTGTGAATGCATGGACAAGAATGTGGGGTACTATCAAACTTTAGCCTAATATGAGTTGAAATTAGCTACATTGCTTCCTTCACCTATTTCTCAAATGGATTCTTGAAAAAATCAACATTTTTTCAGAGTTCTTGTCATAAGTACATTAAAGTGAGGACCCACTGTTTCTTGATCTGAAGTTAAATGTTGATGAAGATGGTACCTTTAGTACTCATTCATGAAGAAGTTTCAACAGTAATTTGAATCACATACTGTCAATGTTCAAATTGGATGATTTTCTTGAATGGCAAGTTCAGTTGCAGCTGTAGCAGGAGGAATTGGAGGGGTTGTAGTTGTGTTGTTGGGAGTGATTTTGTTTGTATGTTTTCGTGGCAGGAAGTATTCGAATAGGAATTCAGATTCAGCTTCTTCAGATCCATCTGCAGTAGGTAATGTAGTAAAAATAATAGAAAAACAAAACTATGTAGCTATGGAAATTTACACGCGATGCTAACTCTTTAAGTGTTTCTGCTATTAAATACGATTAGTTTCTGTGGAGATGAAAAGGGGAGGATCATTTGGTCAATCCAGGCTGTTCAGAATGGAGGAATTGGAGAAAGCTACAAAGCATTTTGATGAGAACAGTCTCATTGGTTGTGGGAGTTTTGGTCTTGTTTTCAAAGGATTGCTTTGTGATGGAACTGTTGTTGCTATAAAAAGGCGTTTAGGGACTCCCAAACAGGAATTTACTGAAGAGGTATGTTTAGCTATTTTAAGGGGGTCGATTGTTTGATTGAATAGGAAGAGAAAAAAGTGCAAGACAACAAGATTATAGATTATCCTATTCGTATTTTTCAAACTTCATATTCCTGTTTCTAATTCAATTTTACTGATCACTCTAAAAAGGCCAAACATATATGTCATTCTCTAACTTTGCAATTTCAATAATAGGTTGCTCGTTTATCAAGGATTCAGCACCGCAATTTGGTTAGTCTTTTAGGCTACTGTCAAGACAGTGGATACTCCATGCTGGTTTTCGAGTATTTGCCTAATGGAAGCATGCACAATCACTTGTATGGTAGGGCTCTATTGAGTAGACATTACGAGCGATATTATATGCCAAAGCTGAATATATTGGTTCTTTTGTTAGACACAGGGAAGGAATCTGCAACAAAGCTAGAATTCAAGCAAAGGTTATCGATTGCTATTGGAACAGCTAAAGGTATATCATAAAGACTCGTTCGAGTTAAGTGTCCTGTTTTATCCAAGAATGACTTTAGATTTTGTTCTTAAAATCTAACAGGTTTAAGTCATTTACATAGCCAACACCCTTCAATAATCCATGGGAACTTTAAAACAGCTAATGTTCTGGTTGATGAGGACTTCATTGCAAAAGTTGCAGACGCGGGGATTCTAAAGCTACTCGAGAAAATTGATGATGCAGGTCCTTCTGGCTTGAGTTCTTTCAATGCTTTTAAAGATCCAGAGTAAATAGCACTTTACCTCATTTGAAGTTGTACAAACTTGACTTTAAATTACTTTTTGATTCGTTTTCTGTTCCGTGTTTAGGATAAACCAAATCGGAATTCACTGTGAGACAAGTGATGTTTACAGTTTCGGCGTGTTCTTGTTAGAGCTTGTAACAGGTAGAGATGCTTCACATATAGATGAATTTGGATCAAACCAAAGTGTACTTGATTGGGTAAGTTTTAAAACCAATATTCAATATCTTCATCTGCATTATTCATCATGTTCATTGCTGAATATGTTTATGTAAAACTTGTCAAAAAGGTTGAAAAACAGCTGAGTTCAGAGCAGTTAGTGGATCATAGGCTGCTGGGAAGCTTTACTGCAGAGGTTATGAGAGATTTCGTCAAGATAGCGTTGAGATGCATGAGTTTCCCTGGTAGATATAGACCAACCATGGAAACGGTCGTGTTGGATCTTGAAAAGATTCTTGAGAGGGAGATCATGCACACAACTGTTATGGGAGAAGGTACTTCCACAGTTACTCTAGGGAGTCAATTATTTACAAACTGAAGCAACGACGGTGTCATCTGAGAGTCTGTTTTCATGAATGAATTCGGCCTTGGGGCTACAAGTAAATGTACATCATCTAAATAGCTTTTTCCTCCCCCACCTTCTTCTGCTTCATCTAACAAAGCTAGATGAGCAAAAGGCCAGGGCCTGAAATATTAATCGCAACATTCTTTCGTTTAAAGTCCAATACCCCTAAATAGGTGTTTAAGGACATTATTGTTTGATTTATGAAGAATTATCTATCAAGTTTGATAGAGTTGATGTGATATGGTGAAAGAAATGATTCATTTTAGATTGTGGTTGTGTCCTTGATGATTATATTGTAACTCATGTTCAATAAAGTTAAATGAAGTTCATGATATTAGTTTAGTACTCTTGCAATTCCAATAGTTTATTCTCTCATTGGATTAAATCTCAAGATGAATATCGATATCCCGGTGCAGACCATGAATGAGAAGATCTAACAGCACATTCAGAGCATGAACATGAATACATTTGAAGGTCAAGACGTTCAAATTAAGCGTGGACTCTGAAGTAGAGTCCAGTAAGAGACCTCCAAGGACTTACAAGGCGAAAATCGTCATAAGAGATTTCTCAACCTGCAGTATCCAACATGTTTCTGTCAAATGTCAATGATGTAGTCATACTGGATACCGCGAAACTGCTATCCTGCAATGTAGTTAACCATTCGATCAACTTAGCCTAATAACCTTGCCAAAACGAGCACGTAAAGTAGAAAAAAAAAGGCGTAAAGCATGTTATAACCATAGCAATAACTCGTTAATTACCATAGTTAAGCTATTCATTCTTGGACATTCATAGTTTTGATGAGTTTAAGTTATTTACGTCAAAATTTTCACTTAAATAGTATGCAAATAACATTTGCAACACTTTTATGTAAATTTGAGGCTCCTTATCCACAGACACATACGTATATAACCCGAGAAACCTACCAACTATTACCTATCTCGAATCAAACCTCTAAAACTCTAAAGAACCCAAAATTTTCCCTTTTAAAGTGCCTTAACTCGTTCTTAGTCTAAAATGATAAAATAAATAACACTCAATCAAAATTTAATGACCTAATAAGATTGGCAAAGCCCAAATTTAAATGAAAAGGTCTTCAAAAGTGTATAGACATGACCCGCGCCCAAAAGTGACTCGGGTCAAAAATTGTTATGACCTTAAATGTGTCACGTAAAAAAAATTTAAAATATTGTCAAAAAAAGAAAAAAACATTGAAATTATTGTATCCGTTTGAGAGATTTTTATAATTATAAACTTTTAAGGGATATATTATAATTTTATATTAAAAGTATGTGATTTCTGTAATTTACCCGAAATTCTTATATATTTAAATTTCAAATATATTCTTATCCCTATCACAAAACTATTCCAGTCAAACAAAAAAAAAAATCAAATTTTAAAAATTATATTTGAAAAATGTATACCAAATTGCTTTTGAAATATGTTTCAATTTTTTTACTTAATTTTCACACCACTCATCCCGCCATCTCCACCTAGGCCACCCCCGTCAATAAATCACTATTCTTTAACCAACAAATTCATCTTAATTATTATACTTATTAAAATCTGAACTTGACACAAAGATTACACCACATTGTGCACCATATAAATTAATTTGATGATACTAAAAAGTTGATATCATCAAATTAACTAAAACCAACTTTACCATTAATTTCTTTTATAGTTCTAAATCAACATATCGCCAAAAATTTAGCTACACCATCTATCAAATTTAAATCAACATATACCAATATTTTAATTATACCATTCATCTAATGATCAAAATATATACATTGAAGCATATCACAATTAAAAATTAATAAATCATCAATTATTGTACCAAATCATCCACTAAAATATATTTATTATGACATGTCATTATTTAAAATAACATTTCATCAATGATTGTACAAAATCACCACCAAAGTCTATACACTAAAATAGTTTTCTGTTTGAAAATTATTCCAATAATTTATAAATCATGCACATGATACAAATCATATTTACTATTGGTGACATGAATTACTCTTTTATATTCACTTATGGAGATAGAGTAAATGCATTCAACTCAAAGCATAATTTACAAAATATAATAGAATTGTTAATATTGCGTCAAAGCTTGACCTACGATTCTTCTATAGAATCCATAGATTTTTTCATAGTAAAAAGCAGCAACAAAAAGACTTTTTGTTCTTGAATTAGAGGTAATTATAAAAAGGTGAAATAGTCTGATCAATCCTTTGTACTTGTATGAAATTTGTATTCTGAAACCCTTCTACTCAACTCTCTCTCAAGTGAACCCTCAAACTCAATTAAAATAAGATTTTTAAAGGCCTTCAAACATGCGTGTAACTCACTCTTGTTTACATAAATGACATGTCATATCTACATCAGATATATTAATGTCATGTCATAAATATTTCATAATTATTAACTAAAAATGTTACTCCATAAAAGATAAAAGAAAAAAAAAGGTTTCTGTTTTAAAAAATAAAACAAAATAGTTTTTTCTCTCACCTTTCCTCCACTTCCCTCAACGCACAACCACCATCAATACTTTTTCCAATCTCCTTATTTTTTTCTTCTTCTGGACGTCATTGTCTATAGCCATGACAAACCTCTTCAAGTTTTTAAAAATCATAGTTCAATTATTAAAAATGTCATTATTTTAGTTTGTTAAAAGATTAGTTATGTATTTATTATTATTTTGAAAAGAATACAAATAATTAATAACTGAACAGAGAAAATCATGGAACAAAAAATTAAAAAAAGATTTTAATTTAATAAAATACAATTAATTAATAACAGAATGGAGAAAATCAAGGAAAATAATATTTCAAATAAGGTAATTTTTGAATTTAAACCAACAAAGTTACGTTACAATAATTACTAATCTTTTAGTATAACTTTAAGTAGACATAATTTTTTTCCGTTACTCTTAAACCTTTTCATCTTTTACTTTTTGGATTAAAATTTGCAAAATTTCTTTTCTATTATACGTGTTTGGCTCCATAATCGACATAACTTTTTTCTCCCTTATTTCTCAAATTTACAATATTAATTTTCAACACGTCATTGAAAATACTGAATCTACGTAGAATTGAAGTCCATTGATTTAAGATTTTCGAGGGCAGTGAAGAAGTTTAGAATGAAAAAATAAAAAAGAAATTCAAAATTTGTTGGCAAACAAAATGAGAATGAAATACAAAATGAGCATAAAAAATCTAAAATTTGTTGGCATAAATTTAAAATTGATATGAAATAAATAAAGAAATACCAAAACTTGTTAGCATAAAAAGTGAAAATGAAATATAAAATGATATTTCAAAGTGAGCACAAAAGAAATACAAAACTTGCAGAAAATGCGAATGAAATACAAAATGAGATTGAAACACAGAGTGAGCACAAAAAAATAGAAAACTTATTTGAAATTATTTGTGAAGATCATTGATGCATAGGAGAGAGTTAAACATACATAATATAGTTAACAATAAAAAATCAATTAAAATCAATTAAACTTAACAAATATATCCTTCCTTGAATGGAAAACCCCAAATCAATTAAAATTATCTAATTTAATCCGATCCGACCCACTTAATAATATAATCCATTTCTTTTATCCAAATCAATTTTGTTTTCCCCATCACCACCACCGCCAACAGCAAAGTCACCACCTCTCCAAGATCTCCTTCACCACCACTTCTCTCATTACTCTACCTCCTCCAAGCAAGCATCTAGCCCTATGAAGAGTCAATTTGTTGCTTTCTAAGACCAAATCCGTTCTAGAATTTCCATAAAAAGTTAACACAACCAAAATTGTAATTTCATTATGTTTTCCAGCAAAAACAAATAAATTTACTACTCTATGTTTTTCATCTTTGGCACAAACTCAGTCTCTACTGATAAATTAGTACTAGTAGTATTTTTTCCTCTTAAGGATGCAATATCTGTTTTTTTGCTTGTGATTTTGTATTGTTTTTGTTGTATACTAAATTTGGTAAAAATAGCAAAACAATCTGTTGTTTTAATAGGTAGTCAGCCTTATGAATTAGTTGTTCAAAGCCTATGGTTCATTGGTGTGATTTAATTTAATTTTTCAGAAGATATTGTAAACTGATTGGAGAAAACATTTTCTTGTTCAAAGAGAGACAAGTGTAGCAAAAATTTGGTAAATGGGAATTTTTAAAAAAAGTAATGCTAGTAGGAAGAAAATTGCAGGTCTCTAGTCATTTTTTGCCTTAAACTCATAAATCGAGTTCAACTAGGTTGTTATTATATCTTCTTTTGTTTGAGTTGAGATAATACATTTTGCATGCATAGTTAATACTATTAAGTGGGAGAGGCGGAGATTTTACTGGTGGTGGTGAAGGAGATCTGGGAGAGGGTAGTGGCTTTGGTGGTGGTGGTGATGGAAAACAAAGATGAGTTGGGTAAACAAAAAATGAAATGTATTATTAAGTGGGTCGGATCGGGTTAAAATTGAATTATTTTTATTGATATGGGATCTCCCATCCAAGGAGGGGTATATTTGCTAAGTTTATTAACAGTAGAGGTAAAGATAAATTGTTTTTAATGGTTGGAGTAAAGTCAACCAATAAAATAAAATTGAGGTTTGGATGGGAGTAAGAATGTACTGGTAATTAGAAAGAGAAAAGGAAATCGGTGGCATGGGGTGGGGTTGGAAACAAAGAAACAAGTGAAAAAAAATTATATTCAATTTTTATTTTTAGTTTTTTTTTTTAAAAAAATAATTATTATTTTTAGCGTAAATTTTGATATTCACGCACATTTAATGCGTGAAATCACATTTTTATGTCAACTTAATAATTAAGTTGCCACATAAACTTGATCAATGGTCAGAAAAGTTCAAATATTGAGTTTCATTAAGTTTAATGATTCAGTTGACAAATGACCAAGTAAAAAGGGATATAACGTAATTAATTTACTCTTTACACTATGAAATTTATGTAAATTTTACTAATATAAACTCATATAAATATAAGAGTTCACTAGACCATTTAACCTTTTAAAAAAAGAAAGAATAGAAAAGAATCAAATATATTACCGAGAATAGAGGTTTTGCATAGATACTAACAATGGAAAATATGAGAGTAATAAGAGAGAATATATCACATTAAGAGAGAATATTATTGTGATTGAAATGAATTATGGAGAGCGAAAAAGAAATCTTGTTATGAGATCCACCAAATAAACACACTAACCCAAGAATAATAATAAAAACGTGTATTAATTTTAAATATTATATTTATAATTAAAAGTTTAGTTTTATAAATAAAGTATATATTTTACATTGTAAATAAAAATGTTAAACACAATATTTTTGTAATTTTTCTTTCAAACTTTTATCTCTACGAAAAAATGTTTAACTGTCCATCTTTTAACTCTTGCAACTTTGCACATAATTCTTCATTTATAAACGCTCACGGTACGTAAAGTTTTCATTTCTCTCATTAACAAATAAAAAAAATTATACCCATCGACTACCAAACCACTACTGCTAACACCATATATTTTCATTTCATTTTCTTTTTCTTGCTTTTCTTCTTCACAATTTCTTTTCCAAAAATTAATCTTTATCACGGTGAGTATTTATGATAATAGACTGGTACTAATCCTCAACAAGAGCATGTTGACTTACATTTGATTGGGGTATCAATCCAAAAAGGAAAGAAAATGTTTTTGCAACATTAGACAAACAAAATTTTAAGAGAAAAACAACAAACTATTAAAGATCTTATTTTTTCATAAAATCGAAAAGATCTATCATATCAACAATGTATTTGAATAAAGCAGGTAGGATAGATTGTCAAAAAGTTAAAATTAAATTTTGGAATGTCATAGTTTTTTGTAGAATATTCTAGTTTACTTGGATGATTATCTTGAAAAGTTATGCAGATATTCTATAATATTGCTAGAAGATAAATTTATTAGTAAGTATTAATTATGTTTTGAATTTTTTCCATGTATATTTTAGAATACTAATAATCTGTTTTGATTTATGAGATCCCTTGTCCTAATAGAGTAGGAAAGGAACATATTGTCTTTCTAGGATTAAGAGAATGTTTTCCTTATAGGTTTGGACTATTCGAGCTTTATATATAGGGATGTAGTTGGGAATTCTCGAGCATTGTTATCATACCTCGAGCTTACACCCTAAACTCGATTGACACTCGAGAAGCGTTGTTGGTCTCCAAGAAAATTTATGTCTTGATTGACTACTAAGCGGAAGGCTAACTCAAGTAATAAAAATTGAAGTTGTTTAAAAATAGTTTATTAAATCTCAAAGATATCTAAGTACCCTGAATATTAAACATTAAGTTTTAAGACTGACCAAGACTGTGTATCTATGAAGCTTCTATTGTATATAGATAGTTGTCTGGACAAGACCCGCGACACCTCATAACGCTACAACTAACAAATTATAAAATTAGAGTCCTTCGAAAGCAAGGAGGCCTCACTAAAAGCTGACGATTGAATGATATGATCTCAACGGAACTCCTGTTGATGATCCAAAGTTATTGAATCTAAATCATGAAACGATGCACGTCAAATGAAATTAATACATTGCATGTACGAATATGTAATAAGGTTGAATAAAATAATAAATGAACTGAAAGTTACTCAATAAAGTTATAGTATAAATCATGATGAAAATCATTTAAGCTCTTACGAGATTTAATAATAGTAAATACTAAACTAAAATTTATATATATACTTTACTGTGGATTTTCTCTAACCGATATAACCATCACTATGAGTCTCATGATGATACAACGTCTTTTCCACGTTGCCAGAGTCGCCCTATACCTTTCTGAAGTATAGGGTGCAACTGAACTGTTGGATCCGCTAAAAATCCTTCTTGAGGCAGTCATCTGCCTTGCAATGTGATCCTATCTATGATGGTGGGGTAGGTTATGGAGTTTGAGTTATCTGAACTCTTTCTCAAATCGATGTTCAATACTACTCCGAAAATATAATGCTATGCTCATGTAAAAGCATTCTATGGGTTGAGTTAATTTCTCAAAAGGCCTATTTAAGAGGTAACTAATAAGTTGTACTAAATCTGTCTGAAAATTGTTTATACTCTTTTGAAAATTGTACTCTCTTTTCAATGTAAAAATAATACTTTTGGAATCATCTAAGTTTCTTTTAACTTTTTTGAAAATAATATTTTAAAACTATCTCTTCGACTCACTTTAATCCTAAAAAGCATTGTAAGGCACGAAAATACTTTTACAAAGAAACTTAGTATATACCGGGTTCATATAGAAACAAGCATAACAAAAAAATTCAAGAATCTCATCAAAGCATAATATATTTCAAATCTCACAATGTAAGGATTCTGAACTCATTATAAGATCATAACTCATATTCAAGAATTTCATAAAATAAGGGTGAAACCATAGATACAACTTACTACTGACTGAATTGATATGTGGGGCATGAGGACGAATCACTCTAATACTATGAATAGTCTTACAGACCTGGAAGAATAAAGCTCTTGAAGAAGTTTGAAAAAAAACTTAATTGAAAGGCTTGAAACCCTAGATTTTGTCTTTCTTACGATATTCTTGGGAAAGAAGAGTGGAGAAAAATCTTGGATTGAAAATCTTAGGATTCTTGAAGAGAATTGAAACGACCCGAGAGCGCCCTCTAGTGATAACCGGCGTATTCAACCTAGAAGAGGTCTTATAGAAGCCCTTAGTATTCACCATAGCATGTATCATAGATAAAAATGCGAAAAATTTAAAACTTTTACTTTGAAAGTTCAACTTCACTTCATATAAGGAAAATAGAATCTAACTTTGGAAGTTCAACTTCGCCATAGCATGTATCATAGATAAAAATGCGAAAAATTTAAAACTTTTACTTTGGAAGTTCAACTTCACTTCATATAAGGAAAATAGAATCTAACTTCGTCACATCACACCATCTAGACATAGAGAATAGAAATTTGGGACGTAGCCCTTACATAAAAAAAGAAATCTAAAAGTAGGAAAGTACAACAATGTCTTTCAACATAACAAAAGAGCTAAAATCTAGAATATAAGGGTCTTGTCCTCGGACTTGAGGACTCACCAACTTGGAGAAGCAAATCCAAGTGTCTTGAGAAATAGCCTTGAAATCTCCTCAAAGGATCAAACCTACAATGTTTGGGAAAAAGGGAAGAAAATATGGGTTGGTACATCACACGTACTAACTATGACTTCTATGGATGATATCATCAATGCATGTATAAAAGGAAACTTTAGTCAAAACATGCTTTTTACCAAGCAAGTCCAATATGCACAAAAAGTAAGCATCATAAGCCAACCCAACATGATATCATCCCAACATGTAGACAACCCAAGCGTGCAATGCAAATAATAGAATCTCATAACCCTATGCAAAGTTAAGTATCTCATTAAGCAACCTACTTCATATATACATTCATAATATCACATTACATCATATCTTGTCATATTCATGAAGATCATACACAACTTGACATACATAAATCATAGGCAACATAGTCATAGGACAACACCACTACAACCATCTCTTAGGATCCCACAAGTGCAATGCGTAAGAGAAGTCTCATACCCTCTCTTACACCATGTAAAACCCCTTAATATAGCCCTAGTGAGAGTTCATACATTTCATTCATTTACTTTTACATTAGGGAAATAGGTTGTTATAATCAACATGATACCATGAGAGCTACATGAAATCCGGTGTTCTACTCTCACACCAAAAAAAAAAAAGAAATTAGCACTTGCCTAAGGTGTAACCTTTCGTACATAGCTATCTAGGTGGATTCACTAAGCTATAATCCTATGTGGTCACATAGTTAAGGGTAAAGGAGATTGTTGCTAGAAACCCTAACTTGCCAAACGTGGGGCTTTCCATCTCATGAGACAACATATATTGGGAATCCAGACTTGCTAAACGTGAGGAAATCCATGTCGGTAGTCGGACTTACTAAACTTGAGACCCCCCATCTCATTTACATGCCCTTCCGTTGCTAAGCATCTATTCCCTTTAGTAACTATGTTTAGTCATCACATAAGTTCACTCTAGCCTTTACTAGATTTTTAGGTAAACATCTTATCATAATAGCTCATGGAGATTCATAAGTAAGAACAATCCTTTCACTTAACATTAGAAAGTGAGTAAACCTTTCACTTTAACATCATATATTACTAAAAGCATGAACAAAAAAGTTGAAAGTTGAATTACGGTTTTACCCTATCTATAAATTTAATTGTTATAAAATATTTAAATATTTGATTGTATAAATTTAATTGAATGTTAATGACTTCTAGACTTCCTAAGATTAATTCCTAATTAAATATCTAATCTATTAATATTTATCATCTATAATCTATATGTATATAATAATTATAATTTTTTTTTAAATCTTTACCTAAATTTCTTTTCTTTTCCTCTTGTTATAACTTTTTCCTTAACCCCTCTCATAAATAATATAATTGATGTGGATAAAGTATTATCTTTTATGATAAATAACGAAATTTAATAATTTAAAGGGTGCAAAATCTACAAAATGGAGACGCACATTGATAATGTCCTCTTGATTATTATTAAAGAATGACTCTAGCTTCACAAATTTACATTCATTAATACTTAATTACATGATAAGAACTTTAGTTGTTCTTTTTACATGGTTTGCTAACTTTAATTTTTTTTTTCATATTCTTCATTTATTTATTATTATTTTCTAATTACTTATTTAACTTTTATACTCTTAATATTCATAACTTTCATCTTTTCATATTCATAACCTCCAAATATTTAAACTAAAACTTTAAGATATCTTTTGATATTCCTTCTATTCTATTTATATAAATTCAACTTCTTTATCTCATGAAACCCCTCTATAGTAAAAACAGATGATGAAGGCTCTTGAATTTTGATAGGATATGAAAGGAGTCGATAAAAACTCAGAGAGTTATGTACTAATTTTTACTTATTTTTTCATCCATATATACATCAATCTTATAAGAATAATGTCTATATTGTATTTTTTCTTAAATATTCTGTTTCTTTTTGTCTTTCTTTCATTCTGTCACACTTCTTAATTTAGTTTTCTGTGAATATTTTATTGCCGTAAGTCTTTGAATTTTGTAATTGTTATATTTTATTATTTATTAAAAATTACATATATATTTCCATGAGATTTTAGTCATTCTAATGTATCTATAAAAATTCACATGAAATACACGTGCGAAGCACGTCCTCAGAAACTAGTTATATTATAATCATGAGAACTATCTTTCAATCATATAACAATCATACCATATCATACTTACATACTTCATAGCTAATTCAAGTGTATGGGGTTAAGAATGAGGGGACTTTGTCATCAACACCATAATAACACATTAGATGTAGCATAATTACTATATAAGTACTTCATCTTTCATTCTTGAGTACAAGGAAGAACTAACATTCATACCTTCTTGCCTTTCATGGGACTTCATACTTCAATCACCTAACAATGCATAACGAATACATGAAATAAGGTAATTCATGAAGCAATAACATAACTAACATCAATATAAACCATTGATATATTCATTATCTTCAATCAATTCACCATAGTAAATCCAAGATTTATGAAGTTGGGAAAGAACATGGGTCCAAGGGAATTATAAGTGAACTGTTGCTTCCTAGTGTACACGCAAGTATACGTGGTCGCACAAGTAATATAGTTTCTTTTAGAAACGAGTTATCGTTCCCAAGGGACTTATGATCAACTTAATTATATTCACACTTAATTCCACGATTAAAGAGAAAAGTACTACTATGCAGATTGTTTGTTTTATGGTGAACTACGACTAATGTGAATTATTTTAAAGTAAACAATGGTGGACGATTTTGATATAATGTTTCAAGCAAGATCAAAAGCAATTCTAGAGCTGCAGCATATAATGAATGTCATGCATCATAATGTCAACTTAGAACTAACTTCAGTTGTCAAATTACTGGTTTATAGGGTTAATAGTATGATCCGGGTTACATACCTCTCGTCGCCTACCTCAGTTAGCTATCTAACTACATCGTTGAGCGGGGATAAATAGACTAACTGACAAGCATTTATATATCATCCTATTTCGTAACCAAGCAAGGTGTTCGTCTTTCGGGCGTCACTCTTGAACACTAATCTCATCAATTTAATGGGCCGACCGAGCTCTCTATATTCGTTGGTCTATTTAATCTCTCTTATGGTCAATTCAAGGTTAGACACTAAATTTATATCTAGATGGTCAGTCAAGAAATAGTAAAACAAGATTATAAAAATATTTTGAATTGACAACTGAAGATTAATTCATAAAGCCTCAAATAATTAAAAAATGATTCAGATACAGCCCCATAACTAGGGCGTTTAGCGCCTCATGCTATTAATAATTAAGAAAATATAATAGTTCATAAACAAATTCGTAAAATAGAAGAGTTAAGATAATAACACACTTGATTCTTGCCCTTGCACACTAAACAAATGTTGAACCCTAATAATGGCAGTCTTAGGATCTATTTATAATAGTGGATAAAGTTAAGAACAAATCCTACTCAAATAAGAACTCCTAGTTAATGTTTACAACTTAAAAAAGTCGAAATTGCGTTGGGGCATCGCACCTAACATCATCTGGGAGTTAAGCCCTCCAGGCGCGGCGCGCCTCAACCGCCCCCAACAAGGTCTCTAAGCGACAAGCCCTGGCGCAGCGCACTCGCCTATGCGCCACAAAGGAGGCTCTAAGCGACAGGCCCTGGCGTGGCGCGCCTGCCAGTGCGCCTTGCCTAGGCACTTTATCCTTAGCCATTTTTTTCACCTCCATCTCCTCTTCTTCTTTCTTCGTTCCAGCTCGAATTTCTCCGAGAGTTCCTGAAATCATTAATTATATGTGTAAGTTCCAAAAATCAACGAAATCAACCACCACATCAAGCTAAAAAACTAAAGATTGTCTTTTAAAATGTCAAACCATGGGCAAATATTGACTACTTAGGCATATAAATATTTCTAAGATCATGAACAACAACAATTATCCATTATTATACACCTAAACAACTTTAAGTAATCACAATTCATTATAATTTATTCATAATTTCGTTTTTCAAAGAAGACCCATGTGTAGAGAAAAAACCCTAGATTTTGGTGATTTGAAAAACATCTTTGGAGGGTCTTTTTTTGAGAAAGGTATCCCAAGAGTGAAAGAAATCATACCTTAAAGAAGATTTAGCCACAAAATTGATTTGAATCCCTTGGGAAGTGATCCTCTTCTAAGCTCCAAAGTTCTTCAATGAAGGTTTGAGAAGAGAGAAACTAGAGAGAAAGTAGAGCTTCTAATTTCTTTTGATTTTAATTGTGAGTTTGAGTTTTTTATTGGGGAATGGGTGGAAAATGTCTAAAAAGATATATATATATATTAACCCTCCCAAAATACCCAAAACACTTCTACACAAGTTAGACCCTGAAAACAAAAGTCCAACTTGACTTTTCATTAAATTTCTGGTTTTGTCAAATCTAGGAGGTGGGTCCGCGACGCGCTCTGATGCCTTATTTATTTTTTTGAAGATGATTTTTGAGGCAGAGGACCTCGTGTCAGCTCTGTGAAAATTTTCAAGAACTGAAACTGGGGGCGCGACGCGCCATCACCATCAAATTCCGTCTGTCGAAATTTCTTCTTCGTTTCTCATCTCTAGACCCTCTAAACTTAAACGACTCTTTTCTCAAACACTTAGGACTATAATTATCCCTTTTATGTCATATTTCATTAGGTTAGGCTCTAATTTAGGTCATAGAGTTTCCGGGGTGTTTCAAGAATCTTGAACTTAGAGTCTTTAGATCTTGAGAAATTGGAGAAATTTTTTCTTGAAGTTCTAGATCTTGGGAGGAATGAGAATTGAGAAATTTGAGAATTTTTATACGTATAACGATGTTATTAGATTGTATTTATAGAATTTTATTGAGGGTAAAAATTCAAAAATACCCTTATGAGAATTTAAGAAAACCATAGAAATAAAAGAAAACAACCCTTTAATGAATCTCGTCAGCTAATCGATGATTTGGAGGGTCTTCTCGTCGAAAATAGTTAGTGGACCGTCCAATGATATTTTAGGCGCCCAAATAAATAGAGACTTAAGGTTTTCACGACATTTTGATGGACTAATTTAGTGATTCACCAATTTATTCGACGAATTTCCGATTGAGAATGCAACCTAGCCGAATTTCCTAGCTCGGGTTGGCTAGGAATTCATTATGCTGAGAAATATGAGTACTTGAAGTTGACCTTTGAATGAACTTATATGAGAACTTAGCTAACATAAATTCAAACTTGGATTGACTTGGTGTTTGAGGTCCCTTACGAACCTAGATCACTTTAGATACCCTTGATACATTTGGTAAAGGACTTTAAAACACATGATCAAGTAGGAAATTACCCGGTTCAAGCTCATATACTTACGATGAACGATTCAGATTTTAGCATTAGAGTTAGTAAGTGTTATAAAATGATTCGGGTCTTAGCTTAGAATTTTTTGACGTGTTACAATTGTATACTTTTTTTTCTTTCATAATGAAAAACTTTTTAGTTTTGCTTTGACGATTAGGCCTAGCCGAACCTTGTTAAATGTTTGTATCATTTTCCTTCTCTATATTCTTATATGTGATTGTGTGCTAGTTAACCAACAATATTTTCACATTATTAATATTAGAAGTTAGGATTTTTGCACATATCCAAGGATTACAATGTCTTCATCATCTTCAACAATGTATGAAATATAGAAATTCTATGGCGAATCTAGTTTCAATCGCAGAAGATTATAATGAGATTTCATTAGTGTTATAAGGATTATGGAAGACAATTGAGGAGGCTTTTCCAGATTAGTTGAAATAATTAGAAAAAACAGACTTGAAGAGTACTGCAAATGTGGGCTTGACTTTATGCTAAGATAAGTTATATGAATCAGTGGTAGGTTTGTTGTTTTAGATGATGTAGCAGGCTAAGATAAGGAAGATCTCTGACAAGTTATGTTTTTATGACATGACAACTTTTTGAACAGTTTTTGATAATAACAAAGTGAATCAGGTTTATAATTATGTCAAGTGATATTCAATGACATTATAAATTTATGCCATGTGTACTATATGATAATTTATGATTGAGATTCATTTAAATTTTATATTAATTTTAATAATGAAAGTAACAAAGTTGTCAACTATTTCATTATAATTCCTACTATTTTATTAAATAATAATACTTTTATTCAAATCCTGATAGTAACTAACTTTATATTAAAGTTTTAGAAAGTAAATATTTACTAATTTTTCCCAACTTTACCTTTCGAAAGTTATTAAATATTCCGTAAATATGATAAAATTTAACTCAAAGAATTAGTAGAAAGTCGATGAGACAATAAAATGTTAATAGTTAAATGAGTACATTAACAGACAAAATAATACATATTGCGCCATAAATAGTAATGAAATAGTTGACTTCTTTGTTGTTTTTATTATTAAGATGAGTATATCATTTT
The DNA here is from genome assembly GCA_032847665.1 of Solanum chilense. Lineage (NCBI taxonomy): Eukaryota > Viridiplantae > Streptophyta > Magnoliopsida > Solanales > Solanaceae > Solanum > Solanum chilense. Next base: position 86,042,170 of record CM064963.1, read on the forward strand.
AATGGATCTCTATCATAAATTATTATATAGTACAAATGACATGAATTTATAAGGCCATTAAATATTACTTGACCTAATTATACTTGACCGAATCTTTATCTAAAAACTCCTTATAAGGCAAAAGCTTCTAGATAAGGAAAAGAAGTGCAAACAACTCCTGAATAAGGAAATGCGTTATGAATTTAACTCGAAATTCAATAGAACAACAACTAAACTCAAACACAGTCAATATTTGTGGAACAATTTTTGATTATCTGAAAGTGAACTAACAATCTAACAATATCTGAGCTAATTTATAGAATTGAAACAATTCTAAATAAATATAGCAAGATGAAGCTCCTTGATCGCAATCTGAAACGAAAGAAGAAGAAGATAGGATCAGAACGGAGTTGAAAAGAAGAGAGAAGAGGCAAGGAAGAAGTTGAGAATTGTAGGATACCAGTTTCTTTTCACGTCTCCACTCTTTCCCTCAACGTGTAATCTCAGACGTTGAACTTCATTTAGCTACTTTTTATTCAGGCCCTTTATTATTTGCAATTCACTCCTTCCGCATCTCCTATATTAACTAATACTCCTTCCATTACTAACTTCTATTGGAAAGTTAGTGAAATTAATTGTTACACCTTGCCCCATGGAAAACATCCTTGACCTCAAGGATGGGTGTCGAACTCTGGAAACTTGGCTTGTAGTCCTCCCAAGTTGCTTCTTCAGGTGGAAGATTCGACCATTGAACCTAGACTTTTACCCCTGCCACATTGCCTGTACGAACCATCTGCCTTTGCAATATTTGGAGAGGCTTAACAAGAAACTGGCCATCTTCACCGGTAGTAGGCAAAGTGGTCTGCATTACCACTCTATTGCCAATTTTCTTCTTGAGAAGTGATACGTGAAAAACAGGATGGACCTTGGACTCAATCGGAAGAGCCAGTTTGTAAGCCACCTGTCCTACCCTCTTGATAATATCAAAAGGACCATAGTACTTGGAACTAAGCTTGAGGTTCCTTCGTAATGATAATGAAGTCTGCCTGTAGGGCTGGAGTTTAAGGAATACTAAATCACCCACTTGGATTGTGGTGTCGAGCATATGGACAATAGTCAAATGAGGAGGTGTATAACCATACAATGCTTCAAAGGGAGTGCATTGAATACCACTGTGAAATTTTGTGTTGTACCACCATTTGGAAAGAGATAACCACTGCCTCCACTGAGTTGGTCTATGAGAGGTCATGCATCTGAGGTAGTTTTCGATGCACTTATTAACTCTCTCAGTCTGTCCATCACTTTGAGGGGGATATGCAGTGCTGCAGTGCAACTGAGTTCCTAGTAATCTAAATAAATTCTGCCAAAAATTGCTCAAAAATATACTATCCCTGTCGGACACAATGGACTCAGGCGGCCCATGAAGCGTATGTACATGCTTAAAGAATTTGGTTGCTACTGTGTTGGTTGTATAAGGGTGGGATAAGGTCATAAAGTGAGCAAACTTGGTCCTATTGTCCACCTTCACTAAAATGACTTCTTTGCCTCGCGACTTAGGCAATCCTTCAATAAAATCCATGCCTCCATGCTTGATCAGGAATGGGAAGGGGTTATAATAACCTTGGATAAGGCACATTCTCATCTTTACTTCGTTGACACACATCACAGGCCTCCACATGTTGTATTACCATTTGCCTCATTCGAGGCCAATAAAACACTTGTGCTAATCTTTTGTAGGTACCAACTGTCCAGAATGACCACAAACAGGTGAGTCATGAAAGGTGGTGATCAGTTGGTGTCTTAACTCACCAGTGTTGCCCACATAAACCTTGCCCTTTCTTCTTAGAATACCAGAAGAATAATGGAATAGATGAGGATCCAAGTGAGCCACCGAGAACTCAGATATTAGTGCAGTGACTTCAAGATCTTCTTCATAGCTTTTATGAATTTCTTGCACCCAAGTAGGCACCATAGCACTAATAGATGGCACACCAGCTAAGGGATGGAGCATGATGCCTTCCTTATCCTCAAACTGCCTAGATAATGTGTCTGCCACCTTGTTCTCAGCACCCTGTTTGTACTGCACCTTATAGTCTAGACTCAACAGTTTAGTTAGACCCTTTTGCTGCACAACAGATGTAACTTTTTGCTCCAGGAGATACTTTATTCTGTGATGGTCGGTTTTGACCACAAAGTGCTTATATTGAATATAGTGTCTCCATTTGTTTATAACATTAAGAAGTGCCATGTATTCCTTCTCATATATGGATTTCCCTTTCTGTCTAGGAGTCAAAACTTTACTGAAGTAAGCTATGGGTGTACTGCCTTGAATAAAAACAGCACCGATTCTGGTTAAGCTTGCATCAGCCTCGACAATAAACTCTTTAGTATAATCAGGTAAAGCCAAGACGGGAGCAGTGGACATGGCATGTTTCAAAGCTATAAAGGCTTGATCAGCCTCTTCATTCCACCTAAAAGTATCCTCTTTCAATAAATTTGTTAGTGGCCTGCAAATGATGTCATAGTTGCGGACATACTTTCTACAATATCTCATAAGCCCAAAAAACCTCTAAGTGCTCGCAAGGTGGTAGGGTAGGCCACTCACTCATAGACCGGACCTTGCTTGGATCGGTAGACACGCCTTCAGAAGTAATGATATGGCCTAGAAACTCCACTTGTGATTGACCAAATGAGCATTGAGATCTCTTAGCATGCAAAGATTGTTTTCTAAGCACTTCAAACACAGCCTTTAGGTGAACTACATGGTCTGCACGGGACCTACTATACACTAGTATTTCATCAAAAATCACCAAGACAAACATCCTGAGTAGGGGTCGAAATACCCGATTCATCAGTGCCTGGAAGGTTGCAGGAGCATTGGTGAGCCCAAAGGGCATTACCTTGAACTCATAATGACCCACATGGGTCTTAAATGCAGTTTTGAACACATCTTTAGGCTTCATCCTGATCTGATGGTATCCAGCTCGCAAATCCACCTTTGGAAAAATCACAGACCCTTGTAATTCATCCAATAAGTCATCCACTATTGGTATAAGGTACTTATCTTTAATGGTTATTTCATTTAGACCCCTATAGTCCACACAAAATCTCCAAGTTCAATCTTTCTTCTTAACCAACAAAACTGGTGAAGAAAAAGGTGATTGACTGTGTTGGATGATATCATTACTGAGCATTTCTTCTACTTGTTTCTGTTCTTCCTTCTGATAGTAGTTATATATGTAAGGTCTGAAAGATACTGGTGATGTGCCTGGTTTCAAGGGAATAGCATGATCAAGGGATTTTGCAGGTGGCAAATATTTAGGTTCAACAAACAAATCAGCGTAGTGAGAGAGTACCCCTTGAATAGAACTATTCACCTCTTCTATAACTTCAGTACCAGTAGCTTGGATAAGGAACAAATGATCCATAATGGTTTGACCCTTCGAAAATAGTTTACTCATAGTACCACCAGTGATCATGCTAATCTGACCCTTGTCCGAAATTGCCCTTAAAACCACCTTGTTACTTTTTCTCCCAATGGTCACACATTGTTTCTCATGGTCAAACTTAGTAGGTTATACATCTTCATCCAGTCGTTACCTAATATAACGTCACAACCCCCTAGCTTGAGGATTCACAAGTCTTCCACAAAGGTTTTGCTCCCCATTTTCCAAGTGAATTGAGGGCACATGGAATTGCAATACATGTAATTGCCATCAACAACAATAACTCTGATTGGTTGCACTTAACAAGACTGATAACCAGTTTCCTCTACAGTTAACACATTTATGAAGCTGTGGGTATTGTCGGAGTCGACTAAAATAAAGAGGGACCTCTTCTTTACCCAACCTGCAACCAGAATGGTATTGACCCCATTACAATTTCCCGACAGATCACTAAGACATAGAGCTTCAGGTATGTCAGTATCAAGATCAGCAGTCACCTCAACGTCCACTCCTGTGGATCATCTAAGTGCACAGGTAATTCGTCAGAACCACCAGAAATACATTGTAATTTCTTTATTCTACAAGTATGACCTGGAGTGTACCTTTCACCACACCTAAAACAGAGGTGATTAGTTTTTCGATGTTCATACACTTCAGAGCTGTCTGAAAGGTGCAGGTTTCTGAGTAGCGGGTGTTGATCTAGGAAACATAGGGTTATTTGCATTAAGGATATTTCCTATCGTTTTTGAAGGCGCTCTATGCTTCTTCAATGCAGCCTCGATTGCTTTTTCTTGCATCCTAGCCTGCTGAATAGCAAAACTAAGGCTATTAGGCTTGAACATTTTGATAGGAAACTTAATCTCCTCTTTGAGGCCTCCAAAGAAGCTAGACAAAAAGTGTGATTCATTTAGCGCTGGGCTTCGCATGATCATTTGAGCCTTTAGATCTTCAAATTTTCGTAAAAAATCCTCAACGTCCCCAGTTTGGTTGAGCTTGTTAAACTTTTCTACCACATCTTCCATTAGAACATCTCCAATCCTATAACAAATTTCTTCCTTAATTCGTCCAAGTGACTGGACCTCTACTCAATAACAAGGAATTATACCAAATCTCTGCATCTCCATTCAAGTAAAGAGTTGCACCCTCGACCTTCTGGCATCATCAATTCTATAGAGATTGAAGTAAGCTCACACTTACGAATCCATACCTTAGGATTGGAGCCTTCGAAGCTAGGAAGCTCCCATTTAGGGGTAGGAACATGTATCTGATTGGGTCGAGTCAATCGAGCATCCTGGACAGGAAGAGGAAGGATCCCATCACCTCTCGCCTGACCACGCTCCGTGACATTAATACGCTCTAGTGGGAGCTCTAAAGTACCTTGAATTCATGCTGAGTGGCCGTCAAAGTTAGTTGTCTATTCCGGAGTTCGATCAGCAGTTCATCATGTTGGGTTAATATCTCGTCCATACTTTGCATTCGAGTGCCTTCAGCCATAAGTAACCAACAACAATTGTGGAAGCATGATACCAATTTATATGAATTTAACTCGAAATTCAATAGAACAATAAGTAAACTCAAAGACAGTCAATATTTATGGAACAATTTTCGATTATCTGAAAGTGAACTAACAATCTAACAATAACTGAGCTAATTTATAGAATTGAAACAATTCTAAATAACTATAGCAAGAAGAAGCTCCTTGATCGCAATCTGAAACGAAAGAAGAATAAAACAGGATCAGAACGGAGTTGAAAAGAAGAGAGCAGAGGCAAGGAAGAACTTGAGAATTGTAGAATACCAGTTTCTTTTCACGTCTCCACTCTTTCCCTCAACGTGTATATGATAACCTCTCGACTAATCTCAGACGTTGAACTTGATTTAGCTACTTTTAATCCAGGACTTTATTATTTGCAATTCACTCCTTCCGTATCTCCTATATTTACTAATACTCCTTCCACTATTAACTTCTATTGGAAAGTTAGCTGAAATTGTTACAAAATGAGTACAGGAATAAAAGTTTTGAGAAAAAAAATTATTTTCCTTATATGATTCAACTATGGTTTAATCCATCTTTATAAAAGAATTGTTGACAAAGAGAATCACAACTATCTACACAATCATAACTTGAGAATATTTTGTAGTAAGAGTTCGTGTAGCGCTGAAAAGATCCAGGCAGCAGACGAAAGAAGAACTAGATTTAGGTTTTCTTTCCAAAGTTTAGTTTGCATCGTTACATCTCAGAATTATTGTTTACGGATGATTTTCTAAGAATGAAAGAGAATTTGTGAGAATTGTAACATGAAGTAAGTTTGACTTCTTAAAGAGTAGAGAAAATGACTATGGTTAATCGTCAGAAAAAATTGTAACAAGAAATGGGTTTGACTTCTTGAATAGTAGAATATTCGATTACAGTGAATCGTTGAAAAATTTGAGTGAACTGTTGAGGTGGTGCATTGAAGTTAATCCGTTTGATTACAGAGTTGTAATTTAAATTGTTCTTTGAAGTTAGTGAAGTTTCATAAAATCCTATAAAGTGTAGGTTCTGATTTTTCTTTCATTGAAGAAGAAGGTTTTCCACGATAAACGTCTGTTTCGTTTGTTACTATTTATTTCTACGAACAAGAACCTGGTTCTTACGTAGGTAGTCTAGGTATCTTTATTTTTTTACTTTTTCTAGTAGTGTCATAGTTAATAGAAAACTTTGCAATCTTTTGTTTGCTTTGTCGACCACATAGGCTAATTTTATAACAATTACGAAATTAGTGAAAGAGGCTATATGGCTACAAGAATTAGTAGATGATCTTGGACTAGTTCAACAAAAGACTTTAGTATTCTAGGACAGTCAGAGTGTCATTCATCTTTTATAGTGCCGGTAAAATAAGCTCATATTTTGGTGATCCATTCAATTTGTCCATATTTTTATGTTGGGTAAGTGATTTTTCACATGGGTAAAATATAGGTTGATATCCATACTTGACCCATAAAAATATGGGTAAAATATGAATTAGCCAAATAGGTTAAGCTTCTAACTTTTAACCACTAAAAATTCACGATATCACTAAATTAAAAATAGTATAACTTCTCTTCCTTTTTATGTTACTCTATATAATTAATTATTCTTCTTTATAATTGAAAAGGTGAAGTATTTGACCCTTCAAAGATATAAAATTCAAATGTATATTTCTTTTGTTAGTTACAATTACATTTTATTTATTCATTTAATTTTATAGTTGATAATCAATAATAGTGTAAACTAAGCAAATCATGTATTAGTATTGACATTGCTTAAAGTGCATTAAGCATGTTTTAGTCCTGAAATGCAAATATCCATTTACTTTGAAATGAAAATATTTTTTATCTTGTTATTACATAAATTTATTTTATATTGAAAAGTTATAGAATTTTTTTTATATTTTTATGATAACAATAAAACTAAATGAAGCATGTTCAACATTTTTCATCTAAAAAAAAATATTAAAATATCTTCTCCATATTGAATTCTCAAGTAAAATACCATTTATCATGAAAATATGATTAAACTAGATTTTGCCCAATCCATTTATTACCCAATCAATTTTTACCCATATCAAATATGGACGGATTGAATTATTTTATTTTATCTATGAAAAAAACATTGGTAACAAAATGTTTTTGAACTACTTTTATTATATATTTTCATAAAAAGCGCTAGAATTGTAATAACTGAAATTCTATGTTTATATTCTCATTTCGATCTATAACTTTCCTACTTAATTTTCAATTTTCTATACATTTTCGCTTTCATCCAATCAAACACCTTCTCAACCTCCCCATAAATTAATACTCGCTAGTTTTTCTTTGCTTAGTATGCCTCTCATTGGTTCTCGAATTAATCGGAGAACTAGTCAAAACAAAACAAAAAAATTGTAATATTGAGTAGTTAAAGTAAATTGAATTAATTCAATAACAACCTCTCCTTTCCTTCCATTTTTTAGTACTCCAAATAAAAATACTAAGCAACATTGAACAAGAGCCAGAGTGATTTTCAAAAGTTATGATGATGAAGAAAGGGAACATTTGTTGTCACAGTTGAGAAGAAGACCACACAATTCATTTAATTTTTTTCGCGAAAATAAATTAGCTAGTTATTTTACATAGCTAAAATGGCAAGCTTAACGGCTGCACCATCGAAGAAGATAAGTAATAAGGGAAGTTCAAGTGGACAAGCAGTAAAATTTGCACGTAGAACGTCTAGTGGACGATATGTTAGCATGTCTAGAGAAGACATTGATATGTCGGGTGAATTGTCAAGAGATTACATGAATTATACTGTTCAAATCCCGCCTACGCCTGATAATCAGCCAATGGATATGTCTATTGCTGCTAAAGCAGAGGAGCAATATGTTTCTAATTCATTATTTACAGGGGGATTCAACAGTGTCACTCGCGCACATCTTATGGATAAGATCATTGAATCCGAAGTTTATCATCCTCAAATGGCTGGATCTAAAGGATCATCATGTTCCATGCCTGCTTGTGACGGAAAGATCATGAAAGATGAACGTGGTAACGATGTAATCCCATGTGAATGCAGGTAATTTAGCTATTACATGTTGATAAGGTACAAAGTTGATGTGTAAATTGTGATTCAGGGGAATCGAACTCATGTTTCACCTAGTGGGTGAAAGTTCGAGTAATCAACCAACTGAGCTACTAAGATTCGTCAAAGTTTATGTGTTTGTTTTGTGTTTAGGTTCAAAATATGTAGAGATTGTTACATGGATGCACAAAAAGACGTTGGTCTATGCCCCGGTTGCAAAGAAGCTTACAAGGTAGGGGATCTTGATGACGAGATACCAAATTTTTCTAATGGAGCATTGTCATTACCGGCACCAGATGGTTCAAAAGGTATGATCAGGAGAAATCAAAATGGAGAGTTTGATCACAACAAATGGCTGTTCGAGACACAAGGAACTTACGGGTATGGAAATGCTTATTGGCCTGATGATAGGGATAGAGATGATGGTGATAGCGGAGGTATGCCTAAGACCATGTTGGATACATCTGCTGATATACCTTGGAAACCCCTCAGTAGGGTGTTGCCAATGTCACATAGCCTTATTAGCCCTTATAGGTTTGTAGTTTTCATTTCGTGTTTGTAAAGATAATTTGTACATCATTTTGATCTATTTTTAATTTATTGCAGTTTGTGTACAGGTTGCTAATTTTTATTCGACTAGTACTACTAGTATTCTTCTTGACATGGAGAATACAACATCCAAATCCGGAGGCAATGTGGTTATACGTGATGTCAATTATATGTGAAATATGGTTTGCATTTTCATGGCTTGTGGATCAGATGCCCAGGATGTCGCCAGTTAATCGGTCTACTGACTTAGTGGTGCTACGCGAGAAGTTTGAAATGCCATCACCATCCAATCCTTTAGGTAGGTCAGATCTACCAGGAGTTGATATATTTGTATCAACGGCTGATCCAGAGAAAGAGCCGCCCCTTGTCACAGCCAACACTGTCCTATCGATCTTAGCAGCTGACTATCCCGTGGAGAAGCTAACTTGCTATGTCTCAGACGATGGCGGTACCCTTCTAACATTTGAGGCAATGGCAGAAGCTACTAGCTTTGCTGATTTGTGGGTACCATTCTGCAGGAAACATGCTATTGAGCCTAGGAATCCTGAAGCCTATTTTCTCCTCAAGGGAGACCCTACAAAGAACAAGAAGAGAGGTGATTTCGTTAAAGATAGACGAAGGGTAAAAAGAGAATATGATGAATTTAAGGTAAGAATGAACAGCCTGCAAGATTCGATAAGAAGGAGATCAGACGCGTTTAATGCTCGAGAAGAAATGAAGATGTTAAAGCAGATGAAAGAGAATGAAACTGATCCTGCAGAAGTAATCAAAGTGCAAAAGGCTATTTGGATGGCTGATGGAACTCACTGGCCTGGCTCATGGTCTATCCCCAGCAGGGATCATCGCAATGATGATCATCCCGGGATCCTTCAGGTTACTTTCTCAAGCAAATAGTAGTACATAATTGTTGAATCCTAATTACAAATATTGATATACATAAATGAAATTGTAATTTAAAGGTAATGTTGAAACCCCCAAGTAGTGATCCCCTAATGGGAGGGGGTGATCAAGATAAGCTATTAGATTTTTCGGAGGTGGACATAAGGCTTCCAATGTTTGTGTATGTGTCGCGTGAGAAGAGACGTGAGTATGATCACAATAAAAAAGCAGGTGCCATGAATGCCCTAGTAAGAGCTTCTGCCATTTTATCTAATGGTGCATTCATACTCAACCTTAATTATGATCACTATATATACAACTGCTTAGCTATTCGTGAAGGCATGTGTTTCATGATGGACAGAGGTGGAGAAGACATATGTTTTATTCAATTCCCTCAACGTTTTGAAGGAATCGATCCCTCTGATCGTTATGCCAATCACAACACTGTGTTTTTTGATGGAAATATGCGCGCCCTTGATGGTCTGCAGGTGACTATAACCACTCTATTCAAATTTCCAAAAACAATACTAAACATGCTTGATCATCCATTATGTCTGTGTGTATATATATATATAGGGTCCTATGTACGTTGGGACAGGCTGCATGTTTAGGCGATTTGCACTTTATGGATTCGAACCAACAAAACCAGATAAGACACCACAAAAAGATGTAGAGGCTGAAGCATTGAAAGCGACAGAAGTTGATTATGACTTTGATGTGAATGTACTAACTAAGAGATTTGGAAACTCCACAATGTTAGCTGAATCTATTCCAATTGCTGAGTTCCAAGGTCGTCCAATCGCTGATCACCCTGCTGTCAAGTTTGGACGACCTCCTGGTGCTCTTAGAACCCCAAAGGAACCACTTGATGCCACCAACGTTGCCGAAGCAGTCTCTGTTATATCTTGTTGGTAAGTTAACTAACTCAGTAGAAGTGTTGAATTTTATACCTATTTTACATTTTATACAACTTCCATTTCAATTAGGTACGAAGAAAATACAGATTGGGGTATTCGAATGGGATGGATTTATGGTTCAGTGATGGAAGATGTGGTTACTGGATACCGGATGCACAATCTTGGATGGCGTTCTATATATTGCATCACGAAACGTGATGCATTCCGTGGATCAGCTCCTATAAATCTAACAGACAGACTACATCAAGTCCTCCGTTGGGCTATAGGTTCCGTTGAAATCTTTTACTCAAGAAACAATGCAATTCTCGGAACAAGAAAGCTCAAATTCCTCCAACGTATTGCTTACATTAACGTTAGCATTTATCCTTGCACATCGATTTTCCTCGTTGTTTTCTGTTTTCTCCCTGCACTCTGCCTCATATCCGGTCAATTCATAGTCCAGAATTTCAGCGTTGCGTTCCTAGTATATCTATTCTGTCTATCCATCTGTATCATTGGTTCAGCTATCTTAGAGGTGAAATGGTCAGGTGTTTCTTTAGAGGATTGGTGGAGAAATGAACAATTTTGGGTTATTTCAGGTACTAGTTCACATCTTGCTGCTGTTGTGCTAGGTTTACTTAAAGTATTCATGGGATTTGAAACATCATTTACTCCTACATCTAATAAATCTGTTGGCGAAGACGTTGATGAAGCGTATGCTGAATTGTACATGGTGAAATGGACTCCGTTGATGATACCGCCTATAGTCATTGGTATGGTTAACATAATTGCAGTTGTAGTTGCATTTTCTAGAGCGATATTCGCCATTATACCTCAATGGGGAAGATTCATTGGTGGTGCATTTTTCGCCTTTTGGGTGTTGGCTCACTTGTATCCTTTTGCTAAAGGATTGATGGGTAAAAGAAGAAAAACACCAACAATTGTGTTTGTTTGGTCAGGTCTCATTGCTATAACACTATCATTGCTATGGATAGCTTTTGCTAATCCAGCAGCTGGTCCTACTGCTGTACAAGGGGTTGCTGGGGGTGGATTTCAATTTCCTTAAATCAAATTTTGTTGCATATTAGAGTAAAACTAGATTGCAAAATTAATTTATGTAAATATTACCATTTTTTTTTAATATAGAGTTATTAGATTAGGTAAAACAAATAAATAGAGCGGTTCCATCCAACAAAAAATTGGCTGTGGAAATTAGAAACTTTGTGTTGGTCTGTATTTACTGAAAAGAGATTGTTATGTTTTTACACAATTTGTGTGTTAAGGTTAATGTCTGTGATATCTTCTACGCATTCCTTACTCGTTTACCTCTTTTCATAGAATGACATATGTTTTATCTCAACATATTTTAAAGCGAAAAGTCTGATATATCCCTCAACTTTGTCATTTAGAGCTGATATATCCCTCGTTATAAAAGTGACTCATATATATCCCTACTTGTAGACAAATGGCTCACATATACCCTTTTCCTCTAACGGAAATGAAAAAAACAATAATTTTAATCTAAATTTTTATTATTTTTTACTAAAAAATATAATCTCATATGAGTAAATTTAATTCTCGTCAAACATATTTTTTTTATTTTTTTTTTATTTCATTGACTAATTTATAATTATTATTTTGATAATCAAATTTATTTATGTTTCACTAATATTCTTGTAAAACTTATTGTAGATGATCAAATTTTTTATTCGAATACGAAATTAAATTACAATACACAGAAAAAAATAGTTTAAATTTTTTTCTTTAAACTAAGGAATGAAAGAAAAAAACAAAATAAGAATAAGAAACTCCAATAATTATAATAAAAGAAGTCAAAAAATAATTTATGTGTGAAAAAAATTAAAATATACCTTGAACTTTGATAGAAGAATCATATATTATTATAAGTGGGAAGCTCCCAATTTAAAAGTTAAATTACTATTTTACCCTTATTTTATCTCTAAAATAAATAAATATTAATATATAATTAATTTAATATTAAATAATATTTTTTTTATTTAAATTCATGCCTCTAGACTCAATGGTTCAAATTCTTTTGGGAAATAGTTACAATGAAGAAGAAAGACCAAAAGTTGTATTTTCCTTAATAAATGTGTATATCAATTCTTCTTTATCAAAAATTAATTTAATTTTGGCTTGAGACTGTGTCAGTGATTATTTTTTATCACCTTTTGTTGTTAATAGAGAAAAGATATATAAGAAGTAGTATAGACACTAGAGGTAATTTTATTCATATTGAATCTTTATGTTTTTTCTTTTTTATTATTTTATTTATTTAATCTTGATTTTGTTTATTGTATTTTAATATATTTTCTTTAAGTTTTTGATCTTGTTTTCATCATATTGTGCTAAGAATCTGTAATACAATTTGTTAATTTTGTGTGATCTTTTTAGTGTTATGTGCTTTTGATTCTTCTTTCTTAATATTAGATTAATTGATGTATTCTTTGAATATCAATTTTTTATTGGTTTTATGGTATTTGATATGCTTAGCCTCATTGTGGTTTCAATCTAGACTAGAAGAGGTTTACACAGTTATTATTTTATTTTTGTGTAGTCTTGTTAATATGTTGTATCATTGAATATTTTTTATATATTTATTTTTTGACTATTTTTAGTAATTTTGAAATGTATTCTCGAGGTATTGTTCAATTTTATACGTTATGTGATAGTTTTCTATTATTTACCTTGGGATTTCAATTTTTGTTGGTTCTTTGAAGAACTTTTTCATCCTTTAAGAAATATAGTGATTACTGTCAACACATAGTATAGGATCATAGAGACATTAACTTTCAGAAAATCATCATAGTAATGCCACTTTTATGATAACAATTAAAATAATATGGTTGAACCTCACTTTTATGATACCAATTAAATTCAAAAATTGAAAAGTCATGCATATATATAATACAAATGTATGCAATACAAATGACCAGTGAATAAATATATTGTTCTCATATCTATATTTGATAATAGGGTAATATTACTTGATGTTTCAATTGATTTACAAAATTTGAAGTATACATATCACCCTTCATTGTGTTTAAGTTTATGAGTATTTTTCTAAAAAATCTACTTTATGCCTCATTTATATATTTTATATTTGTGTCATTTAAAAAAACAGAATATTAATTAATAGGGTACACGTGCGTTGCACGTGAGCAAGGACTAGTCATATATACGCCTAAATATTTTTTTTAAAAAAAATTAGAAGTAACAAATATAAATTTAAAACTAATTTTTTAAATTCCGTCAAAAGAAGGGCATATGTGAGTCATTTTGTAACGGTAGGGGTATATGTGAGCCGTTTGTATGACGGTAAGGACATATATGAGCCACTTTTATAAGGAGAGGTATATCAGCTCCAAATGACAAAGTTGAGGGGTATATCAGACCATTTTCCCTACTTTAAAATAAATTTTAGAGAAAATGATCTGAAACCAAACCCCCAAATATATATTCGAAATTTCAATTACATACTTTAATTTTTACCCACCTAAATTTTATATTGCTCTATTTTCAACACACCTAAGTGTTGACCTGTTATGAGAGGTGTTGTCACCGCCTCTAGGCGCGTCAAAAGCAGAAATTTGACGAAAAATTTCTTCTTCTCTAATGATCATCTTCCCCACCTTTAAATAACCCATTGTTTCTTCTTCTCAACCATTAATCATTGTTCCTTTTGTAAAAAAATTCACAATTTCCTTTCAAAATCAAGTACGATTTAGTTGTAATGTTCATTTCTACTTCAAATCTTGAATTTAGGGTTTGTAATCTGCTCTAGTTCTTATTTAGGTTTCTAATTAGAATTTTGAATTTTCTCTAAATTCATCAAAAATGCCAAATGAAAAATTGAATAAGCTTTTGTATGAATGAATCAAACCCAATGCTCAAACCTGTAGTGAGATACAAACACGAATTTATACTGAATTTGCAAATTTCTTGTTCAAAATAAATTCGGAAATAACATTTTTGGTCTTGCCCATGCTATGGTGTATGTGTTTTTTCTTGTATTGTTGTTACACTTTATTTTGAACGATGCCAATGTATTATTTTGGATCATTTTCAGTCTAAAGTTTGCGAAATGGGGGAGGACTTTTCTTTACTTTTACGTTTTAGGAGAAAAATGAGGGAAAAAACAAGAAATGAGGTTCCCAATGAAGTTTCAACGGGGGAACTAGTGTGTGGAATCACGCAAGACTAATTATTTGATTTATGTGTTGAGGTTAACACATAGGTGTATAGAAAATAGAGCAATATAAAATTCAGGTGTGTAATAGGACACTTGTAAAGTTGGAGTGTATAGTTGGAAGATATAGATTAAGGGATTTTTAGACCATTTACAAATGATAAATTTTAAATGACATATATATTATTAGATTTTTTATGTGCTATAAAATAAAAATCATAGCAATACAATAGAAAATGAATAACAAATTCAGAAATTGAGATTAGAAATTCTTGCAAATTTAATATTACTTTAAGTGATATATATATTTAATGATATATATATATATATATATATATATTAATACCATGTGTACTATATAATAATTAATAGAGTTGAGATTCATTTAAATTATATACTCATTATAATAAGGAAGCAATTAAGTGTACCAAACTAATATATTCAAGAAAGAAATTAAAATTGACGGGAATATGCGAAGTTCCTGACTTTTTACCCGCCAAACTTCTTTGAGAGTAATTCTACACATGCTTTTTTCAAATAGTAATTCAATTAAAGAACATGATAATACATTAAAAAAAACTTATCTGGAGTTTTCAAATCATTATAAAAACATATTTATTCAGATTCTTCAACAGTGTCGAATTCTTTAAAATTAGAATAATTTATAAAATTCAATACAAGAACGAGGTCTGACAGATAAAAAAATCGAGAAGTCCGCATACTCCCGCCAGTCTTATATTTTTCTTGAAAATATCAGTTAGGGTACACTTAATTATTTTATCTGATAGTTTTAAAAAATAAAAATAATTGACGGCTTTGTTATTTTTATTTTTAAAATAAGTATATATTTAAATGGATCTCCACCATAAATTATTATCAAGTACACATGACATAAATTTATAAGGTCATTGAACATTACTTGACCTGATTATACTTGATCGAATTTTTATCTATATATATTGTAATAAAAAATATTTATCTTGTAAAATTAATTACTATGCATGAAAAATAAAAAATTAAATTGATGCATATTTTTGAATCGCATCATGATCAATCCAGGCATAGTTAGAAGTCATAGAACCTTGTTTCGATTCAAACATATGAATATTAAAAAAGTAAGCAAATAGGTACCTAAAACTGAAGATGGTGAAAAAAAAGACTCAAGAAATTGTGAATATTCTAACCAATTGAAATAGTAAAAAAGACTTACTTATAATGAGATGTTAGAAGTAGCAGCAAAGACTTAATTTATTTATGAGATGTTAGGATAGAGAAAATTATCAAAATAGTCCTTAATGTATGGATTTAGATTGATTTGGTCCTTTATATATGCAACTTACGGAAAAGGTTCTTTATCTATGTTAAAAACTTATCAATTTAGTCTTTCACCCAAAAACCCTAACGACACAAAAAAAATTCTGTCAAATTTAGCAGAGATGTGTAACTCACACGCCATTGAAAAATCTTAAACAAAACCTCTGTTTTCTTGGATCAGTTCCAAAGAACGAAAAATCCCGCCTTTCCAACAAGCAACACTCTCTCCTTTCCAACAAAAAACCCTTTTTCTTATAAATCAATCGACATAAGTTTTTTCCATTGTTGAACGCTGTTAATCAAAAGAAACTCCAAGGGATCGAGCTCCTGTTATGGTAAAAATTTGTTTTGCTTTTAGTAGAGGCAATCCAAAAGCTAGCCTATTTGATATTCAAAATTTGCAGGGTTTTTTGTACTATTTTTCCAATCGTTGTATATAAGATTTGTTTTTTTTCTTTTTGGTGATATGAAAATCTACCTTTTTGATTTTTTACTGTTGGCTTTCTTTTGTTTGTATATTCAAGAATATTTAAAAGTTATGGTGTACAAAGTATACATATTTTGTAACACCTAGAATGTGATCCTAATCGGCTAAAATATGTAATCTTTTAACTGTAGGTTCTGTGTTCGAGGAGTCGTTTTTTAGCATCAAAGTTTATCATAACTGATTGATAAAACATCAACCAGCCAAAGAGTATGTTGGTGGTATCATTGACTACTTTAATTATATTGAATTGAAGAATCTCAATCTTATTCACTTGAAGAAGATTGTTGAATTATGTGGTTACCTGAATGAGTCAATAATATTTCGCCATAAATGTGAGAAGCATAACATAAAAAAAATTTATCTCCGGGAGATGATTTTGAGGATTCTGAAAATGAATTCTCCAATGTCGACCTGATGATTGATAAATAAGGACACTATAAACATAGTTTTGAGGATGATAGGTAGCTTGTTACTGATGAAATTCAAAAGAAGTTTTGAGGATGATAGAGAGCTTTGTTGGAAAGACAGGAGTTTTCGTTCTTTGGAATTGAAACTGATCCAAAAAAACAAAGGTTTTGTTTAAGATTTTTCAATATCACGTGAGTTACACATCTCTACTAAATTTAACAGAATCTTTTTTTTTTTTGTGTCATTAGGGTTTTAGAGTGAAAGACTTAATTGATAAGTTTTTAACATAGATAAAGGACCTTCTCTATAAGCTACATATATGAGATAACAAATCAATCTAAATTCATACATTAAGGTCTATTTTGATTATTTTCTCTGTTAGAAGAAGTAGAAGAGATTCACTTTATTATAAGATGTTTGAAGTAGTAGAAAAGACCAACGTTATTATGAGATGTTATTTTTCTTTTTTAAATAACGATTTAATTTTTAAACTTAATGCATTACACCTATACATTCAAGAAAATTTCAAAAGCCTAAAATGTTGTCGTATTAAGTTAAATGAACATGGACTATATTGGATTTAATTTGAGATTCATGGAATCTTCATGTTTAAAACGTATATGGAAAATTTTTGGTCAAAAATAAAATTGATTGAATTTTAAAATTTGAAATAAATCACATAATAATTTTTACTAGATTTATGGGTATTTTTGACACTTTTTTTGATTTTTTATTATGAGTCTCAAACTCGAGTTTGAGTGGTCATGTGATAAATAGAAAATAAATTTAAATTCAATTAATGTAGAGAGTATTTATTTCTTTAAGACAATTAATAATTTGAAAATAAAACTAATATTTCGAGCCTCATTGGTGTTTTTATTATTCTGTCATTAAACAATAGAAAAAATGTAGTTCTCTTTTGAGGAATTATCTGAAGAAAATATATGGATTTGTGAAGCACCCGCCCAAACGGATAATTTGTTGAGCTCTGGCAGCCATAGCCATGGCTTTCTCTTTGTTCACAACTACATCAACCTTCTCTGTCTCTCTTCGCTGCCAAGCTCGACCCAATACCAGTCGCAGTAGAACTAACCCAAAGCGCCTGTCTACAAACACTAACAAAAGAAGGCAAAAACCCAATCCCCCTCAGCGAAAATCCGGTGAGTTTAGGCCACCATCGCCAATTACCACAGCTTCCGGTGATACTGCCACTACCTTCACTCGTCTACCCCCAAAAGATGACTTTTTTCTTCCGTCCCTCCAAGATTCAACTGAAATAACTCTCTCTGAGTTAAGTATTCCCACCCCAGCTAAGAATCGTAAGCAAGAGTTGGATGGTGAGAATGTAGAGAATGTAAGATTTGATTATGGAAAATTCGAGCTGTACGAGGTTGATGATGATATTGAGGATGAGAGCGAGGATGATTTTGATGAAAATGATGATGTGGATGGTCAAATGGAAGGTACTGGAAGTAGGGTGTTTGAGGGTAGTGGGAAATTTGAGCTGTATGAGGTTGACGATGAGTTTGATGAAGATGATGATGAGGGCATTGAAATGGAAGGTTCTACAAGTGGGGTTTTTGAGGGTGGTGATGTGTTTGAAGGGGAAGGGAGTGATATAAAGGAGAAGGAGAAAGGGGTTCCAGCAGTAATGAGGTGTTTTGATAGGGCAAAAATATATGTAAAAGCAGGGGATGGAGGCAATGGGGTGGTGGCATTTAGGAGGGAGAAGTTTGTGCCATTGGGTGGACCATCTGGTGGTGATGGAGGGAGGGGAGGAAATGTGTATGTGGAGGTAGATGGGTCGATGAATTCATTGTTGCCATTTAGGCAGAGTGTGCATATTAAAGCTGGGAGAGGAGGTCATGGTCATGGAAAGAAGCAATTTGGGGCAAAAGGCGAGGATGTAGTGGTAAAGGTGCCACCAGGTACTGTCATTAGGGAGGCTGGAGAGGGTGGAATTCAAGGGAATGTACTTCTTGAGTTGTTGCATCCAGGACAGAAGGCATTGCTGTTGCCTGGTGGAAGAGGTGGGAGAGGGAATGCCTCTTTTAAGACAGGATTGAATAGGGTGCCCAAGATTGCAGAGAATGGAGAAGAAGGTCCAGAGATGTGAGTATCTCCAATGAGTATCATTTCTGCTTTTACACTTTGTAATTTTTTGTTGTATCTTTTGTTTACATTCAGCATCTAACTATAATGCAGTATGGTATTAGAATGTCGTGACTAGAAAAAATGATCAAAACCTTTTAATTATGGTGTGTCTATTAAGCTGTCATCCTTAATTTTGAATCCTAATTAAGCTAGGACTATATCCTAGTCAGATTTCCTTCACGTTCTATTGTTTATGTATGTTGCAAGTAATAGTCCTATTGATCAGGTGGTTAGACTTGGAGCTCAAGTTGGTTGCTGATGTTGGTATAGTCGGAGCGCCAAATGCAGGGAAAAGTACATTTCTCAGTGTTATAAGTGCTGCTCAGCCAGCTATTGCAAATTACCCCTTTACCACTTTGCTTCCAAATTTGGGCGTAGTTTCATTTGATTATGATGCTACTGTGGTCGTTGCTGATCTGCCTGGTCTACTCGAAGGGGCACACCGAGGTTTTGGTTTAGGCCATGAGTTTCTTCGGCACTCAGAAAGATGTTCAGTCCTGGTACAATCTTTTTCTAAAGGGATCTTTCTTTGCATAAATAAGTTGTATTTGTTCCAATCCTGCATAAATAGAACTATTAGTTATTTGTTGAACCAGATAAGATGTTGGCTAATTGTCGTATCACTCGTATCCCTATATAGTTTGCATGTATTTGACAGTGTTGTGAAAAGCGCGCTTCAAAGCGAGGCGACCCTTGTGCGCTTTTTTATTTTGAGGCGAGGCGATCTGAAAAAAGCTCTCGCTTCAGATGAAAAAGCGAGAAGCGATCCTAAGGCAAAAGCGCAATAAAGAGCGCTTTTTATAAAAAAAGCGACAATTAGTTTTTTTTTTAAAAAAATAGTTTTTTTTCTTAAAAAAATAATCTGAAATATAACCTTCTCTCTCCTCACGACTCTTCTTTTCACGACTCTTTCCCTTCTTTCTCTCCTCGCGGCTCTTCTTTCACAATACTTCTTTCCCTTCTTTCTCTCCTGATGATATCGACTGAGGCTGCCTCTCTCTTCAACCTCGACCGCGACTGCAGGTAACTTTTTGTTCATCTCTTTTTTAGCTAATGTTTATTAGTTCATCTCTTTTTTAGCTAATGTTTATTAGTTCATCTCTATTAGTTTCTTTTCTCCTGAAATATACAATCTTCGCCTGTGCTTCATCTCTTCATCTCTCTGAGTTTCGACTACTCTAGTTTTTTTTCTTCTTCTCTTTTCTTCATCTCTGCTGCCTGCTCTGTTTCTAATTACTGACTGCTGCCTCCTCTGTTTTTTTTTTAAAATTTTTTTGCTTTTTTTTTTTTTGTGATCAGTCTAGCAGCCTTGTTGAAGAATAGGAGTTTGAATCCTTGTGATTTAATTATGTTTTTGATTTTTTGCTTTATATGTTATGACTTATGAGTATTTTTGCCTATGTAATTTCTTTCAATCTAAGACTATATTACCTCTATTTAGTTATAATATTTTTTTATTTTTATACTAAATGTCGCTTTTTTTTAAAAAAGCGCGCGCTTCGCTTCACGCTTCTCGCTTCTGTGAAGCAAGCCCTCATCGCTTTTTTACGCTTCTCGCTTCCCAAAACACTGGTATTTGATATGCTTGCTATGTTATAGCTAATTCGTGATGAAGTGTAACTGGGAGAGCTTTTAATCTGAAAATATATATTTTAAAAGGTTAAACAGATTACAAACTTTAAAGGACAGCCCAGTCCATGAAACATCCTGCATTCACTCAGGGTCAGGGGAAGTGCCGCACCCCTATAATTGCAAACTGTAGTTTGATTTGTTCTTTGTTGTTTGCTTGTTTCAAGATTATGTTGACTTGGTGGTTTTTATATGGCTGAATACATAGGCATCTGTTAAGCTTGTCTGAAGTTTTCATTTTGACACCTAAACAAGGGTTTGTGCCTATTGAACACTTTATATTATCAAAAATGTGCCTACTGGCACATTTGGCAGCTCCAAACAAAGTGGAGTGTGTCAATGGAACTCGCTCCTTACATGGAAAATAAAATCAATTAAATTATGATGCGGCAATTAAGAAAAAAAATCAACAACAACATACCTAATGTAATCCTACAAAGTGGGGTCCAGGGTGCCCCTACCTCAGAGGTTGAGATGTTGTCTCCGGTAGAGCTTCTGCTCAAGAAAAAAGAGTCCAAAGAAGTCCAGCGAAAGAAGTAATGAAAGTACAAGGAACATTAGCTAATAACGAAAACAACAGATAGTAAAATAACAAAAAACTACAAATATTATGATAATCGGGTACAAGTAATCAACAGATAGTAATAAAAATGGAAGGACTAGAAACTACATTGGCAATACTATGACTTAGTATGAAGGGCAACAAGACAACATGTTGCTAATTACTGAAATTCTATCCTAATCCGTTTACTCCAGACCCTCCTATCTAAGGTCATGGTTTTGGTGAGCTGAAACTGCACATCAAATGTCTAATTACCTCTTCTTAATGCTTCTTCGGCCTACCTCTACCTCTCTTAAATCGTCCATAGCGAACATCTCACACCTCCACATTGGGGCATCCATGCATCTCCCTTTCACATGTCCGAACCATCTCTGTACTTGCATCGTGTCCTCCACCGAAGCCACTCTTAGCTTCTCCCAGATATCTTCATTTCTAGTCCTATCTCTCGCAATATGTCTAAAAACACATTGACTGGTCAAAAAGAAACTTTCGGTGGAAGCAAAATTTATATCTTCTGGTCACCTACACCAATTGCTGCTAAAACCAATCACAATTGCCTTTGCCTTCCAGTCTTTCCTCATCTTCATCAGTCCGGTATTGTTCTTTCCCACTTCATTGGATTTCTTTAAAGCGTCCTTTTTCGCCCAACTCTCAGTATGCTAGGCTTGCTTCGATTTGATCCATGAAAACCCATTCGGGTTCTATTAATTTGGATTTGAGTATCACAGCTTTCTGTGAATTTGGATGACAGAATTGAAGTTTCTCTTTCTCTGTTGAATGTCATTGACTTCCTCATATTGTGTCATAGTCTTAGGTAGTCTAAAAATGGTGAAATCTGTTGAGAGGTATGGCTGGATTTTGGAGGAAAAAAAATGTGGTTTTATCCACTGGGAAAAATGTCGTAGAAGAAGTAATAGGAGGAGGAGACCAGAATCTGTTGAAAAAACTAGCCAGATTTTGGAGGAAAATAGTGGCCTAATCTGTCTGATAAATGGTGGAAGAGAAGAAGAATAAAGAAGGGGAAGAGGAATGGTGGGTGGCGACAGGGATGGTGGCAAGGGTGGTGATGGACTGCGGCGGAGGGGGTGACAGGGAGAGAATTTTGTAAAAAGAAAAAGGGCCTTTCTCATGCCTAGGTCAAGTGTTCAAAGTACAACCTTTAGTTTAGGTGTCAAAATGAAATGTTTGGACAAGTTTAAGAGTCCGCATATGCGTTTGGACTTTGGCCTTTTCATATTTTAAAGAGAAAAAAAAATAGTGGTATTGATATTTAGCTATCCCTTTCCTTTCTGAGTTTGCAACATGGAATCACTGTGCTATTTCCTATTTTCCTGTTGACATGAGTATCTTTTAGTAGTTTCTATGTAGTCTGTGCATCCATATATTTTATAGTTTACTTAAAAGTCCCAATTATTTTGCACTGGTGTATAGCCTTCCTTTATGCTTTCTGATTATTCCGAGATTGAGCTAATAGTTTTGACCAATTGATGGAATTCTTATTTGGAGAAAGGTGCATGTGGTTGATGGTTCATCTCCACAACCAGAATATGAATATGAAGCTGTTCGTCTTGAATTGGAAATGTTTAGCCCTGAACTTGCTGAAAAACCTTATTTAGTGGTTTACAACAAAATGGACCTTCCAGACGCATATGAGAATTGGAAGACATTCAGGGACAGTCTGAGATCTCGCGGAATTGAACCTTTTTGCATGAGTGCAGTGAAAAGAGAGGGTACACATGATGTTATTTGTGCTGCTTATGAGCTTGTTCGTAGAAGAGAAGCTTCTAAAGAAGAAGGTAAGCAATTCTTATGTCTGTATTATGATTTGTTTCGATGTTACCTGTGGACATGACTATGCTAAAATACCATTCATTTTCAGCTAATTTGTTTGACAAGTGCAATAAAATTGAAAAAATGCTTGTTCTAGCTAAATTAATATTCCTATTGTAAGTTTTGGTACCAAAATTGTACAATCTTATTCATCCATAGAGAGATACATATTTATAGTATAGAAAACTGACTAACTAGTTATCAGATCCCTTGATTCTGGCAGATTTGAGAATCAAGGGATGATTTTATTGATCTAATATCCTAACCTATTCAATAGCAAATTAGATATGATTTTATAAGATCAATTTAAATCCTATAAATCATGTCTGATCACACTTTAGATATTTACAAATCAACACTCCCCCTCAAGTTGGTATGTAAATATCTGTCATGCCTAACTTGCTTACAAGAATTTTAAACTTTGGTTTAAACAAGCCTTTTGTGAAAATATCTGCAATTTGCTGATTTGTTGTCACGGAAGGCATGCACACCTTCTTCAATCTTCTCTTTTATGAAGTGCCTGCTGGATTGCGAGCAATACTTATGGCGGCTTTGTTGTCACAGTACAACTTCATTGGTAACACAAATAACTTTTTTAGTTATTCCATCATCTTCTTGAGCAAAATCATTTCACAGATCCCATGGGCCATAGATCGGTATTCAGCTGTACCGCTGCTAAGAGCTACAACATTTTGCATTTTACTCCTCCAAATCACGAGATTTCACCAATCCATATGTAGACCTCCTATCAATAGTAGAACCTGCCAAATCTGCATCTGTAAAGCTTTCAATGCCTCTATCTTGACCTTTTCTGAAAAACAATCCTTTCCCTGGTGAACTTTTAGATATCTTAGAATCCTGTAGACCGCTTCTTGATGCTCTTCTTTGGAGAGTGCATAAATTGACTTTCTAAGCTTATAACAAAAGCTATATCAGGTTGAGTGTGTGATTTGGTCAACTGCGTTTCCTTCTTTGTTTCCAAATTTACTATTCAGATCAATAGGTGTTTCAGCTGGACGACAACCACTCATGCATGTCTCATTTAGAAGATCTAGTACATACTTCCTTTATGACACCATAATGCCTTCTTTTGATCTTGCTACTTCCATGCCAAGAAAATATTTTGAAAATATTTCAACTGACCTAAATCTTTGATCTCAAATTCCTAGGCCAACTGTGCCTGGGCAAGTCATCTCGTGAGAGTATAATATCATCAACATACAAGATAGTTGTCTTTCCCTCAAGAGTGTCGAATGAACATGGTGTTATCTGCTTGCCCTTGATTGTACCCTTGTTTTTTTACAAGCTGAGTAAATCTCTCAAACCAAGCTCTTGGAGATTGTTTGAGCCCGCAGAGAGATTTTTTTAGCTTGCACACTTTAGTTCCATACCTTTCTTATGAACCCGGGGGAGGATCCATGTAGACTTCTTCTTCGAGTTTTCCATTCAAGAATGCATTCTTCACATCTAGTTGTTGAAGGGGCGAATCAAGATTGGCAACAATGGTCAGAAGAACCCTGATTGAGTTCAACTTGGCAACTGGAGCGAATGTCTCAAGATAGTCAATTCCATAGATCTGAGTGAACCTTTTTGCTACCAAACATGCCTTATACCTCTCCAAGGACCCATCTTATTTAACTTTGATGGTAAACACCACTTACAACCCACTGTTTTCTTTCCACGTGGTAGTTCCACCATTTCCCAGATTTCATTTCTCTTAAGAGCATTCATCTCCTCTAGAATTGCCTCTTTCCACTTCGGAATATTCAAAGCATCCTACACATTTCTTGGTATCTCCATTCCAGATAATTGAGAAAGAAAAGTTATATAGGAAGGAGACAAGTTTCTATATGACACAGAATTTGACATGGGATGGTTTGTGACTTTTCTTACTCCTTTACGTTTGGCAATTGGAAGATCAAGGTCTAAAATAACAAGAAGGGGCAAATTAGAATTAGATAATGGAGAATTACCTTATATATCAGTAAGATCTTGTGGAGTGGACTTTTGGTTCTGCTAAGCGTCCGTAGTCTCTTTTTCTTAATTTCGGTTTCTTCTCATGTAAACCTGCAACTTTGTTTGTTCCATATCCTTGTCATTAATTGTATCATGAAAAGACTCTACTGTCTCAGTTTTCTATTTTCATTATATAAGTTGGGATTACTTACCTTATCAAGGTTGTTGCTACCAAAAGTACTATTTCCCGTATCTATCATATAAGGTAGATCATGTTTCGTTTCTTGCATGTGAGGTTGCGAGAATCCTTACTATCCATTGAATCTTCACTATGTTTCTCCCCATTGAAGATGAGTTCCAAACAATAATTGAGATTCAAAAAAGATGACATCCATTGTGACAATAACCTTTCTAGTATTTGGGTCATAACACTTGTATCCCTTTTGACTAGGGGCATAGCCAACAAAAACACATTATTTAGCATGTGGATCAAGTTTACTCCTATTGTGATCATGAACAGGAACAAATACACTACACCCAAAGACTCTCAAAGGTAAATCAGTGGTCAATCTAGAAGTAGAGGAAGTATGTCTTGAACATACTAAAAGGGGTTTTAAAATCTATCACACGGAAAGGCATCCTTTTAATAAGATAAGTGGATGTCAAAAGAGCCTCTCCCCAAAGAAATTTAGGGACTCCGCTTGAGAATATTAAGGCTCTAGTTACCTCCATAAGATGCTTATTTTTTCTCTCAACTACTCCATTTTGTTGGGGTGTATTAGGACATGAACTTTGGTGCACTATTCCCTTGGAAGTGAAAAAATTGCCTAGATGGTCATTAAAATACTCTCTCCCATTATCACTGAGATATTTGAATCTTCTCATGAAATTGTGTTTCAACCATGACATAAAAAGCCTCAAATATATGTTTTACTTCACTTTTGTCTTTCAGTAAGTACACCCAAGTTAGTCTAGCGTGATCATCTATGAAACTCACAAACCACCTTTTTCCCTTTACATTTGCTACCCTAGAAGGTTCCCAAACATCGCTATGGATTAACTTAAAGGGTTTTGTTGCATTGTATTATTGGGAAGAAAAGGATGAATGTCTGTGTTTTGCCATTTCACAAAATTCACACCGGAAAGAGGATGTACTTTTATCCATAAACAACTGAGGTAACAAGAGTTTCAAATAATGAAAACTAGGATGACCAAGTCTATGGTGCCATAACATGATTTTACTATCAACTTGAACAGAGTTCAAACAAGCTGAACTAAAAGATTTACTGATTTGTCCCCGTTTTCAAGAAAATAGAGACCTTCAGACTCTCTAGCATTGCCAATCATCGTCCCTGAGACCTTGTCCTGAAATATGCATGAAATAGAGTCAAAGATAGCACGACAATTAAGGTTTTGAGTCAATTTGTTGATGGACAAAAGATTATGAGACAGTTTTGGAACATGAAGGACATCAAAAAGGGTCAAAAGAGGGGTTAGTTTGACTGTCCCTTTCCCAGCAATTGCTGAGAAGGAACCATCAGCAATTTTGACTTTTTTATTTTCTGCTAAAGGAGTGTAAGTTGAAAAAAATTGGGAATTCCATGTCATGTGTCACTAGACCCTGAATCTATGATCCACGGACTTATACCACTTGATACTTGTTGCAGAATATGGTAACAAATCACATAGTGATTCTAGAATATTACAGAATATTTTCTTTTATTTGTTTTGATTGATTTCCTTTTATAGGATTCCCTGTAATTGTATAAATACTTTGTATATTCATGAATAGAATAACAACTTCTTTCATTTCATTACATAGTATCAGAGCCTAGGGCTCAAATTTCTTTAGAAGATCGACTCTTTTCCTGGCAGCCTAAGAAAGGGTCGGGTCACTCATTAGGAGTGACAAATTTATTTCACCAACACCATAAGAAGAGATAGAGAGAGATTTTTTGGCTGGAAAGGACATCTCTAGTCTAGGTGGCAGCGAGTGAACCGCATGCACCACCTGCACCTCATTTCTGTCTTCCACTCGCTGGTGTTTGTCCAGCATATCTGTTTTTGCATACTGCTCTCACATCTTCTCGTCAATCACGACACATTCTGGTATTCGTCTAATGTTGAATCTCTATTTGAAAGTTTGTACTTTGTTGTCTCTTCTGGTATTCGTCTTTTGTTGCTGCTGAAACTTAGAAATTTGGATTTCAGAAATCTGGGTTCGAGAGGGTCTCCTCTGCTATTTCACTCTGTTGAATTTGAGCCACTTTCTACCCTTCAATTATAACAGGTTTGGTGAATTTTAAATTCATCCCATGCGCTACCATATCAAATACATAGAAGTTTCAATGTCCCCACTTTTACTTTTCTCAATACTTTATCCTCTATTTTACCTTTCTACCTTGCAAATGTCAAAAATGGGATCCATGTTTCTCAAGAAATGATAAACAATTCATATGTTCGCTTTTCTCTTATTGCTCGAGTTTAATGAAAAGGTGGACTACCAGAATCGGACATATGGAGTAGCACCCAAGGGTGTGACCTAGTGGTCAATGAAGTGAGTTGTGAACTATGAGGTCTTAGATTTAAATCCCAACAACGGCAAAAAACACTAGGTGATTTCTTCACATCTATCTAAGCCTCGATGGACAGAGTTACCCAGTAGCGGTGGGAGGTAACAACGTAGAATTATTCAAGGTGCGCACAAGTTGGTCCGGACACCACGATATCACAAAAAAAGTACGGATGGGGTAGTTAAATTTTGAATGAAGTGTTTATTTTCTTCCTTTATTTCGTTTTTTCAATGGGGAGGGGAAGGAGGATGTGGTAAGGCAACTTGCACCCTTGTTCCTTGTTGTTTGTTTTTCTTCTTTGTTTACCTTCCCTTTTCCTCGTAAAGGGAGTAATCAAGTTGTGTACCAGTCATCAAGGATTGCTTCAATAGATTTGATAGGTCTTGCTTCTTTCTTTGTGAATGTGAGGTAAACTCCCAGATTTGTTTTTAAAGGAAATAAAACAAGAGTGTTTATCAAGAAGTAAAATAAATAAGAGGACGAATGTGAGGGTTTCCGTGAGGAGATCTTCTACTGTGTGTTTTCAGCACCAAGTTTTATTTATTGCTGTTAACTGCATGTCAATTTAGAAAGAGGTGGGAGGGGGTAATAGTGCTCAGTTCTTTGATTGTATTGGTTTTAATTTCTTGTACAGTGAGAAGGGACCCAGTAAACTTGAACTCTGTTGCTGACATGGTGAAAAAGCAGCGAAATGCTCCCATAAACGAGTTTGAGATCTCCCATGATAGTTCTTCCAAAACTTGGTATGTTCAAGGATTAGGCCTGCAACGTTTCGTCCAAATGACAAACTGGAGGTATGGAACTCTCTGTTCTCTGATCCTGTCTTCTTTTATATTCTTGTGTATTGCCTTTCATCAAGTGCCTTTTCCTTCTATTTCTCTTTGGATTAGCATTCCTATGGAAACACATTTTGGTTGTAGCTGGCCCTGATGTTAATTTCATTTTCTTGTATCATAGCCGAGACTACTCGACTAGTCAACATTTTCAAGGTAGAGTTGAACTTTATCTAGTGGTCTCATGTATCATCCTAAATTTAGGTGTACTGAGATTTTATGTTGGTAGATGATAGGGAGTTCTAAGTCCGGTCCTGTCCATTTCTTTGCTTCAAGGACATGTTTTAAATCAAGTGTTGTTTGAGATCCTCAAGCCAATGAAAATTACATTGAGTTCATTAAAAAGGAATCTTGTTCTCTGTGCAGATATATGGATTCAGACAGAAGATTTCAACACGTTTTGGAAGCATGTGGTGTGAATAAATCTCTGCTCAAGCTTGGCGTGAAAGAGGGTGACACTGTCGTTGTTGGAGATGTATGCCTATGCTTCATTGCTTCGTTATTCTTAGCTTATCTTAGCCTCTAGAGTGCATAATTGCGTCTTTTCTCGTAATTTACATTGAACTTATTTGCTGATAGCTTCTTATTCTATTACTTAAGTTCGTCTATTCAAAGCTTACCAGTACTATATTTTGCTTTGTGTAGCATGTCATAGAAAAAAGCTCTTGACATCTTCAGTGACATGTTGCCGTAGTTGAGTAAAAAGAAATTCTTGCGATACTATTTTCTCTTCCAGCAGCATAATTTTCAGTTTTTGCTATATGTGTGCAAGTATCAGGAATAATATGACTGAGTTTTGCATCATTCTTTGCCAGATGGAGTTGGAGTGGCATGATTATGATAGTGCAGGCTCTATAAGTAGGAGGAAGTGGTCTTCAGAACCAAGTCGATAAGTTCATGGTTGATCTTTAGAATTTGCTGCTAATCAAGAAATCGTACAAAGACTAAACATCCTTGTTGGTGGTGCATTTCCCAGCTCTTAAACCAGAGCTGCTGAAAATCTGATTATATTATACATCTGCACTACGGAAAAGACACATGTAAGTACTATAATTTTGTTCGAGATTTTGCATGAAAAATTGTTTCCTTAGTGCTAATGTGAATTATAAATTTGGGATTGTTATAAACTTATACTTGCTTTCTACGTAGGTTCGTGCTCTCACGTTTTAAATAATATAATCACACCTCCAATTTAGCAGATCGATCGAAACACCTTACAGAGCTGCAAGAGGAATTGAGCCGGAAGATATGGTACGATCTCCCATCATCTTCGGTTTATGCCATATTAATGCAGCTTTCTGCTTTCTAGTGCAAATGAGGTGTATCACTATCCCCAGTAGTTAATTTATGACAGTGACAGTAGAGTTGTGTGTTGTTTTATTTTTATACATTTAGAAACATGGTTATGATCGTCAGTGTGACCATATAACCACCAATCCCTACTTATTTGGGATCGAGGCATAGTTGTTGTGATCACACTTAAGTTCCACATGGCCATATATAAGTAAGTTGATAAAAGTTGTTGTAATTTTTTTCGAAGAAGTTTCTCTTCTAATGTTGACTCTTGCGTAATTATAGAGGATTATGGATGTTATAAAATCTTATATAAATTATTCCAGGAATAACAATCTCTGTATTATAATTATTATGTTAGGTACATTTTCTACAATGTTATAGGACGCATGTTTGTTTAAGTACTGGAGAATGATTTAGTCTTCAGAAAAATTTCAAGAGTTTAATGGTTGTAGTTGTGGTGGCGGAAGATAGTAATAACTAATAAAAATAATAATAATAAAAATGATTGTGATGGTTGACGATATAATTAATAAAAATAATAATAATAAATGATTGTGATGGTTGACGATATATTGTGATGACTGATGGTGATTATTGACAGTGTTCTAGTAATGATAGTTGGTGGATGATCATGATTGTGAAGGATGTCTAGTGGTAGTAACAATTGGCTGTGGTGTGGTGGTTGTGATTGAGGACGATGGATGTGATTGAGTGGTAGGTGGTGGTAGTTGATAATGGTGAATAATGATGGTTATTGATGAAATCGAATGGAGTAGCCAAGTAGCGGTGAATCGTTATACTTGTCAATTTTTTGAATAGACATTAAATTTTAATGATATTTGCGACTTTGTTATATATCTTAATTGTTTAGACTATTTAAAGGGTTGTAAAACAATAACAAAAGATGGACGTAATAATAAAGATATGAACAATTAAGATTCATTACTTAATTATTTTTTTACTTAGTTGCTGAAATTTTAATAAGTAAAATTAAAAATTAAAATTAAATTTCTTGTCAAGTACCAACAAATAAGGTTTTAATCTCGCTCCGAATTTCACTTCTCTATCCTCTCCTTCCTTGGTTTCCTATACTCAACAATTGTTTTTACTAACGTATACTATATGTTGCAATGTTGACAGAAGCAAAGCCAGTGTTAAGAGTTAGAGGTTCTAAATTTCAAGATACTAGTGTGAAAAATATTTACTGTCCTTTCTTACTATTGAGATGGCAATCAATTTTGTTCTTACAAATTAATATATACATATTTTTTTAAAATTTTCTAATATAAATAGAACTAAAAAATCCCTAATTGACAAGTTCGAACGATAAATTGCACTATGAAGATAGAGAAATGAAACATACAAACTTACAAAATATGTGAGGGTATGAAATATTCCCAAGGGTGAATTGATTAGAGTTGAGACTAACAATGAAACAAGGACATGGGTGAACCTATCATCATATGAAATTATTACTCCATGTGCGAATAAAATTTTATATTTAATTTTTACTATTAATTAAAAAAAAATTGGAAGCTATATATAAAGTGTAGAATTTCGCCTTTTAACAAAAAATTATGGAAAAATTACTTAAATACACTCCTTTAATTACCTTAATAACCATTTATCCCTACTTATTACAAAAATTTCATAAATCCCTTATTTCCCCCAATTAAAAAAACATGAAAGATACATATAGATTTCCACCCTTTTTTCAGCCAATTGGCAAGTTTTACTTTACCAAAATAAAATCCTATTTTCAAGCTACCCACTTCCCCATTAACAGCCCCAATTAAAAGTTACCATATTAAATTTTATTCCATAAATATTTCCCCACATTTTAGGAGGAAAATTTTCTCTCACCACACGTCTTAGGAGCAGTTACTCTCAATTTGAATTCTAGTAGGATTTGGCAGCCATATCAATTTGATTTTCAGTAAGAGTCTCCATCAAGTATTTAAATTTCTAAGTTTTTAAAGGGTAAAAATTTAAGTCTCCTTTTTTCTCTTCATCGTGTGCTTTTACAAACAATATGGAAGAGGATAAATTTGGAGATGGTGATTCTAATATTAATGCTAAACGTGTGTATGATTCTATGTGTTTAAAATTCATAATTTTGTGTTTTGTTGATAAAACCCTAATTTTAAATTGTTGCATGTGTTTGTAAAATGAAATTAAAAGTCATTTAACAATGAAGAGTAATTCACTAACTTCAAATTAAGTATAACCATCATGTTTGTAAAGTTTTAAGGTGTATCAGATGTCCAGTGTGTTTTGTATTTAGTAAAATCAACATTTGTTGTACAGTCGTAGGATGTATTTTAGATACACAATTACAAGAATCTAGATTTGAGTGAATCTAGATTTGAGTATCGTGTCCTAAGAAAAAAATGAATCGGAAAAAAAGAAATCTATTTTTATTGAATTCAACGTGTTCATTCATTTTGACTACTTTAGTATATTTTCTCATACTAATTTCTACTCTACTTTTTTTTTTTTAATAAATCCATTGTCTTATAATTTTGGATATGATGTATCATATACATTCACTTAAAACTGAATATGATACACAAGGTTTATCTCTAATATTATAGTTTGTCAGTTTACAAGATGTATCATATACATCTTGTAACTCCAACGTGTTATAAATATGAATATGATGTATCATATACATTACAGCAACGAGTGTTCCTTTGTCCTTATACAACTGCCCACTCTTCACTTCAGTACTATTGGAATCAGTTATGGAATTTGTAGCATTTAATTCTGGAATATAATCAATGTCACAAATTCTCGACTCAACCAGAGCAAGAGCTTCAGTATCTCTTTCGGTACCTTCCACGCATACGACTTCACCTGATGAACAATCAAAATACGTATCTCCCAACAATTTTATCAGTTGTATCAATACAAAGCGGATACATGCCGATTCCAGATGCATTCTTTTTTACTTCGAAATAAAGTTTCACACCCATGTCGTTCTTGATTTTCAATGGACATGAGCTTCCCTCGACAATGTATCGTATTTCAATATCCTTTGTAACAGTGTCGATCTCAAGCTCTTATAAAATCAACGTTTTCAGATTCACAAATGAAATGGAATGGCCAACAACAATTCCATCAACTTTGTAACCTTCATAATTAACATCGCTTACCCAAATTCCAGAATGCCGCAGCAGAATTGAGATATTCATCTTCAAACCTTTTTTTTTATTTCTTAGAATGCAGATCAACTTTTTTAAGAAAAAATTTGATTTAGGAAGCTAATCTGATTTAAAATTTGAATTTTCTAATCAGTTACGCAAGCTGTAGAGCATTAATTACGTGATTTCAGTTAATAATAACAGAAATCACGGTAATTATTCCTATTAATCGCAGCAGATGTCAAATATGATGTATCAGGACTTATGTATCCCGTGCCATTTGGATGTATCCCGCTTCCTTGAATTTTAAGGGACTTTTAGTAATTTCAATTCTAAAAGGGATAAAAGGTCATTTTGTAATTATAATATGTGGTTCCTATAATTTATACAAAAATTATATAGGCTTGGCCCAAAATAGAATGATAGCACACCTTGTTAAGAATATTTTTGAGCTGATTGAACCCAACAACTAATATCAAAGTCCAGGTCCAACAGGAGGAGTATGGCTAAGGTAGATGAAAGGACAGGGGCTCGATGATGATAGCGCGTAGTGAATCTCAAAATTGACTCGTGTATATCATGGTGATGAGTTATTGGTGTGCGAATAAAGTCTCACATTAACAGCTAAAAAGATTGAAAAACTACATATTAAATGTAAGATCATATGAGACATTTACAGTAAATCGATTTAACCCAAAATATACAATTTCATACTATTTAAATATATCTTTAAATTGATTTAGCTCATATATTGAACTTTTAGTTTTATATAGTAATCGATGAAGTGGAAACACAAATGTAAGCTCATTGTAGAGAGCATTAGACCTCAGGGCCCAATCCAAAGATTTAGCTACTGACATTTATATAAACTCAATATCAATCTTTTACTAATATTTTGAATATCCATTAATAAATATTTAATTATGATCTCAATTAATATTAATTATCATTTCAAAATATATACATATACATGATATGAATATGATTCATGTGAATTCGATAGATTATCGACATATACTTATTTAGAACTAAGCAACCTATTGTATTTGTTTAGAATCTTAAGACCACTTATTAATATTTTTATTTACTTATAAATGGTCATTTATTCATAAATAACTTTTGTTGTCTTCATGGAGTTTTATATTTAACTATAAAATATAAGGGCAACTTTCACATATAGCAAAATAAAAAATTCATATTTGTATGCTATAGCAAAGTTTGCATAATTGCACTCCATAGCAAACATAGAAACTGTATAATTCGCTATACATATACAGTTGAAGCAAATTGTATAAAATGAAGTGTCTAAAACAAGAAAGAGAAAGAAATTTGGGCAGAGAACTGTATAAAAATGAAGTGTATAAAACAAATTGTATTATTATAAGTGTATAAAATGATTACATACAATTTGAATTTGTATAAAATGAGAAAGAGAGAAAGACAAAGAGACTTGACAAGGAATATACAATTGAATCGAAATGTATAAAACGGGAAAGAGAGAAATTAGATACAATTTAAAAATTGTATAAAACGAGAAAGAGAGAGACAAAAGAAACTGGGAAGTGGAGTATTTTTATTATATAATTATAAGTGTATAGGACGAAAATATATGTACTTGCATGTGTATATACAATTTTCTCACGCTTTATACAAATAGAAACGCAATTTATACATTTCGCTTCTGTTTGTATAAGTGAGAAAGGCGAGGGTGGCGAGCGAAATTTGGGAGAGTGGCAAGCGAGATCTGGAAGAGGGAAGAGAGGGGAACAAAAATATATGTATTTATACAATTTTCTTTGCTTTATACAATTAGAAACAATTTTTGTACACTTGTGTTTGTATAAAAAGTGAGGAAGCGAGCGAGAGATTGGAGGAGAGTGGCGAGCTAGATATTTGGGAGAGAGGCGTCTGACAATTTTTTTGCAAACGTTTGCTATGGAGCATAATTAAATCAAACCCTAACTACTCCATTTATTTTAAGTTATTAGTTTGCTATTATATACCATTTTACCTGAAATATATGATCAAACAATATTTTAATTAGTAAATATTATTTTTTCCATTACAATTTCTTTTCTTTTTTTCAAATTTATCACAACCTAATAGTTACGTGAGTATCTTTTTGACTACCAAACTAAGTGTTTTTCATTTTATTTTTACTGTTTAAAGTAAGGGAAGCCCTATTTATTTTATTTTATATAAAAGCATAGCCTATATAATTTTCACACGTATGTACTCATTCATCATTCAACAAATCTTTATACCAGTTTTCCTGGCCATTCATTCCCTGACACGTGTAATATAGTATATGGGGCCCACTTAATGACATGGCAACAGTGTCCACGTGTAACTGTTCATGACCGTACTAAGCTTACATGGGGAAAATGCTTGATTACGATACTAGAAAAAAAGAAAAAAAACTGACGTGATTTGGATTGGTCAGAGAATCCGCTTCATTGTTCCTCGTATCTTCCTTTAAGATCTTCCTTTTTCCTATATAAATCTACGCGTAATAAATAAACGTATCATTTAACTGACGTTTGTATAAAGTTGAATTAGACATGTGTGTTTTATGTGTCGTAAAATACATAGTATATTACGTAGGGGTTAAGGATATAAATTTTCATGTTGAATATGTATCTTAGTTGTTCAATTTTTTATACAAGTTCAACTGTCGGCCTGTTGTAGATATCAGTTGAGGACAATTAGTTAAAAGCGTATAAAACTCTTTTAAACGACTAATCAACCTCTTCTAAGGAAAAATTCTTCTGTAATCATGTTCGATAAGACATTTGTTCTCCTATCAATGAAAAGAGAAGATTTTTCTCTTCATCGTTGAAATTCTCCACTCGATCGCAGTGGGGGTGCTCTCAAAAAGCTTAATCCTTAGGCTAAAACAAATAGATTAAGAATTTGATATGGAATCCGCCCATTCTGCTTGTTATGAACCAGCCTCGACCCAACGTTGATACATACACGAATGTCGCGCAACTAGTTGTTGGGCCAACAAGAAGCAACATAACTGAAAATGTCTAGTCCTTTCATCCCGTTTCTATGAGTTCTGTTTATCATTCCTTTCTTTTATTTGTGTTCTTCAATTTCTATTTTAGTTTTAAATTCCTTTATAATTTCAATTACGAGTTAGTGAAATAGATTTATCCATTGTTTGAATTTAAATACATTCTGATCATGCCTTAAATCCAATATCATGCAATTGTTTTCATTATTTTATTAAGATTTTTAGACAACATTACAAAGAGTATTGTGTAGGTAGTTTGCCCATTATTTCAAAACTCAAAAGAATGTAGAGTGCACATACAAAAATAGTATCATGGGACGATATAGTCTAAAAGAGTTACATAAAGTAATTTTTGTTAGGCAAAACAACTCTAAGACATATAATATCATCATAATTAATTCTCCAAACTCCTCAATTATATTGTCATAATTTAATGAATAACACTATTCAATTGACAATGTGATAATATCTAAGTAGTACAAATGTCATAATCTTACGTATTTCTTTCTTGATTTTTTGTATTAATAATCACTGTTAGTAACTTTATTGTCTAGCAAGTAAATAAGGAAGTACATAAAAATTATTAATACAATAATAGAGTTATTGCAGACATAGGATTTGACATTGATAGAGTTATTACTTAGCCAACTTTCTAGGAATTCTACTTGCTTCCATTTCTTGAGACAAAACCTGCAAATATAAAAGTCGAATTAATTCACAAAATATCGCCTATTGGAAAAAAGTTTAAATTTCATGTCCTAATTGACTTCATAATTTTGAATGTGTTTGAGAATTTATGATTAGGGTCGTTTGATAGAATGTATCTGATCAAGTATGAATTTATATTCATTGATTATCCAGAGAGGTAATTGAAGAGGCTATCATATTAAAATATGTGGATACATAAAATATAATTAGAAAAATACAGTATTTATGATGTCCATGTTGACACATATATAGCTTTAAAATATACCATTAAATAGTGTCGGGGGAGGGGAGAAGGTCCTTCCTAAAGCTTGAGATTGTTACAACACTCTCGACTTACTTCATGGATGACTATTATTTCTGCATGATTTGAGAAAGTAGCAACCTTAGTTTGTTTTTGTTGAACATCATGATATATTGTACCTCCATATGTAAATAAATAACTTGTCTAAGATCGACCATTATGTGGTTCAGACATATATATATATATATATATATATATATATATATATATATATATATATATATATATATATATATATATATATATATATATATATATATATCTAGCATCTGCATAGCCAATTAATTGTGAAATGAATTCTTTTAATTGAATAAAATAGTCTTCAAACAATGGTCCCTTGAAGATATCTAAATATATGTTTAATACCATTTAAGTGTCTTCCTGTTGGGAAGAACTAGATCTTGCTAATAAATTTACAGGAAAACATATATCTGATCGAGAATTACTAGCAAGATACATCAATACACCAATTGACTAATATATGGTATTTCATAACCAACAAGTTATTCGTCATGTTCAAGAGGTTGGAGTGAATCTTTATTAATATCAAGTAATCTTACAATTACACGGGTAGATAATGGAGGTGCTTATCCATGTAAAATCTCTTTGAAATATTTTTAGTATATGTTGATTGATGGATAAATACCCCGTCAGTAAAACGTTTAATTTGTAGACCTAGACAAAATTTTGTCTTTCTAAGATCTTTTATTTTAAATTCTTTTTTCAAACATTCTATTGGCTTTGAATAAGTCTTTTGCCTGAATACTGAGTCAGGTGTCAATTACGTCTAGAGTTTAAATTTGGAACATGACAGGATAGAGCATGAATGACAACAAAAACTACTGAAGAACCATGAAGTATGGAAAATTCTACCGCTACAAAGCGAAGTAGAAATAAAAAAAATATTGTATTGTATAAACAATGGATATGGATATATTTATATTTTTTATGCATATATATACATGATATATACATAAATATACATTACATATACAATATTGATACATTGAATTATTATTTATACAATATCGATATTTTATATATATATATATATATCAATTTTTTTAAAATTGTTTTTGTGGCATGTATGAAAGAATTAGAAACTTGCTTCATCGCATTATTTTCATTTTATAATGTGAGAAATACCTTGAGATAAAAAAAAAACAGCCAACCTATGGTTTTTTTCCATTTAGCCACGGTTTTAGCATGGCCAAAGTTCTTTTTTTGGGGGCTATTTTTCATGTAAAAAATTTGTAAACTAATTACTTTGTTGTAAACATATGAAATTGTTCCATTTTGATATTGTGTTTTTTTAATAGGTTTAAGGTTCAGTTAACAAAGTAATGAGTAGGATGTCCAAGTGATAAAATTGTGAGGGGGTTTTTCAAATCATTTCTTATTTAAAAAAGAAAAGAAGATTTTTAATTTATTTTTTTGTGGTATTAAATTGATGATATGTAAAATGTATCAAAATATGCTTAATTTTATGTCTCAAACATGTCATGTAAAATTTACAAAAATCTTCAAAAAATTTAAAAATCTAAATGGTTTGAATAAGAATTCCTTAGAGAGGGAATGTCTGATCAGACACACTATTTGGCCTTTTCGAAAGTTGTAAATAATATCACTATTAGCTAGTTAACCACCATCTCAACTGATGTGAACACAGTTATCTTGTCATGAAAGAAGCAATGAAAGGGAAGCCGCGGTCAAAACACGGTCGTTGTTGCTTGTATATCTTTAGAGAGAAGAGATCTAACAACACATTCTAGGCATAGTTCATTGGTTGTCCAGATGCTTACGTCGGATGAAATGCCCTAAGAAGTTTTGGCTCTTATATACTCGTAATTGGAATTTGTCATTTCTTCGTAGTCGTAACAGTGACTTCAAGCAATGGAAAGAACAAAAGATGTGCTTTAAAATCGGCTAATGAAAATAGACTGACTATCAAAAATACTTGTTTTACTTCATCTGCATTATTTTATACGCATATATATAAATTATACAAATACTTAATAAATTATTGACCACTTCAAATCTTTATTCTCGAGAAAAAAGGAAAAAAAGAAACAAAGAAAGTTAAAAAGAATTTGATGAGAGCATTAAGTTGTAATTGGAGCCATGTTGATGTAAAGCTCTATGGTTGGTCAAAGAGAGCAAAAAAAAAGTGTATCTCGTCAAAGTCCAAGGGTCTCATGTTCTCAAGTCCTTTGGCTTAGAATGTCATATCATAATAATAATCTTTATCCCTAAATTCCGGATGACCCTAATTTTATTTTAAATATTTTATTATACTATATAGTATACTACTACTTATATTGCTATATACACAAAAAGTGTGTGCAATTTTTTGAACAATGTGCAAAATTCTATGGCTCCTACACATGTATAAGTTTCCTTTGTCAGTATAGAAGCTCAATTAAAATTTCAAAAGGGAGGCCCCCACTTATTATTATTAAAATTATTTTTTCAAGAATAATATCCAAAAACATAAACCCCTCAATTTAAGAAATTTCAACTTATGATCACTGTTCTATTATCTAATTATAATCCCAAGTGGTTCACATCTTTTCATATGTTCCTTGACCAACTATTCATCCTTTTCAAATGTTAAATTGATTTTTCAAAAATTAAATTTTATGTTTATATAAGAGATAAGTGTCAAAAACACATTCACATTATACTTTTTTTTTGAGTTTCATATATAAACTATTGAAAGTTTGAGTTTCATATTTAAACTATTGAAAGTTCGAGTTTCATACCTAAAATATCACTTTTTAGTTTGAGAAACACAGCTCTCTCTTTTATATCACTCTCATCATGGTATGTGTAATACACTCTCTCTTTTTTATTGTAAAGAATTTCCACATCACACTCTACATGGACAAAATATCCAACCTTTGACAAAAAATAAATAAATTATTAGTATTAGCTAAAATTAGAATTTAAAAAACTATTATAAAAGAATACTATTTTCTTCATAAAATAAAACGTAAAATATTTTTCTTACCCCACACCATTTTTTAAAGTTTTTTTATTTTGCTTAAATTTCTTTTATAAAAGTATTTCATTTTTTACTTCATCTCCTCCCCCTCATCAAATACTAATTTAGATATTATTTTATTTTCTTAAAAATATAATTTTACCCATCCCACTTAACCCTCGAAAATATTTTTACTTGCCGCCATAAGACTTTATATTTTTTAGTTGTTTATGTTATATTCGGTACACTAGTAGAATTTTTTTCTAAAAATTTATGTATGTGCATATCTAACACAAAATAAGAACAACATAAAAAAATAAAAATTAAGAGCGAAAAATTAAAGAGGATGGAGTACAGTCATTTTTAAAATAAAATGATATCAATTTCTATCAAGGGAAGGGGGGGGGGATGAAATATGAAAGTTTGCAAACATTTTATAAATGATTTTTTTTAGAAAAAGGATGACGTTGTCACGGTGGAGGGGGTACATGGAGGAGGTGGTGGAGTGA
This sequence comes from Solanum chilense, assembly GCA_032847665.1. Taxonomy (NCBI): domain Eukaryota; kingdom Viridiplantae; phylum Streptophyta; class Magnoliopsida; order Solanales; family Solanaceae; genus Solanum; species Solanum chilense. The sequence goes on from CM064963.1 coordinate 86,082,413, forward strand.
GATAAGAAAAATAATTTAATTTTTTATATGGATAATAATCTTTAATTTTTAATTAATATTAATTTTTTATTATTTAATTTTTATCTAGATAAAATATTTTATCTATGTATAATGCTATGTGTCAAAGTTTTTCATATAAAAGAGAGAGTGCACTACACATACCATTAAAGTGTGTTTCTCAAACTAAAAAGTGACAATTTAGGTATGAAATTCACACTTTCAATAGTTTAGGTATGAAACTCAAAAAAAGTGAATAGTTTAGGTGTGTTTTTGACACTTATCTCTTTATATAATTCCAAAGTCAATAAAAAAAATGATGTTTTATAGGTATGATATATAAGTGTATTCCTAAATTGATTTGATTTTAGTTAATATTTATGTCTTTTAATTTGGATGTACATAACTAGGTATTTAAATTAGTATTATAAAATTAAACAAATATACACATATGCTAAGTCAAATAGAACGTGTTTATCTCACACAAATTTTCATATAGGTTGTGTATATTTTTAACTTTTTGATAATTTAAGTATCTTTTTATAGACGTTAAAAAGAAATTGAATGTATAACATTTTCATGTGTTATGCCCCTTTGTATGCATGATGTTTGTGTAGTGAAGTACTCACCTAGTACTACAAAATGAAATGGATATATATATATTGTTATTATATATCTACTGATTTATTAATATCTCAAATCTACATATTCACAAGAACAATTTCTTAATGTGCACTAATAAACAAATTATAATTAGTAACAAAAAGAATTTACATCTAAGTAATTTTAATTTTATTTAGTGATGAATTAGCGATAAATCATTTATTTATTTAAGTTATGAATTAACTTAAGAGGGGAAGAAATATTTAGTGGATGAGTCAATCATCATAGATTTTGTCCATGTCACACAAGAGATTAATATTTTAATGAACCCCTCAATTATATAATTTCTTTGTTTTTTTTTAATAATATCCCAATTCTCACATTGGTCCCACTCCTAAACTTATAATAGTAGTTCAATAATTTTATTTAATAAAGTCACTTCAAAGACCAGAAGGGTGGTGGCAAAGCATTATATAGAATTAAGAAATCATAGTAACAAAAAGACATATAAAGGGGTTGACCAAATTTACTTGATTTTATGACTATGATTAGTGTTTTTTTTTCTTTCTTTTTGTGTTGGGGTGGGGGTTTATGTTGTTCCCAATGCCATTTAAGCATGTGAGTCAAGAAAAGTTAAAAAGTGTCATGTTAGAATTGCTTAGGTAATGGACTAATTAATTAGTGCCTCCCACTAATTATACTACTAATTAATTAATTAATTTCTTTTTGCTTATTATGAGTAGTTTTGATACTTGTTGCTTTCCACTCTTTTTTTTTTCTTTGCCCTTTTGACTATAGCCTTTTATAACTCACTTTTGGACAAGACAAAGATCCATAAATTGCTTAGAGAATTTCTCTCTTTTTGAACACAAAAAAAATTTAATTAATTTCCCCTCTATAATTTGTTTTTCTCATTGATTAGATTCTTTTTTTTATTTTGTGATTCTTTGAAAATTTCCTAACTTTGACCATGATACATTTTCTTAAAATGATATTTTTATGAAGTTATAACTTACAAAACTAATTTTTTTGAGTTTGATATATAAGTGAATTAAAACTTACTATGAATAATTATTAGTTTTTTTTGTTTTTTTTTTTGTGTGAAGATTGTCCTTCAAAGGTCTAGGCAAATTAGGTGCTTAAATGTAAGACACATGTCTAATATACATACTTAGAGTCTAAGTTATATATATTGGCAAAAACATTTCTACACTATAGGTCACTCACAAAATTTTTTATAGGTAATTCTTTAATTAAAATCTTTTAAAAAAATAAATTATCTGGTACAACAAACAATGAAAATATAACAAGTGTACATTTATTTTTTATAATACTAAAAATGTATATAACTTGAAACTCATATGGTTTTATCACTTAATGATGATTATAAAGTTAATATTGTATTGAAATGGGAGTTTTAATGTGAAGATGCTTTAATCCTTGGATAAATTGCAATTGCATAAAATAATCTCTTTTGATCATCTTAATTATCTCAATCATTGCCTAGAAATGTAAGCCCTGACAAAAATACCCGCACAAAACTAGATAAATTAAGATAATAAATCAATAACTTGTTATATTCTTTTTAATTTTTATAAAAATGTACTTTTTGTAACCATTTACTGAATGGGAAAGGGAAAGTTTAAAGGTAATTTGTATATACAATTAGATTATTAGTTTAAAAGACAATTATAGGTAACTAATTATATTATTTAATATAGAAATAATGACTTATTACAACAAAAAAAAATGATCCTAGCGTCAAGATATCTGAAAAGAATATCTAGCACTTTTTGTGTTTTGTTGAGTCTTGAACTTGAAATCGATCCCAGGGTTGTCAACCACTTGATTAATCATTAGGACAAATATAAAAATAATGACTTATTACCAAAAAAAAAAATATGATCCTAGTATCAAGATATCTGAAAAGAATATCTAGCATTTTTTGTCTTTTGTTGAGTCTTGAACTTGAGATCGATCCCAGGGTTGTCAACCACTTCATTGACCATTAGGACAAATATAAAAATAATGACTTATTACCAAAAAAAATATGATCCTAGTGTCAATATATCTGAAAATAATATCTAGCATTTTTTGTCTTTTGTTGAGTCTTGAACTTGAAGTCGATCCTAGGGTTGTCAACCACTTCATTAACCATTAGGACAAACCATTGAATGCATGACTTATTACAAAATGTTAAATTGAATTGAAAATGTAGAAAGAAATTATTTACTTGATTTTCCACCTGATGTGTCTATAGTTTGTCCGGCTAAATTTGAATTACGTCTTGAAGAATTCATTTAAGGATGACGCTCCTGACTAAATTTTCTTCACTATCTAGCACTCATATTCAAAACCTATGATTAAGAATAGAGCAATCTCACGATTATTAACATATCTCATGTTAATTAGATTTTATTTTATTTTTTTGAAAAAAGAAAGACACTCTAATCCTGTGGAAACAATGATAGTTAAGTTAGTGCGTGAAGCCTATAGAAATGACAAAAATATAGAAAAGATAGAGCTTTGACTTGTGTGCTTTTTTTCTCGATATCCCCTTTTATTTTGGTTGTGTAACATGCATGGCATACTTATCTTTTCCATTGTTGGTATCTAATAATCTTAATTAATTTATTGAACTTACATAATAATATTTCTTCTTTACCTATCTATTATATTAAAAATAAATATTTTTACTTGTTCAATTTTTAAAAAAAATTAAGAGATATTTATCATTTTATATCTATTTTCGGTATTTCAATTTCTTACTAATTAATAATAATGATTTTATTTATCACTTAAACGTGAAGCCTCTTTGAAAGGGAGAAAAAAACATGAGGAGACAAGTGTGTAGAAGAATTTTATTTTTGATAATTTTGTTGCATATAATGCGGTGCTTTATAGTATAATCCAAAGTGAATAAATACAAGTTTTACTTGCAAAATTCAAATGTTTGAGATTATCTAGGACTATGTGGACAAAAATTGAGTGCGCGCTTTTAACATTTCTTTTTGGAGTAAGTGGAAAATGATTAACCATAACGGAATCTTTAATTTTAATTATATAAGGTACATGAAATTATAAATTTTGTCCTTCGCAATGACTTAGTTGATTTGGAAGGTGATTATTTATACAGATTATTTGGAATTGATTCTTCTAAATGTTTATGAGTCGAGCTTGTCGCATTTTGTCTAGTGTTGTTTTCATTCCTAGTGACAGAGACTGCAAAAATTGAATAAATTCTATCTATAATCATTAGGGTCTCCTAAAATGGTCTATTACATTCATCGAATTGTTCCAAAGAATCATATTTATGCAATGATGATATAAAAAATATATATATGTAATTAATTTAGCGATAAGTCATTACTACTAATGGTAAAATATGAAGGAAAAAATAATTGTCTTTTTTCTTTTTATATATATATATTTCTTCATCTTGTTTACTCTAGATTGATACGTCTCTTAAGAAATAATGACTAATATGAGTATTCTTTTTTATCACAATGTTCATATTAATTGATGTATGACCTTATATATTGTGAAATATTCCCTCTGTCCCTATTTATTTGTAAAATATTTTCAAATTTGATTTCTCCTTTTACTTGTCATTTTTAACAAATCAAGAAAGCATATTTTTCTTTCTCCTATTATATTTTTCAGGTTTTTTTTTTCATATACATGTATTTGGACGTAGACAATCTAAATCTAGTTAGATATGTAATATTACAAATTAAAATATATCTAAATAGCAAAAGTGTACTTCTTTATTTATATATATACGATAAAGAGATAATCCCCATTAAAAGACATTGTAATTAACAATCTGATTTTCAATTTATTATTCTCTTTTGTGTGACATGATGAACACGTACACATGTATTTTAAAATTTCATTGGATTTTTTAATTATTACTTAGTTTTATTATGGCAGTAAAAGTTGTCACTTCATTCGAAGATTAATTTGAATCAGACAAGTTCATAATCCCCTTTTTAACCACAGAAAAAGATTTTAAAATGTCTAGGTAAATATTTTTCAGATGAGGCCAAAAACTTTTTCTTTTTTATCTTTTTTGGATAAAAAAAAAAAGTAGTATATGCTAGTAATAGGTTCCAACATTCTTCCGTGGCTTAGTCTATATCTATATATACTACTACAATTATATATCAAAGCAATTCATACTACTCAAGATTTGACTATAGACAAATTTTATAGCTATATAGTAAAATTTGTTATTAATCCCCTATTTTACAAAATTAGTGATTGATTTTCATTAGCTATAAACAAAATAGCAATAATTAGAGAGAAAGTTTGTTGCTAATACCTGTTTTTTTTTTTTGAAGTGTTAATAATCGAGATACATTGAATTTGTAATTAGGAAAGAAGACAATATAATAGAGTTTTAATATTTGAAATTAGCTCAAGCTAATGTGAACACCATATCAATATAATATTAAAAGAATATAGAGAAGAGACCTAAAGGAAAAGCATATATGATACTTTAATTTCAAATATTTATGAGAATCAAGGAGGTAAAAACTTGCACATATTCAATGTTAGTATTTTAATTATTTTGAATGAGAATTTGTATATATTACTCCCTTTCTTTCGTCTAGACTTTATATGATACTTTAATTTTAAATATTTTGAATAGTTAATAGAGATAATATGAAAGAAAACAAATACTACTAATACTTTCTTGATTACATGAAACACAATCGAAACAAATTAAAGATAAAAACACCACTTAATATGAATCGAATACAGTATATATGATATAAGAATAAGAATAAGAACCTAACTTTAGTGTTAGTTATTAGTTTCATTTACGAATTATTGATAGCCTTAGAAACACTTTTTTATTTGACTAACTAAATTTATATACACCCTTGATATAACATCGATCTGTCACATGACATAGCAAGTGGTTTCAAACTCTTACAAGAGCATGAAACTCTTAATAAAAAACCGAGAGATATATATCACTCATGTTACAAGATCGATTTAAATCCAATTAGTCAAATAAAAAGATATTTTTAAAACTATCAATAGCTTAAAGATTCTCGGTTATAAGTGTTTTTCAATACTCTCTCAATCATAAGAATACTACTACTACATGTAAAGATATATTCATTAAATTGGTTAAACTGTGATGGGGTGAAGTGAAGGTGGTGTGGGCATACAGAAGGGTTGATAAACTAAAAGTACTTAAAACACAGTGTACATGATACTTGTTAAAAGTAAAGTAACAAATCCAAAAGTTGTTAGAAAGGAAAAAAAACTAAAAAAAAAACTAAATAATCAAAAATCTTTAAAAACAGTAAATTACGTGCACATTGTCCTTTTCCTTTTCCCCATAATCATGGCCCAACCCTCTTTAAAAAGACCTATAAACCACACACACACAACCAAACTATCCATTATTCATTCCCAAAAAACCAAAAAAACAAAAAACAAAATGTCTTCTTCTAATTCTACACCAATCTCATCAGATAATCAATTACCATTTGGCATGTTTGAACCCATTCGAACCCCCACAGGCTATTCTTGGTTACAACGTAACACAGCCCTATGTCAGCCGAGCGAGAAACGAGGACGTCGTAAACAAACCGAACCCGGACGGTTCCTTGGGGTTAGACGTAGGCCGTGGGGTCGCTACGCGGCTGAAATCCGCGACCCCACGACTAAAGAAAGACATTGGCTCGGTACGTTTGATACGGCTCAAGAAGCGGCTTTGGCTTACGACAGAGCCGCACTTTCTATGAAAGGCACTCAAGCTAGAACCAATTTTATTTACACATCTGATAGTGCTAACACTAATTTCCCTTCACTCATTTCACCTTTTGAACATGTGCAAAACATGTTGAACCCTAACAACACGCATTTCAATTTCAACACTCATATTAACAACAACGATAACAAAAACACCAAGACTAAAACCATCACCACCACCAATTCTGATGAGTCATCGTCGTATGGCTCATCACCTAACGAGAACAATAGCTTCGCTTTTTTAAGTGATAACATGAATCATCATAATAATAATAATACAAATTCAGGTTATTTATTAGATTGCATTGTTCCGGATAGTTGCTTGAAACCACCACCACAGCAACAACAACAACAAGAACCTTCTTCTACTCCTCAGAGTAAAATGAATGGGGAAATAGAGAACACTTATTATGATACGAATGGATTCTTCGACATGTCGTCGTCATGGGAGAGTTCTTGTGAGTTATCAGCCATGACGATGAATCATAGTAGCAACAATATGAATCATCAAATGATGGATGACGTGGCAGATGGAAGTTATTATTATCCAAATATGGAGATTAATAACTATGATCACCTAATGATGATGCCTAATCATGAAACGACTAATGATGCTGCTGCTGCTACTTTTGGTGATGTTGAATTTGGATACACTACTCTATTTTGATATATTTTATTTTGTTTTGTTTTTTCAGTGTAATTCCATCTAATGTACTTTTTTGCCAACCTAATTAATTCCTACTTCTCTTTTTTTTTTCTTCTTTTTTACTAGTTTTTTTTTGCATGTATTAAAGTTGTAATGTAACAATAGTACTATAATATATTTAAGTATGGATTTTGTCGAAGTCAAAATATGTTCGATATTATTTTATGTTTTTACTTAATTTATTTAAGAAATGGTGCAATCGTCACTTGAACAGTTTAGAACCGATAAGTAATAATAATGAGAACAAAACTTTATTATTTACGCAATAATTGTTGTTGTTTTACCAGACTTGACCAATTCTTTGAAAGAAGCACAATATTATAAAACTATGCATGTGTGTATAATGAATATTATATCATACATGAAAAGTTTGATCGAATTTTTTCAATATTTTTGGGATGTGATTGTATGTTTTGATGTTTGAAAATGTGTCTATAGTTTATACAAACATTATTCACTTTTTTTTTTAAACATGACTTAAGTCTTATATCAATAAGTTTAAAAACTATATAAAAATATGTTCATAAGTTTTGGCACAAAAATATTATTTTTAACTGGAGAATACACTACCTTCAAAATCATAACACGATGTTTTAATATAAACTACTAATAACACAGTTGCTAGGCACTATAATTAGTTATGAAGAACCATAAGTGAAAAATAAAATAGTAATATGTATTCTTTCCTATAATCTTTTAATACTGTACGAACAATCTCTTCACGATAAACATACATTTCGATAAGGGTAGATAGGAATTAGTTGGGGTCATAAATAGATGAATAAATAGAAAGTTTTGGTAAGTTAAAAATTTAAAAAGAAACCAATAGCTATGTTTTATCTCAAAAGCTACTCTGTTCGTCCACTTTAAATATCATTTAGCGTCTAAGAAACTGACTAATGTATTTTTTATATAGTTTTTGAATTTTTTTTTTTTTGTTTATAATATCAAATTAATATAATCTAATTTAACTTTAACAATAAATTGAATTAACTTTTGAAAACACAACATGAGAATTAAAAGTGGCCGGATGTAGACAAATTTTATAGCCATACATATTTAGCCACAAAAATTTCTAAAAATGCTTCCAAAATCTGTCGACGGTCCTAAGATGATAGTGATATAGTAAGTGGTACAAAGCAAAATGAGAGCAGTACGACCAACTTGTAGACTTACATGCAATCTCCAATTAGATTTGTACAACACTTTAATAGTCTTGTCTAAACAACAGTAACTTCTTCAGTATAACAGCATTACGTTTTATTCAATCCCAAACATCTGTTTGTGTAACTAAAAAGATTATTCAAAATCTTATAAGGAGACGACAACACATAAAGAGTAGGTCTGTCTTTGGTGGTACTCTCTCTGTTTTCCAATTCAATATCCTATTTGACAAGTTTAAAATCACAATATTGAAATACGACTTTAGTCATAAGGTAGTAACTACAACATTGGACCAACAAGTTGGAGAAATGTTTAGATTGGCTTTATTATAGTCTAGCAATAGTAAGACCATTTACAGCAACTAAAAAGGGAAAGGATGAACTATAATAGCAACATATAAAGGAGACTGAAAATGATAAAGAAAAAGGAAGCAATTCTTACAAAGTCAAAGTTGTTGGTATTTTCACCTGTATTTGATGATAAATTCTTCATATTACAACACAAGTATTGATCAAATATCCCATAAAGAGACAATAAAACATTGTCTTGTTCAGAATCTGTAAGTTCAGATGTTCCTTCAAAATAAAGCCCCAAGCAGAAACAAGAAGATGTTGGTATTTCATTCCAATTTTGAAGAGGGGGGGACTAAAGAGACAGCCTAAAATTTCAAAGGACAAGGGTGTAGGAGTGATGTTTTCGCTCCCTAAAAAAGACTACAACATAAATAGCCACAACAAGGTCCAAAAATTGGGGCATGGTTGCAGATATCTAAAAGATGGAAGGTGGTGTTTTGTTTCTTGTTATTCAGAAACTAGCTACAAACCTCTACTGAGGGTAGTTGGACCTTTCAAGGATGGATTATCACTTATTCGAAATGAGGTAAAGAGGTGGATGGCCTTATGAACAGCAGGTGGAAGTGGACAGAACTAGAGTGTGTGCTAGATCTGAATATTGAAAGCAAGGTGTGACTAATTTGGATAAAATCCTCCTAAAAGGGACTATCACCAAAAATAAAGTGCTCGTCATGTGATCATTGAGCAACAGAAAAAATGTGATCACTCAATCTTCTCTCAATTTGATGTGCGAGCCTCACTTCCTTGGCCTGCGCTGCTGCTGCTGCCACCGGAAGGATTTGAACTCTGTACAGATTGCTGAACACCAGAATGAGAAGCAGGACCACCCTTTGAAAACATTGAACCAACTGAACCGCTTGAAGTGTTCATGGAAGATACTTGAGTAGAGAACCCATCCCTGCCAGATCCAGTATTCACTTCAGGACGCAAGTCTGAGGATGAGGACGATGGAGCCAAAGTACCAACAGCAGATCCCACAGGGTAAGGAGCAACAGCCATATCAGCAAGAGAAGAAGAAGATGAACTATAAGTCAATCCCATTGGATGGTCAAACTTGCAAGACGGCCCAAACTTGCAGACTCCATTTTGTGCAAAGTGAGAGCAAACTGGTGCACCCTGAAGAAACCATTCAGAGCAACAAAAACAAAATTAATCTTCCAAATCACTTAGCAGTGTATGAACTCAATCTACAGAAATTCACTTGTTTTAAGTACTAACAGACTTCAGCAAGAAATGGCGGTGATTTAGGAAGAGGTAAAGGAAAAGACAAGTCAGTTCCCAGCACATTCAGTTAGCAAAGAAATTTTAACAGTTCGTATATAAAACACCACTGAAACTTAATCACAAAACAGTATGCCACTTGTACTTCATGGAAGGGATGACTAATAGCTGATGGTTTAGTATATGAAGGCCAGGATGCATCTCATATCCAGAATAAACATATTTACGGAATCACTTGTTGTGCACCAAGAATCTTGCCAAAATGTCAATTTTACTGCTTCCCACAACTAACACAAAGACTGTTATATCAATGAATCATGCAAGACTTGTAGAAGCATAAATAGCAAAGATATTGTGGAATGTATGGCATTAGACTAACGGTGCAAAGGGAGTCGTTTCGTACCAGATTCCTACTTTTCTTCATCTGAACTTTAAGGTGTATGAAGTAACATATTTGATTTTTAAAAGCAGAACAAAGTATAAGATCACCAAAATACAGGGAGCTATAGATCACCAAAAGGCCAGCTGGTAGATGTTTGAAACTTGGTGGATTTTACCAGGATTTTGGTCTGCCGCAGGGTTCAAACTCATAATATGTGCCCTCCCACACATCACATGTTGCACTCTTACTCGAATCTATGTTTTTTTTGGTCAGTGATGAGCAACACATCTGAAGATAGTTCAAAATCCAAGTAAACATGACACATGGAAAAGCTAAGTTGACTCTTAAATAAGATGCACTCAAGTTCAGTAATTTATTTTGTTAGACAAGTTAAGAAAAGTTTGGTAGTTCCCAGAAGAGGTAAGATTTCACCATCCGCAAGCATTGGGAACAAAAGCATGACACTTTATACTACCAAGCCACTGAAACTTCATACGATGTCACCCATTTACATATCCCGAGATCATATGGAGAGAATAGCAGAGAAATGCCTAGGGAGCATGTACAATATTTAACATATCGTTCACATTGTAATAAAATTAAAGTTAACACCACTTAACTGGATCAAAGCATTACAAATATTAGAAATTATAAATTTATTAAGATCTCTCCCTAAATGTCCTAGTTTTTTAGACGTCCAAATTGTCTATTTTTTAAAGAAAAGAAAACATCCTACCTAATCCTTTTGCATAGAAAAAGCCCAAGAACCTCCCTCATAAGCAATTTCCTTGTTGCTTGAAAGGTATTTTTTTTTAAAATGGCAACTTTAGCCCTGCCCACTCTTATAGCAACAATGTCAACAAATGCAGATGCCTCCTGGCAAAAGTTGTCTGATGCAATAATTCAAACACTCTTCACTTCATGCAATGTACCATCACAATTAGTAGTGCACTGATTAATCGTAAATATCCTAGGACAGATAATGTCTTCTTTCCTATTTCATGCATATATAGGAGTCTGTCTACCAAATAGTAATGTAATACCAGATTTAAAGGTTAGAGAAAGAAAGGTCAAATTTGACATGGACTCATGGAGAATGCTGTAGCAAGAAAAAATAGAAACACTGGTGTGCTGACCCATACGTAGAATTTCAATCTAAAGATAGCACACGAAGATTCTCACCGGACGAAGAGGGAGGCCCATAGCACTGAGGATAAAACTTGTTTTAGGTCCACTCCATTCAGGTGGATGATGGTATCTACAAGAAGATCCATATTTACAGTCGCCATACTTCATGTAATACTGACATTCTTGAAGTCCAGGCCTTTCTGGAAATGCATGCTCCTTCTGACTGCTGCTAGAAGGACCGGCAGAAGAAGGAACAGATAAATATGGTCCTGTGTACGCAGGTGCTGAAGGAGACAGTTGAGAAAGCCCATACATGGGGCCTGCTGCAGCAGCAAGTTGAGTACTTGGGGAAGGAACTGGATTAACAGGGGCCTATACCGCATAATCAAAACTTAGCAGATAGTCAGTGCATCCAGAAAAATTGTATACATAAACAGATGAAAGAAGCATGTATGATGTACCTACCGGATAAGGAGTCCAACCTGGTAGAGGAACCATCCCCGGGGGAAGAAGCATAGAACCATAAGTCCCAGGGATATATGAACCAGGAAGCAGAGTAGGCCTTGCAACTGGCCAGTTGCCAGAAACTACCCCGTATTGTTGAGCGGATTGAACAGAAGGAGACTGCACCGCTGGCGGATAAATGTGTGGTGCAGGAACAGCTGCTGGCGCAGTCAGAGGTCCAGGTCCAGATCCAGGTCCAGCTGCTGGTGCAGGCATTTGTGCTCCAGCAGGTAGGGGATGATTGAATTTACAAGTCACGCCGAATTTACATTGCCCTGTTTTCACAAAATACGAACATTCCTTTTCCCCCTGTGACAGGAACTCTATGAGCCAACTCAAAAGGAAACAATCATACTGAAACTTTTTCAATGAGTAAAACCAAAAGAAAGAAAAGAAAACACACGGAACAGAACAAAACAAAATAATCAGATGAAAGACTGATTGAAAACAAAAAGAAGGCAGACCGGACGCAGCGGGTAGCCATAAACGTTCACTGTCACCGGTGCTGGAGATACACCACCCTGTCTTGGATGATGATATTTGCATGAAGCACCGAACTTACACATTCCTGTCCTCATATAGTACTGCAAATCAGAATCAGAAACAACTAGCATTATTGCAATGAAAATGTAGGTTTTATAAATGAAAATATCCAAAATATAAGTCAACAGAAAACCAGGACACATAAGCAGTCACTTTTGGCTGAGCAACTATTTGCACATTCAACAGCTGATAGGAAAATCATGATTTTTAAGCAAGCATTTGACAGTGGATTATCATTTGAGAACATATTAAGCACAGAACAAATGTTATAAAGTTAAAAGGAAAGCAGATATAACATTCTTTGATAAAAAAAAGATGCAACATTCCATTTTTTTCTTATGATGATTAACTAAAAGTAAGAAAGATGAGCTACTTCAACATTTCAGACAAATCATAGATGGCTGAATCCATCAAAATGCAGTTGACTCCACAAAATTGGGAGAAAATACTGAATGTTTGGTGTTCAATTGCAAATCTATCTAATCAACATACAGGTGGGAGCCTTTTCCAAGATAGAATTGATAAATTAGCAGATAGAATATTCTAAGAGAAACATTTTCAGCATGAAACTGAAATGGTAATAATGTACATTAATGAGACAACGACTCTGATAGACCACACAGGAGTTCCAAAGTGGCTGGAAAACAGATGAGATTATTTTAAAAACAAACACAAAGCTCAGAACTTTAAACGTAATCAAGAGATGCAATCAATAGGAACCGCAAACAGGAAGTGTCTATGACATAGAAATATAGAATGATAGAATCAAAGGAGAAGGATTACCTAATAAAAGTTCCAACTAAAGAAAAATTTTATGTCAACGATTAAAAACTTCACTCCTCAGACTAGATCAACATATAAGCCATGGGGAGCTGGTATATAGTGGAAGCACATTTTCCAACAGAAGAATTATTAACAGTCAAATGATGAGAAGTGAACTAAACCCAGTTACTCAAACTAAATGTTCAGAACAGTCATTGAATTCCAAAATACAAAAGAAATGAAAAATAGAAGTATGATTTACTAGCACAAACAAGCAATGCAGAAAGCATTCCCTATAAGTAGAACTTAAAACATAAGCAGACGTACAAAAAAAAAGTACTCTCCAAGAAAAAAAAAACATCTCCTGCTACAGAGACAACAAAAAAAAAGTAACATGGATAATTCAACCATGCGTGTTTTTCCAACATCAGGAAATGTTGATTAAAAATGTATTATTATCATGAACAATAAAAACACTTGCAGAACATGGACAAGAGATATTATCAAGAAAATGATCAACAGAAGGGAAAAAACTGTGGGCCAAAATTGATAGTTACATGGATAATCGAGGATGGTACACAACTCCCAGCCCTTGTGTGAAATTTTTTTATCAGATATGGAATTTTTTTTAATTTAGAGTTAAATTCAAAAACATGGTAATGGAAAATTTCCAGATCAAGGAACAAAAGGACGAATTCATGTCTAACAGGAAAAGAAGTTCATGCACTTATCACTAATCAGACAGCAAGATGACGAATATTATCACAGACAAATCAGGCAAATTGAATCTTCCAGTATGCATCTGAAAGATACATGGCAAGTCTAGGAGAAAAATAAATACTACACCAGATTGAAGAGCAACATAAGCTTCCATTTAGCACATCAGAGATCCAAAAGAAGGAAAAGGACGAATTATGATCAGCAAAGTGGTAGTTCAAACTGTACAGAATCATTAGCAAGCAGACGAAATGATTGTGATAACCAGATGGGAGCTCACGTAGTACATAATCAACAGCAAGAAGACGAATCGATTGTACGAAGAAGATGGGAGCTTACGTAGTACAGAATCAATAGCAAACAGACGAATTGATTAAACTAAACCAGATGGGAGCTCCCATAGTTCATAAACAACAGCAAGAAGACGAATTGATTGTATCAACAAGATGGGAGCTTATGTAGTACAGAATCAACAGCAAGCAGACGAATTGATTAAACTAACCATAGCCGAATCCAGAAACCACATATTCTTCCGAATTTGATGAGTCAATAAAACACCCAACATTCTGAAACTGATAACATAGCATGTAAGGAAAACCTACCTGACAAACAGGTTGACCCACTCTTTCTGGGTATTCTCCTCCAGTAGCTCTCATCGCTCCCAAAACCTGCCATTCAGTTCATAAAACCCAACACAACCAAATGCATGTTAAAATTCCCAGTCTAGGCCACATATTAATATAAACCAACAACACCAAATATGAACAAAAGAAAGATCTCTTGAACTTCAATCAACAGAGGTGACTGCAGGATTTTAAGTACACCCACCCACTAATTAGTGCAAAATACAACTCAAAGCAATGCTTAGAAAGATTTTAACAACATGATTCAAAAATGTCCAACAAAAAGTAAAGGATCAAACTTTACACATCTTGAACAAAACCCACAGGAGAAAAACCCATCAAATCATAAGATCAACCCAAATTGGGCACATAAAAATCAGTGATCAAGCAAAATAAACCCTAAAAATTCAATCTTTTTTCATACCCCCAAAATAAAAGTTGCAAAAAAAAGTCATTTACCGAAGTACGGTCTCGTGGATGATTAAACCGACACCTCACACCATAACCACAGAAGCCAGTACGCAAGTAATAGATACAATCAGGCTCGTTAGGCCTTTCTGGGTAGGGTTCTGGTCCAGTACCAAGTGATAACTGCCACATAGGTTCTGCATTAAGGAAAATCAACACAAAAAAAAAAGGATCGTTACAAAAACCCACATTACCCAAAATTGATAGCAGCAATTGGGGGTGAAATTCAAACGAAATTCACATGAAATTCAAATGTAGCAAACAAGTTTCCACAACTCACCTTCAAGCCCCGTCTCTCCGCCTGGAACAGCCCATTCAGACACCGGATCCACCGGTTCACCCTCCATTGCTTGGGTCCCACTGTACCTCTCCATTTTTCCTCCTCCTCTCTCTCTCTGTACACAAACCTATATAGATGTATCTCTCTCTATATATGTACTACTATACGTATATATAAAATAAAATATGTATGAACAGAAGTGAAGAAGAAGAGTGTCTGTTTGTGAAAGTAGTGTGTGTATGTGTGAATGAAGCTATGGAAAATGGTTTTGATCAACTGTGAGGTTGGTATAGGGGTGGGGGTGGGGGGTGAGGGGGGGTTTGGTGGTTTTTAGAGAGAGAAAAGTAAAGTAAAGGTTTGTTCTTTTTCCTAAAGTAGTTTCTCTCTCTATATCTCACACTCGTCACTCTATGTGTTTCGTTTGATTTTTGGTTTTCTCTCACCAAATAGCTTTTGTATCTATTCTATTTTCTCTCTTTCTGTGTGATCTTTTTTCTAGGGGTAAGGCTGAGGGGGGTGGGGATGGCAGGGTAAGGGGGATAGGTGAAGATGACTGTAAAAGTCTTTATGATTTTTAGTTATAATTTTTAGGAATCAATTGTGTATCTCGTTCGGCAAAGTATATAAGAATAATAACAAATACAGCATTTTAATACAGTTTATATCAGTTATGTTTATGACTTATGTGTCGAGATTATTTCTTATATATGTTTTTGATTTAATGTATTGAAAATAGAAATAATTTCAGAGACCTTCAGGACAATTGTGTTTTTAATCATGATAATGCATGCATGCATTAGTTATACTTAGGTTGAAACAATGTACCCAAAAAAAAATATTAATTATACCCAAAATTAATGTATGTATTTTTTTAATATATTCTATCAAACAATTTTTTGGATTAATAAGATTCCAATTTTATTGTCGTTTTTCTATTATTAGATTTTTTAAAAAGAAAATTTGCATACGTATAAAAAAAAAGTCATGTTAGATATTCTGTATGGACAAGCAACCTATTATGAACAAAATAAATCGTAACGGTTGTAAATATAATTGTATATTATTATATTTTTTGGTAAACTAATATAACTATTTTTATTTATTCTATTTTATAATTTTTTAATATTTGAGGTTATTTTATTGTTTGTTTTGGGTTTGTTATTTTTTGCGTTTGTTTGTTTAAGTACGCGCCAAATATATATTTAATGTGTAAAGCTGTAAATCTCTTATTTTAGTTACAGTTATAACGCACTTAATAAGTAGTTTAAGTTAAATGACTTTTTTGTCCTTCAAACACGTAATGAGGATATAATAAAATATGTAAAAATTCATATATAATTGTTTCGTGCTTAGTAAGTAGTTTAAGTTAAATGTCTTTTTTTGGACATGTATGTTGTAAGTGTGTATTGAATCATATATTATATTACTTTATAATTTTTCACAAGATAAAATAAAATGCATTAAATTTTGATATGATAATTGTTTCGTTTCTTAATAAGCAGTTCAAAGTTAAATATTTTTTTTGGTCCTTCCTCTTCAAATACATGTGAGGATATAATAAAATGTGACAAACCTTTTCACATAACAAAACTATAATTGATTGATTTTTTTTATTTTAAGATTTCAAGTAGGATGATTTATATACTTCACACTTAGCATTGCACATCTATGTCAAATCATATAGCATGTTATTATGTAATTTTTCTATAGTATACAATAAAATCTGTTAAATTCGAACATATTTATTCCACACTTTATAAGTGTCATGATTCAAAAGTTGAAGTCATGATGACACATATCCCGCGACCTCAAAATGGTAAGAAATACATGTACAAGACTTCCAAAGGGGAGTCAAGCCATAACCAATGAGAAACAAAAACAAAATTCTCAAAACATGATAATACAAGTATAAAGAGTATCTAATACATTTCTAGATTCTGAAATACATTTCAAGTCTTTGAAGGGAAATTAAAGACTCTGAATTATAGTGAGGAGCAATGGCAATTCGAAAAGCAATATCTCCCACAACTTCGTAAGAGAAATTATATGCTAGGTTCAATTAGCAACTACGAAGATGACCTTCATTAAGATCTGCATCAAAAAGGATAACATAAGTAAGGGTGAGTACAACCTACATTGGTTAGGCCAACTGAGTACAAGCAACTAAACAAATTAAAGAAATAAACTATGAACACTTTCACTTGCACGCAAAAAAGTCTCACTCAAAATATCACAGGTTTCAACAACAATTAAGGTTAACACACGAGCCTCCACACATGCTAAGCATCACAAATAGACATCATATGAACTAACAAGGAGGCCAACACATACCAACTTCTTAGACTCATACTCCTACTCATTTCACAATTGACTTCTTAAGAAAGGTTAATTACTCATCTCAATCTAAAAGTAGGAGTGTCAAACTAACCTCAAAACCAAAACTTCACTTGGACAATTCTATTAGAGCACTTTCTCAACCACACTATCATGACTCAAAGTATACCCTATGCATAATATTACGTATAGAACCTCGTAAGGTCGTACACAAACCACTTAGCATACTCCATACAAGACAATAAAAATAAAGATTATAAAGAAAGAGTCTTATATCATAAAAAAGTTGACAAAACGAAAGTGCAATATAGTCTCAACAAGTCATATATTACATAAAAGGAAAGTGATTGAGGCGTAACTCATACACTACATACAAATGTCTAAAAACTCGACTAAAAATCAATGCAAACGTGTCTCGATCCTCAAAAGATGAGGACTCACCAATCTTTGAGTATTTAAGAGATTAATTAGCCATGAGTATGAGAGGTAGGAGCGTCAAACCCTACACTAGTGAAACAATATAGGTACAAGTATGCATTAGTACATAAAATGTACTAAGTATGGTAGCAATGCATAAGAGTTATGAAATCATGCTAAAAAAAACTTTACATGACATGCAATGACCAAGATAAATCATAAGATAAAAGGTTAGAACACATAAGTCATAATCATGGTCAGTACAAGCTTAACATCTTTAAAACACTTGTGAGATATTTTGAAAGTAACCTTAGTTCATTATTGTGGAATTTTTACCATTTAACCGACATAGATCATGTGAGTTATAACATGAAATTTGGTGTCTATCCCATACCGAAAAAGATATCCTTATTTGCCAAGATAAAACCCTAAAATTTAGCTAAAGTGGATCCACAAGCTAGTGTCTATTTGAAATAAATTATATGGTGGCACATATTTCTATGACTTAGGGAGTGCTACTAAAAGTCCACCGACGTTAAACGAAAACCTCCATCCTAAAAGCCCACTCGATATTAAGTATTATACCACGAAATAGTCATTATTCTAATTGTTTTGATTTTGCACTCTCTTTATTTTTAAATTTTAATATTATATTATATTTTTAAATTAATTTTTATTGGCCCACAGGCCGGCCCTAATAATATTTCTCAAGCCCCCCAAATGAGCAGGTTTATTCAGGCCGGGCTAAGAAGCCCTTTTCTTAAATGGGCTCCAAAAATCTTAGCCCAACCCTATTGAATCCCGGGTTAGGCCAGGCCGGCCCAACGGGCCTAGCCCATATTGACAGCTCTACATATTATCATCCATGAAAAGTCATAATTATATAACCAATCCAATTATAGCTCATTTAGAATAACTCCTAAAACTTGATTCAACTTAGGTGAGAAAACCATTCAACCTTATGAATTCTTATGTGAGAAAACCTTTTACAATTATGATCTTATCTTTGTAACATGTGATTAAACATTTCACAACTACGGTAGTGATACTTTCCACTCAAAGCATTCTTAAATCATTTATAAAAGTCGCATTTCATAAATTATAAGATTTATCATGTGTTCGTAGTATAAAATAATAGATTATATATGGATTGATATGAATTAAACTAAAACTCATGGAATTTCTTCAATTCATGCATTAAAAAGATAGAAGACAAGTAATTGAATTGCAATTGAAAAACCCATGAAAATTGAATAAAACTCTAACTTTGAATTGAGAATATATAATTTGTGAAATTTGAAAGATCTTTGAGGAACCCTATAAAGGAAAGGACCCCATAGGTGGTTACTAAAATACCTTATCTATTAGGGTACAATATCTATGGTGAAATGAGAATCTTGAAGTGAAACCTTAACTTCTTCTTACTTCGCCTTAGAGAGGATTTTGGGGATGAACTTGAAGGGAAATTTAAATTTAGGTAAATGATTTAGAATGAGTAGTGTTTCAACTTAAATCACTTATATAGGGCGTAGAATAAGGTTTAAACGACGTAGATTAGGTATTAAACACATAGGGTGAAAATCGAAATGACCCTAACTTAAAAAATTACGTGACCAATATGGAACCCTAAATAGTTTGTATAGGTCAGTATGGACCATATAGGAAACCATCTAGATGACCTCAATCCTTTAACGGCTGGCCACCTCCTTAAACGGCTAGTGAACCCTTTCACAGTCTGTTTAGGGTTTTGTGAAGGGTTCATGGTCTGTTTTGAATTTGTGGACTTACCCGTTAACCTCTCTTACCTTATCCAAAGTCACAAGTGTAACACAACACTAGAATGATCTTCAACTATTAAGAATATAAAGAGTTCAAATACACCTATATTGATAGGATTTGAAATCAAAGGGTAAAATTGTCTAAAAATCACTTCGAAAATTTAAAGGGTAAAATCAAAATTTTAGCTGAAAAAATCATGTTCTACAAGTCAAGAGGATTTTGTGGTTGAAAAACTCAATAAAACAAGCAAGAATCGAGTTCCAAATCAAAGATTTCCAAACTTTTCAACTTTAGGAGAAAAACTCCAAAAATCAACTTTGAAATCAAGATTAAAGAGTTTTCGGGAGATAAAACCTAAAGAATTGGTCTGTCTTGGAAATTGGGAGTCTATAAACGCGGACAATACGTCAATAATGCGCCCCATTGAATTGCTCACGTCATCGAACACATGAACAGTACCGCGATTGCGAAATATTGTTCATTCGTGATCGCAAAACATTGTTCACCTGTGATAGCGTTGAAACCTCTCACGAGCATGGCCTCCAGTCCCGCTCCCTTCGCAAACGTACTAGGGGATCTGTGAACGTGATTCCTTAACACCAAACGCTAGAAAACAGAAAAGACAAGGATCAAAGTCTCCGAGCGGACCCTCGAAAATTATTTGGAGTTCGATAAATATAAACTAGATATTATATCTCACGAAATCCAACATTTCAAACTCAAAAATCATAGAATTTTCTAAAAAAGTTCAAATGACGAATTTACCCTCCTCGCTCACTTTTAAGGCTAAAATTAAACTTCTCACCCCAAACGCCCAAAACTCAATCTAAGACCTTGAAAACCTTATCAACCATCTTACTAGCTTAATCTCGACATTGTGGACGCAATAGAATTGACGAAATTTCCATCTGAAGCTCGGAAATTAAAATATTAACCAAAGTCAATTCTAGCATGAACTCTTAATTTAAGAGGGGGTCTAATCAATAAAAACACACTTGATCACACTAGGCACCACAACAAACATTTCTAAAATACAAACTAAGCTTGAAAATGCTAAGAAAAAGGCAAAATAGTCATTTGACAATTAAAAGTAAATTCACAACAAATGAAACGTTACAATAAGTAATTCAAGCTAAATATTTTTTTTGCCCTTTCTCTTCAAAAAAGTGTGACGATATAATAGAACACAACAAATTAGTCTTCTCACACGACAAAATCATGACGTCTTTTGTTATTTTTTTCTTTTCTTGTTTTTTTTCATTCTACTTAAGCAAATAACATTTTTTTTTTCAAAAATTGCACTCAGTTTTTTGCTTGAAATTATTTATTAGTTTTTATGATTTTAAGATTTCAATGATTTACACATATATTTTTTATAATTAATTTCTTCACATCTGTGGTACATGCGTATGTCAAATTACCGAGTATATCACTATATAATTTTTCTACATGATACAATAAATTACGCTAAATTCAGATACAATAATTTCACACTTTATAAATAAGCCAAGTTAAATGCATTTTTAATTCATCCTTTTAAAATACGTATGAAATTATAATGAAACATGTCAAATTCAAATATAGTTATCTTACACTTAATGAACAATTTAATTAAATAACCTTTTTTTTGTTCATCTTAAAATAAGTGGAAATTTGTTTAGAACGTATCAAATCCTCTTATATGACAAATCATAATGCCTTTTTTTTCTTTTTTCCTTTCCTTATTTTTTTTTCTATTCCGACTTTTCTCTAACAACCTTTTTTTCTAAAAGAATTTACATTTACTAGTTAGTTTTATTCATTGATGACTTTTTTGTGATTTTAAGATTTCAATTGGAATGTTCTACTTATATTTTTTTCTACTACTAATTTTCTCACGTGTGCGTTGCATGTGAACATTGAGCCATTTAGTACGTTACATTATAAAATAATATTAATATTATTAAAGTAAATATAATTCTAAAATTAAATATAATATACATGAATTTAAAACAAATATTTATGTGCTGACTAATGTTTATGTTTGTTTAAGTACGCGTCAAACGTATAGTGAATGTAGACATCTCTTATTTTAGTTACAGTTATAACACACTTAATAAGTAGTTCAAGTTAAATGACTTTTTTGTCCTTCAAACACATATGAGGATACAATAAAATCTGTAAAATTCATATATAATTATTTCGCACTTAGTAGTTTATGTTAAATACCTTTTTTGTTCTTTTTAATCAAACACTTGTGAAGATAATAATAGAACAATTCAAATCGTCCCACATAATGAAATCATGACATTTTTTTTCTTTCTTTCCTCATTTTTCCCTATCCTTCTTAAACGAACAACAATTTTTTCTAAAAATTGTATTAGTTGTTAGTTTGATTGATTGACTAGTTCTTATGATTTTAAGATTTCAAATGGAAAGATTTATATACATTTTTTTATCATTAGATTATGCACATGTGTGTTGCACGTGTGTCAAATAATATATTATATCACTTTATAATTTTTCACAAGAACAAATGCATCAAATTTAGATATGATTAATTGTTTCATATTTAATAAGTCGTTCGAGGTCCTTCCTCTTCAAATACATTTGAGGACATAATAAAATGTGACAAACCTTCTCACATAACAAAATTATAGTTGATTAGTTTTCATGATTTTAAGATTTCAAGTAGGATGATTTATAGACAATTTGTATCAATGATTATTTCACACTTGCGTGTTCCACGTGTATGTCAAATCGTAAAGTACCTTATTATGTAATTTTTCTATAGTATATAATAAAAGGCGTTAAATTCAAACATATTTGTTTCACACTTTATAAGTGTCATGATCCAAAAATTGAGGTCATGATGACACGTATCCCACGAACCTCTAAATGGTCTGTAATTCAAAAGAAATACACATATAAGACCCCCAAAGGATTACAAAAGAAATACACATATAAGACCCCCAAAGGGGAGTCAGGCTGTTGGGGATATGAAGGGGGTGATTATGGCATCATGCGAAAATAATTTACAAATCATATGGTTGATAATATGAAAAACTAATACTAAAGATCACAATATTATTATATCAAAACTAATATGAAAGTAAAACATTGAAACTGTAGAGAAAATAAAATCTTCCTATAAACTAAATTCTATAAACGACTACATTGTGGATTCTATTGTTATGTTGTGTTGGAAGAAACAAGCCTATATTTATAGAGTACTAAAACATTTCCTAGTAGAAAAGAAATAGCTACTCCAAAACCTTTCCCTAAAAAGAAAAGAATAAATCAAATATAAAGTAATATTATATTTTTCTTTCAATAAAAGTAAAAAGATTTATGGTAATGTTTTGTCTTTCCTCTAAAGAAAATAAATATTAAATTATGATAAGAAAATCAGGACAAAACCCTAACACAAGCCACAACCAATAAGAAACAAAAAAAAAAGAAAATTTCAAAGCCTAATAGTACAAGTATAAAGATCATCTAATACATTTTTAGATTCTGAAATACATCTCAAGTTTTTGGAGGGAAACTAAAGACGGTAAATTATAAATGAGGAACAATGACTAATTAAGTATAAACTATGAAACACTTTCACCTACACGCAGAAAAGTCTCATTCAAATATCACAGGTTTCAGTAACAATTAAAGTTAACACACAAGCCATGTATGCTAAGCATCACAAATAGACATCATATGAACTAAGAAAGAGGTGAACGCATACCAATTTCTAAGATTCATACTCCAACTCATTTCAGAGTTGACTTCCTAAGAAAGGTTAATTACTCATCTCATTTTAAACGAGGGATAGTCAAACTTACCTCAAAGCCAAAACTTCACTCAAACAATTCTATAAGAGCACTTCCTCAATCACATTGTCATGATTTAAAGTACAGCCTATGCATAACATCTCTTATAGAACCTCATAAGGTCGTACACAAACCACTTAACATACATCATCAAGATAATACAAATAACAATTTCAAAAAAAATTGTCTAATGTCATAAAAGAGATAACAAAGCAGAAGTGTAATATACTCTCAAAAAGTCATCTATTACATAAAAGTGGTTGAGACTTAACTCATACACTACAAACAGATTTCTAAAAACTGAATTAAAAAGGCAATGCAAAAGTGTCTTGATCCTAACTCTCCAATCTTTGAGTATCCAAGAGATCAACTAGCCATGAGTATGAGAGGTAGGAGCGTCAGACCCTACATTAATAAAACAATGTTGTACAAGTACGCATTAGTACATGAAATGTACTAAGTATGATAGCATTGCATAAGAGTTATGAAATCATGCTTAAAAACTTTACATGACATGCAATGACCAAGATAAATCATAAGATAAAAAGTTAGAAAATATAAGTCATAATCATGGTCAATACAAGCCTAACATCTTTAAAACACTTGTGAGATATTTTGAGAACAACCTTAGTTCATTATTATAGAACTTCTAACATTAATCTGTGGAATCTGGTGTCTATCACATAGCAAAAAAGATGTCCTTACTTGTCAATGTAAAAATCCCAAAATTTTAGCTAAAATCTTAGGGGAACAAGTCAAATCTCCTGCTTATTTTCAGTCCTAGCAAGAATTGAATTTCAATATTCGCTAAATTTGTGTTTGAAAAATAGATATTTGTCTTAAGGTCATTCTTATTCTCACTTAATTGGACCACATTGATATAATGATATTGGTCTCAACCTATTTATTAGGTTCAAGGGATCTTGAAAGTAGGCAACAATGTTATTAAATTTGATTTTTTTATTTAATGGAATTTAATTTGTGAAAAATAAAAATTGAACTAAATAACCAAAATTTATCTATTAAAACTGAAATCAATCGAATAAATTGAAAAATTGAAACCAAAATTAAAAAAAATCAGTTTGATTGATTTTTGGTTTGAGTCGAAATATTTTCAACCCTACTTGTTCATATTGAATGATTCCAATGATGAAAATGTAATAAAAAGGTAACTTGTTGATCTATTGAGTTGTGATATTTTGTGGGTGACGTGAAATGTTATATTGACTTATTATTAATGTTGTATTTGTGTTGTGATGAATTGCGTGTTTCATATGAAAATTGTCATCTCCTCATTATTAGGTGAACATGCCTATTTGCATTGGTTCTAGAACATTGTGATGTGATCTATTGTGATTATGCACATGGTTAATGATTCTGACAATGCTGATGTGAAATGATTTCGGCGAATGTATGGACCTTGTGCATCCCCATGGGTTCTGGCATGAGTCTCAATGGATTTGTAATGTCGGAAACACATGTATCATCATACTTAACATTCCATTTCATTGCATTACACATAATTACCATTTAGGAAGTTTGTGAGTGCTTGTTGTGGAACTTGTGGATGATGATTATGAACTTTTGTGTTGGTGACCCATATTCGTTGAAGTGTTGTTATATTTGTTATGTCTATAAAGTATGAATTATTAGGTTGGACTGATTTTGTGTAGATTATATTGTGGAGGTTTATTTTGAGTGTTGGGAGTACATGTATTCTATATTGGTTGACTTTGTGTTAGTAGTTCGCTTGCTGAGTACCGTATTGTTTGGTATTCACTCCCTTGTTTCTACACTTATGTAGGTTAGGAGTTCGAATTGTTGTGATTAGTCCTTCTTCCCTTCTTAGTCCAAGACTTATTGTGGATAGTTGTAAGGTAGTTGTTTTTCGTCTTTGCAGACGCTTTTACTATTTTGTATGATCTTGTTCTATTCTAAAAACATTGACATTAAAGCTTATATTATTTTTGAATCAATTGTAATATATTAGAGACTTGTACACGTGACAATCATAGGGTTTAAGTTGGACTAAGTTATTCATGTTGTTGAGATTATGATATTATTTTATTTTGTTTTACTTTAACATTTATCCGTTATGTTTTGAATCTTAGGTTGACTTGTCTTTGTTGAATTTTAGGTTTAGTGTTATCATGTGCGTTTGTAAATCATGACAATTATATCCTTCACTTTTAAGGGGGGAAAAGTTGAATTCATTATTTATATAAATACATGTTTTGTAGTAAATTTACTAATCTTAATTTTCATATATATGACATTATAGTCAAATCTATTATAGATTGTCCTTATACCATTGTGTAAGAAATATAATAATAAATAAAAATTAATTATAAATTTTAAATTTATTGCTAAATAAATTGTCGTTAACCATAGATTTTGATGAGTCATCACTAATTCGTTACTTGATAGCATTTATAATAAATTTTATTAGTTAGCTATAAAATTTAATTGTGTTATTCATGTTTTTAATAGTGAACTACTTCCAATTTTTATCTTTCCTCAAGTTTTCATAAAGTAAAATCTTGTGATATTATTGCTTAAATTCATAACTATTAGTCCTCACCTAAATTTAAAATTACAGTCATTTAATTAGGACCTTCAATCTACTTCTATCAAAAAATAAACATTGTTTGAGAGAACTAAATTAAGTCAGATCTTGTTATAAAACAAGAACAAACAAGTACTAATATAATATGAAATTTTATAGGCATATAAAGTATTGTGATGGTATTAACCATTGAGATTTCAGATAATGAAGAAGATTATGAAGGTGTGAGATTACAAATAACAGTGATGAATATCGGAGGTTATCTTCATAACAAATGGAAGTAACGAAGATAAGTAGTAGAATTTAACTATATTTTTCTAGTGGACATTTAAATTAAATACATTTTACAATACTTTTCCTGATGTTATAAATATGCCTTGTTAAAACCTTATTAGGAAACACAAAATAAAAAGTCCCTATATATAATTGGTCGACCCCAAAATATAGGTATTTCAATGAATCAAAGGGTTTAAGGCTTTCTGTATCTAGAAGATTTAATTATATTCTTCAACAAATGCTTCAAAGTTCAAACCATATATATATATATATATATATATATATATATATCTTTGATTGAAGTGTTATATGGAATATTTAGTAAAATAATAAGAATATTTTAATAATTCAATTTTAGCTTAAGGTCTTTCTACTATTAATAATAAATATAATGTAGAATATAGATAAATTATTTTGGTTTATATTCCCAAATGACATATATGGCAAGAAATGTGATCTAAAAGCCTTAAAACTAATACAAGTCAATTTGTTTAGTTTTCTTTTACTTTTAAACATTTGAATATAGTTGAATAAATTGCTACTTTGTTTGGAAAGAATAAACTTTTCCCCTCCAAAAGTTTGTCATTATACCAAACTACAATTTTCTACTTTGTCACTTTCTACTTCATATGTATACAAAAGATAATTTTGGACTAGAAGAAAGATGATGCCATTCCTTCTTTGTTTTTAGCTTAAATTATAACTTTTTATTGATGTCATCTCTCATTGTTGTATCCAGCTAATTTTCATTTAGAAATTTCAAGAATTCTAAATCAAAAAATAAAACCTCCTAGTAAGAATGACTTCATTAATAAAATGATATAAAATTTATATAAGATTATTTTTAAGTTTGAATTGGTTATTTTGATTTATTTCGTTTAATTATGTTAAAATAAAAAACAGTAAAAGCATTTTAAATTTAATTAAATATATGTTTACTTGTTCTATACTATACAAGTTTAAGTGCATATTTATGTACATCCAAAATTAAAAGAATGTAGATGCCAGATGAACTCAAATTCTAGAACATATTTAAGTACATTTTCCTCTTTCGACATATTAAAAGATTAATAATATTTTATAGAAATATAAGATTATTAGCAAGGGAATATGCCTTTTCTTTAACTAGCTAGCTAGGTATTTTTATTTTATTCTTTTGGTAATAGAAAGGTTTAATATACTCATATTGTTTGTTTCTCATATTTATAAACTATTATTATTGCTTTTGTTCATGCTTTGTCCTTTTTCTTGCCCTAAGGGATAAATTCTATTACAATCTTTTGGTTATCAAGTGTGTCTCTTTATTTCCATTTATATTATTATAATTTTTATTTTTGCAAATATCTTTGTTTTCCAAATATCTAGAACCTAATTTGGGTTTTTGATTTAGATGCTAGTTTTAAATTTGGGACTACTCATTTGATTAGATTATAGGTTACTATTTGAGGATTTTAGTAGTTATTTGACTACATACTTTTGCCTATCTCATACTTTGAAAATAATTTTTAAGATACATATATTTAAAAGAAAAGTTACATGTTCAAGTATCTATAGTGGGTCAAACTCTAACAATTTTTTTAATCTATTTTAAAATGATTTTCCTCTATTGTCTTTAAATTGGTAGATTTGGGTGGTGGATTTGCAAAGTCAAAAAGTTTTATGAAGTGTTAAAAGCAGATACATCACAAAGTTTCCACGTGTACACCCCAATTTGACATGTACTTCTTCACAGCTAAGTGAAGTTCCTGGCAATTAATTAATTAGGCATAAACCTCACGTTTCAAGTGTGAATATTATTGCATCAATTTGACAGAATTTTTCTTTTATGTAAATATACTCTATCTCCTGTCCACTATTATTTGTTATAATTTTTATTTTTAAAATTAAATTATGAAAATTTTAAATTAAAATTTAGGATGTATTTTTTTAATCATATTAATGTGTAAAAAATTATACTTTTTATATAGTTTTTGAATATTTATTTTTTTTTTGTTTAAAATATCGAATTAATGTCATTTAATTTAACTTTAAAAATTAGTCAAATTGACTTCCGCAAAGCGCAACATAACAAATAAAAGTGAAGAGAGAGAGTAACTATTTATGTATTTATTGAAAATGGCATAATTGAATTTATATGAAATAAGACGTATGTTTTAGCTTAACTTGCAATTTTTTCTCTCTAAAATTGCTACACCCCATGGGAGGCACTCGATACGGTAGAGCCACCCTCCCCCCCCTCCCACAAATAACCCAATGGGAGGCACTGGATACGGTAGAGCCCCCCCTCCCCCCACCCCAATCCCAAATAAGAGCAAAGACGAGAAGAAGAAAAGAAAAAAGAACTTATAGTCTCAGACAATTTTTACAGATCTTTTCAAGAGGGAATTCTGCAAGAGATCCTTGGGCCTTTTGAAGCCTAAGGTCCTGCCTCCCCTTTTTTCTGAGCCCAAGAGATAGCGCCCCCCCCCCTTCTGAGCCCAATAGATAGCCTCCTAGTGACTCCCTAGTCTCATATGAGCACAAAAGACTTTTGGGGAATTCACCTACTTCAATCCTTCTTTACGAGGCCATTTATTTTTGTGTTTGGGTGACTTATTTTCTTCGACTATTGTTTAATATTTGCTTTCCTCCCCAATCTTATGACATCTATATTTATGTTTTTATAGGGTTATGGTATTATTCTCTCCAAAGTTCTTCCTCATTTAGAGAAAGAGAAAACAACCTTGGTGTTCGAGCTTGACCGTCTAAATGAGTGGAATGAAACGATAGAGAGACAGAGAGAATCATCATATCAAATCCCGATTTACTTTGGAGACAAATACTCTTCTTATGGAAAATGAACTATTACTTTCAGAGTTGTCTGCCTGCAAATCAAGAAGTCAAAACGATTAGAAGAGTTCAAGTACACTGTTTAAAGGTAGAAACAGGTCATATATGAGATTTTCTCTTTAAGAGGTGCTAATGAGGATCTTTCTAGACTTACCTTGATGAAGAATCTTGAAAAAGAACCCTCAGTGGATGTTTCTTGGACAGTTCACGAAGAGTTGAAGTTCATAAGTGAATCATAGGATTTAATAATGAAAACTTTTGATTCCCTACACATTTAGGGCCATTTAGTAACTCACCAAAGGTTTAAGGATAAAAATATCCTATAAATATGTGGAGCCTAGATCCACGTTGGCTCGCTGCAATGGGGATGGAAGATGAAATTTTATTCAAGTAGACAGTGAGGTTCGATTTCTCTCATGAAACATATTTGGTCGCGGAGTAGGCAACGTCTCTTATAAAATTCAGTCATAACATTTTTTACAAACTCATATTGACGACATTGGAAAGAAGACTCGTATATCTTTAATTTGATATTATCAGTAACCTAACTATTCATATTCTAAGAGATATAAACAATTGAATTTCAGGACCCACACCAAACTAATGCTGAAGAACAACCCTAGAACCTGAAAGTCCTTGTACCAAAAGTCTACTAACGACAAGTCTCAGAGCAAGGGGTACAACCCCAAAACTAACAACACCTTAAAAAATAGTCTCATCCTTACTCAATAGTCTCTTAGCTGAGGTCTACTAATAACCACATGAAGAAGCCCTGTACTCAACAAAGAAAGAGCAAGTGCAGTATCAGTGCACAACCACAGTGTACTGGTACGATCACATGTTATCTCATTAGATTCAACATATATAAGTCATTACAATAATATAATCACATGCATATAACGAACACGTACAAGATTATCAACATTTATGAATAATGTATAATTTTCATAATTCTCAAGACACACAATTATGTCAATGTAACATCTCGCAAATTGAAATATCTAGGAAGAATTTAGAAGTTGAAATAGTCAGTTTTGGAAAGAATGAGTTTTTAACTTCAAACGATCATAACTTCTAGATCAGGATGAGTTAGGTATAGTTCCAGATATGGTTGGAAATCCCTTGGAATAATCTTTCTAACGCTACTGAGTTTGCGCAATTTCGATATCGTATGAGTGAGGTATATCCTTTAGAAGTTGGGTTGTCAGATTAAGAAAATGTCCAAATCTGAGATTTTAAAGGGTGTTTTGGTGTTTTCCTTACCCAACCTAATTAATTCATTTTTGATAATAATCTTAGGCTCTAAACTGATAGGGTTCAGTTTACACTTTTACCAAAAAAGTTGGGATTTTGAGAGAAGAGAAAATAGGAGAAAGGGAATCAAGATTGCCGAAATTCATCGGGGGTGATCCCTATAAGGTATGTGAGATTTTTTAGTATTGGGTCAGTTCACCCACACACAAAACTTATTTCACTTCATTGATTTTTGAGTTGGTTGAATGATAAAAAATGAAGTTGTTGAAAAACATTGTTGAATTCTTGTTGGTTGAGTTGTTGGATGCCTATTATTGATTCGATTCGTGTTTCCAGGTTAATTTTCGTGTTAAATCTATTGGGTATTGAGGGTACTAATTGTAACATCTTGTAACTTGAATTAACTTGGAATAAGCTAAGAAACCAAGAATAATTATTTTTGGGAATAAGCATGGAAATCTAGAAATTTTCAGCTTTCAAAAGTGAGTCATTTTCAAACGGTCATAACTTCTAGATTAGGAGGAGTTTGGATAAGTTCTCTATATGGTTGGAAATCCCTTGGGAAGATCTTTCAACACAGCCGAGTTTGCGCAAAAAATACTATCGTATGAGGGAGATATGTCTTTGGGAAGTTGGGCTATTGGGACTGAGGAAAGTCCAATCTGAATTTTAGTAAGAGTAAAGTTTTCTTTTAACCCTAGTATTTCCTAATTTGTTTTAAGGGTTTATTAGAGGTAAAACCAAGTCCCAACTCAGTTTTAACAAAATTATGAATGTTTAGGGCTTGGGAGAAAAGGAGAAAAGGAGAAAAGAAGAGAAACAAACATTCTTTGAGAAACGCCAAGATCGTTGCGTGAATTTTATCGGGGGTGATCCTTATCGAGGTATGTGAGATCATTCTGTGTTAGGTCCCTTCACTCACACCCCAATTTGATTCTATTCAGTAAATTCGAGTTTATTTGAATGATGAACAGGGAAACTCTTGATGAAAAATTGTGAAATTCTTGTTGGTTGAATTTTAATTGATCTCTAGTACATTTAATTCATGTTTTAGGATAGTTTTGGGGTCTAATCTATTGGTTAATGAGGTATTTAGTGATCCTAAGTGTTTTGGTGGGATCCATGGAAGTTTAGGAGGTTTAGAGATGAAAAATGGAGAAGAAAAGTCAGAGGTCTCGTCAGACAACCCCTGGGACGCCGCGCCTGTCAGAGCCCCTTAGGGAAGGCTTTGTCTAACAGAACCTGGCGCGCTGTGCTATCCTGAGCGCCTCAGACCAGAGTCTGTCCGACAGGCTCTGCCGCTCCGCGCCTCCTAGAGCACCAAGACCCCTTGGAGACCTCATTTTTTCCTTATATTTTCGTATTAGTTCCTAAGTGATGTACATATAATTTCCAGTTGATTCCAACACTCTAAAGTACATATAAACATCATGAAATCATCCTTAAACATGAGATCATGATCCTTGAATCCACACTCCAATTCAAGGGAAGCTAAGATCAAAGTCAAAGAAGTTAAGAGTTAAGTTTCAAGTTAAGTAAAGAGCAAGAGTTGAGTTCATTTCTCAAAAGCTATAAGAGAACTAAATATTCCCTAAAGGTTTATAAATGCCTTCACATTTAAGTTAAAAAGGAAATTAAGAGTTACAAAGGAGTTTTGAACAAAAAGGGGAAAATTGATTCCAAAAGGAACTTTTTAAAAAAGCTAAAGGGTTAAATTATCTCAATCCAAAGGAAGGAAGTTTTGTCAAAAGCATGTGCTAAAGTATATTTTGGGAGTAGTACTGAGCACCGATGTGGGGATAAGAGTTCATATTAGATCAAGTCTCCATGTAAATCATGAAGTCATCATGGGTGTTAACGGATCATACTTTTTAGATAATCACGTAAGTTAAGCTAGTGGATCCACTAAGTTAAGCATATTCTTCAGTTAAGCAGAGTCAAGGTAAGTTCATCTTAATCCCGTCAAGCTTAAGTCGTTGTTTAATATTCCAACTTGCATAATCGTACATTCAATGTACTGATGTCAGTTGGCCTGCATCGTTTTATGATGCAGACGCAGGTAACCATGATCAGCATGCAACGCACCGTTGATCCAGTTGAGCATTCCGTAGTAACTAGGTAAGCCTTCTCGCATTCCGAAGGACATCCCTTTATTTATTTTTTCTAGCTTAGTTTATTAGGATGTTGTGGGGTCTGTCCCAACATTCATCTTAGTTATTAGAGGCTTCATAGACAGATAGACAGTTAGTAGTTCAGTTTTAGAGTCTTTTTTGTTTTATAATTTCATATGTTCAAGTGTTGAGACTTAAGTGTCATTTTGGCTAAATTATTATATTAAGTATTTCTTTTGAACATGCTCTATTTCTTGATTGAGTTGAGTTAAATCCAGACCAACGGTTCGCTTGGGGTCAGCAATGGTCTTTGAGTGCCAGTCACGTCCAGGTTGTAGGCTCCGGCGTAACACTAATGACTCTAAGTGTTTGGGAAAAGAACCATGGAAGTTTAGAGGGTTTAGAGATGAAAAATGGAACAGAAAATTCATGAATGTTTGTACGTAGGGCCTTGGGGCGCCTAGCTCCCATAGCCCCACAGAACGATATTTGTTCGTAAGGCCTTGGGGCGCCACGCCAGCCAGAGTGCCCCTACTTGGCCCTTGAAGTTTGGGGCCTAGTACCCAACGCCTCTCAGAGCGTCAATGACGCCAGTTCACCCCATTATTTCCTCATCTTTTCAAGCTAGTTTCTAACTGATGTACCTTACGTTTCCTAGTTTATTCTAACACTCTAAGGTACATATAAACATCATGAAATCATCCATAAACATGAGATTATGAACCTTGAGTCCATAATCTAATTCAAGGAAATTTAAGATCAAAGTCAAGAAATTAAGAGTCAAGTTTAGAAGTTAAGAAACAAGTCAAAACAAAGTTTTCAAGAGTTTTTAATAAACGTTTTAAATTTATTTTAAGACTCAAGTTTCAAGTTAAATAAAGAGTAAAGAGTTGAAGTTCTTTATTTAAAGAAATATAAGGAAACTAAGTATTCCTTAAAAGTTGATTTATGATTCAAGTTTCAAGCTAAGCAAAGATTAAAAAATATGAGTTCATTTCTCAAAAGATATAAGGGAACTAAGTATTCTGTAAGAGTCTATGAATGTTTTCACATTTAAGTTAAGAAGAACTAAGATTTCAAAAGAGTTTTGAGAAAGAAAAGGGAACTGTGATTCCAAGAGAGCTTTCTAAAGCTAAGTATTGAACAATTATCTCAACCCAAGAAAAGAAGTTGTTTAGAAAATATATGAGCTAAGTATATTTTGGAAGTAGTATTGAGCACCGATGTGAGAATGAGAGTTCATATTTATTCAAGTCTCCATGAAAACCATGTAGCCATCATGAGTATTAACGGGTCATACTTTTTAGATGATCGCGTAAGTTAAGCTAGTGGATCCACTAAGTTAAGTTAGTTTTCTATGGCAAGGTATATGTCGGTGCTTTAGCAGCGCGAAGTGAAGTGTTGTATCATCACTATAGCTCTTAAGTGATTGTTGTCAGTTAGAGAAACTCCCACAACAGTAACTGCATGGTTCCTCAATAGCTTATGTTTAGTATTAATAGGGGTATGAGACTCAATTAACGTATTGCACAAGTAGACTTTGAGAGGAAGCATAAAATAACTTTTGTTATGATTATGAGTTGACATTATATTTTAAACAGTTTTTTTTTTTTTTTTTATATTGCACCTGTTTTAAACTACTTTATAATGAAATGAGTTCCGTTAAGTATTCATGAGTTGAGAATAGCCAAGATAAGTGTTTCTTTGACACTCTCTTTCAAGCCTATGTTGTTTTAGCTATCCAATTTGCATACTTTTACATTAAATGTACTAATGTCAGTTGTCCTGCATCGTATCATGATGCAGACGCATATAACTAGGATTAGCATCCGGTATGTCGTTAATCCAGTGAGCAGCTCAGAGTTAGTTGGTGAGCCTTCCTTCATTCTGGAGGACATCTTTTATCATTCAGTTATTTGTTTTTAGTTTTCAGTTGTTAGGATGATTGGGGGTCCTATCCCAACATCCCTCTTTATTTTAGAGGCTTCATAGATAGATAGTGTTAGAGTCTTTGGTCTTTTCATTTCACCTGTAACAGATTAAGACAGAGAGTTGCCATTTTGGCTAAGTATTACTTTTAAGTTATTTATTGAGTTATCTCTTGTGTTTAAGTCTTCCCCTGAGTAAGTAAGACAGGCCAAGGGTTCACTTGAGGCCAGCAATGGTCTTTGAGTGCCGGTCACGTCCAGGGTATAGGCTCAGGGTGCGACAGTCAAGTAGTTGGTCCTCTCATTGAACCCAAACCTAAACTGTTAGCATACCGAAATGTGGTACCCGATCCAATGTTTATGCCAAAATGTGACAACCGATCCCAATTAGTCATGTCCGAACATGGAAACTAATCTCAATTAGTTATGCCAGAATGTGGCAACCAATCCCAATTAATTATGCCGGAACATGAAAATTGATCCATTGGACACACCACAATCACAATCACAAGTATACTCTCAACATCATACAATCAAGAAGTGATGCATGACATATAATTATTCATCTATCTAGTTTAAAACAAGTGTGATCAATAATGCAACATTCACATATATACATGTATTATAATGAAACAAGAATAAACATGCATCATACAATCATAGAATCACAACCATCAGCTATCTCAAATCAAAGCATGAATCCCCTAAGACATTTGAATCTTTCATTTTCGAATTATTGCCGTTTGTTCTAGGTCTACAAACAACAATTTATACACAAGGATCTACAATCAAAGGTCTAATTATCTGGATTATAACAAACTCCATAATCCTAGACCAAACCCATGATCCTCATACCCATATTAGGGCTTTTCTACCATAATTTTCGTATCAAAACCCTCCCCCATCGATAATAACGCAAGAAAATAGGTTCTACGGATCAAAAAATGATTTTGGGGAGTGGAAACCTTACCTTTATCCTCAAGAATGGTGGAAAATTATTGAGAAGACTCATGCGTTCGTTCCTTAGCTCTCGAAGTCGAAAAGTGCAGAATAAATATTTTTGTGTTTATTTACGACTTTAAGTCGCGTCTGCCTCGCCATGGCGGCACTCACCCCGCTACAGCAGAAATCCCGGCCCAGAAGCTTGCATGAAACTAGTGAGCAAAATCAATAATTTCAAGACCCCATTTCACAACACACATTCAACCAACGACACTTATAAAATATTATTTACGTCAAGATCAATTTCGAGAGTTCTACCCGTTCAAAATCAATTCAGTGAAGTCGTACGGGTTCTTTAATTTCTTGAATATCTACTCATATAATTAAAATCTTAATTAGGTCTCTCATTCGTTACTAGATCTCTCTAGACCTTACTGGCTCTAATTTCGTCCAAATCTAGACCAGGTTGAAAAATTTCAAGTTACTATCCCAATTCTTTCCCCATTGGCTTTTCCCTAATGACAAAATCAGGTCGTTACATTGAAGTTGATCCTTATACGAAGTCATGCAAAAACTTAGTCGATAGAAATGGTTTGAACTTGGCTTGGTGTTAGAGGTTCTTTATGACCCTAATTCGCATCTAATATACTTCAAATACTTAGAAAGGAACCTTGACGTCCATATACAACTTAGAAATCATTAGATTTTGACCTATACACATTTAGAATATGATTTAGATCTTTGCTTAGAAGTTGTGGGGCATTACATGCTTCTAGATTATCGATCTCAATTGTGCTTTGCATTTACTTATCACATCATTCTGGGCAACTATTTATAATTTTTTTAATGAATTATTAGATTGTGTTGACTTGACAGGGTT
Source organism: Solanum chilense (assembly GCA_032847665.1). Lineage (NCBI taxonomy): Eukaryota > Viridiplantae > Streptophyta > Magnoliopsida > Solanales > Solanaceae > Solanum > Solanum chilense. The sequence continues at coordinate 86,118,755 of CM064963.1, forward strand.
CGTAACATACTTTCTACAATATAGTATTTAACTCTTCGTGAATCCATCTATAATTCTTATTGAGTATACGTGATTTCATACTCATACGTACTATTCCCTGTTACATCCTTTTAATCCAAATCTTAGAAGTAATAAACCTTAAAGCTTTTTATTGTCTGAGGTTGTGTCTCTTTCAAAGTAGTGGTGAGCTTCTTGTGTTAAGAGTAATAGTATGGATTCATATATGAAATCTCTTAATTCTTTTGATGTTTTTGGTAATTAAATAGTAGTATACAATGGTATTCTCTTTAAAAGATCTTGTGTTGGTGAAACTAGGCTTTAGATTGGGTTAATTTTGTCATTCAATATTTATATCTATAAAAATAGTTTTAACAATTATACTTTATTATATTTTTTCTATAGCTTTAGTATTTGTTGTTGTGTTTGGAGAAGGGTTGACTTACCTATCTAAGAGTTAGGGTAGGTGTTATCATAACTTGAAACTTTGAATAATGACATTATAGTTAATGCACTATCGTAAACTACAAAGGATTTTAGTGTCACAATCCAAAAATCTAGTGTGATGACACCTGCATTATTCCACCAAAATAGATTAGTCTAAACGACTCTCGACAAGGTTAAAAACGGAAGTAAGAAAGAAATGAAGTACTAAACATAAAATAGCATTTTAGAACTCATAATGTAACACAATATATTCCAAAACCTGGTGAGTGTGTACGAACCACTAAGTATTACAACAGATTGAAAGAAAACATTAGTCTGAATATCTACAATACTGAAATAGTAGAAAGACATGTATGTGATATCTGTCGGAATGACAAGCTGCTACCTCACAAGATGCAGAATGAATGATCAAGACTATCAAGACTTGTAACTTACGGAAGTGTAGAAATCAAAGGAGTGAGTACCAAAACAACAATGGTACTTAGCAAGCATCCCTAATTGACCCTAAGTAAAGTTATACCTAAAACAAGTATCCTAACACCATTTGAACCTCCAAATTCTATAGTTTGTATAGAAATCAGTTGCAACACATCTTAGCTGTTCCACGTTCAACAAAAAACAACAGAGTACATGTAATACACAATAATCTGCGTATCAAAGTCTCGTACAATGAAATTTGAACTCAACATCTTATCATCCTGACATACTGAAACTCAAGTTTATGTTTTTTCCTTGATGCGATTGACTTAAATTTATTGTCTTACCCTCCATTGTTGACATTATAGCGAAAAATATAATGAGATTCACCTCAAACCTTTAATAAGAATACCACTTTTTAATTAAAAGAGCAAAATAAATATTATCAACGAAACATTTACAATTATAGAGTAGTACTAACATGAACTAATCAATTAGATAAATTATCTTGCTGATAATTATACAAGCATAACTCAAGAATTATTATTTTAGGACAAAACTTTATAGTCATTATCGAAATTTTAAGATGGAATAAATCAGAACTTACTCCTCCATTAAAATATCACTTTCAGAATTGTTTTTATAGATATTAAAACACCTTTTCTCTCTGATTAATTATCAAACTGACAACCATACATAAATGAATAAAAATAATCACACCTAAAAGGCTAAAACTCCTAAATAGTCATGTCTAAATGTAGTAAAAAATAATTCATACCAACAGTATTGTTATTTTTAATTTTTGAGACTCATGTTAATACTATGTTATAAAATTAAATTAAAACAGTAGCAATATTAAATAATATAATAAATAAAAAATGTAAAAAAGCAAAGAGAAATAATTTCTTATTAATTTCTATCATACAGTTTCAAATATTCAAGTCTATACGATATAATTCTTAAGACGTTTATTTATAAGAATAATTAACCGATAAAATATTGAGATTTATAGTTAAATAATTGTTGAGTATTTTTCAAATCTACGGCAACCAAATAAGATTTAAATATCATATATTATTATATGCATGTAATAATTGATCACTAATAAAGACAATTAAAAAAAATACATGATACTAGATTTTTACGTAACATCACTTCTTCTTCTTTTTTTTAATTTTAAGGACGTTTAAAAGATATATTTATAGACGCTTAAAAAATAAAAATATTTTTTAATTTGACAATTTAAGCTATCATAAAATTGAACAAAGTGATGGAAGTATCGTCTTTTTTTGTTTTTATTTTTCATTTAGTGATTTTCTGCGTACCCAATAGTCGAATTCGAAACCCCGAAGACAGAGACTTTTCATATTTTTTCCTATTATACCCACTACTACCTATATCTTCAAAGTTGCAAAAAAGTTGTTGTACTAGTGGTTCAAAACATGAAAAAATTAATGGAAATTTTGGTTAGTCACGCAAGAATGGCTTATGAAAATTATTTTTTGAAATTAACGTTAAAATATAAAAGATTATATCGTTCATTTCGAAATAATTAAAAAATAAAAATACTTCATAGTATTTTATTAGAAAAAAGAAAAAAAGTTTATTCTTACTTGATTTGTCAAAATAGACAACTATTCAGGAACAACTAAAAAAGGAAAAAAACACAAGTAATTAAGAACAGAGAAAGTATCTAAATAAAAATTAATGATGAGTTATTATGAACTTATATGTATGACCTATAGGGGTGAATATGGTGTGGTATGGTACGGTATTTCAAAGTTTCGAAATTATAATTTCGATATTCAGTTTTCTTAAGGGCACCTACGAACTCACTCATAAGGAAACTCATCAAGTAGGTCTTTCGAGTCTTTCAAGTACTGGCGAAGCTTTAATTGAAGACCTTTCAGTGCCCTTTCGTTTGGTCCCCTGGGTACCTTCTCCGCACTTACAGGTAAGCATGTATCAATTTAATTCGGTGAAGTTCAGTTTCAATATTCTATAGCAAGGTAAATTGATAATCATAGTTTGTGCAATTTCGACTAATAAATATTCATATAATAGAGTATTATGACTTTGACAATTATAAAAAATTTCAACTATATCATACTAACACATGACACATGTAGAAATATTTTATTTTAAAGAAAATACATTTAATTTTTTATATTTTGAGTTATTACATCAATTTTATGGATGTTAATAGAAAATTTTAGACGAATAATGTTGGACGACATTGTTTCGACTAACGTACGTTATCTTTAGTGATGCCCTCATTGTATTTGTTGTTCAATTCGATTTTAATTCTGCTAGACATAAGTTCTATTTTTACTAAGATAAGAGTAAGTTTATCAACCCTTAATTTTTAACCCTTAAAATAAATAATTTTTTCATAGAGCATAAATTCATATTTTTATATTATAATATTTATATATTAAGAATTTGTACTCCATTGGACATAAATTTAACATTTAAAAATAAAAATTAAAAATTAAATTATTTAAAAAAAATAAATATCGAAGATCGACCATTGAGATGGTTTAACTTCCAAGATTTTTTCATTTATTAAAGTGGTTGTGCCTCTTTTGTCGTGATTGTTACACATTTAATTGGATTATTATGCATTTGCTAGTCAAATACATACACTATTTTAAAGAAAATGACAAAAAATTGTATCTTGAATATACACTTAATAGTCTTACCACAAGTTAGTAAAAATAATAATTTAACTACAAATTTAACCGTTTTGATCCATTTAAGTTTGCAAAAATCAACACTTTAATCTCCGAAAAAATATTTATCGAACTTTATATGTTGAATTTTGAGGGAAATTATTAAAAAAAAAAATAGTGAGAATTTACAATTAAAGGTACACAAAATAGTGGGGGATAAAGACGTATGTAAATTATAGGTCAAAATTGAGGAAAAATGATCAACTTCATAATGTTAGAAAATAATTTTTCAAACACTAATTGAGGAACTCAATCAACTAGATAAAAATATATTAGTGTCGCATAAAATTTGATACAAAAATAAATTTTTTCATTGTTTTTATTTATACTGTTCAACTATAATTTTGTACTTTTAAAAATTTTACATTCGTCCGATAATTTCACAGTAAATAAATAAAAAGGAAAAACTAATGAAACTCTCATTTTTATTTAAAATCGCTAAAAAATAATCATAATATTTACGCAAAAATAACCGACAAGTTTCGTCTATCGTTTTCGTAAAATAAATTATTAAAAAAACCATTGACTCTCTAATAGTTATCCCTTGATTTCCATCCGTTAATATTTCACTTGTTTTTAGTAGTTAAAATATTTATAGTTTTTGTCATTTCTAATTCATTTTAAAGTAGAGTGTAGTTTTTTTTAGGTATAATGATTTGGAAAAAAATACTTTAATGATTACATTTTAATAAATAATTACTAATTTTAGTGATACTTTTTATTTATTACCATTTATAGCAATAAATAACAATACTATTATCAATCTGTAACATGTATTAAAAGTGAATTATGCATGCAATATATATATATATATTAAACTTGCATTATATGTGTTTAATAAACTATTTTCTGTAATATGAATTAAAGTTGTATCATAGATATATTAAAAGTGATTAAGTGAAAAAAAAATTATTACTGTTATAAATGATAAATATTTTCTTGATATGATATATTTACGTAAGTTTCCCTAATAATTTCTGCTAATTATATTTAGTGTCTAGTGTAGTATTTTCATATCGCATATTCTAGGACTTACCATTACTTTATAATTTATCTTTTAATATGCAAAGTTCAACAAAAAAATTTAAATACTAAAAATATTAAACTTTGGCAAAGTTAAAAAAATTAAAATTATTAAGTGTATATTTAAGAAATCATTTTTTCTAGTTTGTGATAAAATTTAAAAGATCAAAATTTTTACGAGCATAAATAATCTTTTTTTTCATACGAAATATTATATCGATTATTTTTTTGATGAACGACAATATTATCCCTACTAAAAATATTAAATTTTGGCAAAGTTAAAAAATTAAAATTATTAAGTGTATATTTAGGAAATCATTTTTTTTTAGTTTGTGATAATATTTAAAAGATCAAAATTGTTACGAGCATAAATAATCATTTTTTTCATACGAAATATTATATCGATTATTTTTTTTGATAAACCACAATATTATCCCTATTTTGTCGGTGTTGTTGGTAAAGGGCCCACATTACTTCATAAATGCTCCCATTCAACAGACATCTACCACTAGGGCCCAGGCCCAACTTCACTTCATAGGCCCAATAATCTTTTTATAACCTTATTTTGTACTTTTGATTAATTACCAAACTGTCGGTTTAAACGATTTGGTCGTGTTCCTATATTTAAATTTTAAGGGCAAGTTACATATTTGATCGAAAATGCAAAAATAAATTACATTTTGTTAATTATATTCATAATAGTTTGTATAATAAGTATTTATGTATTTATTGATTTGATGAACGAATATTTGTATTTATTTCACATTTTCTTTAAATGATTAAGTTTTCAAATTTCATTAGGGAGTCCTCCTGTCCTATAGGCCATGAAAAGACCTTTATAAATCTTTATCAGAAGAATTTATTCAACAAAAAGTAATAATTATGTACGGTTAATGATATGACATTTTACTTAAAAAAACACATTTCCACGTACATTTAGGGCTCGTTTCATCATGCGATATGATATTATAATAAGAAATTATGAGATGAAATTTATGTTTTGTTTGAACATGCGTTATGAAATTTTTGTGTTGTATATTTTCTCATAAATATAAATATCTAATAAGTTGTAAAACTATTAAAATAGCTCCAGTTGTTTATTCAATCTTATCAAATAAATAAAAATTTATAAAATCGCATAAATAAATTATTAAAAAGCTATTTATTCTCCACTTAAGTAATTGTTTCATCTAACTTTAATTTATTAAAAAATTGAACATAAATTGTAGTATACTAGTCTTTAATATAATCCTTCCACACAGTATGGATAATTTCCTCAAGTTGAACTTGCATTTCTCGGTCATGCGACCGAGAAGACGAACCAACATTGTTACTTTGAGCCATTTGTTAGTCAATATCATCTACAACTACATTTTCATGCTCATAGACCATAAATACTTCATCACTTTAACACTCGATTGATGTGAGTTAAACTGACTATATGTTGGTGAGAATAATAAATTTTAAAAAGTAATGATGTGATTATAAATTTTATTTACATATGAAATAAATGATTAGTAAATATAAATGTGGGGTCATTTTAATAAAATATAAACTCGTGGATCAATTTTCTTTATTGAAATATCTCAAATCATGATATGGAATTACATGTAATTTCATATCATGATTTTGGAAAAATATAGAATCACATCTCATGATATGGAATCATGAGATGGAATCAGCCTAAAATCACATGTTCAATCGTTGATTTCATCTCACGGTACCATATCGTATTATGGTATCGCATGACCAAACGCCTAATTAGTGGTGGATTGATGTTACAAACTAAGGGGTCGTTTCGACATAGTGTATAAAAATAATGATATGTTTGCATTATTTTTTTAGTAAACTTTGTATGCATTTATCTTTTTTTGTTTACTATGTTAAACTTACACACTACTCTATTGTGTATTGCTAATATCATGATTTTTCATGTATTAGTAATGGAAAGAATTTCAACACATGTATTAGACCGACTAAATTATTCTCATAGTCCTCTTAGAACATTTTATATTTTGGTATTGTTGTAAATAAATATTTCTAATAGAAGTTATGCAATGTGTTTATTTTAATACGCAAAAGGATCGAAATGTCCTTAAACTATGTGAAATTGAATAAAAATATTTTCGATTAATAGTTTGGTCTAAAAAGAGTCTTGTCTTCAATAGCTTGGTCCAAAAAACCGCTTTTGTTAATTAACGAGTCAAAATGCCCTTTTTCAAATACCTTCAGTTATTTCTTTTCTTTTTAAACAAATTCTTTTCCTAATGACGATTTTCTTTAATTAGAAAATGATTATCCTACTTCAATTCGAAAAAGATTAAGAATATAAATATCTTTTATTTGATTAAATTATTTATTTATTAAATCAAGTAGGTCATAAGGCCATTTCATTAAACAAAAAATACTAATTGATTAGAAATTGTTTTAAAAGGGAAAAAATACTAATATTTTTATCAGGAAAATGATATTAAACCCATTAAGTAATAAAAAGGCATTTTTGGATCAAATTATTTAAGTCTGAAGGCATTGTTGTTCAATTTCACATAATTTGAGAATATCTATCGATTTCACATAATTTAAAGACATTTTAATCCTTTTTCTTTTAATTTCTAATACACCCAATCAAATAGTACTATATAAGAAATAATCTTATGGTAGCTAACATAACTAATGCATTCACATTACGAATGTAAACGATTCCCAAGTGAAGTAAATTAAACAAAATGACCAAACTGATCTCTCGTTCATTTTTACTTGCTCATTTTACTAAAAATAGCTATTCATTTTTTACTTATTTACTTTAAAAAATCATGAGATAATTTATCACTTACTCATTTGCCCTTATTAATTATAATTTCTTCCATTGTTATCTTCCGAAATGTTGAACTTACTATACAAAAAGAGTAATATTGTGATATCATTCTAGTGATTACTTCTTTAAAAAAAATGTGTCACGTTAAACTTGGACAAGTAAAAACAAAGAAGGGAGTAATATTTGGTTTTAAAACGTGGGTGAGATATTTATATATCTTATGAGAAGAATCCAATAACAATGATGGTTTTGATGGAAACTCTTGTATTTTCATTGAAGAACAAACCTGTTTGAAATGGAAGGCTAATCTAAAAAAAAATAAGCTAAAATTAAGATCATCATTTCCATGGCTATTTCTACATCCAACCCAATTAGTAGTTGTAGCTACTGGTTCAGCCAGATTACTATGGGACCAGATTATGTTAAGACTAAGCCCTCCATTATTGGGCCGGCGGGTGGGGGTGGGTGGGGGTGATGGTACAGTAATCACCATTGAAGGACAATGGGAAGAGAGACAGTAATATTGAGATTGCATTAATCTGAGAACTTAACCATGAATAAGGTTAGTTAGTTATCTACAGAGTGAATTTACAAGAGAAAACTAAGTGTCGATAAAACATGGCTTACGTTGGTACTAATGCCAGAATTTGGTTCTTGATGATTCTCATGCACTTCTGTATTTCAGCATACAATGGAAAGTTCTGTGAACAACAAGGTTGTAAGCTTGCTACAGCAGAATCCAGTACTTTTGCCACATCAGCGGGTGGAAACTGTCGTTCCGTGCACTTCTGCAATGATGTATAATAGATAATCAATCATATTGTGTCAAGCATAAAGATGTAAAATAATGACAATTGTATGGGTGAACAGAGATGTTAACTGAAAAAATCAAAGGTGCTTTTGGAGATATCATGTGCTGCCATATAACACTTGGTTAGGTTTTCCTTTTGCAGTTGAGTAGCAAGACATATATAGCGTAAACTCATCCCCAAGGTATCCGTGCGTGGACTTACAAAGATGGAGTCACAACAAATGTATTCTATACTGGAGATCATGATAATGTGACACAGACAGACTAGTGATCATATTTTTTTCTCCCTTTTACTTTAAAATAAAATAAGGATATCCTCCTCCTCTGAGGCTATCTGGCAATCTTTGATGGAATAAAACTTGGTGAGGGAGAGGAATTGCTCATTCAGTCGATCTGTTTGAGTTTTCTTCTTCTCCCTTTATTTATCAGTTATCCAAAATCACAATACATTGCTGTCTTAGTTTGATAAAGATAATTCTGAAATCCAGATATTGAGATGAGAAACATCTTCTGGAACATTTTATGTCATTCAAAAAAGAGGCAACCCAATATGGAGCCCAATGTCGCGAAGGACGTGGTACATTCCCTAAGCAAAGGTTCCATGCCAAATGTTCTAAAGCAATAATCGTATAGCTTAGTCCAAGGGAACAGAAAAAACTTGAAAAATGAGCTGGAATTACGGAACTAAAGAACTTGCCAACAGAATACAGGAAGATAAATGAGCTAACCAATCATATTTACCTGAATCATAAGCAAAGTAGAAACACATTTAGTGATAAGTTCTGAAGGAATTTCTGCTTCATTTCTATCTGACATATTCTTTGACTTAAGATCAGGTGGCTGCAACAGATCAATGCACTAAAAATCAATTGATATAGAGAAGCAAAATAGCCATTACACAAGAATGAGGTGGTAAATAATCTTACAGTTGGCACGCAAGAATCATCTAGTAGAATCCGATCATTCACATAATCAATAGCCTCCTCAATCTTCTCGGTGGTGTTGTCTCTACCGGTAAATGAAAGCATTGCCTACACAGGTAAGTGAATCAGTACTAAATAATCTACAGCAACATGCGGACGATGATGAGATCACAAACATAATACTAGTAACATAAATAAAAATTAGGACACAATGCAACATGAACTTAGTGATGCAAAACTCTGGAGGCATTACATTGAAAAAATCAAGTCCAATTGTCTGATAATATTAAACCTGGTTACGAAAAAGGATCTAAGTGAACTAATTTCAAAAGTTTTCAGAAGAGTTACTGGAGGTCCAATTTTTCTCCTCTTAACTTTGATCCTGATGTATTTTCTCAAAATATTTTGATCTGGTTATATATACCAAAATGAAATGGTAACCAACCACCATTATGCAAAATCTCATACTACTACTGCATCATCTTTTCAAGAAATACATTTCAATATTCCCAGTCTGCAGATGTAAATTAAGGAATAAATCAACCTGGCAACCACGCAAATGAGATTTCTGAAGAAGCTAATAAACAGTACTACCTCCATCCAAAATTATGTGATGTAGTTTGACTGGGTACGGAATTTTAAGAAATATGGGAAGACTTTGCAATTTTCCAAAACTATCATTAAAATAAATGAAATTTTAAGTAGAAGAGCACACATTTGTTGGCTTTATGCCAACTATAAGTGGGACCTAACATGGGTAAAATGTTGATACTCAATAGTGTCATTAAATGTTCACTAAATAAGAAAATGTTTCATTCTTTTTGGGACTTCCTAAAAGGGAAAGTGTGTCATACAAAATGGGGGAGTAACATGCTATGCTTAATCATAACCCGCTTTAGAATTTTTTCAAACATGATCGTAAAACTGGATTGGGTCACACCAAAAATGCTGTTAGAAGACTCCCAACAGAAATAACAGTTAAATGTTTACCTGCACGGCTGCATCTACCATAGTCCGGGATTTGATTTTTGAGTTTTCTATTATCTCATTGACAAGGAATCCTGATTCCTGCGGTTGATTTGTACAACGATCAAAAGTGCTCGCAATGCTAGGATCAGCAAAATTTGGAACTGGCCTTGGCCAAGCAAGTGGAATGCTTCCGTGATAGGTATTCCGCTGCCTCAAGCGAAATAGAGCAGAAGAAACCTGCCAAAGCAAATGAATGCTATAGCAAACTTTGTGAACCTTAGAAAATTGAAATTCTCTTTTGAGGATAAGCATACCTGCTCATTGACTTCATTTAACTGTATTAGCACGGCAGCATATTGCTTCTTGAAAGGCTCTGAGTCCTTGAGAGAACAGTCGCCGCTCTTTTGGTTTTCCAAGACATCATCATTCATGCGCCTTAACTCTGAAACAACTGCATCCTACACGTTCAACCTAATGACATGAGCTCACTGCACATCTGGCACAAGATGTGCATGCCTTTTGTACATCTAACATCAACTAAAGAAATGCATCTATTGACACAAATCCCGAAACACATACATTGAAATACAAGGACAGCCGAAACTAAAAATGAAAGACAAGAAGAAGTACAACTCTAAAATAGAAGAAACTAGTAATCTCTTTGGTAAATGGTAGTAGCAGCATTTGCTCAGAGTAGCTTCCCTCTTACCTTAAATTTCCCCGCTCCAAACAGAGCACTGAGCAGTAAACACAGCTTTTGCAACAACAAATACATGCTCAATGCATGCCTCCACATTTTTCGAACAATTTATAGATGTGCATATAATAAGACTAAGTTCTATAAAGCTGCTTCAGCCTCTTAAAAAAGTAAATAGAGCTTTAACCTGGCAGATCATGAAAGCTTATCCCTTCAACAATTTCTTCTTCTTTTTATGCAAATAAGCCCTTCAAGTTCAGGGACGGAAAATGAAGAAGATATTACTCTCTCATTAGCTTATATAAGTAATTCGGACATAAATGCCTGCTAGTTTTATTCATAAAGTTTTTTTATTTGGTTGAATAAAAGATATTGTTGAATGACGCGACAATCTCATCAAACTAGCTTTAACTTTAAAATGTTAGAAAGGGAACATATTATTTATTATAGGCCTGCAACATGCTCCCTCACATGCAAGCCTAATTCGTTTGCTTGATTCAAGCACGAGAAGTAAGACTCGACTATAGGAATTGTATCACTATGACACCATGTTGAATTGAATGACCACCTCATCATTAAGTTTAAGTTAGAGAATGAACATGATATTTAGGTCTACACGATTAGCATAAGCAGACAAAGATACAAGCAAATGTCGAGAGAGAAAGAGAGAGCTAGCTTTCATTTGTATAATCTTCATGCATGGATCATATGAAGTAAAAACTAGGATTAGTTTTGTAACCTTTTTGTCTAGTGCACGAGTCAACTCTGCAAGAGCTTGAACATCAGCTTCCTTTGCTTGAATCAGAGCGACAGCAGAAGGCTTTGAATATGCGATCTGTTGAAATGTGGTGGTTTCCATGACTCCAGATTTAGATTGCATATCAGCTTCTGCTGAAACCACCTGACCATCAAGTAACTCATAAATTATGTGGAGGGATAACACATAGATAAGCCTACAACTCCTTAAAGGAGAGGGAGCAGCAAGTCTCAAAAGAGATGGTGGAGAGCAATTTCTTCATGTATTTGGTGGACAGTGTGGACCCAAAGGAATAGAAGGTATTTTGAGGATAGATTCAATACTATGCAGAAAATTAAGTGGATATGTATTGCAAATTTTCATCTCTGGTGTAAAGAAGCAATGTAGAGGATGCAGATCAAATGGTAGACTTTTTAGGATCTCTGTAATTAGATTTTGGGTCCACAGTTACCGTTGATAACATTTTGGAGTAGTCAGCATACCGTTAATGCTGAGAACACAAATTACTAGTTTTCAAAAATTTATGTGTAAAAGAAAATGACACTTGCAAAACGAAAAGGGAGTTACGATCAAAATTTTAAAGGGAATTCTCAAGGTATATATCAATATAGACTATATAGTACAACAGAGCTTTTGAGATCCAGGGTAAAATTGGCAATCATGAAATTTACTAACCCCCAAGTTGAACGTCGGTTTTTTTGGTGCTGAGGTAAAGCAACTTGAGGTTCAGCTTTCTAAATCAAAAATCTACAAATATACCTTTTTTTGTTTCTGTGTACTGAAGATATAATTAAATAGTGTCTCTCTATCATAGAGGTCCTAAGCTTGAGTCTCACCGCCACCCATTATCAAAAAGAATTTCAAAGTTTGGTCGATGAAAAAGAATCAAACCCTGCACATGAGGGGGACATTGTGTGTTGAAGATACAGTTAAGTAACTGAAAGTATGTTTTCTCTGACAATTTAAGCTTTTAGATGATATAGGAAAACACTTTGACAGTGTGGTCTACTTTTGTGTGGTATTTCACTTCAATTACCAAAATTTAGAAAACAAAGGCAGGTATTTTGAATTAAAATAGAAATACTATCAAGTATTTATATTTTTGTTTAAAAAGCCAAGTATATCAGGAGATAATTTGATGGCTAAATCGTATAATTTTAAACCCCCCAAAGTCAACTTACAACAATTAACTTGGCACAGAAGTACTACATTAATGTGGTACAAAAAGTTATATGACAATTACTTGTATTCTTGCAACAATTTACATTTGAAGTTGTACGAAAATCACCTATATTCTTGCAACAATTTACATTCTACTTCTTACAAACCATACCTTTGTCCACTTTTATTTGTCATATTGCGCTTTTCTTAAGTCAATTTGACTAATTTTCAAAGTTAAATTAGATTACGTTAATTCGATATTTTAAACAAAAAATTTATATATTCAATAATTATACAAAAAGTACTATAAATTGCAATCTCTTGAATATCAATATGATGAAAAAATAAATCGTAAAATGTTAGTCAAAATTCTTATAGTTCGACCCTAAAAAAGGAAAAAGTGACAATTAAAAGTGGACAGAGGGAGTATAATGATTCCGTTGATCCTGTGGAGTTTTTCGTTCACCACAAAAGCACTTCAAACATCTATTTTGGATGGGTGTATGTAGATTGTAGACTCTTTGATTGATTATGAAAATATGTGACATAAAAAACGGAGAAGGGTAAAAAATACCCCTGAACTATAGGAAAAGGTTTAAAAATACCTCTCATTCACTTGTTGGTTTAAAAATACCCTTCTACTCATCTTTTTGGTCTAAAAACATTCTTCCATTCATCTTTTGACTCACTTTTATACCCTTAAAACTAACAACTCTTGCTTTTTTCTCTTTTTCTTTTTTTTTTTAAAAAAATATTTATTATGTGTCATATCTTATTAGATGAAATAAAAATTCCACCTCAACTAAATTTTTCCACATAATTTATTCAAGTCAAAATAATATACTCTTCAAAATTCCAATTTCCTTTTTTTGTATTTGTTGTTTTTTAAAAATTTGTTTTGGGATTATGAACAAATTATGGGAAAAATCTAAAAAAGTATTTAAAAAGAAACTAGGTTGTACGATTTTTGTTTCCTAAACATAGATTACCAGACTCCAAAAGCTAGAAGAACCATAAGATCAATATTTCTGATATTAGCACAGATACAAGTTACAACCACTCCATGCTCCATTGAATCTATGTTCATAGTTTTTATTGAGAATTTGTTATACCTTGGAGGAAAAGAGTTGATACTTCACTGATGCTTTTTCTTCCTGATAAGTAAATTCTTCAATTATGTTTTCCCAAGTTACAACAAAAGGCGGATAATTCCTAGGGATGTCTTAATTGTTTTGATTCGGAACTGAATGGGACATGTTGCAATATAAGTCTCTATGGGTTCTTGAGAGTCATTGAATCTGAAATATATGAGGTACAAAAGGTATTGAAGGAAGAGTAGAGGAGAACCACTGACCTTTGTCTGCTTTAGGAGATTACTGATGGGATGATTTGGCGGAGAGAAATGAGAGGAAATGTCGCCATTCTCTTGGCTGTCACCAGCCGGAAATTGCATAAACTCATTTGCTCGTGCATTTATCTTCAGCTCATTAGAGCTCTCAAAAAACTTATCAACAGCATCAGCATGCCTTGTAAGTAATGTGGGCATGTTTTCAAATGGATTTAGAGGCATGCAATCAATGTCCTGACAGAGCATTAAATGTTCTAATTAGTCATCAGGTCCAGAAACCAATCACTGGAGAACCAAAAAACAAAGTACTGAAATACCGATTCTTTTAGTAAGTACAGTACTGAAATAATGATTCATACTCACAGCAACTGTTATGAACAAGTAGAATAGCTAGTTACAAGGACAGATAATATTTGTCTTCCAACAGATAAAAGAGACGACATGCAGGAATTCAATAATTCAGTTCGGTTGGGACTTGAGTAATCAATTTTTAATTTAGTAATGCCTTTCTTTTTCTCTTACTTTTCGTCAGAAGCATCCTCAGAAGAAAGATTAGGTTTACCACATCTTGAGGGTGGCACCCCAGCGTGAGTACAATCATTTGGACTCACTATAACATAACCTGATTCCTAATTTTATTTCTTTCACATTACGGGATAGCTTGGAAAGGGACATAAACAACTAATAAACTACTCCTACATCCCAAACTAGCTGTACTATAACATAACCTGATTCCTAATTTTATTTCTTCACATTACGGGATAGCTTGGAAAGGGACATAAACAACTAATAAACTACTCCTAAATCCCAAACTAGCTGTACTTGTCTTAGAAAATACTACATTATGTATCTGTCTTCTCTATACAAGCACAGTCCAATCAAATACAACCAGCCTTCTCTCACTATATCCCTATGTGCTACTTGCACCTTCATAATCATCTCTAATGTTGTCCAATCTTTGTGAACCTAAGAGGAACTAGACTAACATAGTAGAATATCATATGAGTACATTTAAGCAATAATGAATTACCATGACAAATTCAACCCCAAGCTCTGGTCGGTCAAACTGAACACGACATCTAGAGTGATCAACTGTCAGCACATTTCCATCATGTATCTCTCTTGTTTTTGGATGGATCGCAATCACACGTTGCCCTACCGACAAAGGCCTTGCAAGATCTGTGGGTAGCCCTTCCCTGGTACCTTCACGAAGTTCAGTATAATGTGATCTGACAGAATCACGGTATTGATTAAGTTTCTCCTTTTCTTCATTCAAGAATTGCTCAGAGAATCGTCGTGGTTTTCCAAGAGAACTACATCAAGGAAAGGATCAATACCATCATTAACATATAAATAACAAACCCCAAATGTTTAAGACTTGCCCAGGGAATAGACTCAATAGAGTGACTTCCAAATTGAAAGAAAGTTGAGTGGTACACCTTCTTATGACGCCCCATTCAACACGAGTTAACCTTGGAACATGCCCTAATCCAACATGATACAGGTACTCCACAAATTCCCTTTTGGCAAACCAAGGGTAGTCAATTGCACTGTAGAACCACTCATACGTACACCATCTTCGTACTTGATGGTTGGAAAGGCAACTGGAAATCTTTTTCTGCGTGCAACGTATGCAAGTTAACTAGTGTTCATATCACGATAATGAACTGCAAGATGGACAAAGGCGAATAACTAACCTTAAGACTGAATGCTTTGTCACAAAGTACAGTGAAGGATGCACTAGTATCATCCAAACCTTTATCAGACATCTTCGAATCTTTTTGCCTTTGAGGTTTTTTCAGGTCCATCTTACGCCTGCTTCTGACTTTAGTAGGCAAATTCACCTGGTTTTCCACAGGGATCTGGGCAGTTGATTGAGCTGAATCACTTCGTTCTGTTCTTGGATCTGCACATGATGAATGCTCCTGATCTTTGATAAATTTAGGCGAGACCTGATAGGATCTTTTACCCTTATTGGTTGACTTCTTTGATGCTTCTTTTGCCTACAGGAGAAAAAATACCAAGTAAAATTAGAAACAGTGCTGCTGATTAAAAGTATCCAATATGGAAAAATGCTCAACACTGCGGTTCAAACATGTCTATATCTCGAAACAACACTTAAATTGGACAAAAAAAAGAAAATCACCGCAGCTTCCTGAGATTCAGTAACATCATAGTTAACATGACCTTCAGCTTTTCGAGCCTGCATGATTATCCTCAGAAGTGTTACATATCATTTATACATCAGAATATTGAACAGGGATGCAATGCTGTCTTCTAATACCTTAGACGACATTGCTTTCTGTGCCTTCCTCGCCTGCTTTGCTTCAGGACCGGTGTTAGCATCAGTAGGTGTAACTTTACCATGCTTTGATACCGTACTGGAAGCAACTTCAAACTTTGATAAAGGTTGACTCCATCTTGATTTAACCCCCATTGATCCACGTTTGTCTCTTTGTCTATGTGCTGGAATGGCTTCCAAGGAGCCAGATTCATCGACATGATCATCAATTTCATCCTTGACCTGGATCATTGACTCTGGAAAAAAACACAGAGACAATCTAATATACTCACTGTCAAGACAGAATAATAAAATGAAAAATCAAATTGAAAAACATGAAGTGTAATCGAGATACAGGATAGTTAGCATATCCAACACTTCAACTGAAACCAAAAGGAAACAGTTTAGGAGAAAAACAAACTCAAACACCAGAAGTGAGCAAGAAGAAATAGCAATGTCACAACTTTGATAAGATGGAAGAATTAAACGCTAGTCATACACTTTCAAGGTAAGAAAAATTGTAAGATAGTAAGCCCTCCACTAGCTATTTGGACAAAACAGAGAGCACAAACAAAGAAAAATGGAAGATACTCATGCTCTACAAGACAGAAGAAATACACCAAGGAGCAGACTAGCAGATTATCGTGACAAGGAATAGTAAACAAAAATCTTGTTTCATTGTCCCGAATCCACAGTTAGGTCTACGATATCCAGGTTCTTCTATACTGGCTAATACATCCCGAATCCATATACTTAGTGATATACTTACCATCAAAATCCTATATCAGTAGCCTCAAGCTGGCAAAAAAAGAAAGTTTAAGAAAAAGCAAAAATTGCTACTAGATCCATCCAATATTACCAGCTATTTAAGGAATTAGCACAAGCATGCCTTAGATTTATTTTCTCTCCTACCTAAGGGAGATAGCACATGGTAACCCGTGAATAAATGTTAAAAAGTAAGCTTATACAACAATGTACTGTCTGCATAGAAATTGATGTCTGGACATTGTAAACCACATCTCTGCACGCTATTATTTAGTTACTTGTACAGAAATTTTGAAAAGATAAAAATTCCAGAACAGATCAGAAGTACCTAAGCATGTGCGACACTTTTTTCAGCCAAATGATGATGAGCTCATTAGGTAGAATATCACAATCTAAATAATTTCTTGCTTTTGGTTTATTCTAAATAAGGAAACATCTATTTAACCGCAAAAAACAGGATGCTTTTGGAAAAAATTAATTACCTTCTTATATATCATAAACTGCAGACAGATTTGAGATATTTGGTGCATGTTCTTAAATATACATGGTATTCGGCCAGTCATGCCAAGAGGGTTGAACAAAGTTATCATTAGTTGGAAGGATCAGAAGGTACGAAAATGCTAAGATGCCTAGAGAACTATTCCTATGAGCATATTATGGGCCAAATGGATAGACACTTTTAAAAGTGAAAAGCGCAAAAAAGGGACAAGGTCAACTGGACTTGTAGTGAAAAGCAAGAAGTGAAGTAAACAACTTACAGAAGATCAGAAAATACCAAACATATATGAATTTAGTACTGTAATAATTGACTTTCAAAACTAAAACAACTAATTCAATATCAAATACACAGTAACATTAATATTAATCCAACTCAAAGTTGAGTTTCAAAGAACCGACTGCTTCTCATTGGGGTCACTTTGTGCTTCATTATTTGACGAGCACAATTCAGTAAAGTGCATGGCTTAAACCCATGGAGAGACAACCCTCACATCACATTAAGCAAAAAGGTGATAGCTTATAACAACACTGACAGGATAGGAATCATTTAATAGAGAAACAGTGTTGTGAAAAGCGCCAAAAAGTGTGCTTAAAGCACAAAGCGAGGTGTGAGGCGCAAGCATTGCACTTTTATGCTCTGAAACGAGGCGCTGCTGAAAAAGTGAGCGCTTCAGTAGGCGAAGCGAGAAGCGCGCTCGAAGCAAAGGCAACAAAAAGCTTGCTTAAATTTCTGTTCAGATTTTTATAACAAAAAGTTCTGCAAATATACTTGGGAAACATATTTCCAATTATTTTCTCTCCTTGGTCGACTGCTGCTACACTCTATAGATTAGTTCTCTTCTTCTCCTCCTCTTCTCTTCTTCTCTCCGGTCAACTACTGCTCTGTTTTTTTCACTTCTTCTCACTGGTCGACTGCTGCTCCGTTTTTTTTTAACTCTTCTCTTTGGTTGACTGCTGCTTTGTTTTTTTCTTTTTTTTTTTGTTTGCTGGCTGCTGCTATGTTCTGTCTCTACATTTTACTTCCTTCGTTTTTTTGTTCTTCTGTGACAGAGTTACTGCTGCTCTGTTTGTAATGCTATGCTCTTTTTTTTTGTTTTGCTGGCTGCTGCTCTGTTCTGTCCCTATATTTTCATTCGTGAGTTTTTTTGTTGTTGTATTACTGAGTTACTCTTATATTTTTGCTTGTAGTAAGTTGTATAATGTCACAATGATGAATAGGAGTTTGATCCTTTGTGATTTGGTTATATATTTGCTTTCTATGTTATGAATTATGAGGATTATTGGCTATCTATTTACCTTTTAGTCTAAGAATAATTTTTCATTTTTATACTAAATACTGCTTCATTTGAAAAAAGTGTGCGCTTTGCTTCACGCTTCTGTGAAGTAAGCCCTTGTCACTTTTTTCCGCTTCTCGCTTCCCAAAACACTGCAGAGAAGTTATATAGCTAACGTGAAGTTTAAAGGTCTACAGAATTTGAATTTTGGACTTTGGAGTAGATTGAACATAGTAAAAAGTACAGAGGATAATGTGTTACTAGATCCCAAATATGCTAAGTAACTTTTGAATCTTTCCAAAGCACTTTCTAGGCGCTGCTATATAAATAAAAATACTTAAATTATCAAAAAAAAATTACCCATATGTATGCTTGTGTTTGGCCCAAAGAATTAGAATTTCCACCAAAAGTAAAGTCATTGTTTTGGTTTCCGTAGACCTATTGGAGTAATTTAGAGCCCGTCTGGATTGACTTAAAAAAAGTACCTTTTAAGTCGAAAAATAAAAAGTAAGGAGAGGCCTAATTTGGGGTTTTAACTTTTTCTAAAGTCATTTTAAACTTATTTTAAGTTATTTTGAACTAGTCAAACATTCCCTAACTTATTTTCTGTCATTTTTGACTTATTTTAATTTACATTTATATTTGTCAAACACTTCCAAATCAAAAATTGACTTAAAAGTAGATTTGACAAACTTTGAAGTCAATCCAAACACCCTCTCGTCATTTGATACACAATAGACAGGTCATAAATTCTGCAAGTGAACTCATACAGGAACAGGCAAGCAGCTGTGAAGATTATTAAGGAAAGAGATTAGCATAGCATAGTCTGAAAGCAAATGTGCAAAGATAATCTAAATAGAAATCACTGTTCTAACACAATTTTTAACTGAAGTTAACTTTTCAGTAAATAATTCACAGAAAAAATCAGACCTCTAAGTACAGAGTTAATTCAAAGATCGGAAGTTTCAAATAACAAGAGAAAATACCAGAATGCATAGAGGTCAAAGTGGCTAAAATATTAGGCTAAGACAGGGAGAATACGAAAGGGGGGTAGAGAGATACTGGCCATCAAGCAAGCTTTCATGCAAAGATCTATTAGAAACAGAATTCTGTACCCTTACCATCTTCATTTTCTGCCGTTGGCATCATTAGAGACAAATCAGCCAAAGTTTGTAGAGCATCAAAAGCGGTGCTTTCATCTACATGAAGGAAAAAGTAAATTAGCAGATATAACCTCTACTTTCACTCGGTCTACCAAAGATACAACAGTTTCTATCACATAATAACAGGTTCAAAGTCAAATTACTTGAGTAGCAAGCTACTTTGCATTTTAATAACAGAACTCAGAAATAACTCTTGCTTTACAACTTGAAAAACATTGTCAAGCTAATGACAAAAGGAACAGTATCTCAAAAATATAACAGAACTTCCATCATGTCCTAAGCCCTATGTTGCTGAAAACTTGTAATTCTGAGTCCATCCGTTCGCTAGCTTTTCCTGGCTGTCTAAGACTTTTACCAATAAAGTACCTCCCTAAAATTAATGTTATGAAGGAAATGTTCTCATCTATAGCCTGCCATAGTAAATCCAGGAAAGGAAAATATCCCCAAGAACGGCAATCATAAAATTTAGCTTACTAGCATTACAATGGCACAGAAGTAACAAACACTTCGAGTTCTGAAGGTAGACTTGGGAAACTTGGTTTGATGATTAAGCACTTGGGAGACCTATTTATGTTTCCTTTTGTTTCTTATTTTGATTGGGTTATTAGTGAAAACCTGCTTTCGCTTTTGACTCTTATTCTGATGCTGTTCACAGTCTGAAGTTCTTGACCACTTTGAACTTGTTAAACATTGTCGGAGGAGTGTTTAGTATGTCTATTGTGGAACAATTCTTGACTTGCTGCTTCTGTAAGTGACTTCTTGCCTTCAATTTTATGGCATGTCATGTAAAAAGAAATGGACCTCAGCCTAAATCAACCTCATAAGCTAGTTCATGATGTGAGGATGTGGGCCCAGGCTGACATCTAGAGCATGGACAATATAACATGGGCTTTATACCAGATAGGAAAAGAAAAGGGGAAGAGCGTCAAGGAGATAATATTTGAGGTTTACATAGCTTTCTGCTAAAACAAAGCAGAGACGGTCTTATATACGCTCATGTATTTCGATATTGTAAGAATTAATGGTCATTGTGATGAAAGAAAAACTGTCATTTTCTCCTTCGAAGAGAATTAACCCTAGTTTAGGTTAGTGCAGTAGTAACACCTCATACTTACTGCGCAGCACTATTGTCAAACATGGATGCATGTTCAAATCTTATTACTCAACTTCGCCTATGTTTCCAAAAATGCATCATCCTTACCCCTCTTAACTAGTGGCAAAACAATAAGACAGAACAATCAAAGAGGACCAAAGGAACACTTAAAATGCTGTCAAATTATAAAAATGGAAAGTTCTAAAGAACAGTAATCTACAAAACTTAGTAATACCTCTCCCGAAAAGAACCTTTTTGCTCCTCTTTCTTGAATTCTTTTCATTTGTGGCCTCCATTTCAAGTTTACCCCTTGCCGCACCCAATTTTTGACCTTCTTCTGTACCACTACATGCCTCTCTGATATCATCAAAATGATTGTCACCACTATCATCGACTTCCAACTTTCTACCATAAGGTCTTTTTCGCTTTTGTGTTGTTCGACCAACGGTTCCACTTTCCCCCAACTCATTCTTATACCGCATCAGCTCACCAGTGTCCGCTTCCATGCTTCCCTCTTCTCCATCCACTTCATTACTAAGAAGCTTGACATTGCCCATATCCATTTTAACACGCTAGTTGGGGGGAAAAATCAAATAGTTGATCTGCTGAGGACATAAAGTCTATGCAGATAAGTCACAATGTGAAACGGAAGTATAGTCATACCTTTCTTTCAGCAGTCCCAATAGGTGAGGTCATAGCACCATCCGTCCTGCGGTTTGGTGTCTTAGAGACCTGAGGAGACCCACCTCTTTGTGAAGCTTCTGTTAAAACTAATGCTATCTTCACATCATCATCACTATCATCTGCCTGCGGTTTCAAACTTTGCCTACTTGGAGAAAAATACTTCTCACCTTTGGGACTTTCGTAAGAAAAAGATACAGGAAAGCGTGGGGTTCGTTTTCCAACAGCTCGAGGCCGGCTTCCTGAAAGGCAACTCCATAGAAAATTCATTAATATAATCACATGACAGGTGCTCAATCTTTAGATAAAGAAAAAGAGTAGGCTTCTATCTTTAGTTACACATAATAAATGAAAAGAAAGATTTAGTTTGTTAACATAGTTTTTTTGCATCCATGTTTGAATGGTTAAAGTGCCTCTCAAAGAGGTCAAGCCTCAGTTTATTCTGTAAATAGGTAATCTGGAAGGCAGATAAACAAAATGACATCCTGGGAAACACTACTACTGCATGAAAGTACAATGCACTGGTGACAAAAAAACTCTATGCAAGAATAACAAGCAAGAAAGATTCTAATATAGGCCCAGCTGGAAGACTTTTTACAGATATGATATTCTTTTCTGTCAGAATAATACTAAATACTGAATTTTAATTTTCTGTTGTTGTAGTTTGTTTTTTTTTTTTTTTTTTTTGGGGGGGGGGGGGGGGTAGAAGGGACAACGCACCTCCCGAACGCTTCTTCTTCAACAGGGTTAAACAGCCATGACTAGCTGCTAATGCTGAGGATGTCATCTCAGATGCTTTAGATGTATCAGGGAGAACTTTAACACGTGCACGATTCTGAAATTTTCGAGACGTTCCAGCATCCTCATTACTTTCTTGCTCACTGTCGCTTGCTGCCTGACATCCAATGGTCAAGTAAATTCACCAGCAAATACCGAAAATTAAGACTCAGCTACAATATTTGAACAGTAGAACGCAGGAAACATGAACAAATATAAGAGTTCTCTTTCCAAAAAGGTTTTCTTGCCAACAGTAAGAAAAATGCTTTTGATACGACCTAATGCCTAGAATTAGTGTTCCTGCTGTTTATTTAACAAGGGGCTCATTTGGTATGAGGTACTGAGAAAATAATTCAAGTACAGAATTTGGTACTAATCTATCTTATGTTTGGTAAGGTTTTTTCAACTTCATATTAGTTAAACATGTATTGACTTGTACCACAACTTTGGATAACGTAATATCTAGTTCAATGTGGAATAACAATATTCGAAAAGAAAACAATGCTCATTATTATTCTCTATCCCTTCAAATTATAATCCACAGCCTGAAAAGACAATTTTTGTTGCTTTATGAATTGATATCCTGATTTTTAATACAACAAACCAAACATCTACTAAGATATAATCCCCGCATTGTAATTCCTACATTATAATCTGTACATTACTAATCATTGCATTATTAATCCCTGAATAACTTGTCCCGTTACCAAACAACTCCTAACAGCTTGCAAAGACCTTTCTATTCAAGACAAGCTACATTTTCAATTGAAGTATTCAGGACTTCCATCATTAGATGCCATGAAGCTTTCAAGTATCTCTTGTGCAACACTACTCCTTAAGCTTGAAACAAATATGTAAGAAATATATAACTCTGGTAGATTGGAAAACTCCATATGTCTTAAGTCTTACCAAGTTGCAGTAGTGATCAGTCATCATGGCAATCAGCCCCGCAACAGACGCAGTCCCCTCTGGAAGAGATAAATAAGCCTGAAAATACAGTACAATGAAGTATAATGAATTGCATCATCATTTTGTATGTACAATATATTCAATGCTGATTAATTACTCAGTGGAGTTTATTCTAAATTTAAAATTCACAATAATAACACCATAGAAACAATCATCAAATTGTAGTTGACCTGTTACAGGCTAAAATCACAAGACCGTGATTTATGATGATTTAACACAATGGCTTATGATGATTAACATGGCATTCCATGTTCTCTATGTATATAGCCAACTGAAAGGTAAAAATGATCATAAGTAAGTGATTACTCTTTATTTCACCAAATGTTGGTCAAGAAGATGATTGTTGTGCTCTCCAAAAAAAAGAGAGATTGGCTTTCTTACTGAATATGCTTCACCAAAAGTTTTCTTTTACAATTGCAATGGAGTTGGAGGGCTGTTTCACGGTACTAATGCCTAAGTTGCTCGGACTCCGGTGCGAGTATCCGAGACGGATGCGAATCCGAGAGTCGGACTCAACAAAATTTAAATTTTAAGATTTGGGGGTGCGAATCCGAGTATGGATGTGGGGATTTGGCTAAAAATTTTCAATATTATAAAATATAGTTATAATAATAATAATAATATATATATAATAATAATAAATATCTTGTAAAACATATACTTTAAAGCATATCAATTACAGATATACAAATTTAAAAACATAAATTAATTATAACTTGTTATTAATTAATTTTTAAAAAATATAATTCTTTTTATTTATTATACAAAAAAACTGATCATATATATATATATATATATATATATATATATATATATATATATATATATATATATATATATATATATATATATATATATATATATATATATCCTAACTTTAATTGGACACTACAATTCATTCAGATATTGTGTGTTGTCCTTTCTTCTCCCAAAAAAGCCTTTTCTTCTCCCAAGAAATCTTTAGCGTGGTATGTTCCTTTTCAAGAAAAAAAGTTCTCTCTTATTTTTCATGAAAAAGACTTTAAAATTCTTTGTTTTGTCCATGGAGCTTCGCCTCCTCTATGTTCAGGTACAAAAAAAGTTGTCCGCTCTCTTTCTCTATCTGTAAGCTTTGCCTCTTCACTGTTCTTTTCCATACAAACTTCATCGGAGAAAAGTCGTCAACTTTCCCCGGCCATGAAATTGATGTCTACTTCTCCATTTTTTCTCTCGGCTCGGTCAAAGTATCCGGACCAGACTGACCGAATCCGACACGCACCCCGCACCCGCACCAGAGTCGCGTCAAGACGGGTTCGGCTGGAAAAATGAAGAGTCCGCGCAACATAGACTAATGCAACATAATAGCACCAAAAAGAAAATGAACAAATCATATCACCAATTGCTAATGCAGATTTACAAATGTGAGGATCAGTTTTAATGCAAATTTTCAACTAATATCAATTATTCATAATACCACATTGTTCCATATCAGAATCCAGAAAAGGAAAGTAAAGTACCACTAAAAGTCGAACTAAGCTGGTTAAGATGACACAGAGACCCCACACAAAAAAAAAAAAAAAACAGAGCAATGGAATCTGGAAACTGCTCAAAACAGACGGAAAAAGAGGGGAAGAGTATGATATGATAATAAGTCACGGTAAGGAAACTCAATCAATTAAATATGTTAAATTGCTAGTTACAACAGAATAGAAATGTCATATTTATTTATAAAAAGGAACAAGGAAAAACTTTATGTTTCATATTACAACTGAAGGATATACAGCATCCTAGATCCTACTGCAAACACTGGAACTATGGTCTTTCCTTTTAACACAATCTTCCTCCTTTCCTTCTATTCTTTAGTGGAGATGTCATTTTCACAAGGTGCAAAAAAGAAACTTGTCTGTGTGAAAGGCTCTGATACAAGGCAATCTCAAAGTACTCATGGAACCCTACTTTGTACGCCTGAAAAGTGAACTCTATGAAGCTGGTGATA
Organism: Solanum chilense; assembly: GCA_032847665.1. Taxonomy (NCBI): domain Eukaryota; kingdom Viridiplantae; phylum Streptophyta; class Magnoliopsida; order Solanales; family Solanaceae; genus Solanum; species Solanum chilense. The sequence continues at coordinate 86,144,328 of CM064963.1, forward strand.
CAAAACAGCAATCATGCATACACAATAGACTATTGATAATGTACAGAGCACTCATGGAGATATGAGATTGCAGCTCATGTTAATAACATCTAGAGGTATCAATGATATAATAGTGAAGCACATATCACCATATCACCAATCATGAGTCATGACCATGTTAGAGGAAAGGTTAAATATTTTAAAAGAGTAAGAAGTAATCATAGGATCTGTGGCAGAGCGCAATCGATGTTAATTGATAGCCTATTAGTACTAGAGAAACTGAACAACACATGAATATAGCCCCTCAAAAATAGACAACCCTACCCAAATTTCTTTGTGAAAAAGATCTGACTTATTGGAGTATTTTGCTCCTCAAAGAACTTATATTGAATAAAATGTTCACAGGCCAACAACGTGAAGTATCAGAACAAGGTTCCAACAAAAATGGACTCTATCGCCATCCTATCAGTAGAGATGACATTTAAGACCAGGTATACATCAGCAGGAATATGAATAAGAAGATGAAGAGAGGTATTGTCAATCAAGATACGTAGCTAGATGATATCATAAGCTAAGAGGATTCAATTATAAAGACATGTGTTACTTTGTTGTCGGCATTCAGAGCCTACCCTATTCATCGTGTAGAGAGCTTCCACCATTTCTGCAGATCGGAATTTCACTGCAGATGAAACCTGCAATAAGTACAAAGCAGATCTTAGAGGCAAGGTATCAGAGATCAATCAACAGAAAACATATGCAAGTTACAGGGTATATTCAAGAAACTTCAGTTAATGGATATACTTTGAAATTGAACTAACCTTTTTCCAATCTTTTCCATACTTGCGGTATGCTTGATAGAAGCGTGTCAGGTCTTCCTCACTCCACTGGGGACCAAGCATGTCAGACAATTTCTTCTTCTGCAATTTTGAACAAAGAACCGTGTCAAAATGCAAACAGGATTCCTTGGCCTCGCCCAGCCTTCGTAGAGTACGTTACATCAAACCTAAGAAACTAGATGAAATATTTCTCCTTTCCAACTCAACTATTACCACTTTCTATAAGAAACCATTTGGTGTGAAGAATGAACCTTTGCGGCTTGGGCGCTTGGCCTAACTCAACTCCAAAACCAAGCTCATTATGGGAGGAGAGGACTTCCCAGACCATAAAAGGAAACCACAATCCATTCCCTCAACCAATGTCGGATTTGAAACTTTCCCCATGCCCATGACTAGACATTGGAGTGTTGATAAACATAATACAGGTTCCCAACATTGAGAAACACAACAACAACCACCGATGGACTTCGGACCTACCTCAACACCAAAATCTAGCTCACGGGGATAGGATTTCCCAAGTATATACAAGGAAACAACAACTCTTTACCTCAACCTGTGCAGGACTTCAGTGTGATGAAAGAATTACAATATCTTTTTAACGGAAGTTGAAAGTTAAAACCAGACATCATCTTATCATTCCAAAGTTTCCTCTTCCATTCAAAGAAAAACAAGCAGAAAATTGTCTTGACTTCTCTGACACATTTCTAGCATCTTCCTAACATCCTTGACGAAATCATTCATCTCCTCCTTGCACTATCTATCTCTTTTCAAGTTTCTACTATGGCAAAGGTTACATGCACCACCTATGCTGTCGGGAGGCACCACTTCTCAAACAAACAAAAAGCATGTTATCATTTCCAAGAAGACACTAATTTTATCCTAGATTGCAACAAAAAAACATTAAAGAACTCACTACATGCCTCGCCGTTGAATATTAAAAAAGCAAACAAAAGTGTACTAAATAAAACTCACCCGTTGCAAGCTTTTCTTTGCATTGTCCCCATTGCCATCTTTACTGGGAGAGATGTCAGTTGTAAGAGATTGTCTCTTGCTTAAGCTTCTAACTTTTTTAGCTGGAGCCATGCCAAAAATCTTGAAAAACCTATACCAAAAAAGCAGAATCAGGTAAGAACAATGTAAGATTCTGCTTATAACAACATGTGTTTAGGAAGGGATAAAGTACATGATGTCCACTCATAGTTTTTTGATCAATATACAACTAAAAATAGTAAATATAATATAAGCAAACAATTAGCTTATTAACAACTAATAACTTTTTCTTTAAGTTTAAAAACTCATAGTCCTTCTAAATGATTTTCAAAGATATGCATGCATAATTTGTATTAACAGCTTCAAATTGTAGCTGCCCCTTAACTACTTTTACCGTTCTTCCATAGGTTTAAAACAGCATCTTCCACACAAATTTATTCTCCACACACATTAAAAAAAAAAAGAACTTACTTGCTTTTACCTAGTAAATCCAGAAAATATATTGAATCATGCCTACCAACAATTCCAATTCATAAGATCAATAAATTTCCTACCACAAGGGTTATCAATTCTATGTCTATGTGCTCAAAAGATACAATTCCTAACTCTGGGCACTCAACGAAATTAACAACAAACACTTAACAGATACAAAAACGGCGATCTGATAAACTTTTTGAAAGACCCAGAAAGAAAAGATTGAAACTTTCAAAATCACAGTTAAAACCCCCTTTTTCTTGCACCAATTTGAAAAAGAAAAGGTGAGTTTTTTACCTACGAAAACTGTTTGAGCTTCTCAATCCAAATTCAGAACCATGAGCTTCGATACAAATGGGAGAATTCGGTGAATTTTGAAGCGCCGGTGAGAAATTGCAGAAATTTGCGGTAGAGAGAATGGGGAGAAAAAGATGAAAATATTTTGGGGGTAATAGCCGCGAAACTATGTATTTGTATTTTATGCGAGCAAAATTGTTTTTTTTTATAATTATACTATTACTATACTTTTCTTTTTTTGAATTCAATTTAAAATGACTTTTTGTTTTTTCTAATTTAAGATTTGAAATGTTTAAATAGGATATTGAAACTTTTGAAATTACAACTAAGGAAATGAGTTTTAGGTTATTAATTAGGTATAATAATGATTTTTAAATTTAGGACGGTAATTTCTTGTTAAATATTTTTTTGCAAGAAAAAATTTAAATAAATAATATTCAAATGCCCCACCCATACATTGAAAATATACTTTTTCATTTTACATAAAATATGGTAATACTTTGGTATGTGATTTTTTTTCAATGTCATTTTAATTCTATCTAAAATAATTAAGATTAATATAAAAAATATTTTACGAATGATAGATTAAAGTAATAATATAAGAATTATTAAAAAGGTAGAAAATATGAAGTGATGGAATGATATAGTAAGCTTATTTTGTGAATATTTTGAATTAAATTTATCTTGAAAAGTATTTTTGTCAATATGTATTTTGAAAGAAAAAGATTTCAGAATAATTCGCAGTTATTTGTGTTGACCAAATCATTTGATTTTTTTTATTTTATCTTTATTAATATTTAAAAGTTTGGAGAAATTTCCACAAAAGAATATTGAAAGAGCTAAAAATTATGAAAAAAAGACATCTGCAAAAATTAATGTAATATTTTAATCCTCTATTTTTTATAATTGACATTGTTTTTTCACTCCAGTTATTTTAATTCTTTTCATAGTCAAATAGTTTATCCCTCTTTGATTTTTATCTAACATAATTTTTCAATTTTAATATTTTTCAAGTGTGATTTGATCGAGCGGAGGATCTTATTGAAAATAATTTTTATTTTATCTAAAATAGGAATAAAATTAATGTGTATCTTATTTTTAAAAAACTTTATTTATGAAAATAATACTAGATATATTATTCTTATATAATATTTTATTTTTTCTTAAAGTTTAATGAGACAGTATAGAAATAAAAAATTACCAAAATGATGGAGAAACATGATAGTGAAAAATGAGATAGGACGTCGTTTTAATGGAGGATTTTAAAATTCTAACACCAAAGTATAGTTTATAAGAAGTATAAGAAAAATACTTGTGTCTCGAAAAACAAATTTTTCTACTTCTCAAAATAAACTACAATTTGTAATTTCTCCCATGTGGCATGAAAAATATATGTAACACTGTTTAAAAGTGCTTTTCATTTTGACTTTTAGGAATTATCATACATATCCTTCATATTTTTCTGATTTTAGATTGTGCACTAAAATTTTGTGTGGATTATATATCCCTTATATGGCTCTATTGGTCCAAAATGTTATAAATGTCATCTTTTGTAATCAAATACTAGGAGAAGTATATAAAATTTGTTTGGTTGTCAAGGAAAAAAATTTCTTACAAAATAAGTTGGTGAGTGAAAAAAAAATTATTGTTCGCTTGTTGAATGAAAAACATTTTTTAAAAAATATATTTTATTTTTGGCTAGAGAGTAGAAATATTTTTAGAAAAATAGCTTATGACCTAGAGTAGAAATATTTTTAGAAAAATAGCTTATGACCTAGAAATTAAATCCGATAATTAATTTGAAATCCAACCCCAACTCCTGATTTAGGACCTGACATTCGAGCTGGAACTCAATCCTGACATGCAAATTGGAATGCAGTCACGATGATCGATTTAGAATTCAACCCTAAGACAAGACCTAGGATCTAACTCCAACAATCTGGCACCGGGCATTTGAAATAGGATCTAACCCCAACATCTCAACCTGTATGTGACCCTCACGATTGATCGGAGATTCGGCCATGACACCCAATTCGGGACCTAACCTTGACTCTTAACTCGAGAGTCGACATTCGAACTGGGATCGAACACTCAAACTAAAATATGATCTCAATGATCGGCCTGGGTTCTAACCTCGATACCCGACATAATACCTAACCCTAACTCGCGATTCGGGTTTCAACATTCAAACTGGAGTCAACTCAGACCTGACACTAAAATCGACATTTGACTTCAAAGATCGATTTGGAACCCAATGCCGACACTCAATCATGGATCCGATCTCGATACCGAATCCGACTTCGACCAGGGATTCGACTCCCAACTTTCAAACCTGGACCCAACTCCCAATTTAGGACGTGACTTATGAATCGAAACTTGTTAACGCACTCAACTTCCGAACTTAAATTCAATCTCAACATATGATCTCAAATTTGAACTTGACACTTTACATGGATTCAATCTTAACTTTTGAGCCTAAACCCAATTTTGACATCCCATTTAGAACCCCACATTGACACCTAACTCAAGATTCAATTCTGACACTCGACCAAAAAATCCAACCTTGAATCCTAATTATGACCCAATATTCAAATCAAAATCTGAAACTAACTTAACCTGGGGTTCGAAGTTGGATCTCAAATTGAGGTTAAGAGTTGGGTCTAACATCAAGAATTGATTAATCCTCATTTTCATCATATCATTGCTTATGTGAATACGAGAAAATGGAGAAATACTATTCTTATAGAAAGAAAATGGGACACCTTACTTATATCATTTACCACGAGACAGGTCACAAGTTGATGAGATTATGAGATTGATATTTGAACTGTGAGTCACCCATGGATCCTTGTGAGGAAGCTAAAAATTGGCAAGGTGTATACTAAAATTGTGGGACAATCTTGGTTCTGTTTCATCATTTCATCATTCATTACATTGCATTGACTAGCTTTATTGTGTTGTGTGACTTGTTTATCTTTATCTTTTTGCATTTACTTCATTCGCGTCGTTATTATATAAATTGACGATATTGATGTCAGAATGGGACCTTTTTTGTGTGCAGGTGGAAACGTTTCATAGTTTATTTCTTAAGTCTGATTAGTTGCTTATACTTAGTCGATCTAACCTGCTGAGTACATGTGGATTTTACTCACTCCTATTTTTGTTATCCGTTTTATGCAAATCCAAGGCAGGTGATTTGTAGCAGGTGATTGGATCTAGTGGTTTTCTTCTCTTTCGGAGTTGTATTAAGATCCTGCTTTTCAAATCGCCATTGGTATTCATCTATCATTTACACTCATTATTTTCCTTTAAAAATTTTGAGATGTATTTCAAAATGTAGGAATATATTATATGCTCTTTATCATTATGCTACAAGGTTTTGGGAACTTTTTTGTTTTTTTTATCGGTTGTGGTCTGACTTTAGGAGTCTAGTATGTGTTATTTCTTTCGAATTACACATCATTTTGGAGAAATCGGAGTGTGTGTCATCATGACCTCAAACTTTAGGTCGTGATAGATATTATTCTGTAATTAAGGGGACTATTTATCGTTTTACTATCGAAATTGCCGCTTGTTTTAACCAAAATAAAGTTGAATTTTGAATTGTATAAATTACTAAAAAATGTGTTAAAACAAACTTATGTATAGCAGCTAAAACTATAACTACAACACGTAATCAAGCAAATTGTAGCTAAAGAGCATAACTAAGGTATTTACAGTAGCTATTTTTTAAATTTAACCATTTTAATTGTTTGACTTTTCAATTAATAAAAAAATTACATTATACCCTTGTATGATGACATTTAGAGAATAATAAAAATAACGGAGAAGGGCCTAAAATATTCTTTAACTATGTGAATTGTTATATTAATACCCTTCTTCTACCTTTCACACCTAAAATTTCCTTGACGTCAACCTTTGGGCTCTATTTTGTCCTTGTCTTTAACCGCCTAAATATTTAATGATGTGTCACTATCCTATTGGCTACCCTAAAAAGTAATTAAATTAATTTTTTAAAAAAACATCCACCTAATAGCCCACTCGTAAACTTACCCAAATACTTAAATTGTAGTTATTTTATCAAGATATTATATTCTTTGATCTGAGACACGAAGTTGTCAGGGACTGGGGGGATGGCTAATGTCTAAGCTGCTTTAATCCGTAAAGTTGTGGAACTGTTATTTTTGCATGCATTCCTTTATTTATTACTCTTGGATTTAAGTTATGATTGAGGAGTATAACACATGAAAAGTTTATTGATGTTATTGGATGTGGATATGCACCCCTAATTACATGCTCTCAGAAAAGTTACACTTGTTGATTTTACAAAAGGAACAATTTAGAAGTCTTATATGTTGTCTGATAGTTTTGGAAATCTCAACTGTTTGTCTAACTTAGAGATGTCAATTTGAAGATGGTAATAGGGATTGCTTGAATTAAGATGTTGCATAATCATCTTTTTTTAGGCAAAATGCTCTGATGAACTCTTATACTTGCATGCACTTGCATTCTAGATCCTTATACTTAATATTTTGTCAATTAAACCCTTTAACTTAACTAAATTGGAACTTTTAAAACTCTCGACCATTGACCAGACTGATGTAACATTTTTTTTGCTGACTCGATATAGAGCGTGTATCAACGCTTTATAAGGAGAGTGAAACAATAAATTTGCTAGAAAACTAATTAAATAATAAAAATAAAAAGGAAAAACAAATTAAAGTTCTCACCCCTCCTTCCATCATCTTCTCCAACCCATCGTTTGGTCATCATCCCCAAAACTCCAGCCGTAGCACTTTCTTAAGCCCTACTTGGTCCCTAATTCATGGCGAAAGTTGAAGTTGATATTGCGATTGACAGCCAAGGAAGAGAATGATTCAGAAGTTCAATAGAGGAGTAGAATTATATTCTTGTGATCCCAAATCTTGTTTTGAACCTCTCGGTCATCTGCAAAACCTTTTAAGTCTTTCTTGTTTCTTCTTCTTGAATGCACCAATATACCCAAAAATCCTAGTTTATGATCTGCACGTCCGTGTCTAGCAATACAAGCGGCGAGAGATCTAAGACTCTTCGAAACAAAAATGATTCTATGATGAATCCGAAAAATAAAATTAGTAAAAATGATGAATGTAGTATTACTTGTTGAAAGTTGAGTGAGTTTTTTTGTTAAGCAAACAGAGCAAACTTCTGAAAACTGTCCATGATTTGGATATTTCTTGCTGAAAATGAGAGTAATTTGACTTTGATTTGTTAATTTACATCTGTTTTCTAGAAGCAAGTTTGACTGATCTGCAATTCTTCAAGTATTTTTTTTTTGTTTCTCTTCTTCAATTTCTTCTTTTCTAATAATTTTAGTACTTTGTTTCACTGTCATTTTGCTGAATTAGATCCAAGAGGTGAAGGAAAGTTGAGAAACATATTTATTTTATCTTTTAAATATATAATTTATTATTTAACATCTGATAAATAATATCTAACGTGGCATTATGAATGGTGTTAATATATTTTGATGTGGATATGACATGTCATTTGTAAGGGAGAGTGTGTTACACACGTGATTGGAAGAGTTTGAAAGTCTTGTTTTATTTGAATTTAACAGTTCAGTTGGCAAATAAATAAGTAAGAGGTTCTAGAATACAAACTCATACAAGTATAAGGGTCTATTAGACCTTTTCGCCTTTTTTTAGGTAATCTATCAATGTTTCTATTGATTTTACTTCCCAAGTGTGGTCGGAATTCTTCTAATAGATACTTTACAACTACAACATAATCTTCTATCTAATTTGTCTATCACAATCTTCTATCTAAGGTCATGTCATCGATAAATTTCGATTTCATAGGCAGAGAGAGCATTATCAGATTTGCCTAAGACTTGCTCTCCGAGTAGATAATTTTGCTCAAGTATCTCCTATTGTTTTGGAGTTAAAATTTCGATGATCATGATTAGGAACTCTGATGAATTGATCGTTGGGGATAAAAACAAAGACGAGATTTGGCCAGAAAGTTTGAGTATTTGGGTAAGTTTACGGGTGGGCTATTGGGTGGGTATATAATTTTTTTAATTAGTTTGATTAATTTTTAGGATAGCCAATAGGATAGTAACACGTCATTAATGAATTTAGGCGATTAAAGATAAGGGTAAAATAGAACCCAACTCTTCATTTTCCATTCACATCTTTTAAAACCCAACAATCCCCCGCATGAATGGGGAATGATTCCAAGACAATGAAACGGACAAGTATGTGTACTTTACAAGCAAGAATTAATTGCATATGGATAAGTATGTTTCCCTTTGGACTTTTCGTAGTGAACATATGTCAGATATACTCGATCAATCGGTAGATGCGATATCTTTGAACCGTCGAGCTTTGATGTATACCTAGACAACCATATGTCACACATTTAACCATTTACCGTTTATGGTTCTTACGGTTGTGTTCGTTTCAACCATGAATACCTCTTGGTTTCATGAGTATATAGAGAATAGACTTTTGACAATAATTCTCTTTGAAACGACTTACACTTCACACTCACATAGGTGATTTCTAACTGTATCATCGCGTAGATACACTATTTGGTCAACTCTGCCAAACTTAGCAAATCATTAAAACCAATAAGCTTTATTAACTCATTTTACAAACCTTAATGTTGTATGCTTATTCCTGAGCATTGTCTTCATCATGAGAATGGATTGAGTTGGTTGACAATGTCGAACCGTCATTCACAACTTTGTTTTTCTCCTTAAATCTAGCTCTTGAGATATCCAGTCTGCTAGATAGAGTTACTGTCATGATGACTTGTCCTAAGCCGTAAACTCATTCCCTTAGATGATCTTTAAACTTTCTCTCTAGTTAGGCCTTTTTGTAAGTGGATTCGACAAATTATCCTTTGACTTTACATAGTAAATTCTGATAATTCCACTAGAGAGTAGTTTTCTAACGGTATCATGTCTATGTCCTACATGACAAGACTTTCCGTTATACATCATGCTCCATGCCCTACCTATTGCATCTTGACTATCAAAGAGTATGCATACTAATGCCAATGGTTTGAGCCAAAAAGAATATCTATCAAGAAGTTCCGGAGTAATTCAACTTATTCACTGACCTTATCTTGAGCACCTAGCTCAAAGATCATGATGAGCTAGCCATACATGTCTCTTTTGACAATACTTCTCTTTGAAGAGGCTTACACTTCACACTCACATAGGTGATTTCTAACTGTGTTATCGCGTAGATACACTATTGGTCAACTCTGCCAAACTTAGCAAATCATTAAAACCAATAAGCTTTATTAACTCATTTTACAAGCCTTAATGTTGTATCCTTGTTCAAGAGCATTGTCTTCATCATAAAAATGGATTGAGTTGGTTGACAATGTCGAACCGACATTCACAACTTTGTTTTTCTCCTTGAATCTAGCTGTTGGGATCTCCAGTCAGCTAGATAGAGTTACCGCCATAATGACTTGTCCTAAGTCGTAAACTCATTCCCTTAGATGATCTTTAAACTCTTTCTAGTTAGACCTTTTTATAGATGGATCCGACACATTGTCCTTTGACTTTACATAGTCAATTCTGATAATTCCACTAGAGAGTAATTTTCTAACGGTATTATGTCTATGTCCTATATGATGAGACTACTATTATGCATAATGCTCCATGCCCTACTTATTGCATCTTGACTATCAAAGTGTATGCATACTAATGACAATGGTTTGGGCCAAAAAAGAATATTTATCCAGAAATTTCAGAGTATTTCAACTTATTTACCGACCTTATCTTGAACACCTAGCTCAGAGATCATTGTAGAGCTAGCAATACATGTCTATTTTGAAATATTTCTTAGAGACTGCTCCTCTTTCAAGAGTAAATATATATCCACTCATTCATTTTACTCATTTGTCCGGTGATTAAATTTGCATCACTATGTCCTCTCGATACTGCTGGATATTGTTATAATGCAATGCATTGCTTTAAGTATTTTTTTGAATACTCTAAAAACACTATTTATTGCCATCTAATGAGTTTGATTGGGATCACTTGTGTACCGACTCAGTTTATTAATAGAAAATGTTATATGTGATCCCTCACACTTCATGATATACATCATACTTCCCAATACTCTAGCACAATCCAATTGTAAGTCACTTTCGCTTTCACTCTTTTGAAATGCAAAACTCACATTTATTGGAGAGTTGACAATATTGACATACAAATATTTGAACTAGTCAAATAACTTTTCAATGCAATGAGACCATGAAAATTCTAAACATTATGGAGTTCTAAAGATTTTTATACCTAAGATTGCATCAGCAACTCCAAGATTTTTCATTCCAAACTTGCTTTCTAGCATACGTTTAGTAGCATTTATGTCATTTGTGTCTCTATTGATGATCAACATATCAGTAATATACATACAAACAATGACCTTGTTATTTTAATGAACACATTTATCACTTCCATCATTCTTAAGTCCATTTGCCAAGATGGTTTGGTCAAATTTCTTATGTCATTGTTTGGGTGCTTGTTTTAGTCCATAATGTGACTTAACAAGTTCACACACTTTGTTTTATTTATCAGGAACTACAAAATCCTCAATCTGTTTCATGTAAATTTTTTCTCCAATTCTCCATTCAAGAGAGTTGTTTTCACATCCATTTGATGAATTTGGAGGTCATATACCACAGCTAACACAATTAACATCCAAATGAATGTCATTCTAGTTATTGGCGAGTATGTGTCGAAAAGATCAAGACCTTGTTTTTGGCTAAAACCTTTGACGAAAAGTCTTGCTTATATTTTTGTCAACAGCTCCATCGACTTTCATTTTCCTTTTGAGGATTCACTTTGAATCCAAAAGTTTATTTGTTGGAGAAAGATCAACCAACTTCCAATAAGATTGCTCAAGATTGAATCAATTTCACTATTGACACCCTCTGTCCAAAAGGATGAGTCTACATAAGATACAAGAAATGTTACAAAATCATATTCGAAGGAAGTATATGTCCCTTGATATTAACCACGCCTCTGAATCTCTTTATTAAGTACATTCTCCGTTTGTTCTTTCAAAGGTCGTTTAGACCTTTCACTAAAATACTCAAGTCTAATTTTACAGTCCACAATCTTAGGTCCTATTTCAATTCTTTTAGGAATAGGAACTTTGAATTTGGCTAGACACCCTCATACTTTGAAATATTTCAAGTTGGATTCTTTCTTGTCCATATCTCATATGGAATAAATTGTGTCCGGAATAAACAAAGTTGCTTTCTTTATGAAAAGACAACTTTTTATTGTTCCCTTTTGTAGTAAAGATAGTTCCTCCACACAAGTTTTGTGGGTAAATCCGAACTTATAAATAATGCATCCATTATTTCTTTCAACGTTCGATTTTTCTTTAGATTTAGGTGAATAGGACAGTAGTTTGATGGATAAATCCACTTTTCAAACATATTTCTGCACAAGGAGATTCATACTCTCTATTATTATCTTTTTTTCCAACTGATTTTCAACATCGTATTATATTGTCTAGACATTTCTATTGCTTCATCCTTACAATTCAGCAAATAGACAATAATTTTCAATGCAATTGTCAATGAAAGTTATGAGATATTTTTTTTCCACCACGAGATGGTGTCATATAACAAATGTTAGTGTAAATCAATTCTAAGGGATTAGAATTTCTTTCAACAGGTTTATAAGAATGCTCAGCATACTTAGATTCCACACAAACATGACATTTTATTGATTGCACCCAAAGTGAAACAAAACTTCTAAGTTGATTAGTTTTCCTTACAAGGTTTTATAATTGACATGTCCCAAGTGTTCATGTCACAAACTTTGACTCAAGCAAGTAAGTTCAAATAAAAATATTGAGTTCAAAAATCTCTTTGCGAGGTAGCCTTTTTTTTACTAATATTTTGTTCCTATTTCTTACAATTTTGTGCAATACAAACATTGTTTAGAGTCATCACCTTGTCAATTGTCCTTTTCCAAAAAGGACCTTTCCATAGCTTTTAATTTGATTGTTAAAGAACTACCCATGAACAAAATTTCATCGGGTCCAATAAAGACAATATAATCCAAATGCTTCTTTTACAAAACATGACAAATGACTATTCACCATCATTCATGTCTAGATAAATAGTTATATTTAAATAGACATATCTTGTCACGAAAAATCACATCACTTCAAGTGGCACTTTTTCATAAAAGAACACAATCATTTTGAACAAGTTTACATATAATTTGATAGTGTCATACTAGTATATCGTATACTAGTAAAGGATAAACTCAACGACGAAAATATCAAATATTTGTGGGTCTAACATAATACAAAAGTATCATAAAATTTCTATCTTGTGCTCCAAATTTAAATTAGACACCAAGTCCAATTTTAACTTTATCATACACAAAGAACCCCCATATTATAAATATGATCTCAAAATTATTTTTCAAGTATTTGAAAATAGTTTTTTCACATATTTTAATATGAAACTTCTTTTGGAAACATTATTCTACGAAATAATTATAGTGCTTCAATTCCCTTTGACAATGTTTACACAATGTCAAAGTTCATTCCTTAGAGACAAAAAATCACAAATTCTAAGTCAGCGGTATTTTTCCTCTATCACAAATAGACATACCACTTAGTATTTAGAATATTAACATTAAGGACAAAAAATTTATACAATTTATTTCTATATAACATTGAAGTTTATAGAAAATCAAAAGTACAACACTGACTTATTATGTGAAGTTTTTATATAAACCAATTGCACAGTCTGATTTATTCAAAGTAGAATACTACAAAAGTTTTTGATCCACAACAATCAAATTCATAAGGAGTACAAAGCTACAAAAGTTTTTTAGTCTCCAAACAGAATTAAACATATTCTTTATCACATAGAAATGTTTTTCTTTTCAAATAGTCTTCCAACTATAACATTTTGACATGCTATTTTATCAAACAAAATTGTGCATCCCTCATTTTGCAAGCTAAAGAATTTTAAAGGCAACACATTTGCCAAGCAAAATTCATTCCACAATATATAGTTTGTAGTTTTTTTTTCAAAGATATACATGATAAAAAATCAAAACTGTTAACTCTTAGAAACTATTTTCCTCCTTAGATAAATAATAAGAAGGCTATCTGGTGTGATCTTTAACCGAAATACCTCAATTTTTATTCTGTTACATTCTCACTTAGGTCTTGCTAAACAAAGCAACGAATTATGGAGAAGTAATGCATTTATCTTCTACTTCCATGATCAGATTCTCAGAATCAGTAGAATACAAAAAATACTGACAGTATAGTAATTTCCTTAAGATTGTTGTTCATTTTGTTTTCCTAAGATACTTAGAACAAAACTTTGAAGTATTTGATAAGACACAACAAAGTTTAAGAACATTTAAAAAAAAATTAAAACTAGTAGAGAAACTAGAATCAGACACGTATTAGAAAAATGTACAAAATATTTTTCTTGAAGAAGAATTGTTGTCAATTTGTGTTTAAAGAATCTTAATGATTCCAACAAACTTTGTAGAAACATGAAGTTATCAAAGTTTAATGAACCAGTGAAAAACAGAAATTAATTCACAAATCTAAAATCTGTAACACATACTAGAACCTAGAAAAACAGAAAAAAGATCAAGCCCACTGAATGCACAGTGTCCTTAAGGAAATTGTTCCCCTCTAGTATCCGAGGTTTGATTTGGAATATGTCCTCCCAGAATAGAAAGATCTCAATCATCAGTGTATTGATATCCAAAACGCTGGTTTTAGCGAGCCACTCAACACCAATAAAGTACACTTAAAATACTAGATTTAGTAGTAGTAGAAGAAGTCCAAAAATTCAATTTTTAAAATGAGAGAAAATTCCTCAATTTCTAGAAAACAAAGGGTAGTGCGAAAAAGGTTCTTAATCACCTTTCATAAAAGTCACAACTTTTCATAAAAGTCACAACCTTTATAAAAGTCGCAACTCTTCATAAAAGTCACAACTCTTCATTTTCATTCACACCTTTTAAAACCCAACAGTTTATTTTTATTCGAGGTTGAATTTTGAATATTTTTTATGAGTTTAACTTTGAGACATAGAGCCTCGTTTAACATGAGTTATTTATTTTCCAGTTCAGATTGATCAATTGCTTATTGTATTCACTGCTCAGTTTAGTTTGTTAACAGGTTTTCTTTTATGTGATTTGAGTCTGTAGTTATTTCCTACAGTAATGTCTCAGGTTTTAATCGAAAGAATTATCATGTGATATTAATGTGATTCAAAGATTGTAATCAGTAATCTATATTCATTTTCTATATTTTCTGTGGGCGGAATTCATCCCAAATTTTGTCTACTTTTCGTGATGAAATATTTTCTGATAAGATTTTCAACATTTTGTTATGCTTGTTGTTTATATGATAGGCGAGAATTACTATTTCTTCAAGAAAGGTTCATATGAAGTGGGCCGAAAAGGTAATCATTCGCCCTCTCTTAAATTTTTCTCATTAAGTTTAGATAATTATGATAAAAATCCACAATTCAGTTAGTCAGTTAGCCTAGTAACACAAATCAAAACTAATCCAAATTCGTTTAAATTTCTTTTTCTTGATTTTATGTGTTATATTTATACTAATAAATTTATTTAAATAAATTAACTTACAAATTTTTTATTATTTAGACAAAGTTTTTTGTTGCTCAAATATGAGTTATTTAATTTATTTATTATTAATATAAAATATTATAATCTGACTAATATGCTAATGTTAATGTATGAATTTAATAGAGCTGTCAATATGGGCTAGCCAACCCCATCCGGGCTAACCCATACGAGCTTTGACATTTTACGGGTCAGGTCGGGCTATCCCATTTTTGGCGTGGACCAGAAAATGATCGGCCCAACCCATAAGTACGTGGGCTACAGGCTTGACGGGCCAGCCCATTTTTTTTAAAAAATTATATTTTTTTATAATTATTAAATTAAATTTTAAATTATAATTTAAAATATTATCATAAATATTGACAAAACAATATTAAATGATGTTAATGTTAGTACTTGTTAATCAAATCAAAATAAAATTATTTTTATAATATTTATTAGGATAATTTCATAGACCTTCATGTTTCACTCTATAACACTCACCTCCCCTTTGGTTTACGATATTACGTCTACCTCCCTTATTTTCATTTACTTGTAACTATTCTTTAGACCTATTTAAAATAAATATAAATTAAAACTGGTGTGGATGTCATGGCCTTCTTTAGGGCCACGAATGCCATCTCTGCCTCCACATTCCACTTGAAAGTATCTTTCCTGAGTAGGTCAGTGAAGGGCCTGCAAATAGTCCCATAACTAGCAACATATTTCCTGTAATACCCTGTCAATTTCAAAAATCCTCTGAGGCCCTTCACCGAACTGGGTGTAGGCCATTTTATCATAACTTGGATTTTAGAAGGATCAGTAGAAACCCCATCCTTATTGATAACATGGCCAAGATATTCAACCATAGCTTGCTCTTTAACAAACTTGAGTGTAGAAGGCTTAAACATCTTCACAACAAATCGAATCTCTTCCTTCAAGCCTCCTATGAAGCTAGACACAAAATGTGGCTCATTAAGAGCAGGATTCAGAACTAGTATCTGAGCTTTCAGATCCTCAAAAGTTGCTAGAAATTCATCTACAGTGCCAGATTGGCTCAACCTGTTGAATTCCTCCACTATATCATCCAACAATTCTACACCAAACCTACTATAGAGTTCCTCCTTGAATTCCAACCAAGTTACCATTTCCCTGCTCATTTCTAGGGAGTGGAACCGTGTATCGGCTAAACTATTCAAGTAAAGAGCAATTCCTTCTACCTTTTGGTTTTCTACAATTCTATATAAATTAAAGTACCTTTCACACTTGCAGATCCATACCTTAGGTTCATGGCCGTCAAAACATGTCAATTCCCATTTAGGAGGAGGAATAGAGACCATTTGCAGTCTATTTTGTCTATTCTGGAATGGGAGTAGGCCA
Source organism: Solanum chilense (assembly GCA_032847665.1). Classification (NCBI taxonomy): domain Eukaryota; kingdom Viridiplantae; phylum Streptophyta; class Magnoliopsida; order Solanales; family Solanaceae; genus Solanum; species Solanum chilense. The sequence continues at coordinate 86,160,918 of CM064963.1, forward strand.
TCACCTTGTTGTTGTCACCTAGAGCCCTCTTAGGAACCCTTCCTAGAGCAGTTAGATGATCAAGGATCAGTTCTAGAGTCGCTTGGATCCCTGTCTGGGTATTACGAAATGGTTGTTGATTTGCCAGTAGTTCATTAAGATTGATAGTCAATTTTGTGAAGTCGAGTGATCAACTTGCAAATATCTCACCAAGCTCCTCATCGGTCCTCGTGTTAATTACATTTGTAACAAGCTAGCTACATGAATTGTATGCACTAGCTTGAGGGGAGTGTTAGAATAGAAATAGTTTTATACAATCCTATTAGAATAGAAATAGGTTTACACAATCCTTCTATTAGAATAAGAATAGGTTTATCAATTCTATTAAAACAGAAATAGGAATACTAAATAGTATCCTACTTGGTTAAGAATTGTATTCTAGGGTTATAAATAGGGTCTCAATGTAATAAAGTAAACACAACAACAATTCAATAATATTCTTTTCCTATATTTCTCACAAAATTATTAATCTCCTTGCAGGCGCCAATGTAACTACAACGTGGAGTTGGGACATCACACATGTGCTAGTAGACGACTCCTGTACACTGAGTGATGATCTGATTTTGGTTATTCTTGCTAAAAAACCCATCGTTCAGTATAGTTGGGTGGAGGTAGTTTTTTTTTATAGATCGCCTAATATTTTTGCGACTATAATCTGCCAAGTTGTTGAAATAGATACTCTTTTACTCCTTATGAATTTCAGCAGCTAATTGTAGAAAAAAATATTTGCACTGATATTCCAACACCCAGACATGCCCCAAAATTGATGTTGGAAGGAGTGTTGGTGAAAGTGGGAGACCCCCACTGCCGAGATTTCTGCTTAAAAGGATACTCTTTTCTCTTGAAACCAGAATTTAAGGTGATTATTTCCTTATTTCTTCTAGTCTCTATTTTGTGGGTTTGGTTCAGAGTTGTGAACAACTTGTCTGGATTGAGTTATGATGTAGTTATGCATAATAAGCTTAACTAGTCATCCCTTTTAGTTCAATTGAGATTGCGTTACTGTTTTGCTGTTACATCAAGCAAGTCCTGCGAGATGACTTGATTGGGAATCACTTAGATATTTGTGCTAGACTAAGACCATCTTTCCCTTTTTTGCTGCAGTACAAATTTGAGGGCAGGTTGTAGTCTTTACTGGAAGTTGGCGATGCCAATGTTTCTTCTAATGAAATGGTCTGTTCTGAATGCCTATATTATTGTTCCCTGCTTCTCATTCCCCTTAAGATTGAACTATTTTGGTGAACCTAGCATGTTTAATATAGGTACATGCCCAAGCAAAAGATGGAGAAGACCATGTAATATTTCTAGTTCCAGCAGGATCAAGCAGTATTCCCTTGCCTTGGGTGAGTGAGATCCACATAGTTTCTGCGGTTCTAATGGGATATCTAGATCCTTCTATCATCAGATCTCCATTGGGTGAGTGTTGTGTAAGCTTAAGATTTCTGTCTTTTTCATGTCATTAAACTTTGTATGTTCATATTACTAATTTATCCAAGAAGTTACTTCTTACACGACATTTTTTTTGTTGTTGACTTCTTGTAGGTACTAATTCTTATGCGAGTTTGATCCGTGTTCAAACCAATACATTTGGTTCGGGGGTTAGGGTAGACATAAAAGACCTGCCAAACATGAAGGATCTTCCAGATTCCGACCCGACAAACTTTTCTTGCATGCCAGTTGATTCTTTTGGTGAAGCATATTTGAAGGCTTATGGCCATGACAGGGAGGAAGGCAAGATTTTCCAATCTGCAGCAGGACTTCCAGAAGGCATGGGCCTCAGGTACAAACCACCCAAGGTATGTGTAATAAACATACGATAGTTGAAATGAAATAAATTAGTTCTACATACTCCCTTCGTTTCAATTTGTTTGGCCTATTTTAACTTGACACGAAGTTTAAGAAGATAAAGAAGCCTCTTGAATCTTGCGGTCTTAAATTAAAGGCATCTCAAATGTATCAAGATGCCCTTTAATCCTATGGTCTTAAATATGTCATGTGGAAAGTTTTGGAATTAAAGAGTTGCTAAAAAGGGAAATGATCATTTCTTTAAATGGACTAAGAGGGAAAGTAGGTCAAACATATTGAATCGGAAGGAGAAAATGAAGAAGATCACATATCAGATATGACATTCTTGTTGCTGAATACTAGTTATTCTTGCCCTGCTGTCCAGCCATCACAAGGCTATGTAGGAGATGACAAAGCTGGGTGCAGTCACAAGTGATCAAAACAAGGAGAACTGCATCAGTATTATAATGACCGAACACAGTTGAAAGAGATCCTGATAGATTAGAGTACCAATGGAACCATTTCCAATCTTGCCCGAAGCAGGACCTCTAAAGCCAAGTGGAAGGTGAATGACATTCTTGAGCAGAGATAGACATTTATGTTTCTCTTTTGCTGACTACTCCAAGCTAAATTTTCATTACCTCATGCAAGTGTTCTTGCTTCTCAGTAAACCTTATACTACGGAATTTTTGTCCTTGCAGGAAAATACAGATTCTTTTCTTTGTCCATATCTCAGCATTATGTAGCATTGTTAGTAGGTTATCACCTTTAAAGACGAATAAACACTGCTTATGGCTTCTCTTGTAATGTTCAAATTACTAGTGTGTTGGTTTTGTTATCTCCAGTGCATGTGGTGTGTAAAGAAAATTCTTTTACAGATGGTGTAGTGGTTCTTGAGTGGGATGCCTGGATTTTATGGCGAGTAGGGGTGCTTGGATTTTATGGCGAGTAGGGGTGCCTGGATTTTATGGGAAGGACAACAATCCATTTGAATTATCATCCTTGCTGATGAAGGGAGGGACAATCAAATAGCAATGCCCTTTTCCAGTTTTGAAGATGATGGAATACAAACAGGTGAGAGCATTAAAACATTATTCATATATTATTAGCTCTTACTACGAATAAGAGAAATTATATTATAGCCATTTTAACGTTGAAGTTAATATGTTGTTATCACATATCTCTTTGGTCTTCCAGGAGTTGCCATTATTGATGTTGTTGATCATGTCATAATTATTATATAAGTGGAAATATTTTGGGTAGGAATGTATTTATTAATTTGTGCATTTAACATAATGACTTTTGAACTGATTTCTCTAACATTGTTAGATAACTTGAAGACATTTATATTGGATAATCTCTATATTTTACTTTTCATATTTTTTATCTATATTTTTTGTAGTATATTATTAATTATCTTTTATAACATATTATCAGTACGAGACTTCAATCAGCCACTCCAAGAAATAAGATTTAAAGATCCGATTTGAATTTTATTTTCAATAATCAATTCAAGAATAGAAAGTGAGGTATGTTTTTTATTAGCAAATCTCTATCTACTTTATTTATGCCACTTGTCTTATAATATTGCTTCAAAATTAGAGCTGTCAATATGGGCTAGCCCACCCCATCCGGGCTAATCCATACAGGTTTTGACATTTTACGGGTCAGGCCGGGCTAGACCACTTTTAGTGTGGGCCAGAAAATAGTCGGTCCAGCCCACAAGTACGTGGGCTACAGGCTTGCCGAGCCAACTCACTTTTTAAAAAAAATTATATTTTTTTATAATTATTAAATTAAATTATAAATTATAATTTAAAAAATATTATCATAAATATCGACAAAACAATATTACATTATGTTAGGCCTCATTTGTTTTGAATCTTAATCATTCAGATTTGCCTCATGTATTTGTTTTTAAGAACTGGATCTTAATTATTCAAATTCAATTCATTAAGTTCGTTTGTTTTATTTTTTTATAAGTCTTTTAATGGGTCTGGATATATCTGAATGAATCAGATCTGTAACACACCCTTAACATTATTCAGACAAAAAAATAAGACTCCTATCTTAATTCAACTAAATCACAACAACTCATAAAAATTGTTTTTCTTATTTAATTAATATTTAATTACATGCTTGTCATTATAATTTCCTTTATTCATATTAACTTAATATACATCTTTTACTTTCATAAATTAATCAATATATTTTAATTGATAAGCACTCCCATGATATAATATTTAGCACGGTTTCAAAAAATAAGAAAGTATTAGTTATTTGATCGATAACAATAATAAATTTCTATAATAAAATAAAATAAAATATTTTTCTAAACTATATATTTACTACTCTATATAAACTATTTTAAATTACATTATATTAGATTCTCAAAGTGTTTTGAGTGCAAAAAATAGTCATATTAATGATGTAACTTGATGTAGAGTTCTTAAAAGATAAATCATATTACCTTGTTACGATAAAAAATGAACAAAATATTATTTTATATGAAAAAAAACTATTTTACTAACAAGGTTTTGATAATATTTTATTGATATAACGTTTAATTTCATATGTGCATTCATATATTGAAAAAAAATTCAATAATTTAGTGTTCAGATTCAGAGACACTATTTTAATATCCAGATGTTTATTCAGATTTACACATCTAGATCTTAATGGACATCTTAATATTTAAGCGCGTATTCAAATTCAGACGTCTTAATCTTAATGGAAACAAATGAGACCTTAATGTCAATACTTGTTAATCAAATTCATAAATAAAATTATCTTTATAATATTTAGGGAAAATGCACAAGTACCCCCCAAGACTATGACCGAAATCACAAGACACACCTTACTAATGTCGTATTACCCCCCTGAACTTTTTTTTTTTGTAATTTTGTGTACCTCTTTAGCTTACGTGGCATCCAAATATCTCTGACGCGCCTCAATTGCGTGGAGTCACATAGAGTACCACATAAGACAAAAGGTGTATAAAATTAAAAAAAAAAAAAAGTTCAGGGGTAATAGGATTTTAGTTTAGCTAAGGTGTGTCTCTTGGATTTAGGTTATAGTCTAGGGGGTACTTGTGCATTTTCCTTGATATTTATTAAATTTTATTTCAACTAAAAGTATAAATATGTAAATAGAAATATTAAACTAATTGTTTTGATTTTGGACTCTCTTTATTTTTAAATTTTTAAATTATATTATATTTTTAATTAATTTTTATTGGCCCACGGGTCGGCCCTACCGATATTTCTCAAGCCTCCCAAATGAGCAGGCTTATTCAGGCCGGGCTAAAAAATCCTTTTCTTAAATGGGTTCCAAAAATCTTAGCCCAGCCCTATTAAATCTCGGATTAGGCCAGACCGGCCCAACGGGCCTAGCCCATATTGACGGCTCTATTCAAAATAATAAGTTTTTGGAAGGTTTACTTATTTTTTGATATTATAGTTAGCATATATATGTTTACCTTATCTTACCTTATATATATATATATATATATATATATACATTGTTTAATTTATCTTTATTTATTCTAATTATCGAAGCACAATATGAAAAGTAATGTGAGCCTTCTGCTATTCCTTGGCTTAACATCATATCTCGGTCTTAAATTGATTTAGACTATCTTTTTTTTTAAAAAAAAAAATTGTTCATTGATGGCAAAACATTATATGAAATCGATCATCAAATAGTGCAGATTATAATAGCAGTAGAAATGTGATTTCTACATGGATCATAAATACTTGATAATGCTTTTAAAGACTAAAGGGTAAGTTTTATTGTATTTAGGGGGTAAAATATTGATTTAAATTACGATGTGCTATGATGATAATATATTAAATTGGAGTCTCATAAATTTATGGCTTCACACACTTTTATATGAACAAGACATTGAGTATGAATTTCAATACACCATAGTAATTATATAATATGACTAAGGTAAAAATAGTGTACTTCTTTTTAATGAAAAATCATAAAATTCGTCATACTGAAATTGCTTCGTTCTCGGAAACAAATATGATAGCAGCACATGTTAAATTTTAAATTTGCCCAATTAATTGCTTCATTCTATTGTATGAATATAGTAACAGTAAATAATAAGCGTTAAAGAAGGCAAGTAATTATATGTATGAATATTGGTAGTTACTCCCCCGGTCACATTTTAGATGTATTTTGAATTTCAAAAGTCAAACAAATTTATATTTGATCGTAAATTTTTCATGGACCTATTAAAATTTTGAATTATCAATTATTGTGACTCATAATACTTTTTACGTAAACAAATATATAAATTTTATTTAGAAGAAATTGAAGATTCCATGCGCAAATTTTTGATCAAACTTAAGCTGTTTGACTCTCAAAACATATAATGTATTATATAAATTAAAACAAAAGGAGTATAAAAGAAAAACTTATGGGTTTCCAAAATAGTCTTTCAAAAGGTGAAAGTAATATTCATCATTATTTGATTTAAAAGGTATTGAGCATGTGGTTGTCGTTCTATCTAATTTTGATAAGTTTTTTTTATTATTACAAATATTCCATCAAAATTAAGAGTACATAATACACAAATATGTCCTTTAACTTGGTTTCAACTGTCATCTATGTCTTCAACTTTGCATATACACAAATAAACACTTAAACTTGCATAAAATTGAATAAATAGACACAAACGTCCTAAATGACAATTTTGTGTCCAATGTGACATCGTACATATATTTTGTCACGTAGACATGTGTGTTTACTTATTTAATTTTATACAAATTTAAATATCTACTTGATTTTACCAACATGCATATTATACTTAACTCTTGCAACTTGAACACACACATATTTAGTTGTTTAATTACTCTATCTTTAAAAACACTAGCAAGAACTTTAGAGTAAAGTTTTTTTTTTCTCTTATCATTGAGTTATAGAAGCAGTTATGGATTTATTGTAACTCAAATCACAAAATTAACATGATATGAATCGTAACTGGGATCGCAATTAATCCTTCATCAGCTTGATCGTGTTTTTCATAAATGCCGGAGTTGCAATCAGAAACAATAGCTGTTGATCAACAATCTCAATCAATTGCTGAAAAAATAAACAACACTCATCCGTTGTTTGTTCACCAATCTGATACTCCTAGATCGGTGCTTATTCCGACGATTGGAAAACTATGGGTTGTGGCGTAGATCCATGATTTTAAACTCTTAAATTTTAAACTCTTAAATTAAAGATATATGTTAAATATACAAAACTGTCTTTGAAATAACTAAAGAATTATCAAAAGGAAAAAGCGGCATTCTTTTTTATCGGTTTAAGAAGAAAAGTCGGGACAAATAAATTGAAACAAAGAGGTTATATACAGTAAAACCTCATTAATACTCGGTTAATTAATAATCTCTCTAAGATAATAATTTTCTCTGGTTCAGGCTTGGGCCTATGGAAAAAATCTTTCATTTCAATAAGATGATATATTTTCAGAAGGCCCTGTATAAAATATGGTCTCATTAATATTATAAATTAATGATTTTTTAGTAGTATAAATCATATCTAAGAAAATTTAATGAAATATGATTCTATTATGTAAAAAAATAAAATATTTTTTAAAAATAAAACTTTAAAATTGAAAATATTTTTTTTAAAAACAAACTTAAAATATTTTTTGGGGTGGAAAGGGGGGTAAAAAATAAAATAAAAATTAAAATTAGAAATATCTTTTAAGAACAACTTTTAATGTTTGGGGTGGTAGTAGGGGATTGAGAATGGAGTAAAAAAATTGAAGTTGAAAACATTTTTAAAGAAACAAGCTTTAATTTGTTTTTTTAATGGGGGTTGATTTGAGGATAGAGACAAAATAAATTGATTTTCAATCAAATGAAAATTGTAACTTGAAGTTCGAAGTGACTTTTGAAATTAAATTTTCTTAAGTTTTCAATGAAAGTCATTTTCCTTAAATTTGAAAAAAATGAGTTGATTTGGAAAGCATTTAATCCAACCAAACATTAGAAAATTGAAAAAATATTTTCATTCGTACCAAACACAGCCAAAGAGTGGACAGAGGGGGAGCGAAAGAAGGTCGAGAGTGGATATGCATTATCTTCCTTCTCATAAAGGATCTTTTCTTAACCCTAAGTTAAACTAACTCCTGATGAACATCACTTACATATTGGTTATCTTCAGATAGTTCGCTATCTTCATAATAGTCACTATCTTTAGTTGACTTATCAAATCCTTTTATTGAATATTTACTATCTTCAGAATTTAATCGATCAATATTTGGAGGAGTTGAATTTGATGTAGAAGAAGAGATAAATCTAACCAAAAAAAACAACATCACTTCATTATCATCAATATTTTGACTTGACACTATTTTCAGCGGAAAATAATAATTGATCAGTTAATTAATTATTTTAACATTAGTAATTGATGAGGTTCTAAATTATATATATTTTTTGAAGACATCAATTAAATATTAATAAATTTAAAAAATAATAGAATTATATTAAAAAAAAAAAAAAAACAAGTAAAAAGGGTAATTGAATTAGGAAAAGGTTTTAGGGATATTTGGGAAAGAAAGAAAGGGAAAGTTACATAAATATACTATAATAAAAAAATATTTACCATTTATAGCAATAACTTTTTTTTCCACTTGATCACTTTTAATTCATTTATAATACAAGTTTAATACATATTACAAAGATAAATTTATTATTCAAATATAATACAAGTTTTAATAATAGATAATACATTTATCACATATTTTAATACACTTATAATACAATGTGACAATTTTTTACCAAACAAATATAGTATATTTCAAAAACAATTATAATTCAAATATATTGCATACATAATTCACTTTTAATACATATTACAGATTCATCACAATATTGCTATAAATGGTAATAAACAAAAAGTATCGCTAAAATCAGTAATTATTTTTAAAAATGTATTAATTTATGTAATTTTTCCAAGAAAGAAATTAGGTGACAGGAGAATTCAGAATTCAAATTGGATTGAGAATAAGCTTTCTGTTAAAAACGACTATGGCGAACAAGGGACGACTATGGCGAACGAAGGGACGACTGTGGCGATAAAGGGAACTGAGATAAAAGCTAAGGTAAGGGTTTTCTTTTGGAACGAGAAGCTAACTCGGAATCAGATTTCAGAATCGGAAGGGCTGTGCGTCATTATTATTCGGAGGAGCTACAGGTGGCTTCATGAGTGTCCACGTATAGTTTGCTACCCTCAGGCCAGCCGTTGGTATGATACCTATAGCTCTACCGTCATCCCGTTTGATCTGTCGAGGCTACTCAACAAGGATCCATCCTTGTTTTCCATGATTCTATCTGCTACTCTTCAATTTAATCCCAAAGACATCATACAAATATCTAATGAAATCAATTCTGAGTTTTTCACCAAATTTCGTCTGTTTTCTAAACCACAACCACGACCTCCCTACGTGATTGCCCTTGAAATCTCCCAATTTGATATCGTCGGTTTTTCATCGTATTATTCTGGTCCACCTTTTCCCCCTATCCCCTCTTTCTCTAGGTTTGTCAAGGACTGGGATGATGAAGAGGAGCTTCTCACTGCTGTTCGAAGTCTCTCTACCACTGATTACATCAATGATCCATATCACAAGTACTTGGGTGATGTGCTCGAGTATATCTATGCGTTAAGGGAATATACTGGTGAAGGTGGAATTTGCCCAGCCAAACCACCCATTGCAGAAGATTTACCAAAAGGACTCAACGAAATCCGCTGCTCTCCATCTCCGTCTCCCGTATTCAATGTCCATAGCAGAGATTTGATGGATGACACTTGCCCTGTTTGCTATGAAGATTTTAAAGACGAGAATGAGGTGATAACAACTAATTGTTTGCATGAATTTCATATTCACTGTATGATAAAATGGCTATCAATGCATAACACATGTCCAACTTGTAGAGCTGATTATCCTTTGCATTATTCACCCCTTTCCAACTGCCGTAAGCGTCCTCACCACAACATTTTCGAAGAGCCTAATTGTAAACGCTAACATATTGGAGGAGCTAGTTAACATGTTAGAGAATGTGTTTGATATTTTCTGTCTTTTTCTTTGTATACTGATTGCGCAATCTTTGTTCTTTTGGTATATCATCAAATATCAATTCAATTTGAAAACCAAGTAATTCTCATTGAACTCTCCGTCAAAAATGCTAAATATACTCTTCAATCCAGTACTACTACTCCCTGCTAGTATTTCTTTTCTTTTAATTTCTTCAATCTTGTCAAGTTTTACATATTTTTTTTAAATTATGCACCACTGCTGATATTTGCATGATTTATTAAAGAGAAGACGATGCGCTAGGAGAACGGGAGTGAAACAATGATAAAAGTCGATGTCCTGAGGGATCAAACCCTGCTCATAGAGGGAGCTAGTGTGCCAGGCTGCCATTTAAAGGTGAGGATTTTGTTAAAAGGACACAGTTTCCAGAATTCACTAGCGGATATCATATATCCTTTAGCAATAATTATGTTTTTCTTTAGTAAGTATGTCGTTTCTGTTCTGTTGCTATTATAATATCACCCTCTTCTTCTCTCTCTTTCTCGGTCTATTTGAGCAGTTTCCATATTCCATTGCTCTGCTTTTCTTTTCTTCTTTCCTTCTCTCTGCGTCTCAATGTCATCTCAACCGGCTTAGTTCGATTGTTGGTGCTAAAGGTGAGCCTCAAATTTATAAATCTGCATTAGTCATTAAAAAAGAGTAGTCACTTCACTCGCGATGTTTTTATATAGTGTAGCTGTATATCTGTTCATGTAATTGGTGAAAAAAGAAGAAGAGTAGTCACTTCACTCGTGATGTTTTTATATAGTGTAGCTGTATATATATCTGTTCATGGTTCTGAATTCTAGCTTTATACATTGTAGCTGAGTGACAGTTTCGAGTATTTGTTGTTCAAGTAACTTGAGTATGGGATGTCAGTTAGCAAGTGACAGTGTGCAAAAAAGTAATGAAGATGGTGGAACATCTCAAAGATGTGCTTGGGGAAATTTTCAGCTTAAATAAGGCATCTCTAATGTAGTCATCAAATATGGACGTTCGAGATGGAGAGGGGTATATGTTGCTTAAGTCGTAAATCTTCAGCAAGTGGTGGTTTGGTTGGGCGAATTCCACCTTCAACATGAAGTCCCACGTTGGGTAAAACATTCCATAACAAAGGCGATTTTGTACTCAGAAACTCCTAGTTAAGGATGAAGAGTATTTACCAAAAAAGTTTTATTGTCTGTTTTTAATTTTCATACCCTCAAATTTCTAGTACTTGTTAGGGGTATACAAAATGGCTTTAACCAATAAATATCAAATTGAAAATATTTATCGATGTTTTTTTTATCTTTTTATCCCTAGTTATATAGTTGTGGTTTTAGATTTTAAATGCAAATCCTATTTTATTTAGCATTTTATATAATCGTTGTCTTTGGTGTTGTTGGCTTGTTGAAATTCTATCTACCATATTGTTCTTTTTAAAAGTACTTGTGTTATAGAGGTTTGATACTCAACCAAAATATTGAACAGTTTGCTTTAGCAATGACTTGTTTGAATTTGCTTTTGTTGTAATTTATATAGATTTAATACATGAACAAATAAAAAGTACATAAAAGCAAAAACGAAGAAGTAAAAATAGAGGAGCATTTTCTCATCCGTTGAACCAATCAAACCATTAAAAACCAAATATCGATTGATCAAAAATTGATAACAAATATTTTACTAGTTTGGTTATCAATTTAGTATATTTACAAATCGAAAATCAAAGATAATAGACAAAACAAGATCGAACTAATTGATATCCGTCACTATAATCCAGCTGAGGTCCCTTGTGCTTCCTTTCTCAAATGTCTTGTCAAAACTTACTATATTCGACTTAAAGCACCCAGGTTAAATTACCAAGTGACAACCTTGAGCAATCTTATCAACAAAATAAAAATACTTCCTTTAACTACGAATGTCACTAAAGCTTATAACTTTGATGATAAGCTCATGGCACAAAGTAAAATGCTACAAGAACGAAATAATTGCACAACTGGCCAAGCAAGAAATGTAAGTTCAGTTTGGGAAACCAAGATGGAATATGGAATGTGGTAGTTAGACTCTGAACTGCAAAATCTCGAACTAGTGACTCTTACCATGCCATCTATCTACTTAAAGCTCCAATAATCTAACAACATCAACGCTTGAAAGCCCACGTAGATCATAGTTTCAGCTTCTTTTTAGGTTTTTTGGCCTTTCCATTTGAAGACACCTCCAATTTCTGGCGAAAAACCACATTCAGGACAAACTTGGAAAGCAGGAGATGAAAGATAGACCATGTGTAAATTGATAGAATACCTTGCGCTGTTTCTCCTTCTTCATCTTCTTCCTCTTTTTGTTTTTCTTACCTTTTTTCTGGACAGATATTTTTACCTCTTCATCTTCAGCAGATTCCTGGAAAAAATTGTGACAAAGTTAGTCAGGCTTAAATACTTGATAGATCTTTTTGACATCTTCACAGAAATCACAAATAAAGAACCTCAGAATCACCAAAAGAATCCACATGCTGAACAATTCTTCCTCTACTTGATGTCCCACCTGTTCCATTTCCAACTTGTAAGAGAATAATTATGTTCTTATCACAATATTCAAATTTTACACCAACTAAAATAGCATGCAAATGAATGACACGTCTGTAAGATGAATACTATCACTCATTGACAACTAATAAGCAACTTCATATAGCATTACAATCTAAAATCATATTCATACTCCTATTTATTGGTTTGGTTTCAGCAGTAACCTCAAATTGGATATTAAGTTTGAAATGCCTAATCAAGTAACACAACTTTTGACCTGAAAAGTTCTATTGAAATACCAAGGAACATGTATAATCTACCTCAGCTAGCCATATGGGCTTTAATATTGGTTTTGAGCATCCAATAATTGATTTTGTTAAGTTCGTAGTTGAGATGAATTTCATGCCTAAGTTACACTTTTACACGGATTCAAATGCCACTTCTGTAAGATAAAAATCCTTAGAACTGTATATCTTTTGAGCTGCCTTCTAATGGATGTTCCGGTTCTACTCAACTTGAAAAAGAGCTTACAATGGTATATTTGCACAAATAATTGAATTCAAACACTTTTTCTTAATTAGGAAGTTAGAATTCTAATGTTACTTCAATTAGATCAGTTAATCCCTTTGATTAAAAACACCTGCTATGATCACAAGGTTTTACACAAACACGTCAATGTTTATTATTTTGGAAGAGGTCCAAGTTAACTACTAAGCTTGAAGTTTATGTCAGCTTTTGGAAAATAAATGACACTCAGTGACAACAAGAAAGCAAGTGTATACTGTACACACAGCTTCCAAATGAATTTTCCAAAAAAAACAAGGACAAAGAACGATAAATCGAATGCTAATTTATAAGGATCAATTTAGGTTCCCTGATAAAAAATAATCACCTAAAGATATGTTTATATTACTGTATTAAAATATGGACATCAAAAGACCAGAGAGTTCATGGTATCATTTACAAGCCAACTTGGGAACTTAGTCTCCTGAATCAGTACATGCATTGACCACTGTTTTGCACAGTAGTGCAGTCAGCAACCGCCGGTATAGCATATTTTCTTTTGATGAAGTAAGTAGTGTTATAAATGATTACTAAAAATTATGCATGATAGTAACATCGGTACAAAAGCGTTGAGTTTGTTAGCTCTATTACAAATTGGCGATGAGTCCTATGTACGGATTGAGTATTGCATATTTAAATCTTAAAAGCATCATGTAAAACTCAAAAGGGTATTCAAGAATCTGTAGCACACTTGAACCTACAAAGAAACAGGCAGAACATTTCAAGTGTTCAAATGGGAGTAAGAAGTAATGATGTAATGAAAAACAGTAGTAATGGATAAAATCATTAACACACACCCCATTCCACATGTCATTGGGCATATCAGGTAAAACACAAAAGGCTATTCAAAATTCTAAAGCACAATTTATGTGATTAAAAAAAACAGCAGAAAATATCAAGTTAAATAGCAAAAGGGAGCACCAGTAATGATTGGATGAAAAAGAGCAGACGTAAACATCAGTACTTATAACCGTAGAGCATCTTATAAATGGCAGCCTGGCACACTAAGTTCCCTCGACGAGCAGAGGTTGAGAAAGGGCCAGACCAGGATAGGATCTAGGAGGGGCGAGGGTGTTCACATCAACCCCTCAGCAAAATATTTCATTGTATATATTAAGGTTTTTTTTTAGCATATATATAGATTTTGAATCCCCGGAACACACACAAGAACACACAAGACTAGGTTGGCTAGGGTTCAAAATTTCAAGTTCAAATCCTAGACACTATCCTTAGTGAAAATCCTCGATCATATCACATTGAGACTTATAATGCAAGATTTGAAGTAAATATTGGAGTATCATAGTGCATAAACACGTAGGTAAAGAAGAATAAATGGAATGATACAATAAGAAATCAAAAGAAAAGAATAGTACTGGCTTGAAGAGTATGTTTAGCATTATTGACGGCGAGTTCAATGAGACGAGGATCAAGAGATGACAAGCCGCTAGGATCCTGCAATTTCCTGTCAAGAAATTTCGCTAAAGCTGCTGCCTTATTCGTCTTCATAGGTCCTCCTGGATGAGCCAGCCTGCAACCACAAACCAATTAATCAATAACAAACTAGTTCGAAACCTATGTAATATCAATCCCATTCAGCTCTATATAACCTAGGTTGAGAACGAGAAGACGAAGGTGCAGAAGGTAGCGGGGCAAATTTGCTTCCACGAAGCGCCTTTTTCTCTTCTTCACTCAGTTGTTCCATCGCCGGAAACCTAAATTTTCGCCGGCGAAATTGATCTTCTTTCTTCTCACAGGGAAAAGGAAAACGCCAGTCTAGTTTAAAACGACGCCGTTCTGTGATGCTATTTTTTCTTTGTCGTTTTTTTTAATCCGTAAAACGATTGAGTTTCCCTCTAAATCTGATTTAAAAATGTGTAAATTAAAATAATCTTATAATAAAATAATAAAGATATTAGTAGATAACAATAATTGAATGACAAATTAATTAAAAAATAATACCAACACATAAATGAATATGTTAGATCTAAATAATATAATAATGAATTTGTGTAGTACCCTTGGAACAATGTTAGATAAAGAGTTCGAAAATAGAAAGTTTTTTTTTTCTCAAAAATGCAAAATCTTATTATAAATATGATTATATATCACGAAATTCTACATAAATTTTTTTTGTCAAACTTACTCTATACTAAAGCAAGATATCCTCAAATGCATATCGACAAGATTCTCATACATATTTCATGATAAATGGATATGTAAGCTTATCACATCGTTCATCTATAGTTTGACATCCAATTTCATATCATCGGAGTTAGATGGTCCTATTCGACATAACATAGGTGAAAACATTCTAAATTGAGATTTCTTTAAAATTAAATTGCTCTGACCGGCCTTATCACAAATATGTGAGTCCGAAACTCAAAGGGTACAAATTTTTTACAAAAATTCCAAAACGGTATATAAAATTTTATATTAACCAAAACGGTAAAATCGCTGCTGAGGCAGCGATTTAGCAAAATTTATTTTTTTTTAATAAAAAAATGAAATCGTTGCCCAAGCAGCGATTTAAAAAAAAAAATTTAAATAAATCGCTGCCAGGGCAGCGATTTATAAAAAAAAAAAATTTACATAAAAAGCTGCTACGGGCAGCGATTTATTTAAATTTTTTTTTTATTAAATCGTTGCTAGGGGCACGATTTATTTAAAGAAAAAAAAATTTCCTTATTAAATCGCTGCACGAAGCTTTTTTTTAAAAAAAAAAATTAAAATTTTTTAATACAGCGATTTTATATTAAAAAAAAATTATAATATTTTTTAAAATTTAAATATATAACTTATAAGAAATTTTTTATTAAATCGCAAAAATGTTAATACCGTTTTGGTTAATATAAAATTAAAAAAAAAATTGATTAAATCGCAAAAATGTTAATACAGCAATTTTATATATATAATAAAATTATAATATTTTTTAAAATTTAAATATATAACTTAAAAAATTTAAAAATTCAATAATTTTTCTTATAAGTTATATATTTAAATTTTAAAAAATATTATAATTTTTTTATATATATAAAATCGCTGTATTAACATTTTTGCGATTTAATAATTTTTTTTTTAATTTTATATTAATCAAAACGGTATTAACATTTTTGCGATTTAATAAAATTTTTCTTATAAGTTATATATTTAAATTTTAAAAAATATTATAATTTTTTTTAATATAAAATCGCTGTATTAAAAAATTTTAATTTTTTTTTTTAAAAAAGCTTGGTGCAGCGATTTAATAAGGAATTTTTTTTTCTTTAAATAAATCGTGCCCCTAGCAGCGATTTAATAAAAAAAAAATTTAAATAAATCGCTGCCCGTAGCAGCGATTTATGTAATTTTTTTTTATATAAATCGCTGCCCTGGCAGTGATTTATTTAATTTTTTTATTAAAAAAAAAATAAATTTTGCTAAATCGCTGCCTCAGCAGCGATTTTACTTTGTAAATCGCTGCTCCTGTAGCGATTTTACCGTTTTGGTTAATATAAATTTTATATACCGTTTTGGAATTTTTGTAAAAAATTTGTACCCTTTGAGTTTCGGACTCACAAATATGTAGCTCAATGATATTTTTGTTTAACTAGGTTGATTAATACTATAGTCTTTTATCAAAGCATAATATTATCTGCATAATCAAGAATAAACTTATTTTTCAAATGGAAAATTATTTTATTTCTATTTTGATATAAGGTCTGTTGAAATTCTAATCCACTTACTATTTATACACTGCAAAAATCTTGTTTACAACAACAAAGAAAAGAAAAACTATACCTCTTATGTCAAACCTAAAGCTCTTTGAATAGGGACATTGACACTAAATTTTCGTAGCCAAAAAAAGATTATTATATTACAATGGATGAAGAACGTAAAGTGAACCACATATTTTTTTATTTATTTTGTATAACAATTATATTTTGCCTGGTCAATTTAGACTAGTGATCTAAGTAAATTTTAGAAATAAAATATTAAATTTAAAATTATTGGTATTATTTCGAATCTATTGTTCTTTCGGCTCTAGTGTTGGTTTTTTAGGGGGAGAAGGGGGTGCTTGAGAACAAAATCGAATCATCTGATCTCCATTGAAGGAATTGAAGCTTGGAAAAATGTCATGAGGTTCCACTGAAGGAATTGAAGTTTCGAAAAATGGTAAGAGATGGCTTGAAAATCGGAGTAGAAGAGAGAAATCGAATAAATATAAGCATTTCACAAACTTTTAACGACTGTATCACTCAATAGCAAAATAATGTAAAAATTATACTACAAAATGCTTCTGTATAAGTGTCTAAAATAGACAAGGCCTACTTAAAATGTCTAACTGAAAATTGACGTCAAATTTAGCAAGCCGCCAATGAATTCCACCTAAATAGAACTACATATTAACATCAGACAATTTCATCAATGTATTTTCATGATAACAGCATGAAAAAACTATTAACAAGTACTATGATTTATAATATACTTATCAATTTGCAATATAACTATATTGACTTAATAACCTGACTTATTAAGGAAAAGATAAGACAACTGATCTTTAATCCTTTAGAAACTGTAATAAAAAAGGAGGGAAACAATTGTGAAAATTTACATGCCTCAATTCTTTAGAGCCTAACATCCTAAAAGACCAGGCCATTATACTTGGGGGCCAATCAATTGTATACACGAAAGAATCGGGTTTCGAATCCCCATGAATAATGGGGGTTGCACCATGAGCTATGAGCAACACAGATTTAAGCAACCACCATCAAAATCACGTCTATTGTCAACTCCTCTTTGATTCATCTACCCAAGCAAGAACTTGAAAATGTCACCCACTGATATGATACCTTCTACGCGTTTGCTTCCCGCTTCCACAACAACAAGCCGCCTAACCCCTGCAAACAATAGAGACAAGTTACTACTGCAGCACATGAAAAGACCACAGGCCAAGTTAAATATAGTAAAGAGGACAGAAGCTTAACCAGGTCTGGACAATCTTTCCATCACTTCATGCAACGAATCAGACCGTAAACACATGTGACATTTTTGACTGCTCAATCCATAAGTTGCATATGGTTCTTCTGCAAGTTGCAGTGCCTACAAACACAAACATATGAATGAAAATTAACCCCCAAAAATAACATTAGAGTAATATACAAATGTAGCTTCATACCTAAATATATTCACTTCAAAAAAGAAATATATGAAATTTCCACCCAGAAGTATCCCAGTGATTAGGCGTTGTTGATTATAGCAACACAGACCGCCAAAAATAAGAATCTTTTTCTTTCTTTAGGGGTTTAGGTCAAAAGTAACTTCTTTTTTTGTGAAGCAAGAAACTATATATATAAAAGGCATCAAGAGGATGTAATACGTACAAAAGAGGGAAGGAGAAGACACGTTCCTACAAAAAGTGCTAAGCTAGAACAAAGGAGCTGACAAAATCCAAAAAGTTAATAGGGCAATCTGCAAGGGCTAAATTTTGCCAACTATATTACCGTAAAAGACATCTAGCTTTAAGAGTGTGCGGGGAGTAGATTAGCCATCAGCACATTTGTTGAAAGTAACTTTATTGAAATACCAGCAAAAGTGATTGCTGTGGAATTTACACCCAACAGAGAAAACCATTTCATGCACTGAGAAACTCAACAGAGGCCATGCTAGAATTTACCACCTGAACTTAGAATTCTTATGACAGGTTCTGGTGGTATCCACTAGTTCAAACACTCTAGCAAGAATTTTCTTATCCAGATACAAAAATAATATTCTCGCAAGAAACTTCGTTTCTGCTGGCATCCAGTTCAAATTGAGTTTCAGAATACTCTCCATAAGAAACGTAGTTCGAACACCTATCCAAGCAAATATGCAAGACACATTTGCTGATTTTTTAATTTCACTGAGTCATTTATTGAGAGAAAATAGTAACTCTGCCTATGTGAACAGCAAAGCCGGTTTCAAAAGGAGGGACACGGAAGGTTAACAGCCAGCATAAATAGTCAAATCATGGTGAATCCTCTGAGGGTACAGAGAGATCATAAAGCCAACCCAATCAGCTAATCCACTAGATGGGGACGGAAGCGTAGTTGCATCGACAATGGTCAGGAGGAAACTAAGGTGTAACTAAGATTACACCTTCCTTGAAGGGAACCCTCAACATGCTGGTGAGAAGAAGGGTATAAAATCCCAGGCCCAGTAGTCAAACCCCTGAACTATACCTATTGAAGCTAGATATATATATTTAAATTGAACTCACGGCACAGTACCTGATGAATACTCATTTCCTCAAGATTGATGTGTGTGTAGATCTTGTCCTTGGCCAAAGCTGTAATATCACTGCCAGCAATAGATTCAGGCATTCAGCAAATTAACCTAACGAAGGTCTACACACACTACAAAATCTACAAGTTTGAATATGGAAAAACAACTAATTATTTATAAACCTTCGGGAGTATATATCCAACAGGGAGTCGTTATCGTCAACAATGGGAATTGCACTAACTTGAGCTGCAAAGGGAACAAAAACATGCATAAGAATTACAGACAGTTTATTGACTCACTAGCCAAAACTTATCACCATGTGACCAAATATCTTTAAGAATATAAATAGTGAGAATTCATATTCGTCAGCAATAATAATGTGCTAATAAATTCTTTAGTTGGGAAGTATATTACTAACAACCATACTTGATCTTAGCCAAAAGACTGAGAAAGGTATAACCTTGCACTAACAAATTCAATGCTGCATTCAGAGAAGCAGTAGGCCTCAGCATTGCCAGGGGTTGTCGATTTGGCTCTCCAATTTTCGGAACCCATGTGCCCAAAGGAATTGCACCAATTGGCAACTGAAGTATTGGTAACGACTCTGGAGAATGCTTGAAATACCTACAAATATCTGAAAAGTAACAGCTGTGAGCCACAATAGCAAGATTATTGAGAACCCAAGAAAAATTAAAAGCTTACGTTTTAGTATATCAGAAAGAGAAGCAAGATATAATAGCTGGGGATATGATCCATCCTGAGCTGGTGAATGAATTATAGGTACTGTAGCCACCCCATTTTGCAAAATTTCCAATGCCACATCCTTCAAGCTGTTATCTGGCCCTGACTGCATTGAATAGTGGAAATCAAGACGTGCAAAAGAAGAAACTGACAGGTGACTAAGAGAAGTAAAAGAAAATGCAAGGGACATCTTTAGCAGGAAAAGTGTCACAACAGCCAGATGCAACTAAACAAATTTAATCAACCAATCTCACATTAATACAGCACTTAAGTAGTGATTAAATAGGCACAGGTGATGCTATTCTCTCTTGCAAAATCGAAAAAATGTATGCAATCCATAGCAGCAAGATTGTGATGATCTTAGTAGGCTTTCATCATTTTCATTTTTAATCATCAAACTCATGATTGATTCCAAGATATAGGATACAGTAACAAGACGATATGAACTATTTGGTCTTATTATCTACTCTCAAAGAACCATGAAAGTGCAAGTTCTTATTCCCCAGGCAATCCATCCTCAATTGTATCCTATCAATTACAACTAAGTGTGGTTCAAATGCTTGGAGATTTCATTCAACCAAAATCTGTAGGTTGCAGTTCCAGATATAGATGGCAACACTACAGCAAGCACACAGATTCAGAGAACATCAATAAGGATTTTGAAGTGTTAACAATAACCGAAAGAATTCATCAGAACTGAAATTCGAAGTCACAAAGTTAAATCAGCACTTTGCACACTGACATTTCGAGCAGGCCAAACAAACTCACCCAAACAAGTCGCCGTGGAGCTGATTTACCAAGCTCATTGGCTTGTCTGCTCAAGTAAGATTTTGCCTCTTTCCATGCAGATATAGTATGTGTCTCAAGCTCTTCCTCTGTCAGATTGGAACCATGATTCCCAAGCTGCGACAGGTCACGAGATTTTTTCACATTCAATTATGGGAGAAAAGAGCTAAAAAGATACATAATGTCTTTCTCAAAAACATATGAATAAGGGAATTACACCACAGATTCTCACGATATGTGATGCATGAATGATTCATCATCAACACCACAATGAAACTACAACTAAAACAAAAAAAATTGCAAGAAATTCAACTACTTCCAGCAGCAAGTTTGCAGTAGATGTATCATGACATAGTGACCTAAAAGATTAACCAAGAAGAAAGGGCAATTAGCGAAAAGATAAACTGAATGGCCTCATAAGCCTATTTAGGTGTAGTCAATTAATTGATCATTGATATTGAAATGAAGCATGGCTGCAAAATCACAAAAGTTGGGGAAAAACAAAATACATAAATTTAGCTATATCCCCACCTCATAAACCCATAATTTGATAGAATGCAAGATCACAGTATCAGCAAGTGAACTATGCCAACAAGAGAAACTTTCAACATAGAAATCACACAAGAAATAACAATATAAGTACAAAGACATGAAGTAATGTTTTAAGTAATTTGGCTACACAATGGCTAAGTCATCATGTAAAACTTTCGGGTATCATCTATTTCTTTTTTGAAAATTTCATCGTTTCTTAGTTTGGAGGTGGTCAAGTTCCAACATGGTGCAGCTTTTCAGTTTACAGAGAGGGAAAAACTATTCCTCTAGAGTCTTGACAATAGATGAGAGACAAAGACAAGTCCACTCGAACATCTACTAAAAGCATTGGTATATCCACTATGCAGAGTGGGCCAGGGTCATATTACTATAGGAAGCAAGCATAAAATCAAACCAAACGGCTATCTTAAAATGTCGCTTTACACATACTTCACCTACAGCACAACATCTCTTTATAGATAAGACTGTAAAAGGGCACCTCCAAAATAGTAATAGAAGCATAAAACCACTAATGGGACCAGCCACATAACATTGTAAGCCAAAAAAAAAGACCAGCTTCACTTAACTCATTACAAAATAGAAGCCGTACAGGATGTTGGAAGAAATACAAATGATGATAACAGCATATTACTGCTAAAAGCATATCAAGAAACATAATCAAAACTTGCAAGGAACTCTGCTTACCTCTCTCATGATTAAAATAAAATCCAAAGCACTGAGGACTCCAACAAATTGTGCCCTGCTGAAATCCCATAAAGGAGCCATAGGAATACCCTGAAAATAATATGGCTCAGAAACAGATTTTATAATATTTTCAGGGAAGAATATGGAGAAGTATAACCAGCATAATGAAGAGGGAAATGCCTAATCTTTATATCAAATTATGCTAATATACTGAGTATGGCTGCAGAAAAAGACAGTAGTAAGTTGTATAGCTAACAAGTCACCCATTCCCAATACTAGAAAATGAGCAAGGCTCATACAATAATGGAGTTCCTTACCAAAATTGACCCTATTTATTCATCAAAATTTTCATTACATCCTTATATAACATCTCTCTTGACCTGAAACATCCCTCAAAAAAATTTAACTTGAAACAGAGGGCCAAGTGTGTTACTTCCACTCTTTCATAGTGTTCTTTTGCTACATTAGAACCTCTGATCCAGCCATTTTTATGGGCAAGTTTCCTCATATTGTCAAGTCTTCCCATCACCAGAATAAGCAGAAAGGAGACAATTGATCACCTTAGCTCAACCTCTTTGAGAAGGAAAAAACCTTCAGATGAGCCAATTATCAGAATAGAGAATCTCGCAGAGGTAATGCAAAATCTTATCCATCTAATCCATTTCCCTCCAAACCCCACCTTCTGAGAATTCCAAGCAAAAAACTCCAATTCATTTGGCCATATGCCTTTTCAATATCCAATTCCACATGATGCCTGGCGTCTTATCTTTCAATCGGAAATATATTATGCATAATTGGCAATAAGAACAACATCTGTGATCTGTATGCCTTTCAAGAATCTTTAAGAATGTCATTTGATGAGTATATACTAATGTGTGCATCACTTTTTTCCATCTCACTGTTGGATCTTGGATATCAATTTATATATCTTCCTATAAAACTAATAGGTCTAAAATCTATCAATTCCTTAGCCCCATTCTTTTTGGGAATAAGAGCTATTTAAGTTGCATTGAAGTTATTCTCGAAAACTTCTTGAGAACAAAGTTGTGCATAGTGGATATCACATCATTCTTTAAGACCTCCCAACAATGAACAAAGAACCCCATAGTGTACCCATCTAGACCTGGTGTTTTATCTACTGCTACATGCCTTGAGAACATCCAAAACTTCTCTCCACAAAAGACTCTTGCAATTCATGTTGGTCCTATGTGTTTATGGTAAGACACTAGTACATGTTGTAATAGGACATCCATTTCTCATTTTCAGAGTAGAGCTTCTGATAGAAGGTAACAATCTCCCTTTAAATGTTCTCTGGCTCCACATTATCTTTTCATCCTACCGGTAGATGATCAATATAATTACTTCTCTGGCGGGCATCAGCAATTCTCCGGAAGAACGTTGTAATTTATCACCCAGTTTAATCCAGTGTTCTTAATCTTTGTCTCCATTCAATCTCTTCCTCTTTGGCATAATCTTCAAATTCCATGAATAAATTAGTTTTCTGAATGGCCTCTTCTTCAGTTACAGATCTATTATGTTAAATGTTGTCGACCTCCGCAATTTTGCTCAGAATCAGATCTTTATTCCTTCCCAAGTTCCTATAGGTCCTTGAGCTCCAAACTTTGAATTAAGCCTTCAAAGCTTTTAACTTGGTTGCTGAAATATAATCTGACCTTCCGTTAATAAAAATGGAATCCCAGCAAACCTCACCTTTCTCATTGAAACCTTCAGCTTCCAGTCATAATCCTACAAATTTGAAACAAGACTTTTTGTGTTCCGAGCTGCAACTTTGAAGCGCAATTGGTGTGGGGTCAAAACAGATTATAGGAAGAATTTCTTACTTAATATAATTGAAATTTTCTCCTCATCCAATAGAGTATAGAAACCCGTCAATCATGGAAGAGGTTTCCAAGTTATTCACTCTAGTCCAGGTCATGTATAGCTTCCCCCATCTAGTTGAGGATCAATCAACTCCATATCCTCAATATAATCAGAATATTCAGTCATGTATGTAGACGTTCTGGAGGAAATCTTCTTCCCTGAAGCATATTTGGCAATACTAAAATCACCCCTTATCACCCCACGGTCCCATAAACAAACTTCTCAACCCTTATTTCCCTACATACCTCTTGCCTTTCCTGATTACAATTTGGTGCAGATATCCCTATCATGTGCCAACCAAAATCATTAGTTGACGACTTGAATTTAGACAGATTTCCACTAGCATTGGGTCTAAATGTAAGGAGCACATGACATTATCTTGGTTAGAACTAAGAAGCTGGGTCTCAGTAAAGAGAACTTGGCCTTTATTAAAATTAGCTCCTTTAAGACATTGTCTGACCTTTCCTTTGGCCCATAAAAGAGCTCATTCCTTTGATTTAAAAAAAAAAAAAAAACTTCTCTGTCCTACGTGTTGCTGCGCCCTTGCTAGCTGTGTTATTTGAATAATAGAAATAGGTATCTGCTCAGAAGAATCTATCTTCCTCTTTGTATCAAAGCAAAACCTACTACCTTTAACAGTGTAGGGTTTTTTGGCCTAACCGTCCTTAACCTGCGGGACTTTCTCCGCTCTAGCAACCACCACGGTTCTCAACTCAACCCAGACCGGAATTAAAAAGGCAAGACCATTGTTGACAATCTTTACCCACTTCCTTTCCAAATCCTTATATTCTCATTCTCACCCACTTCAAATGGTTTTTCAGGGATGTCTCTTCCTCTGTTTCTAGCCATCCCCCGCATTGATTTCCAATGGCTTTGAACATTTTTTCCGTCCAAAATTGAAAAGGAAGACCTATTGCTTCAGTGGAGAAGAGAAGGAGAAACCAACACTAACAGATATCAGAAAATGGAAGAACGCTTTTGGAATTAATATATATGAAATGGGGGGGCTGCTCTTATCCACATTGAGGCCTCTCAATTGGTGCAACAACCTATAGTCGCCAACCACCATTCGAGATGAATCTTCAATTGTTTCCAAGCCCACTGTCCTTTAAGAATACACTCAACCATGTGCTTGTTTGGAAAAGCAAACAGAAAAGAGGGGTTCCCCATTTGGTATATTTTAACTCCAAAAGCATTCTTCCAAGTACTCACTACCCATTTTCTGATTTCTGAAAATGTTGGTTTCTCCTTGTCTTCTCCACTGAAGCTTCCAATAATATAACTTCCCAGCAAGCCATTGTCCTGGTAAACATCACCTCCAGAGATGATGATACAGGACTTTTTGTTGCTGATCAGAGACACAGATGCTTCTTTTGATTGCCACTTGCTAGTTCTGACTGAATCTGCATAAGGAGCCTTTGGATCTATCCTCCTAGGAGTATATGTAATAAATGTTCCTTGATGAAATTATCTTAAATCCTATGTCTCCCCATCCCAACATCAAATGTAACTTCTGGAATAATAATGATATATCTGTTCCCTTCTTGTACTGTCACAATGCTTATAAATCTTCCAAATTTGTTGTGCTTTTAAAAAAAAATAATAATGGAATGGATCGTCTTTGTACTCCCAAGACTCTTCAAAAGACTCTGGCACCATAGGAGAAGGTGGAAGCTAAATGAACAATACTCGAACTTTTTTGTTCCAAAAGCACAACATATTTGGACTATCCAATCCATCGTCTTCTTGCTAAAAGTTGTTCTGCGCATCAGATTCCAGCTTCTTTCAAACCCACTTAAACCAAACTTCAGCTCTGCCTCCGAGCCTTGTGATATCGCAAGACTTAAAACCTACTGCGAAGTAGATTCTATTTCCCCCAATAAAAGCTAATATCTTCTTGAACTCCTCCCTGATAATTCACTCAACTTTGCAACTGCCAAGTTTTGATTTTTTTTTTCTTTTCAAAAAAGTAGTATATCTCTGATTTTGAGACATCATATAATTAATTACTTAATTAATTAATTAAAAGTCTACTCTCTCTAATAGCTAAGGCTTTAAATGAGACGGTGACGATATTCCACGCAGTTCTGTTTAATGACCATTCAGGCAATTTTCCTTTTTAAGGGAAATGAGGCTTCAAGCATGTCCCCAGCGAAAGAACAGTTATCAAATGTGACAAAAAATCTGAAAGCTCCATATATATCATGATACAAACAGGACATCTAGCAGGATAGAAGATACACCTGCTCATGAAGAATATGAAATGCTTGCTTTACGGGTAAGTCAACATCCAAAGCAATGACCTGAAAAATAGTCCTTATCAGAAAAGGCAACAAAACAGTCATACTCATAACCCATCACATCACCTAGACAGAAAATAGAATAAATAGATAAACCTTGCTCGACCCTGGAAGCAACTCATAAGCTGAATGTGTTGATAGGACTGCAGATATGCGGTGACGGGAAATATCCAAATCTGTCTGTGATATCCTGGAAGTATCATCTGGCAAGGCAACATCCGACACTCTTACCTATGACACATAAGAAAAAGTTTTTAGAAAAATCAAAAGGCAAAAGTTACTAGCTCTCCCTCTAAAGGAAGATAACATGTTAGGGAGAGTATAAAGAGGTCACATGGACAATAATAGTTGAACATCAGGTGCAAGGTAAAAATGGAACACCAGGTGCTTGAAAATCACTTGTTTTATCATTTAATTAGTAGAATTAAGTAACTGGTGTCTTAAAATAAGTTCATAGGTTCTTATAAATGTTTGTCAAGTCATCCACTTCAGAAAATGGGGTGCTTGACAAGGAGATTCTAATAACCATCTTATTGACACCCTCATACCAAAAATGAGCTGGTTCAACAAAAAGAAACATAAACTAGACAGTTAATATGGAGATTTAATGTCTGACCTTTTCTGAAAAACTAACGACATATTATAAACTAGAACAGAAAAACAGAAGTTGACTCTTGATAAAGAAAGAACTAGTACACGAAGACAATATATATAAAATACAGATGCATAAATCCTCTGCTCTAAGTACAGATTAGTCCATACAATGTGATGGAAATATACATCAAAATAATATTAGACACACAAAGGAAGTCTCAAATATTCTAAGCATTCATGACCACTTTGCAATTCAGCAATTTGCACGAGTGGAACATTCACTAACCAAACGCTGAAAGGCCTGATTATCCACATCCATGTTAGAGCTAGGAGGTATTTGTGCACTTAGTACTGCTGGAAGGTAGTCAGACTCTCTGGCCAAGAGGACTGTATTGACTGTTCCAAGGTTTCCACCACTCACAAAAGGTTGGTTCTCATCGTGTCGCCATTCACCATCAACAATGAACTTGTACTGCAAGTAAAGTATGTAACCATAAATCTTTCATCACATGTAAAGAAGCTGAATGCCAAATCTAACAAGGAAAAGAAGCAAACTGATTAAAATAAAATTGCCACTAACAAGAAAAGGCAAATGATATTAAAACTCAAATCATCACACGTAAAAATGATTACCAACTCCGAGACACAGGTAAGATGCAAGAGTTCCAGGAGGCCTTCAAAGGTTTCTCTCTTCATGAAAGAGAAAGGGCAATGGGATATGCTGGCAAGATCCCACACTTACCTATGCTCCCTATGATAACTGAATTCATATATTATCGTCAATAACCATACGAACCGACAGATACATCGGCCAAGGTGTCATAATTATGCTGTTCCACGCAAATCATTTACCTGTAACTATTCACTAACCTTGCGAAAACTGATTACATTGGAACGTTTACGAGGCGGAATACACTTTGAATTCGATAAATGCATTGCTTGTGATGTATGTGTGCATGTATGTTCTATAGATTTACCCGTTGTTGATTGGAAGTTAAAAACTGATATTCGAAAGACACAGTCGCTTAATTACAGTACTGATTTCCGAATCTGTATATTTTATGGCAATTGCGTTAAGTATTGCCAGTAAAATGTTTATCAATGACCAAAGAATCTGAACTTTCTACTTATGGTCACGAACTGAATTATAACCATATAAATAAGGCTCTCTTTGTTATTTTTCCTTAGTTCCGAAACAAAGTATAGTCATGCCATTAATTAAACAGACAAACTGAGCATCAAGCTGCAATTATCCAGAAAAAAACTAACCATCTGCCAGGCAGCTCAGACATTTGTTTTTTAATTTATATGGACTAAAATAGTGGTAATGCCTGCACCAGCAAAGGAAATGTTTTTATGCTGGTTTAGAAAGAAAATCAGCAATGAATGTAGAAGTGCTAGGTCCACTATACTAGCCTGCCTTTGGGGGCAATGAGGAGGGAAAGGAATAATCTTTAGAGCAACGCAGAAGCATTAAATGGACTTACATACAAAAACCTTGTACAATAACGAATATTATCGAGATACCCTGCTAGATTTCCTCAGTTCCCTTCATGCTTAGTACCATGGGAGGGACAGAAAGTAAATTCAACCTTAAATCAAGCAAGTTTGCAATACCAATATCCCACAACGGGACCACATACTTGCTTCAATAAGTTAAATAAGCATCTAATTACTATTTAAGTAGGTCATCACCAAGTTTACACACTGGACAAAGAGATAATTGGTCTCGGCAAGTAAAGAAAAGCTTACAAAGTCAGAGTCTCCAATATAGGGAGAAGTATCTTCTAACTTGTCTCTAGATTAAAGCTAGGTCACCCAACTATATCTACAAGAACTAGACGAATCATTCACAATAGATAGCATGACAGCCTTAAATGATAATTGAACATGTGAAAGCTAGGGCTACTGCTATTCCCAAAGGAGTAATTTCCCAGCTAACTACTAACTAAAAAATACTACTCATACTGAAAATTAAGAATAAAACTCGGAATTGAAGCCTCAAACTGCATAACTACAGATACTAAAACAAATAAAAAGTAATGGAAACTATAAAACAAACCTGGTGATAACCAGGTGGAACACTGCAAACAGTCTGAAACACAGTTGGACATCCTTCAACAGGAGCCATCGGCCATTGAGACCACCTTCAAAAAGTGAAACTCCCTTTAAGAAACACAAGATACTAAAGGAGAAAAGAGCATCTTATACAAACAAAACTGTCAACTTATAGTTACCCAGTAAATGTGCCACTCAGATATACACTTCTTCCTCCATAAGGCCAAACAAAGCGGGTAGGAATCAAAGCCGTGCCACCATCCCGTGCATAATCCATCGCAGAAGGATACATTCACTTTCCAATTCAACCAAACACAACCAACCCCAAACAGCAAACAACTCTAAAATGCTGAAATTCTGATGAATGCAGTTCAGACAAATTAATTAATCATGGTTGACCCATGACAAGATTAGACAACCTTAAATCCCCAGAAGAAAAAAAAAACAGTCTCAAACTTTAATTAATTCTTACCAGCAAAACCTAAATTCAATGAAAATTAAACAACACAAAGCCCCACTCAAGGTAAAATAGAAGAAAGCCAACACCTTTACCCAGCAAACAAAATTTTAAGCAAATACCCAAATTAATGGATGAAATGACAAACAAAAATTTTGAATTTTTCTGATAAAATTGTGAAAAAGCTTCGATCTTGAAACTATATGAAGGAAAGGGAAGTCGATCAGGGAATGAAAACCCTAGAAATGTGAAAACTTTGGAGGAGAAAGTCGGAATACGGAGAATTAAGTAAAAAATATTTATTTATTTTAAGCAAAAAAAAAAAAAAGGAAAAAGGCAAAGGCAGAGAAATGAAGAATTTTATAGAGAGAAGAAAACCCTAATCTTATAAAATTATGCTTACGAGGTTTTTTTTTTCCCCAATTCCTTTTTTTTGAATTAAAAATATATTATTTTGGAAAGTATTCTTTTCTTGAAAAAAAAATTAAAATTTCCACATATGAAAAAAAAAAAGCTAATTGAAAATATATTAATAAAGAAAGTGTTAAATCGCCATGTATGATAAAAAAAAAAATTGTTAGGGAATTGTATAAAAAAAAATTTTAAAAAAAAAAAATACACCTCAAAAGTAGATACAGTCAAATGGTTCTTTCCTATGATAGCTAGTAGCAATATAAAAGTTTTGTTATGATAAAATAAGAATTACTACTATATTTAATACTCTAATGTTTCTTTTTCTTAATAAAGACTAGCAATAAATAGTCGAAGATAAAAAATAGAAAAAAGATAATGTTTGGTTGTTTATAGTAAATTTTAATTTAATCACTATATTTAATGATGTACTTCTTTTATAAAATTTGGTTTAATTCTCAAATTTTATACCTTTATGAAAGAAGAGCTCTTTAAATATAATGTGTATTGTTTAAGGTAATTTTATTACTTCATATTTAAAATCTTCTTATCTATTATAATTGAGAAATATAAGATCGTTCGAGAGTTTGGAATAAAACTAATTATAAATTCTGGAAAAATTAACATTAAACTCTATGAAGTAAGTTAGTTGAATGAGATAGTTTGAATTGCACAAATCATACATTATGAGAGGTAAAGTACTCGGAATTAGTTAAGAAGGTGAAGTGGAGAAATTATTTGAGATAAGTTGAGATCTACTTTGCTAAGTTAAATAATTAACTAGAAAATACGTATAACGTGTTTGATAAATTACTCAAAGTATAAATTCTATATGTTTTTACATTCTAGTAAGCATTAAATTCCAATGTTAGAAATTGAAAGCTTTTTATTTCATAATGAATTACATGAAGAAACCAATCATATTTATACGCCTAATGAGTTATTACATGTGCATGTGTCATTATAGGTTAACTCGTTTTAAAATAATTATTTTTAGTAATTTAGTTTCGGTGCATATCTTCATATTACATTATTCAAACTCAACTTATAGATTATAATGTTGGTTAAGTTAATTGCTTAATTTACTCCCCTTATATTTAATTTTGATTCTTTAGTCATGATAGCCTTGTTCCTTCACTTAACAGGTTATCAACGAGACTTGTTATGTATTCTATTGGTGGTACTCAGTCTATTTGAGTTTGCTAAATTGTGTGACAATGGTAAAGAACATAGATGGAGAAATTTGTGATTAGTTATTGATTTTGTCTCGATTATATCTGATGTTCTTTCCTTTTGACAATAACAAATGTTTTTAATTTAAAGGCTTAAAACTTGTTAGTGTAAATGATCTTATATTTATCATTTTATCAAATAACTTGAGAATTGTAAAAATGATCATTATTGATTCTTAAATTAATTACCTAGAATTGTAAGTTACTAATTATTTCACTCAAGAATTTCTCATGTTGGGTGTCAATCACTTTTACCTCTAGTGGGGTGTGACACTCTTTATGAGAAATCTTCTACTGACATAAAAAATAAATTATTCAAACTCATTAAGATATAAACATTAAAATGTAATTCTCTTAATATAAAAAAAAATCTCAACTAAGGAGTGCAAATCATATTTCAACAGCAAAGTATTTATAATAGCATCATTTGTTGCATGTTGAGTAAACAGTTGAGTAACTACCACACAAATATGACTAGTAAAAGTGTGCATATTAAATATTAAAAACCAATATCTATTAATTATATAGGAAAAATCATGGTAAGAGTCTCTTCTATATTCCTTTAGT
Source organism: Solanum chilense (assembly GCA_032847665.1). NCBI lineage: Eukaryota > Viridiplantae > Streptophyta > Magnoliopsida > Solanales > Solanaceae > Solanum > Solanum chilense. The sequence continues at coordinate 86,192,402 of CM064963.1, forward strand.
GATTGTTAATGAAACAGGTAATGTCTGGCTTTAGAACAATTAAGTGGATAAACAGAAATGAAGTTATATTTTGATTGTATATTTTGTTCGAGAAACTTCTAATGTGTGTTCTTGTAGAAATCCATGTAGAAATCTCCTTCGAGAAATGAAGGATTGTATTGATATATTGATGTATTGATAGGTTGATCAATATTTATAAATTGATATGTTGATCAATATTGACAGTATTAATAATATTAATCAAACATGATAGTATTGATGATATTGATGAATAATAATATTAAACAGATATTCCTATATAGGAGAGAATTGTAGAGTTCTAAGTTGACTATACTTAAAAACCTACTATAATACTTATTACTACTATTATAATAAAATAATAAAATCCTAATTGTACTATAATTCTAATAGTAATCTAATCCTAATTGTAATATAATCCTAATCATAATATAATTATAGACGAAACATAATCCTAATAAATATAATTAGTCTAATCCTAATGCGACACTACAACATTGATGTAAACTCGTTGGTCAATTTCGTTGGACCTATTCCTTTGACATGTCCCAATCATCGGCTTCCTTCCTCATCAACACTTGTTGCAGATAGGTCAGTCAACTGCGTTGGACATGTTCCTTTGACATGTTCCAATCGTCAGTTTTCTTCTTCTTCAACAGTTCCTACATAGAAATGGCTATTGTATTGCAAAATTTATTTCTAAGGAACATATGAATACTATTCTCCATGCATGTCCTTACTCTATCAACAACATATATAACCCCTGATATTAAAACCTTGGGCCCTATATTTTGAACTGGTCATTTAATTTTTGTTTGAAATCGCTATGTGGGTGTGAAGTTCTCAAATATACCAATGAATAGTTGGAGTTGCAACTCCTTACGGAGAATAGATAGTGCAACAAGTACTTCATCATATGATGATGATTCTACTACAAAATAAATTAAAATATCATCTGCTTGCTAGGATGTTGATTCAAGTCAATATCACCAGACGTCTAGTGAGATTTTTGCTAGCACACTTACATGCAGACAAGGATGGAGTACCTTTTGTTACTAATGTATTATCAAATACTATATCGGATAGTGTATTTTCTGTTAATGCTAGCAAATATCAAATACTCCCCGACCTCCTAAACCTAGAGGTAAAGAGAGGAAAGTAAAGAGATGTGTTGAAAGAGATAGAGCACCAATTTGATTATGAACATGCCTATACTGGTATTAATCTTAATAGTTTGGGATAATTTTTATGCCTCGAGGCAATCTCCTAGACTTAACGCGGGATCTATGATCACAAGTAACATTTTTAGTTCTACCCTCAACTTCTGACACATTACTCATTGTGTTCATGAAGGCTTGACTGTGTTTGCAAGGGTAGTACTGATCCAACCTCACTGTCAATCACACAATCGTGCTTCATTGTTTCGATGTTGAGATTGATCGTGACCTATTGATCACACAGTCGCAAGGATCAATTATGTTGTCAATTCTAATTTTATGCTTTAGTCCCCATTTTGCCTCGATTCAACATTGTCTCTTCTTTTATCTCCCAAGCACTTGTAAGTTGTATATCTTATTATTTTGCAAAATAGGAAGAAACCCACATTAAATGCACCCATTCTCAAGTAAATAAGGCAAAAATATCAAGTTTTCACCATTCACCAACAAAAAAAACTAGTTACAAATAGTGGCAATCCTTGATTGGAAAAATATATAATAGAATTCTAACGACTTCTCCAATCACTATGGGGGAGCTAGTACTGAAAGAAAATGAGGGGAAAAACTTTTGGTTTGAAGAATTACAAATTTCATGTTAGGTTTGGACAGAATCTGAGTAAGATGAAGTATGTATTAGGGTTTTTCCCTGATTTTCTTACCTTATTTGAAGTTTATTTTTCTAAAAGAAAAGACAAAACATTACCATAAATGTTTTTACTTTTCATAAAGAAAAAAAATCAATATTTGGTTTATTCTTTCCTTAGAGGGAAAGTCTGGAATCCTATGAATTGAAGAAGCATATCCTCATAACATAATACAATAACATCCAAAATGTAGTCATTAAAAGAGTTTTGTTTATGGGAAGATTTTCTCCGAAACATATTTATGTTTTTCAATATTAGTTTTATAATATGTAGGTCGCAGGACCAAAATATATTAATAATGTCTTCAATATACTTTTATTTGTCATCTGATTTGTTAACCATATGATTTGCAATTGTAAGCTTCCACATGGCGCCCTAATCACTTTCGAACTCAACAAATATTATCGGACCATATGGTTCAACGAAGCAATGGTTGAACAAGATTGAAGACAGGTTCAAGTGCTTTCAAATCAATTTGCAATCAACCTGATGATAATGAAGATTTTTATACTGCTACATCTAGGAAAAAATTTCAAATATATTTTCAACAATATCCCGCTGCTCCATCCTTTAAAGCAAAATCAATTTTCAACTCATGCTTACTTTTAGAGCATGGACTCCAACTTTCAACCCTACAAACTTTAATGCTCGGGATCCACTTTTAACTCATATTGTATCTTTACTTTTGACGTGTGAGTTCCACTTTTAACTCATGCATCTTATTTTTAACATATGAGCTCGACTTTCAAGTCATGCATATTACTTTCAACGCATTTCTCCACTTTCAATCAAACTCATAACTTTTAACATAGGAATCCAATTTTTAACTCATATAAATTTCTGAATCATGGTAAGCAGCAGAGATACATGAAGATGTTGTGAATAACAATATTCTCAAGCATATAAAGAAGGCGGATCAAGTTTTGTCAACAAAATCCACCAAAAATGAGAGATTTGTTAGGATTTTGCCCTGATTTCTTACCTTTTTTGAAGTTTATTTTTCCTAAAAGAAAAAACAAAGCATTACCAAATGTTTTTACTTATCATTAAAGGAAAATATAAATTGAAGATTCATATTCTCTTAACATAATAGAATAGCATCCACAATGTAGTTGTTAAAAGAGTTTTGTCTATGGGGATAGATTTTCTCCTAAACATATTTATGTTTTTCAATGTTAGTTATATAATATGTAAGTTTCTGGACCAAACGATATTAATAATATATCTTTGGTATACTTTCATTTGTCGTCTGATTTGTTAACCATACGATTTGCAATTGTAAGCTTCCGTGTGACGCCTTAATCACTTTCGAACCTAACAGTATGAAACGATCCAGTGAAACGTCTAGTGGAGTTAACTTTTCTTATTGTTAAGACATTAGTGAGTCTATGAGGGATTTATGAAAGTGAATTCATGTAAGTAGAACTTTTAATATTTGACCTGACATGAAGGGTTAATTACAAACATCAAGGTTCAAATGTGTGTGGTGAATGGGCTCTTTTAGGAGATGTCCGAGTTTATGCTTCATACAAACCGCTATAACGGTGAAATTAATTCCCACTATAGCAAAAGGTCAGACTACAACACCACCACTATAGTGATAGGTTCGGGTATAACATCTAGTATAGGGTACCTTACCCCTTTATTGGCTCGAGTACCATGTCTGGTACATATTGATAGTTGACTCAAGTATCACGTTTTATATAGGGATATCACTATAGTTGACTGTAAGATCTTGAAAATGAATTAGGTGAAGCTAGATCCTATCATGGTTTTCATGATGGTCTAAGGTCCTAAATTGGTCTATAATGTGGTATAGAGGTAGTGTCTAAGATTTTAGGTGCATTGAAAGTCAAACGTCAAGGGACGGCTAAGACGTTCGACGACTAAGTCACATATGTGTCTCATGTGTGTTTTATGTGTTTAAGTGTGATTCATGAGGTTATGAGGTCCTTAAATGAATTATTATGGTGTATATAGACAGTATGTCAAGTTTCGTGAGTTTTAGAGGTCAAACGTCTAAGAACGTCCGGTGAAATTCGAAAGATAGCCTTTAGATGTTCTTGTCAGTTTGGATGTGTTTCAGCATGTTGCATGGCTTGTTTGATGTTGAACTTGTTTGGAGATGTTCCTAATACCTAGACGTGCGTGTTTAGAGGTTTAATGCCCGGGTATGACTCCACCTAAGACCCACAAGGGACCCTAGAAGAAGGACCCGAGCTTGGAGCTCAACACTGCCAGGCAGTGGCAATCGACTGCCCCAAACGACGGCCACTCGACCAGAAGACTGGCCCTTCGATGGGTGGCGTATTTGGAGCCATGTGGTCTGCAGTTTGAGGTGCTGCAGAATCAACCAACGAACCCCATCGACGGGGCGTGGTCTCACCAGTGGACCATTGATGCTAGGGCATCGATGGTGCTGTAAGTTCCTGCCAGTTTTCTGTTAAAGCTTGGGGTTTTTGGGAAATTCACCCCAAGTCTTATAAAATAGGAGGACGGTTGTTTTAGGTGTTTATAGGTATTTTAAGAGTATATAAGTCATTAAACTCTCATTTAAACCTAGCACTTAGATCAAAAACCTTTCCCTCCTAAAGTTAATCCAAAAACCTCCATGAGAGCTCAATGGAGTTTCTTCTTCAATTATCATTGCGTTATTCTAATAAGGTATGAGAGTTCTTCATCTAAGGCTTGCGATCACCTTGGAGACAATTTTAAAGATGATTTTCAAAGATTTCAAAGAGATGAAAAAGTCCAATTTCTACTCTAAGTCTTGGGTTCTTGCATGAAATGTTTTCAAACCTTAAGATATGATGTTATTGATGTACAATTGATGTTTTATAATGAAATTCTCTATGAACCCTTGACCTTCTCAAATCTCTAAATTTGACTTAAGTATGGATGAATTGATCATGTTTTGATATTAATGAATTCATGTGTAGATTGTTATGGTCTTTTAATTTATGTATAGATTATGATTGTATGGTTTATAGGTTGTCTCAATTTGATTCAGTTGAGTATTGAATACTCTTAGATCTGTAGTATGTTAAGCTTATTGAATTGATATTGACTTAATGTTTATGAATTCTAGTGTAGTTTTCTATGGGCTATTGAATGATGTAAGGATTGTATTCAATTGATGTATAGGTTGTCTTAGATTAATAAATCTACATTGAATTGACCTAGATTCATTGAGTATTATGGTTATTATATTGAATTGATGTTCATGGCCACGGGTAAGGGCCTTATGATATCGAATTGGATGATTTATCTTTGGATTGAAGTGGTGAGATTCAATGGGTGGTATGCTGCTGATACGCTCAAACTTACTTCTCAAATAAGAAGTAAAGCGGTCGTATCATGTAAAGAACCCAACTAATGAGGTTGGGATCGTTCCCACGAGGAAAATAGTTCAGACTTAACTTCAATCTATTATTACTACTATTTAGTCAATTATTTTCTTGGAAAACATAGACAATAAAAAAGGAGGGTTTTTATTTCTAAACGAATGAAAATAACTAGCTAAATTAGAGGAGACAACTAACAGATTCAAATGTTGGATTTTACTACTATTTAGTCAATATATTATTACTACTATTTAGTCAATTATTTCCTTGGAAAACATAGACAATAAAAAAGGAGGGTTTTTATTTCTAAACGAATGAAAATAACTAGCTAAATTAGAGGAGACAACTAACAGATTCAAATGTTGGATTTTAATCAATTAATAAAAGTAACTAGGATTTACGTGTTCCCCACATGTTTCTAACTTGATAATTCTAACTATAACAATTCTTTTATAGTATCTTGCATGCAAAGTGATAAGTTATCTATTTCTAAATCCTTGGTCCGGCATCTAGAAAATTCCACTCCGCACCTTGGTCCGGCTACGTGTGTTGCTATACTAACCCTTACCTTTACCTCATATTAAGCATCATATTCGATATTTGACTAAGTTATTACCTCGTACCAATCAATACTAGCCTATTAGATAGTATACACTAAATCTACGTTGATAATTCTTTTCCTATTATCTACCTCCTTGGTCCAGCAAGTAGCATTAAGGCGAGTTCTAACGTTGATCATCCGTTAAAAAGACTTCTAAGCGAAAGAATTATCAATGCATGCAAGACACTATTCTAGAATTGTTATTTTAGTTAGATTTTATCTTATTATTCGCCCATGGTTCCCACAACCCTAGTTATGGAGTTTAGTTACTCATAATCATAATCACAATATTCAAATATATAATATAAGAATTTATGCACTTACTTCAACGAGAAAGAATAAAATCCATAAATTCACTTGATTAATCAACAAAATCACCAACAATCAGTTACAAAAATTAATCGAAGACTAAAGATTCTCCAAAAGTGTAATAATAAAAATAATCTCCTCACAAAGAATATAACATAAAAGTGTCGAATCCACAAAAGAAGCTAAAATAACCAAGAGTCTAACCCCCAAAACGAGGTTTTTTGAACTATTTATATAAAACAAAAACCTAATCAAAGAAGGACTCTATTTGCTGGAAATCCGTCAAAACGCGGCTGGATCGACGCACCTCGTGACGGGTCGTCGTGGTCACGACGGGACGTCATGGACTCCGTCGTCCCATACTTTGCAAATTCTTCTGCTGCTCTCTTCATTACCTCGACTGCAGGTATGACGGATCGTAACAGGCACAACGGTCCGTCGAGGGTTTCCATTCCATAACACTTGAACTCTTGGAATTTGGGTACTGGGACTACTTCTCTGATCTTCATGACGAACCAGCAGGACGGACCGTCATGGCTACTGATATACCGTGGTTTCACGGTATAATTAATACCTTTTCCTTAAGTTTAGTGTGTCCGAAAGCCTTTTTGTGATAATTTTGATATAAGTTTCTCTTTGTTTTGCAGGAAATCTGTCCAGAGCTGAATGCGGAGATTTTGAGCGAAAAATGCAGAAGAGACCACCTACGGAGCTTATGACGGTCCGTCGTGCCTGTGACGGTCCGTAGGTGGCAGCGTAGTGCAGCTGCTGAAGGAAGATGGGGAAGTCTGACCAAGTGTGGGATTACGGAGCTTGTGACGGACCGTCATAGCCATGACGGTCCGTCCTGCAGGTCCGTCGTGAAGATCAGAGAAGTGATCCCAGTACCCAGATTCCAAGAGTTGAAGTATTTTGAAACGAAGACCCTCGACGGACCGTCGTGCCTATGACGGTCCGTCACACTTGCCGTCGAGGGAAAGAAGAGAGCAGCAGAAGAAATGACCAAGTATAGGACGACGGAGTCCACGACGGTCCGTCGCTACCACGACGATCCGTCGCGTGGTTCGTTGACCCGGTCGCGTTTTGGCAGATTTCCAGCAAATAAAACCCTTGTTCATTTAGTTTTTATTCAGGCATCGAGAGACAGACGAGAGGCGACGAAAAAGCCTCGTTCTTGAGAGATTTTGTCACTCTTCCATTATCAAATTCCATATAGTTAGATTTTGTGAGATTAAACTTTGGCAAATAGTGTTTGATTCTTGGAGATTCTTACAAGCGATTTTTGGTGATTAATCAAGCAATTTTCGGATTTTATTCTTCCTCATTGTTGTAAGTACATGAATTCTCATTTAACATATTTGAATGTTGTGTTTATGGCTATGAGTAACTAAACTCCATAACTAGGGTTGTGGGAACCATAGGCAAATAATGAGATAAACCCTAGCTTGAATAACAATTCTAGATTAGTGTCTTGCATGTATTAATAATTCTTTCGCTTAGAAGTTTTTCTAACGGATGATCAACGTTAGAACTCGCCTTAATGCTACTTGCCGGACCAAGGAGGTAGATAATAGGAAAAGAATTATTAACATAGATTTAGTGTATACTATCTAATAGGCTAGTATTGATTGGTACGAGGTAATACCTTAGTCAAATATCGAATACGATGCTTAATATGAGGTAAAGATAAGGGTTAGGAAAGCAACACACGTAGCCGGACCAAGGTGCGGAGTGAGATTTTCTAGATGCCGGACCAAGGATTTAGAAATACATAACTTATCACTTTGCATGCAAGATACTAGGAAAGAATTGTTATTGTTAGAATTATCAAGTTATGAACCCGTGGGGAACACGTAAACCCTAGTTACTTTAATTCATTGATTAAAACCCAATATTAAAAGCTGTCAAGTGTCTCTTTTAATTACGTTAGTTATTTTTACTCATTACTTAATACAACCCCCCCCCNCCGGCACCAGGATAGAAATAGAGGAGCGGAGTGTCACGTACCGACACAAGAGGAAGAAAGATAATGAATCTTGAAAGATAATGAATATACTCAATCTAACGAACTTAATTCCCAAATGAGTATGGTATTGAGGCTTGAGTCCTCATGTGTAAACTTGACGGTAATTGTTAATGATAAAGTAATTGCTGTTGCTACATGTTGAGTATTGTAGTTGATTTACATTATTATTGATATATATTGTTCCCTATTTTGAGTTAACCGATGATATCTACTCAGTACTTGTGGTTGTACTGACCCCCTACTTTTATGTTTCCTTCTTGTTATTTGTGTAATGCAGCAAACGTTCCGTCAACTTCAACTCAGCAGTAAATCAAGCCAGTCTTCGTCACACCGGATCTTCAGGGTGAGCTAATGCTTCTAGCTTGGACTGGGTCTTCTTCTTCAAGTCTTGATGCCTTGAACTTCCGGCATGGACTAGCTTTTTAGTTATTTTTGTTCTTAGACATTCCTAGTTTAGTGAATAGAGATAGATGTTCTTGTGATGATGACTTCCAGATTTTGGGGATATTAATAATAGTTTTGAATTGTTTTATTAATGAGTTTAAGTCTTCCGCATTTCTTTTGTTGATATTGTATTAAAATGTTAAAGGTTAGATTGGTTGGTTCGCTCACATAGGAGGGTAAATGTGGGTGCCAGTCGCGGCCCCGATTTGGGTCGTGACAATCATTATAGCTAATCACCATAGTTAGCCATCACACAACTTTAATCAATCACCATAGCTAGGAGTGTTCACGGTTTAAATAAAAATCAAGCCAAATAAAATAATCAAATCAAATCAATTTAATTAACCAATTTTATTTAGACTTGGTTTGGCTTTACATTTTTAAAATTGATAATATTTGATTTGATTTTGATTCTATTCAAAAAAAAAAATTCGAAGAAATAACTTAATCAAACTGTTAAACTACATACATATATTTTATTATTATATATATATTATTTTTTTTATGAACAATTTTAAATATCTTATATTTGTTTTTATTAAAATATATTTATATTTATTTATGAAAACAAAAACACCCCAAGATGAGAGCGTTTATCTTATTGGTTTCATGTAAATAAATGTCTATGGCGCTTTTGGTGGGACTAGTAATGAAACTTAAAATCCTTGTCTAGGCTAAAGTGATGAATTTTGAAGCTTTTTTCACAATAAATTTAGTTATCAAAAGTTGTGATGTCAATCGTTCTAACTATTTTTTTGATTCTTGTCTTTGTTTTCCTTATGAATGAATATTTAATTTTTTTTGTGTGTATAGTGATAACCAAATGACCAAACCAAAACCGATGAATATACATTATATTTAGTTTGATTTGGTTTGATTTTAATAACTTTAAAAAATTGATAAAATTATTTGATTTAATTTTGACCAACAACTGATCCAAATCGATCCATAAACACCCTTCTATCATAGTACCTTTAGTCACTGTTTTGTAACTAGTCTAGTGTAGGGTTGTTCATGATTATGGTTAAAATCCCAAATTAAATTGAAACTTGAACCAAACCGATTAAAAAAACTGATATTTGATTTGGTTTTAAATTTTTAAAATTGATACTAGTTGGTTTTATTTTGATTTTACTTCAATAAAGCGAACTGATAAATTTTATATATATATATATATATATATATATATATATATATATATATATATATATATATATATATATATATATATATATATTTGTTTTAATCATAAATAAAATATACATATTTTTTTATATTTTAATTAACTCAAGTGCTTAACTTTACCATTTTTTAAGCCCAACACTTAAATTTTAGCAAGAATATAGCAAAAATCAATTTTGATTTAATGTATATAGCTACAATTTATTTTTTTAAGCTATATGGATATACTTACATATATAATTAGCAAACTTAATTAACCATAAATTGTCAAAAAAATTAAAAAAATTATATTTATTTAAATAATTATTACTAAATAGGAAAGATATCACTATACACCATAAATGCAATATGCATGTTTTATGGGGCTATGTTCCCCATACTTACCTTATTCAATATTTTTCTCTTTCAATATACATGTATTAATGTCTCTTTTTATTATTTTTCCTCCAATTTTCTTCTAATTCAAGATCATTTGCATGATTATATGAACGATTTTGTAATCCATCTTCGTTGGGTATTTTCTAATTATATTTTTTTCTGTTTATATGAAGTATATGTTTGTATACTATATGTTTCTCGATTTTCGTATGATTTTGTTTTAAAGTTATTTTCGCCGACATTCAAATATATAATTAATTATGTTAAAGTTCACTTTGATATAAATGACGTTATACATGAATACATTTCATTCTCTTGATACACACGTTTGATTGTATTTGAATGTTGAATACAATGGAATACATATACATTTGAATACTTGTTATTTTTTTAGAAATTGGTACATTTGGATACATAAATATATTACATAAATTTGAATGTATATATATACAACACATCTATTTTTTTTATAGAGTGAAATACATATAAATATGGATAATTATTTTGTAGTATAGTCCATTGACATTATTTTTAGATTTTCGAATTATATTGATATATTAATACAATTGTATTGAGCAATCTTAAGAATACAATTATGCTTGTCATGAAGTTCGGGTATTTAAAATCGAAACAAACAAAATTCATTTACAATTATAATAAACCAATTTAACTAAAGAAATCTATGTGAAATACCTTTATGCTTGAACAAGAACAACATAGAGATGTATCCAATTTTTTTAAAACTAATTGGAATCCAAGAGTATATGCATTGACTAGGTAATCAAATACATGAATCCATTTTATTCTCTTGATTACACACTTATAATTGTATTTAAATGTTGAATACATAGGAATACATATACGTTTGAATACTTATTATTATTTCATGGATTGTCAAAATAGAAATACAAGTTATTTGGACACATTAATATATTACATAGATTTGAATGTATATGTATACAACAAATCTATTTTTTTTTTGAATAGAGTGAAATACATATACATTTGGATAATCATATTTAAGTATAGTTCATTGTCATCTTTTCTAGATTGTACAATTGTATTGAAAGATCAACACAATTGTATTGAGCAATCTTAGAGATACAATTATGCTTATCGTATATTTGAAATCGAAAAACAAGATTCATTCACAATTACAATAAATCAATTTAACTAAAGAAATGTAAGTGAAATACCTTTATATTTGAACAAGAACAATAGCAACAATGAAAATTTGTATACAACGTAACCAATTTTTTAAAAGTAATTGCAATCCGAAAGTATACACATTTACTATGTAATCATTACTTCCTCTGTCCACTTTTATTTGTCATGTTGTGCTTTTAAAAAGTAAATTTGACTAATTTTTAAAGTTAAATTAAATTACGTTAACTTGACATTTTTTTTAAAAAAAATAGATATTCAAAAACTATATGAAAAGTACTATAAATTGCAATTTTTGGCATCGATATGATGAAAATATAAATCATAAAATATTGATTAAAGTTCTTATAGTTTGACTCAATAAAAGGAAATCATGACAATTAATTGTGGACGGAGGGAGTAGTTGTTAATGTAATAATGGAAAGTTGAGAATTTCAGCATATAATTAAAGGGATTCAGTTACCTTATTTAATTCACTATAATTCTAATTGTATCACTGTATAATTAAAAAAAAACACAAATACAGCTAGATATTCATATAAAGTGTAGTCATTTTTAGTAAATAACATACTTATAGCTATGAAACTTCAATAAACATATAAACGTAGTCATTTATGTAAGTTGATCTTATTACAACCTTAAGTCCAAGTCCATCAAAATCTTTTACTTTAGTCTTTACCTACCTCACCTCACATAAGATAAGTACACTTCTCTTAATTGAATCACTTTATTTGTTTAATAATAACTCAAGTATTGCTTAATTAAATTCATAATAACTTTCATGTGAATTGTTCGTGTACTAGATATTTACGTCTGTCGAGATACATATATCTTCCAAAAACTTATTACTTTCAAATCCAAAAAAAAAAAAACAAAAAAAAACCAACGATTATTTTTTTCATTTGATTTGGTTTGATTTTAGAAATTAAAACCCAAATAAACTAATTTGATTTTAATTTTAATCTATGACCGATTTGAATCGAACCATGAACACCTTTAGTCTAGTGTATGTGCTTTGTTTGTGTAGCTTAGTGATAATAAATACTAAGATATATTTGTTTAAAAGTAGTAATATTACTCTATATTAAAAGTGAGAATGTTGAGGAGCTTGGGATCGGTCAGTCAATTGACATTTACATTTAGTTTTTAATTCATTTTAATTTATTTATCTTATTTTTTTTATAAGTTGTGTATTTATAAAAGTAGATAAAATCAACTTATAACATTAAAATTTCGATTAACTCTCGAAATTTCAGTCATAGTATATAATTAGAATTGAGGGACTAACATATCTTATTTAAAATATGAAGAGTAATATAAATTATAATAATTAACAACTTAAAATATTTTTAAAAACATATTAATATATGATTAACTATTGAAATTTCACATGTGCCACATAAATTTGAATAGAAAAAGTAACATATTAATTAAAAGTTATGTTCACTCAAATAAATTGAGATAAATGAAGTAACAAACGAGCTCTTTGTGTCTAGTTTTAGTATGATGCATGACTTAAAGAATATTTAACTAACTTATAATAACGTGAAGCTTACAAAAAATGCAAATTCTAATTTTAAAAATAATTAGCTTATATTTCAATTTAAAATTAAGCGATTAACTGAAACAATTTACAGTATGTTGTGTTTCTCTATTTTCTTCTCTTTTGTGGGTTGTATAATTAAACGAAGAAAAGATCTTAAGGTAATTATTCATACAAAATGAATTTAGAACTCTTTAATTATTATTTTTTTGTACACTTTTGTTGTGAGTTAGAAAACTTTTGATGAAATTACTTAGTTTAATGAATAAATAATTTATATAAGTTGATTTAAAATCTAAATTTATTTTAAAATATTAAAATATTTAACGTGATTCAAATAAGTAGAATTTAATCAATTTAAAAGTCCTGAATATTAAGAGTTCAAATATTACAAAATTCTTTTACATGGTGAAAAGATTAAGGGAGAATGTATAAGTATCCTCTTCAACTATGAAGGAAATTTCAGCGATATATTCTAACTTTGCATGAGTCATATTATTCACTGAATTATTTTAAAGTGTAATAAAGATACCCTTTGTCCCTAAGGTGGCACAAAGAGTGTTGTCACTCTTTTGGCGGCATGTGAAAGACTAAAAAAAATATTAAAATTAATTTGAACACTTATCCATTTCAATTGGACATTTTCACAATTAATTAGAACACATAATTAGTTAACATTAAAGCTTAAGTTAGATATCCTTTTAATTAAATTTCTTATTTTACATTGTTGAATAAAGTCAATTTTTTAACTTTTAGAAATACGATTGTTTTTTTTCACAACAAACTTAAATTGTCGGTGAATTTTTTTTTAATGTTTTGCATGTGTTAAAATTTTCATGGTGATTATTATATGCTTTAATGGAGGAAATAGTGGGTTTAGTGGTTATGTTGGGTATAGTGATTGTAATGAAGGCAAGGGAATCAATTAAATGACATGAATTTTTTCTTATATTTGAAAATATTGATGTGACGCTAACGGAATGATGATGTGGAAGCGAGCGTAAAATATCTCATTTTATGTGAATGATTACATAAGTTTTAACGTGTGTTTATTACACTTTTAAATAATTCAGGGTAAATAGAACTCATGTGTAGTTAAAATATCTCGCTAGAATTTCGTTCATAGTTAATAGGGGTAATCATGCATTCTCCCAAAAAATAAAGACGTTCGGGTCTTATTTGGTTCTAAATGTTAGGACTTTGACGTTTAGTAGAAAATAATATTTTAATTTACTTTGTTGTCTTTGATTTTAGGATCTCCTAATTCCAATGTAATAGTTTAAGGGTCCATTTGGTCATGCGATATGGAATTACGGTATGATATCATAATATAGAATTATAACATAAAATTGAAATTTTATTTGGATCCATAAGTTGTAAAACTATTAAATAACCCAAATTGTTTATAAATCTTACCAAATAAATAAAAAATTTATAAAATCGCATAATAAATTATTACAAAGTTATTTGTTCCCCACTCAAGTAACTGTTTCATCAAACTTTAATTCAATAAAAAATATTGAACATAAATTGTAATGAACTAATCTTTAATATGATCCTCCCACATAATACGAACAATCTCATCAAGTTGAATTTGTATTTCTCGATCATGTGACAGAGAAGAGAACCAACATTGTTATTGTGAACCATTTGCTGGTCAATATCATTTGCAATTATATTTTCATGCTCATAGACCATAAATATTTGAAAAAATTACTGAAATACACGTTTTATGTTTCCCTTATTTCCATATCCATTTCTATTTCTAAAAACCTCTAAAATCTTTTATTTATTTAATGTATCTGAGGTAACGTATTAATGTATTTGAGCTAGTATTTAATGCATACGATCTACATATTATGTATCTGATTTATTTTATAATGTATCCGAGCTAGTTTTAAATGTATCCGAGCTACATATTATTTATTCGATTTATGTTATAATGTATCTGAGATACTCTTTAATGTATCCGAGCTATATATTATGTATTTGGTTTGTGTTACTTTTTTAGGAATTAATGTAATTACAAACTAAAGAAGGATAGATTGTAATTTCATATTAAAACATGTGACTCCTAAAATTTATCCTAAATATATCTGTCCTTTGATATTGTCGCAAATAATTATTTAACATTGCATAAGCTATGACAACTTTCACTTGTATGTCAATATCATAATGGTTCAAGCGTTGTTTCGGCATTCTTAATCTATTTTTCCAAGCTCCAAAAGTCCATGAGGATTGTTTTAACAAAATATAAACTTGTGGATCAATTTTTGTATTTAAAAAAATATCAAATCATGATATGAAATTCTCATATCATGATTTTTGAAAATATGAAATTCTATCTCATGACATGAAATCAGCCTGAAATCATATGTCCAAAAGCTAATTCCATATCGTGATATGACATCGCATGACCAAACGCCTGCTAAATATAGAAAGTTTTAGTTGATTTAAAAGACCTAAATTTTAGAGAAATAATCAAGTGATTATTTTCCTTAATTTATTTTTAAAGGGTGAAAAGATAAATGTAGACACACATATATCCCCCGTCAATTGTTTAACGATCCTTCAAATCGTTAAGTACGATGTAAAAGAAATTGGACGACGAAACATCCAGAGTATCAAGTTGAAAATTTAAGGCTAGGTTAGTTTAGGATGAAATTCGAACAAAGTGAAGACTGAGACAATCTTGATATGTTTGAATATACTAATTGTTGAACACTTTTGACACCAAAGAAAGAGATAGTTCAATGGATAAGGTTGTGCAAATTTTCTTTGGAGGCTTGGGTTCAACCCTTGCATCCTATAACTATGTTTAGTTTTTTTTCTTCACAAACGTCCTTTTTTGTAATTGAAAAAAAATGAAAAAATTATCTTTTATTGTTAAAAATGATAAGTCTTTTATTCTATTAATCAAAACAAGATGAGGACATCATTAAGTGACTTTCTCCTTTTAAATTAAAAAATAATTAATATCTCATTTTGGTTAAAAAATATATGATACCTCTTGTCATAAAAGTAAGAACACCCTTAACAAAACGTTGACTCCAACACTGGGTATGGCTTGTTGTATTGATTGATCATGTCATTTGTGAATATTAATATCAAGTAAAGATTGAGAGTCCGAGTCCAAGTTATGTTTCTGAGTGTGGTTATAATTGTATGTTATTTGTTTTATAATATTGTGGTTGATTAATTGTTCATTTTTTATATAACCAAAACGTTAAGCTCAGATGTTGACAAAGGTTTGCTTACTCACTAGCTTGGAAAATATTATCAGTTTGGATGGTTTGAGACAGATTTGACAATGGGGATTAGAGTCAACGTGTTTTAGTATGAGTGTTGCAGGTGATTTTACTAAATTTGTCAACGACTAGGTGTTGACATGAACATTTGAGGGGGATTAGTAGACCGGTTAGCAGAGCTAATAGTGAACTTGTATTTGAAAAATCTTTATATGGTAGAAGGGTTAAGTTATCATTTGATAAGAGGCGAAATGTCTTAGATTATGGAGTTGGCAACAGAATTAGGTATGGTGACTGTGGTATATCATATGTGTCTACGGTAATACTATTCGATTGTAAGGGCGGTGACTGAAAAATCAGGGTCCTAATTGTATCCCGAGCTTCATGTTACTTTGATTATTTGCATGAAACTATGTGGTGGATTTGATTAATCGATGAATCCTACAAGTACGTGTTGTTTGTATTAATATTATTCTTGTTATGCCACTTGGTATAGTTTTCTTGCGGGATCAATATAATGATGTTTCTTAGGTAGAGGCAAAGATGATCTCTACCTCTCTTTTCATATGATGGGAGTTGTGTCTATTTATTTTGAATCTTGTATTCTCTTAAAACCTCTTGTATATATTTAGACTAGTTCCACTAAAGGATTCAGTGTATCTCTTTACAAAAATACTCAGTTTTGACTAAGTTTTAGTATTTCGATATTTAAATAGAGTGTTTTAACTTACACATTGTTCACTTTCACATTTCATGTTTTAAAATGAGTGTAACGATTCTCCTATTTAGGTGTCAGCGTAGCAGTCCACACGACTTGATGAATTGGATAGTGATGGTAGGGATTCTTATTTGCTTAAAACTCATGTTATTTATGTAATAAGTGTTTATCCATTTAATCTACGTTTTATCTTACTTGTGTTCTAGATCCCAATAACATTTGGATATAACATCTTTGTTTCACAGTTTTAGATTGATGGTGTTTAATAAACGCACATATATGAAAGAAAACAACTTGTCTCATACTACAAAAGTCATATATATTAGTGCGTGACCACATATATCTCGTACAATGAGCCTCAATAATTTTCATCACCCTTCAAAAGGTATTTGGAGGAGTAAGACCAATAATAATGTGTTTCAAACAACACAATCCTCTACATGCATAGGAAAGTTCTTTAACTATCCTAGAGGTTGTTATTTTTGTCATGCCCCAATCTGCAGTGAGTGACACTCAGGCTAACCCTTAATCGAAGAAACCAACTAACTACTAACACACATCCATTAAACAACAAAAAATCTATAGTTTTTAATTCCAAAACAACTTCCATAATTCCAAAAAAAATTAAGTCTTAAAAAAATCGAGGAAAAGCACTCTATAAATTAAAATTCGTACACAAAAATATCTAAGTAGCCTGTAGAAATGGAGATACATCCCCCAAACAATCATAGTCAAACTGTTTAAGTTTAAAAAGACCAAAGAGAGACGGGGAAAACTCATAAAAACATGAGAAAAACAACTCACCCTTGAGTTCAGGAAATATTATAATCATAATGAGGTCGCGAAGCATCCACTGTAATATGTGTTGTACTCAACAAGGAAAGAGAAGATGCAATATAAGTGCATAAAATTTACAATGTACTGATAGGATCATCATCTAGCTCCAGTTAACAAAATATAAACATGCAATCACAACTGAGTAAAACAAACAACATATAATATGACCACAATCATAACATAGCTCCTACTCTAATCCTTACCTTGAATCAATATTCATTATAACATGAACAACATTAAAACAAGCCAACTTGGTTATCTCATGAAACCCACACACAAACAGTTAATGTACAAGGCTTGGTACACGAGGTAATTGTTTGTAATTTGTACCAGCGTGATACCCGAGTCAATGTAACGACCCTCAAGTACACCCTAGAAGTTAGAGCATTCTTGAGTCGTCACACAGCAAATGAGACTTCAAGAAGTATCACTTGAGCCACTCGTACTATTTCATTGCATAATAAACATTCTAAAATGATTAAGAATTTAAAATATTCACACACGAAGAACTCTTTCCATAATCAATAAGCAAGCGGAAGACTTTCATTAAAACATTAAATCTTTACAACATCTTATTGAACCATCTAAACTTTGGAGTATACAACACTTGGGACTAAGCCCATACAAGACATAAAGTAAAGACTAAGACATAAAAGAACATGTGGATATTGTCCTCGAATCGATGTGGACTCACCAATACTTCATCTTCAACCCTTAGAAGCCTATCCATCCTCCATGGCATATCAAGACTTCCAATTCCTTACACTTTAGTCAAAAAGGAAAAAGAAGGGGCTAACACATTGGATGCACTAAGTATGGAAGCCATGCAAAAACCATGAAAAAGAGACATTTAATAAATAGCATACTTTTCATGAATATTGATTAAAACATCATACTATAAGCATAAGAACAACATTTAACACCTTAGGAACACATAATAAACCATTTAAGCAATTATTCACATTTTTAGGAACAACTTTCGAGTGAACTGATTCACTGTTCAGTGAACTCCTTCACTGTTACAGTGAACATTCATAATGTCACCTTAGACACTAGTTAACATGTAATTCCCTCACTAAAAGGTATCCTAAGACTCACTTAAGTAAGACAAAGAGAGACCGCCTATACACCCTCTCTAGGCACACCTAGATGATTTTTAAGACCACCTATAATGAGGTACACACACTTACAATACATCAAACACATGGACATGAGATTCTCCAACCAAAGGTGATTCTAAGGTTCACTTGAGTGAGTTGTAAATCGACCGCCCATACAATCCCTTTCACACACACTCAAGGGATCCTATAGACTACCTAAGATAGAATCATTCTCACTTAATACAATAGAATTCATAGAATATTACATTCTCCTTTCAAAGGTTATCAAAACACCTACTCAAGTAACTCAAGAAGAAAATGTCCATAATTGACCTCTTCACGATTACCTAAGTAATCCTTAAAACTTACCTAAGTTTGGATCATGTCTACATAATCAACCATCTTACCTAACTAGAGTCATTCTTAAGATTTATCTAAGTAAGAGATGAAGTGAACATTTCTATGCCCCCTTCATACCTTAACTAGACAACCCTTAATTACTCTAGATAAGTAATTATTCATTTAACACGCTTTATTAACTTAAGTCATTACATTCCTTAGTTTATTTAAGAAACATTTATCAAATAAGGACATTCAAGTAATGGTCTTGAAGAAGACCTAGGGACTCTCACTAACATCTTCAAAGTCTATTGTGCAATGTCTAGATAGCGGCTCATACCACCACCTAAACTTCATAGAACTTCTCCAATACTAGTAGGTATCCCACATGATGATAATAGGCAATGAACGACATAGACCATGGTAGCAAAGCATGAAATTCGGAGTTGTAACCTACTCCAATTGAGGGTGTTCTACTTGCCAATGGTAGAACTTGGACACATTCCATGCAGGCACATGGTTAAGGAATATGAAGGGATTACTTTGTATTCTAGTCTCATCCTTTAACTAGAGCTACATCCCTTACCATACTCACTCAGTGCTAGCCTTTGTTCTCATAGAGTAATTCATATTAAAGGTTCATACAAAAAAGGGTTCCATATCAAGTTCATAAGCTAATTACGTTTACCGTACCAAAGAGGTCTCCTAGGGCTGCCTTACAATGGCGACAAGAAGCTCATAATGACTTTCCTAAGGATTGATATGATGTCGTTCATTACAAGAAGGATACCATTACGACTTTCGACTTCAAGTTTCATAACCTTACCACTAGGTTTAAGGTTCCACATAGATGGCCTTCTTAGCATCATTCAAGGTGTCACATATAATTCATACATTCAAGACTAAGAGGCTTTATCATCCTAAGTCAAGACATCTCATATTCATATTCATACATGTATCAAGTAATAAAGACACAAATCAACCAAGACAAGACACAACATACTTCACTTTAGCACATATTACATGTCATTCTAGAAGAACATAAGAATAACCATTATCATCCTTAAGTCATCCTATACACTACTATATCATTATCAATATAACCATCATAGACTCATATAGTCAAGTAGGAATAATCATGTACCACTCTAAGACTACACACGTAAAGACATAGTCACAGTCTAACATGATCACCTAAATAACATCAATAAATGAAACCACATACTTTCACATTACTTCACATGTAGGTAGATATGATCATACTTCACATAATCAACTATATAAATCATCATAATACTTCAAGTAGTGACGACAAGGCCATGATCATCATAATATATAAAGTAACACCGACAAGGCCACGTCATTCACAAAACACCGCCACAATAAGTGGGCCATACCAATCACACATAATCCAAGAGCTAAATTATAATAACTATACATAATATTAAGAGAGTTAGGGCAGCATACCACCCATTTAATCTCACCACTTACATCCAAAGCTAAATCATCCAATTCGATACCGTAAGGCCCTTACCCGTGGTTTCACGGTATTTTAAATATTTTTTCCTTAAATTTAGTGTGTGTACAAAAGCCTTTTTGTATTAATTTTTATGTAAGTTTCTCTATATTTGCAGGAAATCTATCTAAAAGATGAACGCGGAGGTTTTTTAGCAAGAAATGTAGAAAAGTACCACCTACGGAGCTTGTGACGATCCGTCGTACTTGTGACAGTCCGTAGGTGGCATAATAGTGAAGCTGCCGAAGGAAGATGGGGAAGTCTGACAAAGTGTGGGGTTACGGAGAGCGTTACGGACCGTCGTAGCCATAAAGATCCGTTCTGCTGGTTCGTCATGAAGATCAGAGAAGTAGTCCCAGTACCCAAATTCCAAGAGTTCAAGTGTTATAGAACGGAGACCTTCGACAGACCGTTGTGCCTATTACGATCCATCATACCTGCCGTCGAGGGTAATGAAGAGAGCAGCAGAAGAATTTGCAAAGTATGGGACGACGGAGTCCATGACGTCCCGTCGTGACCACGACGACCCGTCGCGAGGTCCGTCGATCCAGCCGCATTTTGACAGATTTCCAGCAAATAGAGTCCTTCTTTGATTAGGTTTTTGTTTTTTATAAATAGTTCGAAAAACCTCATTTTGGGGGTTAGACTCTTGGTTATTTTAGCTTCTTTTGTGGATTAGACACTTTTATTTTATATTCTTTGTGAGGAGATTATTTTTATTATTACACTTTTGGAGAATCTTTAGTCTTTGATTAATTTTGGTAATTGATTGTTGGTGATTTTGTTGATTAATCAAGTGAATTTCTGGATTTTGTTCTTTCTCGTTGAAGTAAGTGCATGAATTCTTATATTATATATTTGAATATTGTGATTATGACTATGGGTAACTAAAATCCATAACTAGGGTTGTGGGAACCATGGGCGAATAATAAGATAAAATCTAACTAAAATAATAATTATAGAATAGTGTCTTACATGTATTGATAATTTTTTCACTTAGAAGTCTTTTTAACGGATGACCAACGTTAGAACTCGCCTTAATGCTACTTGCCGGACCAAGGAGGTAGATAATAGGAAAAGAATTATCAACGTAGATTAGTGTATACTATCTAATAGGCTAGTATTGATTGGTACGAGGTAATAACTTAGTCAAATATCGAATATGAGTCTTAATATGAGGTAAAGGTAAGGGTTAGTATAGCAACACACGTAGCCGGACCAAGGTGCGGAGTGAAATTTTCTAGATGACGGACCAAGGATTTAGAAATAGATAACTTATCACTTTGCATGCAAGATACTATAAAAGAATTGTTATAGTTGGGGAACACGTAAATCCTAGTTACTTTTATTAATTGATTAAAATCCAACATTTGAATCTGTTAGTTGTGTTCTTTAATTTAGCTAATTATTTTCATTTGTTTAAAAATAAAAACCCTCCTTTTTTATTGTCTATGTTTTCCAAGGAAATATTGACTAAATAGTAGTAATAATAGATTGAAGTTAAGTCTGAACTATTTTCCTCGTGGGAACGATCCCAACCTCATTAGTTGGGTTCTTTACTTGATACGACCGCTTTACTTCTTATTTGAGCAGTAAGTTTGAGCTTATCAAATTTTGGCGCCGCTGCCGGTTAAAGGTGAATGGACAACACATAAAAATCTATGTCGGGCATGCTGAATCGGAGAATGAAGTGATCGAGGCATACCATCTTGATGAAGTCTGAGTAATCAAGTGTCCTCAGTCGTGCCGCGACGTTAAATCAGGCGCTTGTTAGGAGGCAACTCAATAATGATAGTTTTTCTTTCTACTAATAGTAGCATTTTCTACTAATGAATTTTAAATTTGCAGACACATCACCAGGAATTTCTGCAGAAAATCACTATGCAGCAGTCACTGACGTCCCCGATGACGGCCCGTCACGAACGCAACGGACCATCGCATGAATCCGTCGTGCCAAGTACGTCTTTCAGTTATTTTCAAAACTAGGGCACACGCGACGAAAACAACGACGGACCGTCACAACTGCAAAGTAACGTCGTCGGGGACTCGTCGCGTCATTAATGAAGCGTACCCGATCCGACCCGGCTGGGTTTTTAAAAAAAATTCTTAACATTTAAAAACCCCACCCCTTCATTTCACCCATTTCCTTCCCTCTTCCTCCCATTTCCCTCCCTTTTCAACTTCCAATTTCCTACCTCTTTTTCAACTGATCATTTTCCCAAATTCCCCAAATTCCTAAAATCCACTCTCTACTAGTCGGAGTTTGCTATCACCAAGTACCTTTCTAGCTTGTTTTTCTCAAATTCTCAGGTATGTATCTCTGATTTCTACCCATTTACATTGCATTTTTGTTTATCAATTAGTATTAGCCTATTTCTTATTGATGGGTTCATTCTTTAATACATATTCTGTCTGACCTAGGTTGAGAATCCTCAAAATTGCCTTGTTAAAACTCTAGAAAATAGGTGTTTTAGCATTGCTAGTTTCCTGGTATTTGGGTTAGACACATGTAGGTTAAAACACTAAAAATTCAATTTAGGTTATAGGGGATGATTGTGGCATCCCCAGTTCTGTCACTGAATAACAGAATGAGACCCCGATGACGGACCGTCGTACCCACAACGGACCGTCGTACCCACAACGGACCGTCATAGGGTCCGTCCCAACATCCCTAATACCCCACTGTCCAATTTTCTCTAAGTGTCCACCAACAGACACATGCGAAGGACCGTCGTTCCCACGACGGTCCGTCCTGCACAACCGTTCTGGTTGTTAGAGACCCTATTCCTAAGGGTCTCTCACTTTTTCTAAGTGTCCTCCAACGGACACATGCGACAGACCGTCATACCCTCGACGGTCCATCCTGCACAACCGTCCTGGTTGTCAGAGACCCTGTTCCTAAGGGTCTCCAACTTTTTCCAAGTATCCTCTGACGGACACCTATGACGGACCGTCATACCGTCGAACGGTCTGTCTCTGCACTAATCGTCATGATGGTCAGATACCTCTCTCCTAAGAATCCCCATACTTGTTCTAAGTATCCCACGACGGACATCGACGACGGACCGTCACCATCACAACGGTCCGTCCTGATTATCCGTCATAACTGACAGAGACTTTTCTTTAGGGGTCTCCACATAAACATAGTTCAAGTAAGACATGACAGATCTATGACGGTCCATCGTACTCATGACGAGCCATCACCTTGTTCGTCGTGTTTCAGTGTTACTATAGAAATGTCATTACATCTTAACTCTTTTATTTATGTTGTGTCATTTTGCTTGTCTTGTTTGCTCCTTCTATTACTAATATTGATTCCTTACAGGTACTATCTCTAATGGCACCAAAACAAGATCGAGTCTATGCACATGGGCGATCAAAGTCTATCGCCCCGTCGTCCCGCCTGGTCATTGGCTCTGATGATGAGCGTGACCCCGAGTACGTGCCCCCAGGCACTCCACCCCATCCCGAGCTACATGTGCTGTCAGAGCCACACCCAAAAAGGTGGCGTCCGGCGTAGTCACTGCCTCCTAGTCTGATGAGGAGCGCGCACTGACCGACATACCTTCTGGGTCAGCTACACATGAAGAAGGAGCGTCTGGTTCCTTAGGAGTTTCGTGGTCGGAGGAAGCCTCTGGATCTGCTGAGGTCCCTGCACCCGCCACAACTGCACAGTCTGCCTCGTCTGATGAGGCTGACAGTTCTGAATCCACACCCGGCTCACCGACTCGTGCTCTCACCCCGGTTGCCGACCAGCCCAACCGATGGTGTGTCGACGGGCAGTATCAAGTTTATTCAGACGCAAAGTTTCTAAATGATAAAGGGTTCATGACACAGACTCTTACATTGGAGAGGCGGGTCCTTACGGAAAGTCTCCTGAATATGCCAGAGATCCACAATCTCTTCACCAGACACCGACTGGATTGGACAGCGCGTTCATTGGGCCGTTATAGTGAAGAGTTGGTCTGAGAGTTCTACGCCTCCTACGTGGCTACTCTCAGATCACAGATTGATAGGCGGGCTGCCCCCGCCAAACAGGCCCCACTGGAGCATGTCCGAGTACGTGTCATTCAGGTTGATATCTCCCTGCCTGCCATCCGCCGGTATTTATACGACGAGGATGTTGATGCCAACCAGACCCCTCTCACCGCCGAGTTTGACTACCGGTGGCAAATTGTCAAAGATGGCCAATTCTTGCGTGAGCCATCACTAAGAGAGACCACCAAGAGGTGGATGGCCCTGCACTTGTCTGTTGATGGAGAGGGTGCTGACTGGGAGACCGAGCCGAAAGGAGCCATCAAGAAAGCTAACCTGACCTTCACGGCGAAGTTCTTATGGTTGATTGTCCGCCACTACCTTTCCCCCACAGCCGCTGATAATATAGTCACATGGGATCGTGCAGTACTGATGGCAGCGATGATAGTCGGGTTTGAGGTGGACTTTGCTTGGCTTCTACAGGCGGTCATGCACGAGAGGGCTTTTAAGGTCACAACTACTTACCCTTTCCCGTGCATGATATTTTCTTTATGCAGGTCCGCATGTGTCCCTATCTGTCACATTGACCAGCTCAAGACCCCGCTGGGCACTGTTGATATCGGCCTCATCAGGGATGAGGCCAATGAGTTGGTTCTACTCAGAGGGCCCCATCCACAGTTGCCTCCACTTGGTGACAATCTGGCTGATACGGTAGCACATGCTCGCACGGCTACACAGGCTGCTTCCACTGACACTACCCCGGTCGAGTCTATCACGGGTAGTAGCACTGCCCCGAGCTCCTCTCGCTCAGCCCCTTTCTCCGCTCTGGTCCCGCTTGCTAGGGTCTAGAAACTAGAGGCACAGATGGCTACACTTCTGCATCACATCCAACCTTGGATGCAGATGTCTATTGCTGAGGCAGAAGAGCGCTTGGAGCGGAGAATGGTCCAGCACACAGATTGGAAGATCGCTGAGGTTCAGCACTTGGACGCTTTTGAGTTGCGGGTGCTAGCCCGACCAGCCCCTCTGGTGGATGTGTTGACCCTTCAGGCTGCGGTCGAGAGTCTTTGCGCAGACATCGATATGATCTTGATGGCTAGGGTGCCTAAGTTTGAGGCCCCTTCTGCACAGCCTGCTGAGGACACAGTGATGGCGGCCTTATTCGCCACTTTTGAGATTCCACCACCTCCCCCTCTAGAGCATGCCAAGAGGCGTAGGGGTTGCGAAGAGGATGAGGCTAGAGAACGGAAGAAGGAGCGCCGTGAGATGAAGGCTGCGAGGAGAGCCTCGCTTGCTGATGGGGAGGCGCGTCGAATGAGGGCTGTAGAGTTAGCTGCTGGGGCATCTAGATCCAGAAATGTGGAGATAGCGGGAGGCACTCCTGATAGTGCTGTTGCTGATGAGGACACTACTGAGGGTGTCCAGATTACAGAGGTAGTGGGTTCCGGGGAACCGGACCCACCAGCTTGCTGATCGTCGGCGCTTTGCGCCCCAGGTTTGCTTCACCTACCACTCTCGTATTTCAATTTTTTTATGCATTGGGGACAAGTGCATGTCTTTTTGTTGGCGGTGGGGTAAATGGAAAGTGAATGCTAGGGTGAAGTCTGAATAGCCCAATTTACTATCCTCTTTTGCGGGTTTCTTGCCTGTGTTCTTTTTCCCCAAGAGACTGATTATTTTTACTGTTGAACCAACATGTCTATATCTTGTGTACATAGTTTAACTCTGAAGCATGATGGCTAAAATGATATCCTGATGAAATGAAATGATGCATGACTAGGCATAGTAATTGATAAATGTGTGGCTCTAAGCATGACATAGAGATACACCATTGCATGACCCTAAGTCTAAAATTCGAACTAGATGTCTGATAATCTAGTTGATTAATGAGATGTCAAGTGAGTGTGAGGAAGATTTAAATAGTCCACTGTTTGTACTGAGCTAGAACTTGCCTGGTTAGTCGTGCTAAAAGTAAGTTGTAATAGACAATTAGGAAAGGATCATAGGCCCTTGTTCAATATTGCCAATTTTTAGCCTAAAAAAACAAATGAAATTAATCCTTCTTTGATCCAAATGATTTGAGCTTAAACTAGACCTTTTTGTTTCACCCCAACTGATCTTTTCTGGGAATAATGTGTTGGCCCTGGTCCCTCCTTGGACATGTGCACCTCAGCTTATGCCAAAAGCATAAGTTGAGGGTGGCTAATGCAGTAAACAACCTTTTTATGGCCCTGACCCAACTTTGGGTGTTGTGTACTTTGACTCATGGCAAAGCCATGAGTTGAGGGTGGCTATTATGAGGAATGCTCTGGAAAGTAGGGTTGAAAGAACAAAGAGAGAGAAAGAACAAAAGTAAAGTGACTCAGGAATCAGTTGAAAGAAAAGAAAAAATAATATATATATATATATATATATATATATATATATATATATATATACACACACACAATAAATACAAGCAAGAAAAGAAGAGAGTCACTTACACAAATGAAGAAAAAAGGCAAAATAGCAAGAAGAAAGAATATGAGAAACTCTATGCCCTTTTCTGAAATGCGATGACCCAACACAATACCCTCTTTCACCATGAAATGACACTTTTCCCAGTTTAGTACTAAATTGCAATCTTCACATCTCTGCAGAACCTCAGATAAATTGGCCAAACACCGGTCGAATGAATCACCAACCACAGAGAAATCATCCATAAAAACTTCTATAGTATCCTCCACCATGTCAGAAAATATTGACATCATACATCTCTGAAAGGTTGCGGGTGCATTACACAACCCAAACGGCATTCGTCTGAAAGCAAAGGTCCCATAAGGACAAGTGAAAGTGGTTTTCTCTTGATCTTCTGGTGCAATAGAAATCTGATTATACCCCGAATACCCATCAAGAAAACAATACCACCCTTTTCCAGCAAGTCTATCCAGCATCTGATCCATGAAGGGCATAGGAAAATGGTCTTTTTCAGTCCATGAGTTCAGTTTACGGTAATCCATACACACCCTCCATCCAGTAACCGGTCTCATTGGAACAAGTTCATTCTTTTCGTTGGGGACCACAGTCATTCCCCCTTTTTTAGGTACACACTGAACCGGGCATACCCAACTACTATCAGCAATTGGATATATTACTCCTGCATCCAACCACTTGATGATTTCCTTCTTCACAACCTCTTGCATAGGAGGGTTCAAGCGTCTCTGGTGCTCAACACTCGGCTTATGATCAGGCATGAGTTGGATTTTATGAGAGCAAATACCGGGAGGGATCCCAATAATGTCCGCAATAGTCCACCCAATAGCTCTTTTGAACCTTTTTAGTACCGTCACCAACCTCTGAACCTGTTGTGCATCCAAGTCTGACGCAATGATTACCGGCAAAGTGTCACCCTTTCCTAAGAATTCATACCTGAGATGAGGTGGGAGAACTTTTAGTTCTAATTTCGGAGCTTCCTCTATAGATGGTTTCGCGGGTGGGGACTCGCGATTCTTCATATCAAGCTCAAATTTCTTTGGTTTAAACCGAATATCACCTCGGTCAAGAGCAGCGACTAATGACTCATACTCTTCAATGCAATCGCTATCAAAGTTCATTATCACTGCTGCTAATGCTTCGACACCTAGACGTTCTTCTATTTGTGTCTCAAATGTCTCACCCATGTTGTAGGATATCGCAGATGCCGATTGGAGCTTACCACTCTGCTTCATGGACCTACAAATATTAAAGGTTACTTCCTCATTGTTCAACCGAAATTTCATCTGCCCCTTTTCCATGTCTACTAAGGCTCTTCCCGTAGCAAGGAATGGCCTCCCAAGAATAATGGGCACTTCAAAATCGACTTCGCAATCAAGAATAACAAAATCTGCTGGAAATATGAACGACTCCACTTTTACTAACACATCGTGGAGTATCCCTATAGGCCGTTTTACTGTTCGATCGGCCATCAGTAGCCGCATCGCAGTGGGTTTTGGGTCACCCAAACCCAACTTCTTGTAAATCGAGAGGGGCATGAGATTTATGCTTGCCCCCAGATCACATAATGCTTTCGCAAAATGTAATAGCCCGATTGTACAAGGAATGGTGAACGCACCCGGATCTTCTTTCTTTTGGACCAGAGATCTTGTAGCAATAGCACTACAATGCTGCATTCTATCATCATCCTCAAAAGTAACCGATCTTTTCTTTGTGACCAAATCTTTCATAAACTTGGCGTAACCGGGCATTTGTTCTAAAGCTTCTACCAAAGGGACATTGATAGAAAGTTGCTTCAACATTGTTATAAAACGCCGATATTTGCCATCCTCGGTCTTTTTCACTAATCTTTGAGGAAATGGGGGTGGTGGCCTAGGCATAGGAATTACCTTTTTGGGCACTTCAGCATTTTTCTCAGTCTCATCCTCTAATTCAGCATCAACCTCTACCACTTTATCAGTATCTTTTGTCACCTTGTTCTCATTAGATGGCATAGGTGGGTCAATGGTTTGCTTGCCACCGCGAGTAGTAATTGCCATACAATGTCCATCATTTTTCGGATTTTGGACAGTGTTGCTAGGAAGGGTGCCCGGTTGCCGTGTGTTCACAGTTGCAGATAATTGGGCCAATTGTAACTCAAGTTGCTTAATCGATATTGCATGTGTATCAACTTTTTGCCCAATACCCGCTACATCATTCCTCAATTCTTTATTGTGCTCATCACTAGCATCAAACCTCCTCATCATCTTATGCAACATATCCTCAACTCGCGACATACTACCTCCACCATCCCTGGGAGTAACTTCACGATTTTGAGGAGGAACATAGGGTCCATTCCTGTCGTTTCTGTTACCATAGCTACCCCTGTTGAAGTTGTTGTCGCGATTGTAGTTTCCATCTCGGACATAATGACCCTCACGATTGTAGTTACCATAGTTCCGACCTTGGTTCCCTTGACCTTGGCGCCAATTTTCCTGATTAGAGCCTTGGGCACTTGGTCGGAAACCCCCCATCTGTTCATTTACTGCATAGGAATCCTCCTCATAATAACACTCATCGTTTGGAGGTGATGGTTTAGCCAAGTAGTTGACTGCATTAATCTTTTCTGCACCCCCAATGACATGTTTTAGTACCAACCCAAGCTCAGTTCTCATCTGAGCCATTTCTTCACGAATATCATCTGTGGCTGGGTTGTGAGTGGACTGCACTGCGAAGGTGTTTCTCCCTGTATCGGACTTCCTAGTACTCCAAGCTTTGTTGTTACGGGAGATTTTCTCTAATTTCTCAGCAATCTCAGCATAAGGGCATTCTCCATAAGATCCACCTGCTATAGTGTCCAACACTGCTTTATTGTTATCATCCTGTCCCCGATAGAAGTATTCTTTCAGTGACTCATCATCAATGCGGTGATTTGGAACACTTCTCAAGAATGAGGTGAATCGATCCCAAGAACTACTAACTGACTCTCCTGGTAGTGCCACAAAGTTGTTCACCCTGTCTTTGTGGTTTAATTTCTTGGAGACCGGATAGTAGCGTGCTAAGAAGACATCCCGTAGTTGGTTCCAAG